>OY764963.1:9957453-10587453 GCA_963668005.1 Melieria crassipennis
ATAATGTATTACAGGATTCAATGGCGCCGTTTATGTTTTAACTTTTTTATTGCTGTCATTTGGTTGTGGCGCTTTTTATTAACTAACGTTAGTCTCCTTTGATGAATAGAAAAATATTTTGACATAAAGTTTTATACTATAGTAAACACATTTATACAAAAACTTAAATTTTATTAAACATGTGGACCATGAATGGTTCTTTTACGAGTCCAAACTTTAAAAAAATTATTTGGTTGTTTGATGAGTTAGTTTTATTTCGAGTACTTGCGAATATATTTTAGTATTTTCGAATATATTTTACTACTTTCGAATATATTTTAGTCATGTGAGAATTCTCTTTTTATATAAGCAAAGGTTTTTTTAGTATGAAAACGTTCTATAAAAATTATTGAGTCATTGAGTATTGAGACATCTTCATAGAAAACTAAACGAGGTTTCAACAGCTTTGTGTGCTCTAATCTAGTTGAATTTTTATATCTTTGAATTGGGTTATCAGGATCAGCATTTGCCGTTTTGACTGTATTGAGTTTAGAATACATACAACGAATGAAATGTAGCCATCATAATAATTGTAAACTCTAGAATGATCGACTAATCCCACCTTCCTTGAGTGCCCATATGAAACCAAATTACAAAATAGATTTAAAAATTTTTGTAAGAATATTTTTATTTTTTGTAGATATGTAATTTGGCTTTAAAAAATAATTCAAGTCGCATAAGATTTTCTTTCAGAAAACCATGCATTTTAACCCTTTCGATCCCAAAGTTACCTGAGAGCAACTTCACCTATTTGTCATCTTATAGCAAAATCTACGATTGATTTATGGGTTTAATTTAAGTAGGCACCCACAAATTAATATTTTTAGAAGTGAATTGAAAGCCAATAACAAAAATGTTACTTAATTAGTTAAATTAATTCATTTATCCCCAAAACAATTTCCAATACTTTACAGCGATATCAGGGAAAGTTTGTATTCTAATTGAAGTTTCTTTCATAATGGTTAAATAAAACCAAAAAGTGATAATTTTGTATTTTTGCATAAATATTAAATAATTATTCTGTAATTAAAAAATATTGATACAAACTTTATTTAACCCGTTTTAAGCTAAAATTGTTCAAAAGTAGAATAGCACTAGAACTCAAACTCGTGTGCACACTTCTTAGGCAAGTTTTTCATGATTTAAATACCAAAAAGTAATATCGATACATACAGATACAGGGTAAAATTCGGGGTCGAAAGGGTTAATAAAAGGACTAAATAAAGTCTTTTTGACTCTCTTTGGCATTCCAGTGTTAAGCTGGTACTTTAATCGTGAAAAGAATTTGTGTGGCCATTTTTATGAATTTTATTTTATAGAAAAACCATGTGCAAGTTGGTTTCTGTTATATTTTATAGAATCTAGAATGAATAGTTTTAATACCAAATAAATTTGTCGAAATTTGTCACCTAAATGAAAGATAATCTCTCAAAAGTTCTCACAATTGAATCTTTTATATTCATTTGAAGTTTTTGTAACAAAATGTTTCAAGAATAGAGTAACTGCGACTATAAAAAATATAGTACAGTATATTTCAAAAGGAATGAGTCGATGTTGAAATGCTGTGTCGGTCATGCTGTCAGTCAGAATTCTGTTGTTTATTGTTCAGTCCAGTGATGCCAAATTTTCATGACAAGTTACACGAATGTGCAGCACGTCTCAATGATAAAACTTTATGCTCGTTGCGTTCATTTTACTGCAGTTTTTTCAAAGTTTGTTGCCCAAACGCCACATCGTCTAAGAATATCGCCGCTGTCCGTGAAAGTGTGTGGGAGTACCCGAGGCAGTTAATTTCTAACCAAATTTTGGTTTGGTCCAAACTAAACGATATGCTACGACATGAACGAACTGTGGGTCCAGAAGGACAGAAGAATAATTTATGGGTATGGTTATGTCTCGTGGAGTTGTTGCACGGTGTTATGACTTCATATAGCGGAGTGACAAAAATAGAAGATGTAGTCGTACATAAATGAAATGTCGTATGCAGCCATTTTATGAGTTACGAATTTACTATGCAAAATTTCAATGAAATAAGAGTAAATTTTCAACCACCTCCCATATAACTGGCTTTGAAAAAACTTCGTATTAACAATGGATTGTACTGAATTGTATTGTATTCATTGACTAATCTAAACTAAACTAAAAAATTTTATTTTAGGTCACAAAAGCAATATTTTTATTTTAGTATAAATTTTTTTTTAAATGTGTACATAGAAAAATTCACTCATTTCAAAAGCAATTGAAATTAAAAATTCTACAAATTGCTCCACAGCTGCTCAGAAGTTGCTCTTAGAGGGTTAAATCTATGGTTGACCCCCACTAATTTTTACTTTTGAATATTTCTTCGAACAAACTTAATTCCTATCTCCAACCCTTAATGAGGCTCCCATATAAAATGATTGTTTTTATAAAATGGGCTCCAATTGCTTTCAGGTTGGCCCCAAATGTGTCAAATGTAAGACGGACACTTATGTATTTTCCCTTCCGAATGTCTCTTCCAAACATACCTACCCACTATATCAAAGTTTTAAGGGGTCATTCTCATGTGAAATTTTGTAAAAATCAATTTTTTTTTTAACATATATGGAATGTATCATCCTTGAAGAAGGTGCTGTCAAAATTTCAAGTATTTCGGCTTCTACAGACATTTATATAACGAGCGGTCAAGGTTTCCGATCTCTCTGCGATTTTGTCACGTCATTCTACATACTGTTAGCTATCGCCCCAAGTAAATTCACTCTGATATGTTAAAAATTTCATATTTTTTTTCATTGATAAAATCTTCAAAAACAACCATTTTTTACTGCTCTAACTTCCAATGCCTGCCATTTTGTGAGATTCTTATGGAAAAATTCAAATTTACTACGGGCGAGAGGTACGTTCATACTGATTAAGAATTTCTTTGAAATTTATGTTTCAGATAATCCTGCGACTCAAAACAATCCCCGCCAGCTGACCATGACGCGGTAGAAGCCGTGTCTTTAATAAAAAATAATTTTTTGAAAAATTAAAAAAAAATTTTTTTTTTTAATTTTTGTACCATAACAATGAATAAATTAAGGTGGAATATCTTTTTTTGATAATTCCTCGTATTCACAAAGGAAATAATTTCTGAAAAATGTCCATTTTTCCTGTCCGCGCATGAGAATGACCCCTTAAGGGAGCTGCCATACAAAACTAAGTAGCAATTTTCAGTGGGATTATCTCCCCACTAATTCAGAAAATGGAAAGGAATTATTTTATCTTCAAAACTAATAAACCGATTCAAATTATTTCAAATAAAAAAAAAATTAAAAATTAAACTAAAAAAGTTCACCACTAGAGGACGCCTTCCATACAAATGAAATTGTGAGGTATTCATTTTTTAGTTTTTTATGAAGCAAAAATCGAAACGTTTTCATTCATCCGTTCATCTCATTGATATACCAACTAATTTTCAAAAGAGTTGGATTTCAAAGAGTGATGTGACACAAACCCAGCATATTGTTACATACGTATATAAGGTTCCAGATTTTGAATAAAAAGTAGAGGTAGGCTTATGGCTAACTATTTTGGTTTTTATTTCTCTTTTCTTTTCAAATTTTTTCTTTATTTTATTAGGAACCATAATAAGTTCCAACTGTGAACCAAGTTAGGAATTTTTAATAAAATGTTTTTGCTTCCAAAATGTAAAAAAAGTGTTGGCATTTACTACGCAGAGCACCAAAATATTGAATATTGAAAAAAAAAAACAATGAAGACATCAAACATTTTTTACCCAAATATCCAGAAGTGATCTATGATTTGACAATTTTCATCCCATATTTATTTCTATGTATTTGTATGAACTACAGAATAAATGATTCAATATTGATTTGACTGCTTGATTGATGCTTTCATTGATGATAATTTCAAATAACGAAAACATTTATTATGGCAGCAGCTTCCTTATGAAAATAACCTTGCAATTGAATGTGTTTGTGTAATAAGCCCACGCACATTATGTGTTCCATTTACAAACGAAATAAAATGAACATACACAAACATATAAAAAATTTCACTTGCAGCTGTCGAGAGGCGTAAAATTTGATATCCTATCAGTCATTTTACACTAAACAAACCCAAACAAATGTGAATGGACGCAGCCGCTGCCATAAAATGTGAATATGCGACACTCGCAAATGGTCGCTGTCACCTTGGCACCTACTCGACTCGACATTGGTTGTTTGCGTATAAAAATAAAATGCAAAAATATAAAAATACAAAATTTATAAATAAAAAATCTCAAAGCGCTTCCTGTGCAGCATAAAGTGGCAAACTCTATAAAATGTAACAAATTAGAGAAAAATATATATGGGGAAACGTGTAAGCCATGGCAGTGGTGGGGGGAAGGGGCTATGTAAATATTTTATATTTTATTTATTTAATTTTTTTAGATATTTCAAATAACTGTTTGTTAGTGTTCTGCACGTGTTGCCAGCTTCAGTGGCTGTTTTATTTTTTGGTTGATATGTTGCGAAGCGATTTGCCGCATGACCAAACGGAAATAAAGACATAACAACGTCAATAATGGTGCAAACGAAATGAAAATAAGTTCGAATATTGCAATCGATCTTGATTGAGCTATTTGTGTACTGCAGCATGGACACATTTTGAAATTAGAAAATAAAATAATAGCAGCATTTTTTCATAGAAATATTTGCACGAAAAAAATATAAAAGTAAAAAAAAAAATTTTTCTGAAAATAAATTTAAAAAATTATATAAAATATAAAAGTGAATAAATGCTTTCTTTTTTTAATCTAAATGTTGCGAAAAAGGTCTTCACTGAAACCAACGTTTTGGCACAGAATTTATGTCTACACACACATACATACACGTAGATATAAAACCAGTTTGAGTGTGTTGCTCTTTGCTCTCAGACACAGTTAACTCTTTACATGTGCAGCAACGGTAAAGACGAGCAATAAACATAACAATAACACTGTGAATGAGACAATGAAATGATATAAAAAACAACAACATCAAACATTTTATTGTACAACGAACATATAAAAACATATATAATAATGTGACAATCATACAGTGCGCCCAGGGCAACTGCGGTTCCCTTAACAGAGGCAACACAACACAACTGAACGGCCATTTTTCGGCAGCAGCGGCATTGCATACTTTTAGGGGGCCTGTTAATTTTACGAGAATTGCACCAAGGACGATTCGAGGCAATGCTGGAATGTTCGAGAACGAGTTGCACTCAAGGCAAACAAGTATAAAAAGCAGTCGCGTATACGGTACAAGAAAAGGTGTAAAACATAAAAGAAAAATAAAGTGAAAGTAAAGTGACTAATGAAACAGTAAAGTGAAAGAAAAGTGACTGGGGACGCTTGGAGCTTTTTCCAAAGCGCAAAATGACAAGATGAGAATTCAATTTAAGCAAAAAAAACTTAATTTCTTCTCACTTAACTATTATAAAATATGAAACGAAGAAGAAGAAAACTTTGACTGGGTGTCTAGTGTCTGTAGTAGTGTCTGTAGTGTGGTTGCACAGATAGATGAACGTAGAGGAGCGTACCTGGCTGAAAGATTGAACGACTGAAAAAGACGAAAGATAAGCAAGTGAAGAAATGAAAAATGTTCTATAAAATTAAAAATTTTCCTGGATGGATAGAGTGGCGAAAGACTGAGAGATAGGCTGGGAATGGAATGGAATGGAATTGAATTGAATTGAATTGAATTGAATTGAATTGAATTGAATTGAATTGAATGGAATGGAATGGAATGGAATGGAATGGAATGGAATGGAATGGTATGGTATGGTATGGAATGGAATGGAATGAATATGAAGGGAGCCAAGAAGTGAGAGGGTAAAATTTCTGAAGCACCCAGGCTAGACAGCTCATTGTGCTCGAGACTCGAGAGGAAAAGAAAAGAGAAGAGTGAGTACAAGTCTTCATGCATGAATGTCCTGAATTATTTAATGTATCCCAGGAGATTTCGCTGGGTAAGAGAATGGACCTCGTCCATTCTCATAACATCAGGACTCAAAATGCGCAATCTCGTTCTAGCAAATACTGGACATACACAGAGAAAGTGCTCTGTGCTGTCTACCTCCTCCAGGCAAGATGCGCAAGTTGAATCCTCGATGATGCCCATTGTGGTCATATTTTGATCCCATGGATTGTGTCCTGTGATTAGATTATCATTCTTAAATTCAGAAGGAATACCTCTGAATACCCTTGAACACCACAGTGCCCAGGAACCCAAATAAGTTGTAGCTCATTATGTCACTCAACCAACCTAAGCTTCATCTTACATTCTTAGACAATCTTCGAAGGCACTCGCGCGTCTTCAGGGCCTTAAGTGCAGCCTAACCACTGTTGCCAGATACCTAAAATTACTTTCTCCTAAATTAAAAAAAAATACCGAAATTTCCTCCCAAAACTTAAAAAAATCTCCTAAAATTGTTGTATAATTTGCGTCATTTTAAAAGAATAAAACTTCCCATAAAAAAATAAAAATATATATGTACATATAATTTTTTTAATGCTGCCTTTTTTATTCATCTTCAGATTAACAACAAAAACTTAACAAAAAGAAAACATATAACAAATGAATTAAATAGAAAGTGCTATTTTTGACGGGATTTAATTGTAACAGAAATAAGTGAGAACGAGATAGAACGAGCTTACATTTTCTAATCTTAAAAATTTTTAACACAATAGGATGCTTTGACTATTAAAATAGTTGCCAAAATATGTTTTGCTGCTAGTGTTCCCCATACATCATACTTCGTTATTAAAAAATCTCCTAAAAATCCACTAAGGATCAGAAAAACCCCCTAACATAAATTGTAAATCTCCAAAACTTTCTCCTAAACAATTCTTCCTCCTACAAATTCTCCTAAAAGGCCAAGAATCTCCTAAATCTAGGAGGAAATCTCCTGATCTGGCAACACTGAGCCTGACTGTCACTACAGACTCCAATAGGTTTCCTGCGCCATTTCTTCTCGATTATCCATTCCGTTACCTTCAGATTGGTGAAGACCTCCGACTGGAAGGCAGTTGCCAGCCCTCCTTAAGAATAGCAACAGTGGACACTTTCATTAAAGTGCATTCCAGCTTCAGTATCTCTATCGGTCTTGGAACCGTCAGGGAAGAAAATGTCTGTCATAGAGAGATAAGCTTAGGAATGAATAATGATTGATGGGGAAAGGGATCTATAAAGAGAAAAGTGTATACTTGAAAAAGAGACAGGAAGACAGAATGAAACGAAGGTGTATTAATGAAAGAGAAGCTTAGAAGTTGATGAAGACGTGAATCTACCCAAAGTAGGAAGATGCATAAATGGATCATGAATTTAATTTGATTTTGAAATTCATAAATTTAAAAACCAAATAAACTACTAAACTATGTATGATAGATATGTTCATGACTAAATAAGTAAACAAGACTCTGACCAATGCATCTAAAGCAACAAGAACCTCCAGAGACACGCACAGTCCTTTTAACGGTTAATAAAACAACTGAACAGACCAACAAAGTAATCGACTAGAACATAAACCGTTAAACGCACGAACACCCCAAACAAACGCTTAAAAATTTCATGACGCACTGTGTTCCATTTCCGTTTCTCTACTACGTGAGCAAATGGACTTTCCGTAGGAAATGCGCGCACACACACACAAACACATTTGAGGGTACATTTTGCGCTCGCATATAAATTAAGTGCGTGACTATCTGCTGCACAACATTCATACATATCCACATACATACATATCTATAACGGTTTTTTGTAACGCATCAATGTATTCATGTGTGTGTGTGTGTGTGGGTGAGTTAGTTCGTTGATTTCACAACCATAACGTTGGCTGGTGAGGCTTAAAAAGTATTTTTTTTCTACGGCACTCATGTTGCGTTGGTTGTAAATTGCCTGGCAAGGCATTGATAAAAATATGAATTATTTGATTTGCTGACATTTTGAGTAGGTTTTTATTTATAACTACGAAACTTTTTTTTGGCTAATGTCTTAATTGTGCTTTTCTATGAATGGTCGCTTTACATGTGAGTAGTTTTTGCTGTTGCAATTTATTTTATTTTATTTTATTTTGTTTTATTTGATTTGATTTGATTTTCTTTAATATTATTTTATTTTATTTTATTTTATTTTATTATTATTTTATCTTATTTTATTTTATTTTGTTTTATTTGATATGAGTTGATTTGATTTTATTTAATATTATTTTATTTAATTTTTATTATATTTTATTTTATTTTACTTTATTTTATTTTATTTTATTTTATCTTATTTTATTTTATTTTGTTGTATTTGATACGAGTTGATTTGATTTTATTTAATATTATTTTATTTTATTTTATTTTATTTTATTTTATTTTATTTTATTTTATTTTATTTTATTTTATTTTATTTTATTTTATTTTATTTTATTTTACTTTTTTTTATTTTATTTCATTTTATTCTATTTTATTTTATTTTATTTTATTTTATTTTATTTTATTTTATTTTATTTTATTTTATTTTATTTTATTTTATTTTATTTTATTTTATTTTATTTTATTTTATTTTATTTTATTTTATTTCATTATATTTTATTTTATTTTATTTTGTTTTATTTTATCTTAAGAGAAGAGAACATTGTTTGTAGTAGATAGGTTGATTTTTGCTAGCAGTAGAAATTCCACGAAAAATGCATACATAAATTAAAAACCACAAAATTAACACAATGATAGCACAAAATCTCATATCTGCTGATCCCATTGCACTTAAAGCAAAAATTATTTGATTGACTCAGTCAAAGTTCACCCACTTGGCCGTTCAACGCCAGCAGTGCACTGACCTACAATTCCCAACTGGCGCCATTTGCCATTCATACGCCAACGATTTAATCGCAAATCCCAAAAGATTCACATCAAACGAATTTGACATACAAATTAATAAAATCAAATGTGGCCCGCCATGCCAATAACAATTTGCGGCCAACGTTCACAGCCACAGCAACACAACCACACTAATTCATGCTATTCCCAAACGAGCAGTTGTTGGTGTTGTTGTTTTTGTCATAATTGTGTCAACAAATAGCAAAGCAAAGGTCAAAAAGATGCCAACAGATTTGCTGATGCGTTCAATTAGTCAGACACACAAAACGACCGAGAGACGAATGATTGAGCTGGCCGCATGCAACTGAACGAGTCTGAATGCGGCTAAGCGAGACATGGAGTTGGTCACTGGGATATAAAAATTGCACTTAAGCCGGAATGTGCGAACAAATGTGGCGCCACAAATCATACACCATAACAAATCTGAAACACGTGCAAGAGATTCCGAAAAAAATAAGACTACACAGACAAAGAAAACAAAAGAAGAACAGAGTCTGTTGACATTCGTCGTAATTTGCGTTAAGAAAAAAATGTGCCAATTATTGATTTGGTCAATAGGTCAAGTACAGCAAATCGTACCGCATGCCGTGGGTGAGAAAGCATTATGGACAAAGCGTAGTGGGGCGAAATGGTAGCCGGAAGTCAACACACTAATGCAATTTTCGTCATTCGTCATTGTTTAGTTTGGACTGGAAAATTATGGCAATGACAAAAAAATGAAGGGAGTATTGTTGACTAGAAAAGAGTAGGCAATGAAAGAAGAAAAAGTGATTGATGAAAAATAATGAGGCACAGAGTGAAACAGAAATATTATAAGTACAAAAGAAAAGTAAGAGAACTAAGCTGCTGTTCTACTTTGATTTATCACAAAAAAAACCGAAAAGAAAATTGAGAAAAAAGAAGTTGCTAACAGAAAGAAGAAAAAACAAAAAGAATTATGACAAATATTATGAAAATATGAAAAAAGATGAGGGTTCATCTATATGCCGCATTGTCTGAATTTTCAATCCCTGCAAAACTCGTCAGAATTTGCAGAGCGACATTGAACAATATCCGCGGGTCTGCCAAGTCAAACTTAGTATAAAGAATTAATAACACAAATAATGAAAATTTCTTTTTTTAACTTTTCACCTTTTCCTTAGAAACTATTAGCATTAAAGCAGACTTTAGCAAACAAAATTTCATAATAATGAAAGAATAGTATAATATGGCTCTGAATGGGTTAAACTCGTAAGCCAAACCCATTTTTATATAGAACTTTCATAATTTGCGGCATTGGCTTTGTTAATATAGAAGGTTTCATACTTTATGAAAGACTTTCTTATGATAACTCTGTGCTTGATAACTCTGTGCATTTTCAAAGTGGGCAGACCATGCCCATTTTATATAGTGTTAGTACTACTTTTATCTTTCTTACCGGTTAAACCTTTTTCTGGGCGTTATAAAGTAAATGTGCCCCTGGGAACCTCAGTGAAGGGTATACAAATCCATTCATTTAGTTAGACTTATTTACGAAAATCTAATTTTTTTGACAAAATTTGATTTTACAATGCAAATAATAATATTCTAGAGGATTACATAAAAAAATTGATGTAATAATGCGCAATTCCAGATTTCTCGTTCCATTAAAATATATTGTACATAAAATAAAGAAAAAAAATATTTGTTTCCATAATTTTAAATTTTAAATTTTAGTTTTTAGATTTTACTTTTTAATTTTAATTTTTTAATTTTTAATTTCTAATTTTTTCCATAATTTTTAATTTTTAGTTTTTAATTTTTAATTTTTAATTTTTAATTTTTAATTTTTAATTTTTAATTTTTACTTTTTACTTTTTAATTTTTAATTTTTAATTTTTAATTTTTAATTTTTAATTTTTAATTTTTAATTTTTAATTTTTAATTTTTAATTTTTAATTTTTAATTTTTAATTTTTAATTTTTAATTTTTAATTTTTAATTTTTAATTTTTAATTTTTAATTTTTAATTTTTAATTTTTAATTTTTAATTTTTAATTTTTAATTTTTAATTTTTAATTTTTAATTTTTAATTTTTACTTTTTAATTTTTAATTTTTATTTTTAATTTTTAATTTTTAATTTTTAATTTTTAATTTTTAATTTTTAATTTTTAATTTTTAATTTTTAATTTTTAATTTTTAATTTTTGATTTTTAATTTTTAATTTTTAATTTTTAATTTTTAATTTTTAATTTGTAATTTGTAATTAATTTTTAAATTTTAGTTTTTAATTTTTAGTTTTTAATTTTTAGGTTTTAGTTTTTAACCTTTAATTTTTAATTTTAAATTTTTTATTTTTAATTTTTACTCCTACATTTTTTTCATTTTTATTTTTTCTTCAAAATAGCTCGTATAATAATTTCTTGGACTCTTTTAACACTTTCGCGTCCGCTCTCTGTGCAGTTAAACTAAAACCTATTGCCGCTTTGTTTACGTATGCCGTTGCGTTGGCGCCGCTATTTTTAATTTTTTTTTTTTAGTAGTGCCCCGGAAACAGTTAAATTACAATTTTTAATAACATAAAAATACGTGAATGGCTCCTACGTTTGTTCGGCATAAAACGTAAAAATACGTGAACGGCTCCTAGGTTTGTTCGGCATAAAACGTAAAAATACGTGAACGGCTCCTAGGATTGTTTGGCAAAAAACGTAAAAATACGTGATCGGACGCGAAAGTGTTAAGTGCACAGCATCAAAATTGTCTCCGGTGAAATGAAAAACAGTCGTTTGCCTAAATTTGTAATAGCCAACGCTCAAAAATGTAATAAAATAAAAATAAAATAATTCTTCTACAAAATTTAACCGATTTAGAAATTATATCAGATTTAATGAACATTAAAAAAAAATAATTTTTAATTGAAAATTTTTTTTACTTTGTCACACTTCGAAGCACTATGCGCTCCCTGCAATCGAAAGAGACTGCAAAAAGGGGTCTGGTGGTAAATGAGGAGAAAGGCAAACCCAGGGGAAGGCAGTCAACTTTACTTACTTAAAAATCTATATACAGTCGTGTCTGAGTATAGTGAACACCCGATATAGTGAACACCTCGATATATGTGAACAGGCCTTGCAATAATTAGTTCACTATATCCAGACACGACTGTACTCGCAAAACTAGGAACCAAATGTACTAAAACTGCTACAGGATTTTTTTCAAAATTACTTTGAACTATCAAAAACATGAATGATAAAAAAAATTAAAAAAGATTCAAATAAATAAATTATTTAATTAAATAAAAAATATTAATATGGCTATCAAATAAGAGAGAGAAATCCCTAGAATTTCAAAACAAACAAATGTAGGGTTTTGTTGGCTTTCAGCCTTTTATTGAAGTAATTCAATTTGCTCGTATTATAATTATTATGCTCTTATTATTAAAACTTGTGCTCGTTTTGGCCTTTTGTCACCGACTGTCCGATTTGTCCCTTCAACAGTCCCGTTAACCGTCCGCGTCTCGTCTAATGTTCGTTCAGTCAGGGTTGCTTGTGTCCGTCCGTCTTCCATACGTCCCTACACAAATTTGTTGTTAAAAAGGAATTGAAATCGTCCTTTTGCAACTTTTGCCTTGAATATTGAAAATTTATAATTTTTTTGTTTTTGGACGAAATATATGTATGTTAAAGACTTGAACTGCTGCATTTTAGAATTTTGAACTTCTTTCTTTATTAAATTAGGATATATTTTTTTATATTAATTAAATATTTAATGTTTGTTGTACGGTGTAATACATTCTTTGTTTTGTATAGAGAAGTATTAACATTTTTATTATATAATAACTTTCAAGAAAAAATTAATTGCATTGAAAAATTAAAGTTCAGATTGAGGAAAATTTAATAAATATTATCAAAAAGAAATTACGTTCTAATTCTTTAATTCTATTTCAGTAATTACAAACACAAATCCTTAGCTCTGCCTTCAAACTAATGAAGAAACCAATGTCTCGACAAAATAAGCCATTGAAAGGACGAAAAAAATAAGACGAAATAAAGTGCCAACTAAACGCAGCACAGCCGAGTGTCTGTTCACAGTCTGTTCTTTTGAGTTGTTGTTGCTTTTCTTTTGCTTCGATTTCGGCTGGTTTTCGACGCGCCAATTTATTTGAAGCGCTCGTCATTAATGTGAGACATAATTGGATTTGTCTGTCATTGCCACCAAAAACATACACACACACACACACATACACATACACATACACATCTAATAATGCATCGCTTATGGCCGACATGTGAACGGCGCCTAATGCTTGAGTCTGTGGTTGTTTGTATGTATTTGTATATTTATGTCATTGTGACAGTAATTGTGTGCACGTTTGGCCATAATTTGACTGTCCACACTTATTGCACTTAATGTGATGTTTGTTTGTTTGTTGGGTGAAGAGTTTTCTGTTTGCTGCATTTATGATGGCAGCATTGTTCGCATATATTGTCATTGTTGTTGTTATTGTAGTTTTAGTCTTTCAGTGTTGACTTTTGTTGTTTGAATAGTTGGTGTTGTTGTTGTTGTTGTTGTTGTTGCTCTTGTGGCCAACATGAATGATTTAAACTAAATTACAATGCGGTGTTTATATCGGCCACACGAGTTGTTATTATCGTTGTGTGTGTGTGTACGTGTGCGTGTGTGTGTGTGTGTGGGTGCGTATTAATTTTGTTAGAATTTCCGTCAAATTAAGCGTAAGTTTTCGACTTTGTGTGGGTGTGTGTGTGTGTTTGTGTGGGCGCAACAGCTGCGTGCAAAATGAAATAAATGAGTTCTGGCACGTATTGTTTACGTCTGTCTGTTGTGTGTGATTGATAGAAGCAGAGCGTGCACTCAGCCAGTGTGACGAGCAGACTTCAAACTGACAAAAAGCGTTTACAAGTCTGCTTGGAAGGCTTTAATATTTATATCTATTAAAGTAAAACCCCTGTAAAGTACAGACATTTTAATTATGGTATCACAAACCTAACCAAAGTACCTAAGCTAAAGTACAGGGTGTGCCATTTTCAATTTCCATAAATGAGGTATTTTTATTCAATTTGAATACAACATCAATCATGTGGCCGCATTTATTGACGAAAGCAAAATGTGCTCTTTTTGCTGCGTTTTCCATCTTTTTCGAGCATTTTGGGCTATTTCGGGATGAATGAATGTTTGCCTTGAGTTCGTCAATAGTCAGAGGATTGCTGGCGTACACTTTGCTTTTCAAATAATATAAATAAATAAAATATAAAATAAAATAAATAACATAATAATAAATAATAAATAACCCTAAAAGAAGAAGTCTGGACAGGTGAAATCTAGAGATCTCGGTGCCCAGTTAATGTCGCCAGTTTTTGACAACACACATCCAGGAACTTTTTTTACAGAAACTGCATTGTGTGCTTTGCACCGTCTAACAGTGATTCGACTCCAGAACAACAAAAATTGTGTGAGAACGCGATTAGACTAAAATAAGCATTTAGTTTTTATTTTTTTATGGTTTAGAAAGTAAATTCATTTAAATAAAATAGCTTACTTTACACATAAATGGGATAAAATGGAATGGAATTTGGAATTTGGAATTTTTTAATGAATTTTATAAGTGAATTTTGAATTGAAAAACTTGGGAATTGTCACAGCCTACTTTGATATTATTTTTTTGAAATGTTTGCAATTATTTGATATTTCCATATTTCGCAATTGAAGATGCATATTTGTCTATTTATCAGTAAGATTTGCTGAAAATTTTCTATAGGTAGTCAAAATGACTACTTTTGGGCATTTAAGGTAAATTTTGCAAAATTGGGGTAAACAATTTTTTTTACAATTTTTTAAATTTATTTATTCCATTAAGCTTTAAAAATTAATAAAAGACACGTAAAATATTTTTTTTAGAAACAAATGCAACAAAAGTTATTCACAATAAAAGACCTCAATGTAGTCAAAATGGCTACCTTGGGCATTCTAGTGTTAAAAAACACAAAAATCAAGGAACATACCTTCACATACTTTTTAGATATTTGCCAATTTTCAGGTTCTTAATTTTGAAAAATATTTTAAATTAAAAGTGAAGTAAAAGCCTCAGCTTTGTAAATTTTTAGAAATCATTAAAAGCGAAAATGGATATATCAGTTCTTAATCTATATTGAAATTTTTAGTAACTTCTAACTAACAATGTATTTTTATAATTTTTTAATTTTTTTAGTTTTAAGAAAAAATCAAAATAAATATAATAATAATAATAATAATAATAATAAATTATAATAAATATATATATAAATAAAAATAAATATATATAAAAAAATATATAATAAAAAATATATATAATAAATATATGTATATATAAATAAAAATAAGTATTAGGGCGGGTCAAATTGTATGGAACGATTTTTTTTGATGAAGCGTATAGCAAAAACGTAATCTATAGGTGATTCTGAGAAATTTTGCTCAAGAGACTCTAAGTCGGATTTGGAGCCCCCCAAAATTTCAAAATAGATATTTTTCAATATATACATAGAATAATTTAATTAAATTCGTCATAAAATCGGATAGAGTTATAGTAGATTTCTCAGTCTGGGCTTGTTTGAAAAGTATTTTTATCACCATTCAGAATCTGTATTGATACCAATATTTTTTTTTATTTTTAGTAGACATATTAGGAAAAAAAAAAAAAAATTGATCGTAATAAAAGTTGTTGGAAATTATCTGAACTTTCATAATCTGCAAAAAAAAAAAAAAATTATCGAAAAACATCGAAGAAAATTCGGAATTCATTAGTTAAAAGTTCATTTTAGGCTATTTTTCGACAAAAAATTCCTAATACAGCCAGTCTGGCAGCCGCCGTGGCTCAGTTGGTTAGTGCGTTGGACCGCGAGTCGCAGGCAGCAACCTCAGGTTCAAATACTGCCTGTAATAACACCTAAAAAAATAACGGGAAAACTCGTTTTCTCTTTCGGTGGCTGTCCTCTCAGCTGGAAATGGCAAGCCTCTGAGAGTAAAAATTGCCTTTGAAAGAGCTCCCAATCTGCCGTCCGGAACCGGCATAAAACTGTAGGTCCCTTCCACCCGCGTACAAATTCACACGCACAACACGGGTGGTTGCGTGAAGCTAGGCCTTAGTCTCGCGTAAGCGGGCTGTCGTGCCAGTCAATTAAAAATTAATATTACTTAATAGACTAAAAAACAGAAAAATCGATATTTTTTTGAAACGAATTTCGACTTTTGCCAGCTTTTGCATACACACACTAATTAATTTTTTGCACAGATTTTTTGAGGGTTTCTTAGTTGGAAATTTACCTTTCAAATTACATCAAAATTGTTAAATTCTGAGACTATAAATTTCTTGAATTTGGTCTATGGAACGAATCACTGTGCTTCTTGTTGAAACCAGTAACCATTCAACCTTTCTTCATACATTTGTGGGCAGACCGAGCGAACATTCAGCGATATCAATTTCCATCAACTATTTTGCCTTCTCTGAAGAAAAATGGTCCAATAATAGCCCAAGCAGTCACTTTTTGTTCGTGCCATGGCGTTTCATGGATTTCGTGTGCATTCTCCTTTCCTCAAATGCTGCAATTTTGCTTGTTAACAGCGCCAAAGAGTGTAAAATGGGCCTCGTCGGGCATCAAAATTTGCTTCCAAAAACCAAGTTCAGTGGAAACCATTTGAGCGACTAATGTCTATTGGCAACATTCTTTGAGTCAACTGCACTTTCTGCGAAAACAAATGCAGATCGTTCTTAAAATTTTGCAGTAACGTAGCTCCACTGCTGCCAAGGATTCTCACAAAAACTCTCACCTAACGCTTCAACCAGTTCATTGCAACGTTTTCGACGTTGATGAACGGCATGTCGACAATCTACTACTGTCACGTGTTCAAAAAAATTTTGACACTAAATGATGAATAGTGTTGTCAGACAGTGCTTGTTGGTTTCAAAATTTTCGACAATATGAATGTTGAGTTAACCCTTTCGACCTTGAATTTTAACCTGTGCTCAATATTACTTTTTGGTATTTAAATCATGAAAAACTTGCCTAAGAAGTGTGCACACGACATTTGAAGTCGCCACGCCTCTTTGTTAGAGTTCTAGAGCTAATATTAGTTTACTTTTCAACAATTTTAGCTTAAAACGGGTTAAATAAATTTTGTATCAATATCTGCAAATTAATAAAAATTATTTAATATTTATGGAAAAATATAAAATTATCAGTTTTTGATTTTATTTAACCATTATTAAAGAAACAGGGTTTTGATCAAACGCGCCCAATTCTTAGACTTCATTTAGAACACAAACTTTTTCTGATATCGCTGCAAATTATTGGAAATTATTTTGGGAATAACAGTAACATTTTTGTTATTTGCTTTGAATTCACTTCCAAAAATATTAATTTGTTGGTGCCTACTTAAATTAAACCCATAAATCAATCGTAGCTCTTGCTATAAGATGGCAAATAGGTGAAGTTGCTCTCAGGCAACTTTGGGGTCGAAAGGGTTAACACAATTGAATGATTATTTTCAGCATCACTATTTCGTGTGTTCGTGTTCAGCGTCACTATTTCGTGTGCATCGAATTATGGTTAAAATTGTATTGAGTTCACGTTTGAAAAACTTGTCTACCCAAGTCAATGGATGTATCAACATCTTAACCCTTTCCGACATGAAAATAAACCCGTTCTGTATGAATTATATGGGCTGTAGTCAAATATATTGGACATTGTGACTGAAAGGGTTAAAGTTATTCGATCGACAAAAAGATAGTGCACTCTGTACTTTGTTCATCTAACTATTTTTATGTCCATTCCATCATTGCACACGACTTTCACTAACCCAAAACACATCAATTAGCATCACATCAAAAGCATAGAACCAAAGTGGTCAACCTTCCAAAATTCAACCAATCAATAAACTTCCGCCACAATAACGACGCGAGAAATAAACACAAAAATCGATAGCCTCATTATCTTTGCTTTATTGTTGGCATTGTAACCTTTTAACGGCACCAGACACACCAAACACGCACACAAATATATATAAATTTAAACGGCCGAAATCGCACACTTGGCGAATGGCTTTAAAATTGCTCATACGCAACGTTAGCCAAGCGTGCATATGCGAGGTGTGCGCGTATTTATGGCGCACCAACAGCAAACACACACACATACTAACACACAAAAAAATGCACACATACGCACCGATTCGCCACGCAGCATTGCGCTAAAAGGATACGCGCGTATGCAGTTAATGTGGCATTAATGGCAAATTGCCCGCTGATTAACGATACAATTTGTTATCGATAAATTGGTGCGTAATCACTGCAATTGCATGGCGGCGTCTGTGTGTTGGCACAGTGCGATTTAACGCGATTAGACACAGCAACAGCCTTGACTGGCTGCAGCGGGTTGAGTGTGATTATTTAATTAAGTTGACTGCATGCGGCGACAGACACACACTTTTGCTTATGATGTGGCAGCCTAAATGAACCATAAATTGATTATCATAAAGTACAACTGAAACAAAAACTCGCAGCAACTGTTTGAGTGCTTGTGCCAGCGTTCCGGCTGGTTGCAAATTTTATGTATATGTGTGTGTGTGTGCGCGCCACAGCAGTGGAAAGCCTACTTTTAGGCGGCTTATGGACCAAAAATAAATAAAATTGCAACGATTTATGTTATTGACTGGTGCAAAGTTTCCAAGTCAATAAATTGCAGCGTTCCACACATACAATCGTACATAAATATGTATACAGGTACATACGTGGGCGTTAAGTGTAAATCTATGTATGCGCACATATGATGCCTGGATCGAGTTGAGGTGTCCGTTCATATTGATATGTGTGTCTGTGTATGTTTATTTGTTTGTATTTATGGCCATCATCAGCAATTTACCGCTGTGTGACTTTAATAAAATGTGACATTTCTATTGCGCCTAAATGTAGGCTATAGGGCAGTGTCAATGCATAAAGCGGGCAGTAAATATAAATATTGGAAAAACAATTTGCAGTCTAACAGGAAGTTGAGCTCGCACCTAACAGATGCCGGTGTTTGAATTTAATTTTAAAGAGACTTCAAAGTTGAAGTTAAGTAAAATGAAGGTCTAGAAGTAAGTTGATGCCACATTTAAGAGCTGTTTGGATTTAAAGTGAATTCATTTAAGTTTAAGGTATCATGGCACGTGAGAAAGCAGAATTTGTAATGATTTACAAAATTATTTATTTGTCAGCTCCTTTTCTTTTTTAGCATATTTCTCTTACATAGGTGGAGCTGAAATCGCGTAAAAAAAGACATCCTCCATTACGGACACTTATCTAATCTCCGGATTGGCTAATCTGAAACAAAAAAACAAAAAAAAATCATAATTAGCTTAGCATAAGCACGAATTCACCAGAAAAATAAAAAAAAGCTAAAATAGAGGCATAGGAGCTTTTTGAAAAAAAGTGTCAAAAATTGACTGCATTTTTCACCTTTTTTCCCAGAAAAACTACTTTAAATTAAAAATGTGTCTTCAACTCTTGTAAAAAATAAGTTAATAAAAAGAATTTAAAACATTTTTTTTTAAATCGATCGAGCCAATCCGGAGATTAAGTGTCCGTAATGGAGGATGTGTTTTTTTTCTACGCGACTTCAGCTCCACCTATATAAGAGACAATATGCTAAAAAAAAAATTTTGTTTGTGTTCCTTAAACCTTCAATATAATGTAAAAAAAGATTGTAAATAACGGAGCTGAAAAAGAAATAATTTTGTAAATCATTAAAAATTCCCCTTTTTAACGTGCCATGATACCTTAAAGAGGAATTAAACAATTAACTTAAGCAACTTTTGTATAGGTAAAATATACATTTGGTCCTCTAAAAGACAATTAAAAACTAAAACATAGACTAGACATGGAAATGATTTTTAACTCATTCTCTGATCCATGAACTCAATTGGTATAGCTGTGAAATAAGGATGTCTATGATGGTTTTTTTTATATATATTTGCAAAGCATTGAAAGCCAAAAACGCATTCAATGTGGGACTTGTACTACATGAGATCCATTTCTCTTTCTGTGATGTCCAGTTGAGGGTCACTCTGATGTGTACAGCAGAGAACATGTTCCGAGAGAGCTAAATGAACTAGCAAATGAATTAGCTAAAAGTGGGTCGGAATTGAACTTCAGTGCACCAAACCCTGATATTAGATACAATAATTTGAGAGTCGAAATCGTGGTCCACAATTGAGAAAATTTGAAACGAAAACTGGGACCACCAACTGCTGACAATCTTAGGTCCTTCAAATACCGTAGTTACACAAAGTAACATTGAGAAAGTGCGAGAATTCAACAAAAATAAACATAAATCGTTATTCCGATATGTAAAAATGGAATTAAATATGTTCACAAATTCAATTCATCACATTGTGACCGACTATTGAAATCTGCGGAACGTCTGCGCGCGCTTTGTTCCACACAAATTGACTAATTACGAAAAATCCCTGCGAATTCAACATTTCAAGGACCTCAGTAGAGAGTCAAAAACGGATCCAAACTTTAAATTTTCGATTGTTACTAGTGGCGAGAATTGGTGTTTTCAATATGATGCTGAAACCAAGCGGCAAAGTGCCGAATGAAGGCACCGAGACAATCCGGTTTTTAAAAAAGTTGTCTTGTGAAGTCAAAACTAAAGTCAATGTTGATTTGTTTCTACGATTCGGAAGGCATTATTCACAAAAAATTTCTTACAACTGGCCATATTGTTAATGGAGTGTTTTATGTTGATGTTATGAGGCGTTTGCTGGCTCGTATTCGTCCTGCAAGGCCACAATACCCTGAAAATGGAAGCTTTTACACGATAACGCACCGTCTCATCGATCCAAATTATTAACCGATTTTTTGGTCACATTTTTTGGTCCATTTTTACCATCAATTACTCGAACTACTCACGTGACGTTTATCTGTTCGGTAAAATGAATTTGTTAATGAAAGGACAACCATATTCTGATGAAGCAATTCTGAAGCAATTCAAAACCCGACGACCGAAATTTTGAAGACGATGAATACAGATGGCCTCAAAAATCATTCAGTGATCTAATTGATTGTGCAAAACGTTTTATCGAAGCAGAAGGATAGTATTTTGGATAAAATGAATGAATTTTCCAAAAAATTTTGTTGTTTTGTTTTTGAGCAGTCTAGTTTTGCGTGGGACAGACCTTCTATTAGATATTTTAAAATATTGTGACTGTGATGCTCTGCTGAACTGTGAGCCTCATTGCAGGGCAACAGGGCAACCCCGAACGGGCATTTGGCCACAGCAGCAGCATTGCATACTTTTAGGTGGCATGATAATTTTGCGAGAATTATCGCATAGACGGTTCGAGGCAATGCTGAAACGTTTGAGAATGTGTTACGCTCCGGGCAGACAAGTAAAAAGGGCAGTATTGACGGGTGCTGCAAATCGGTTTGGTTTTGACAAGCAGCGATGCAACACGGATAAGTAAACTGGTGTGAAATTGACTGGTGAATCAGTAAAATTAATTAATTTAAAAAATAAAATGAATTCATTAATCAGTAAAATTAATTAAGTGAAATGAAGTAACTGTGAAAAATTGTAAAAAAGTGTCTAATTTTGGTAAATTGCGTTCAAGAATTTCACTGTATTTTATTTTGGCACAATCCAGTGATATGAACCATACCTGCGTTGGTCAGAAGAGCTAACTTTTCGTAACAATATTAATGAATAAGAAATGATAATAAAAAAGTGCTGTTTGTTTTTATTTTTTATATTAAACATACAACTTAATTATTGTCCTAGGCTTTAATAATTTAAAAACCCAACATTTTCGACTTTACTAATTACTGTAGCAAAATTTTCCATAAAATTATAATACACATTAACATAAATTCAGGCTCATTATTTTAATGACCTTAAATCGAATTATTTAGTATAAGAACTCAGCGCCGCAAAGTATGTTATATGCTCACATAATAACTGCTGCTGCTGCAAGCGAAATAAAGTCATATTTTTGCCATTGATTTATTACAAAAAATGTAATTAATTACCAGCTGACGCTAGCAGTACGTCTTCATTCATCTTACCAGCGCCTTTCGTATTTCATAAAATTTCACACTGTTTTTGTGTTGTTGTCGATACTTTCGTATGCACGCTTGGAGGCCAAGTGGCAGCTCAAAGCCATCACTCACATATAATTAATAAAAATTGTGTTTTTATTCAAATTTTGTGAAATTTTGCGCTCATAGCGCCACAAAGTATGCTACGAGAGAAGCATTAAAAAACCAAATCAGATCAAATCAATTGCGGCAGCCTGAAGGCTTTAGCAGAAATGCAAAAACAGAGACAAACAGCATAAACCCGATGCACTCAAGCAAATTAATTCAGCCCTAAATACAAGTCACGACACGAATTATGCCAAATCGCACAAATTTGATTTGATTTGAATTGATTTGATTTGGCGGTAAAAATCAAAATGCTGTGCAAACGGCGCGTTTAAGTGTATGTTTGTGTATGTGTGTGTGTGTTGCTGTAGTTGTACGATGCAATTTAATTCAAGTCAAAGTGTTGTGACTGTGACTGTCAAAATTGCAGCTTAGCCAACTCAACAACTCGACTGACATTCCAAACGGAAAAATTCACGATAATCGTGCTCGGCGAAATATTTACGCCTAAAGGTGAACGCTTCGCTGCTGACTAAAGTGCCAGGCCCAAACGAACGTCTGTATGTGTGGTTGGGTGTGTGTGTGTGTGTGTGTGGGTATGTGTGCGTAGACAAGCATGATGGCTGTGCGAGTGCGAGCTCGTTCAACTGCCGTGTGCCCGTGTAAAATATTCAAATGCGCACATGTATGTGTGTCTCTGTGTGTGTGTTTGCATATTTATAAGCCCTAAGGCTAACGATCAGCTTCCACCTGTCTATCGCTTTGAAATTGACTTTCTGCCAAGCAGTGAAAGTTGCTAACGGCAGCCAAAATTTAACCTCTTCTTGATCAGACAAAGCGACAACCGGTGGATGGGAAACTGTGTCGAGAGGGTTGTTGCAATTTGGCAATGACCTTGAATTTGTTTATATGCGTACAGCCGAAAAGGACTCGTAAGGTTGTGTTGCTTTTAATATTCAGTTTAGAAACTTTTTAATCAGCAGTAGTCACAAATTGTATGAAAGATTAAAAATCATTAAACAAATTTTTTTTATTGACTGGCACGACAGCCCGCTTACGCGAGACTAAGGCCTGGCTTCCCGCATTGAAAAATACAAACTGAAATTTAAGTCACAGTCAACACTAAAATCCACTAACCATCAAAAAGAACGAATCTGCACCCCAGCAATGACCACATCAGCACAAATCAACATGGAACTGGCACAGTTCCGCACATTTTTCTGTTGCACTAATCGGTTGGTTGGCGATTGTGAGTGTTGACTTTGGCTCAACGCAGTTCAGTTTCAGTTGAAAGCGCATATTGTGGCATATTGTGTGCGCCGCTCGCTGCAATGTTAACTTTGTAGCATAGCCAGTGTTGACAGATACCTGAAATGACTTTCTCCTAAATCTTAAAAAAAAGCCTGAAATTTCCTCCCAAAAATTTAAAAAATCTCCCAAAAATGTTTGGTATAATTTTTGTCATTATAAACTAAGGAATTCAACATCTCATAGAAAAATACAAATATTTATTCGTTCATACAAATACATATATATTATTTTTATTGCAACATCTTTAATCATTCAGCTTCAGCTTAAAATCAACTTAACACTTAATACAAAACATATAAAAAAATTAGATGGGATGAAATTCGCTTTTGTAAACTTTTTTCATTCATTACATAAATTATATACTTTAAGTCACAATGCCTTAAGTGGGAACGAGATAGACATAAACAAATGTAAGCTCAAGAATATTAAACATAAAAGAGTGCTTTGACTATAAAAAAATTTGCTAAAATAAGTTTTGTTGTCAGTGTTCCCCATACATAATATTTCATTATCCGAAACTCTCCCAAAAATCCACTGAGCATACAAAAAATCACCTAACATAAAATATAAATCCTCTAAACTTTCTCTTAAACCATTCTTCCTCCTAAAAATTCTCCTAAAAGGCCAAGAGACTCCTAAATCTAGGAGGAAATCTTCTGATCTGGCAACACTGAGCATACCATCACCAAAACAACAGCAAGAACAACAACAAATGCAGCAAAATTCTAGCAGCACACAGCAACAGGCTTCGATTTATATTTCCATACCAACGCCAAAACGGGGTAAATAAGCTGTCTGTCTGCATATTTTCGCGCTTCAATTCAGCGTAGTTGGTTGCTGTAAATCGAATGCTTTGATTGTTGTACATAGCACACATGTCACGTGTACTTTCAGTAGGTTCGCTCAAATGCTGTTAACGGCTTTGAACGTTGTGCATCTGCGCAAAAATTTTATCAGAATTTCAGAATTTTGAATTCCATTTGATCTATGAAAAGTTAAAATAGTTTATAAAAATGCGAAAGAAAACTTTAGTGAATATTGAAATAAAATTTGAAAAAAAAGTAATAAAATAAATAAAAATGTTTGATGTAAATTTAGTTCTTCTGTTCAACGCAGGCGTAGTTCGTATCACTGAATTGTGCCCAAACGAAAAACACTGAATGTCTTTAACGCAGTTTACCACAGTAGTCCCTTTATTTACAATTTTCAAAGTCACTTTACTTTCACTTCACTTTTTTATTTGTGTTACACCGTTGCTTTTCAAACTCAAACTGATTTGCCAACCTGATACTTGTCTGTCCGGAGCATGACTCGTTCTCGAACCCTCCAGCATTGTCCCAAACTGTCTGCAATGCTGCTGCTGCCGACCAATGTCAGTTCATTGTTTTTTTGTTGCATATGCTAAGGGGCCTGCAGTTACGCAAAGCATTGTCGTCACAATACAAGGTCTGTCCCGTTCAAAACAAAACTGCTCAAAAAACAAAACAACAAATATTTTTTGTTGGAAAATTCATTCATTTTATTCAAAATAGTCTCCTATTGCTTTGATACAACCTTTCGCGCGATCAATTAAATCGTCGAATGATTTATTTAGGCCATCTGTATCCATCGTCTTCAAAAGGTCAGTCGGTATTCTATATAAAGTAGTATAATCTGAAGAGCCATAGAGAATCTTATATACCATCTGATCAAAAAATACCTGGAATTTTTAAATAAAGCGAAAACAATTAATTTATTCATTGATATTCATTCTATTTCCTTCAAAGAAATTTCCCTGACAAGCAGTTTACATATTGCAACACTCTTTTTACTCTGAAAATTTCGTAGGTTGATTTTTGGATCGCTTTCAGCTCCTTTTACGAATTCTCCTTTATTGCCTCAATTGTTTTAAAATGCTTTTCGCGAAACGTTTACTTAAGTTTGCGGTTATAGGAAACAGTCGCAAGGATCCATGACGAGTGAATACGGAGCTTAATACTAGAAAGACCATTGCACAGTGATTCGACTCCATACAACCGCGAGACAAAATTAGAAGGAGTGGTCCGTTCTTCATAAAATTTGGTATACTAGTTACTCATGGTCTGCTGAATTAAAAGCTCCATTTGGTTTTTCTTAAACAGTTGTAGTTTGGCAATGCCAGAGGCTTAATTTTGCAAATTTCATCATTTTTGGAAAGCTATAGCACCAAATGTGTTGACTAGATTATTCAGATTTTACATTCAATCGGTAACGTCACCATTGATTATTCCAAGGAGTAACAGAAATTGTCTTAGGACCCTCTGGTTTTGCAATAAAAACGATAATAATAGATGTATGTTTTGCATTTTTGCAGATTTTATCATTTTTCGTGCTAATTGCATACTTTTAGGCATAAATAAAATACATTTTGCGAAAAATACGTGTTTAGACCACTTTTCAAATTGAATTATTTTCTGAGATCGGAAGATATCGGAGGATATAATTACATTATCCGACAAAGAAAGAATGCTTCTTAAAATAAAAAAAATCCAGGAACATACTTTTACATTGGTTTTAGATATTTTCCTCTAAGTTTTGCAAATTTTCAGATTTTTAATTTAGAAAAATTTTTTTAATTAAAAGTGAAGTAAAAATCTACGCTTTGCAAATTTTCGGAAAACATTAAAAGCGAAAATGGCCACATCATTTCTTAATCTATATTGAAAGGTTAAGCAACTTCGTGCCAACCAATTCTTTTTACAATTTTTTGTACTCAATAGACTAAAAAACTGAAAATATGAGTTTCAAATTTTTTGTGAAAAAAGTTTCAACTTTGAGTCGCTTTTGCACATACACTAATTGATTTTTTGCACAGATTTTTTGGGGTTTTCTTAGTTGGAGTTTTTTCTTTCAAACATCAAAATCGTTAAATTCTGAGACCATACATTTTTTGAATTTTGTCTATGGAACGAATCACTGTGCATTGTGGTGATTTGAACGGTTTTTTATTTTTAAATATCTGTATTGTCTCTAGTATTTCTATCAGCTTCGGTGACTTTTATTTTTTTATCTTGAAAAATTTTATATATTTTTTAATTTATTTTGTAACTAAATAAGCCAAACTTTTGTAAATTAGCCAAATCCGATGTGTTCATTTCGACATATTAACGGATATGATATGTAGTCTTTGTAGGTTTGGAAAACTTGCGGTCTTTCTAGTGTTAAAGAACAGCATGTATGTTGTATTTGGTCAAATAATTTCAGACAAAATGAGATGTGAGATGAGATGTGAGATGCGTTTCTAACTGAAAAAAACCATGTCTCTTCATCATTCTGACTTCTGGCGATGAACATTTTCCCTCAAGACATTCCCGAAATGCTTCTTATTTAGTTGCTGTTTGGCCTGGCGAAAGACCAAAGCCTTGATTTTGGATCGACTCCGGGTTCTTTGGTCCTGGTTTTTGGGCTTTTGACGCGTCTGAGAAGCGGCATTACGATGATTCTGGGTTAGTTTTGATGTCTTATTCATAGACCCATCTTTCGTCACTCGTAATGATGCCATAAATATGCGTTTCACAAACCCGAGCTAGGCCTCGAACCAGGCCAGCCTTGGATATGAT
This sequence comes from Melieria crassipennis, assembly GCA_963668005.1. Classification (NCBI taxonomy): domain Eukaryota; kingdom Metazoa; phylum Arthropoda; class Insecta; order Diptera; family Ulidiidae; genus Melieria; species Melieria crassipennis. Next base: position 9,984,380 of record OY764963.1, read on the forward strand.
TAATTCAACGTTTTTTTTTTTAAAGCGCAGTCATCACAAATCCATACTGTTGATATCTTAGTTTACAAATTTTCATATAAGTAACTTTCTGATCTAATTTTGTTTAACCAAGACAACATAATTTCATACATCAACTCTTTCTCTATTTTCAGCACCAACATAGAAAGCACACAACTTTTGCATCGCCCTGACAACTGTTCGTTACCTTTCACACAATGGGCAACACCAATTCCAACTCCATTTCGCTCAACAATCATCCACACAACAATAACCTCAACGAAGATCCGCTGGCCGAAAATACGCTCAACAATGGCGACGCCAATGCCAAAGCGGTGCGTCAATACGAGCCACGCGAACGGCTCATCATTGCCAAGAATGTTGTCGTTATCGGACTGGCCTTTATGATTCACTTCACTGCGTTTCATGGCACCTCGAATCTGCAGAGTTCGGTGAATTCGGACAAGGCGCTGGGCACCACAACGCTGGCAGTCATTTATGGATCGCTGATATTGTCGAATATATTTCTGCCGATGACAGTGATAAGGTAAGTTGTGACAAACACGAAGCAATTCGGAAAAGTTGCCAGAAAATTAAGCATTGGTCAAATTATGGCATTAAACGGAAATTTATTGGTCATTGAGCGATGTGAATAGTGGAGTAGGAGGGGTGTGCGCTCAAAAGTATGCTACTAATAGATGGTTTTAACTTTTACTCATTGGGTCCAATGTCCAATTTGAATGTTTGCAGCATACTTTTAGGCACTCGATTTCATGTTCCATGTTCAACACTTGAAATAGTTAGAATTTTCAGCCCATTTCCATCACACATTTCATTCATCCATACATCCGCCAGTTGGTTGTCGAAAGTGTGGTCATGAATTTTAATATTTACCAGCTACTCACGTGTACATGAACCGCACAACTGCCGGCCGCATTGCTTAATGTGTGTGTTCACTCCTGCCTCCCCCAAACATGACCGAAATTCAGCGCAAAATTGCTGATTGTTGCAAACTGTTCGACAAACGCAACCAACCAAAATCGCATTAGAGTTTTTGGTGTGAAAATCAACATGAAATGTCGACCGTCACTGCTGTCAGCCTAAAAGTGTGCTGCATGAAAATCACATAAATTCAATTGACTGTCGACGTTAGTGCGATGATCGATTGATGAAGCGTGTAGGTGCGGTCGAGCTGTCAACCGCAACGCACGACAAAATTATAAATTATGTCGAGCGACAACGATGGCGACAAACTAACACTTGGTTGTATATATGTATACAGTATATACATTGATATATGTACATATATATGTGTGCGCCTAGTGGCCGCCGAACAAGGTCACACGCATTGATTCAGTTCAGAGTGAATGGTTGTTGTTGTTGTTGCCTACAAATCGGCATAACCCTTCGCCATTCGGCACAGTAAGTTTGCTTTAATGTTGCTTGTTGTTTCATTCGATATCGTGAACACATCAACGCACCACGTGCCGTTTTCTATGCGATCCGTTCATCATTTCATTTCCACCTCAATTGGCACGCACTCACACAAATGAAATTTACGAGCCGGCCACCGCTCAGCTCAGCCGCTCTCAGTTCTTCCTTACGGCCGCACAAAGGTTTAGTTGAAGCAGCCACTTTCAGCTTTTGTCGCTGATGTTTGTCTAGTTGTGCGCTGCCACTTAATCACTTTTATGGATTTATTTAGATTTATTAGTATTTAAAACCAAAGTGAACTGAAATGAAGCCTCAAGCAGCAGCGATGTCAGACAAAAGGAAAACGCAGTCGGGCGCAGTTGAAGGATTGTGCGAGTAGCGTTCGTTCCATAAATTACGTTTAGTCTATGAGTCAATGAATTTTCAGTTTAGTCGGAAATTAGTTGAAAATTGTTTGGAAAAAAAAATCACAAAATTCCAACAATGAAAAGAAAATGAAACTTAAGCACTTTAACACAAGAAAGACCATTGCGGTCATTTTTATGGTTTTTCATTTAAAAAAAAAATTGGAATAGGCATTATTGGCCTCTTTGAGTGCCCGCCTGTGAATGCCATTAGGGGACCCATTAATCAAACTTCTTATCAGACGTCAACATATTTTCGGTATTGAACCATTTGTTCTCCTGTATGAAGATCTGAAATTAAACAAAAAATATTTTCCTAAACTAAAAACTGTTCTTACATTTTTAATACATTTTCATGTTTTGGGGAACTGGACACACAAAAGTATTTTAGGTAGTACAGATATTTTATACTCTGAACAAATATTTTATAAATTATGATACTGTTCGTAGGTATTAATAAAAAATCTACAAGGTAAAGCAAAAGTCTTCAAACTATCGGAAGTCACCCAATTTGTGTTTTCATATTTTTTAAGAATTAAACAGATAAAAAATAGAAGTAGAAATAAAAGTAGAAGAAAATCAGAATTAACATTTACCATGATTTTCAAAAATTATAGCATCCACCGACATTTTGCTGACTTTTACCTCACCTTTTATTGTGTCTGACCAGAAAGGTTTGCCTACTTTTAGGCCACTCAAGCCTTTAAATTGCGCATATTTTATTTTAAATTACATTAAAACCCGACAGTTATGGTCGAATGACAAACTTTTGCAGAATTTTGTATTAGCATGTAATTGTTATTCATGCATTTTATGTATGTATATATATGTGTATGCGTGTCTGTTGTATAAATTCTTAATTAAATTCAATCCTTTTATCATACCCCGAACAGACATTGCCAATTTTTTGCATTGACGATCACGAGGCGGCCATTTTGCCAAGATATAAGCAGTCGTTGGTCATATGCGGGCATATTTAGGAATGAATATGTGACAGTTAGTTTGTGTGTGTGTGAGTGTATATTCGTAATTGCCTGCGACTGCGAGTCCTTTTAACTTATTCATAAAGCTTTTATTGCTGCTGCTACATGGAGTGTTTAATTGTGGTTTTTATCACTTGGGCAATTTAATTTTGTGGTTGCGCACTGTCAAGCCGGCCGGTCGTCTGGCCAGTTAAGTATTTATTATGTGGTTTGAGCTGAGAGTGAAGAGTTGAATGGTATTGTTCTCCATACGAGAAGAATGTCACTTACATATTATAAAATTAAATCATATGAAAATATTTCATAATAATTAAGTAATTCAATGCTTTACATAACATTCCATAAAAAACTAAAAATTCAAATTAAAGCGAAATTTTTGTTATTATTTTATTAAAAAAATATTTTAAAATTCAAGAAAAAGTCTTACACTAATCAAATAGAAAGGTGAGTAACTTGAATACATATACAACAAAAATCCATGTAAAAATGCTTTAACATCCGCAATCGAGCTTTTAAAAGTTTAAATTTAAGACATAACAATACAAAAAAATTAAACAATATTTTCTTTTACAATATTTTCTTATAAATATATAAACAAAAACAAAAATAAAACACTAAAAATTTTATAAAAAATTTTAACTATTAAAGCCACAGCTTGGTTTAAAAAATTCTAAATAATTAATAAAATTAATCAAATATCCGCAGATGGATTCTCAAATTTCGTAATGGAAAAAGCATTTCAAACTGAATTAAAAATACATATAAAAAACTAAAAAAATTTAAGCAAGAATTCTTAATATGAAAAAACTAATATTAAAATATTTTTAATTAAAAATTCATAAATTTTTAAATATACATATTATAAAAAATAATTACAAATAAATATAAAAAAAGTGTTGTAGTTTATTGAGTTGAGTGTTGTTGAGTCTCCAAAAGTTTCCATCAGAAACAGAAAAGCTAGAAAAATGAAACAAAAATTCGAAATAAATAAAAATAATAAATCAAAATAATTTTTTTTTAATAAAATGTTATATAATTCTAAAAAAAGTTAAAATTCTAAAAACGAAGCAACAATAAAAAATATATACAAATATAGGAAACTATAACAAAAAGTTTCAATCCAAAACATAAAAACTAAAAACATAAATAAGCATTCTAAAAAAATAAATAAGAACAACATTCTTTTATTTAAAGATTCGTTAATTCGGAAAAAATACAAACTAACAAATCTGAATAAAAATAAATATCCAAATTATAAATAACTGAAAAATCAAATATTTTTAATTAAATGATTACTAACCACAGTTGAGCTTTCAAAAGTTAAATACAAATTACAAATAAATATACACAAACTTTTATTTATATAAAAATGTTTTGATTCTAAAAAAATACAAATTATGAAAACTGAATAAAATTAATGAAGTATATGTAAACAAATTTTGAAAAATATAAATAAAAAGTATTTAGTTATAAATAAATAAAATATAAAAAATATTTGTTACTACTTATTTTCTAATCTGAAAAAATACTAACATTTAAAGACTAAAAACTAAACTTTAAAAAAAAAATTATTTGGTTATAAAAAAATAAATATAAAAATATTTTTACTAATTATTATCTAATTAAAAAAAAACTAAAACTTTTAAAAACTAAACTTTTAAAGATTTCAGTCAGAAACATAAAAATGTAAAGATATATAAATACATACAATAAAAATATATAAATACATAAATACATAAATAAACACAACTTTTTTTAATTTCAAAATCATTTAACTAATTCTAAAAAATACAAATTATGAAAATTAAAAATAAAAATAATGTAACAAATAATGCGATTTAGTTTCAATCAGTAAAATAATTGCAAAAATGAAATACCTGTTTTAAATAAAAAAAATATATATATTTTTAATTAAAAATTCTCTAATTTTAAAACAATACAAATTATAAAAATTAAATAAAAATAAATAGAAAAAACTATAACAACTACAGTTGAGTCGTCCAAAGTTTCAATTAGATAAATAAAAAATAAAAAATTAATGAAATCTCTGAAAATAAATAAAAAATAAATAAATAAAAACGTAAAGTTGATTTTCTTTAAAATCTTAATCAAAGAATCTCTTACACTTAAAAAAATACAAATTATAAAAACCAAATAAAAAAATAAAAAGGTGCCAATATAATTTTCAAATGTTTAAACTAGTAGCATAAAAACAAAAAAAACCTGAATACAAAATTTTAATAAATTCCTTAACAAAATATATTTAACTAAATAACCAAATATTAAAAATTTTCTCTATTTGCAAAAATGCAGTGAAAATTTTAAAACTAAAAAAATGTAATAAAATTCCTAAATAAATATAACACGTTGTTGATTAAAAATTCCCTAACTTAAAAAAAAAGACTATATAAACTAAATAAAAATAATTATAAAAAAATTTGAAGTTGAGCCTTCAAAAGTTAATAACATTTATAAATATAAAAAATTTTAAAAATATACTTCATTTCCAAAAATACAAATTGAAAAACTAAATACAAATAATTATAAAAAACTTGCAGCTAAGCCTTCCAAAATTTCGATCCAAAACTTAGAAACTAAAAAAGAAAAAATCCCAAATAAATAAATAAATGAATATAACACTTTTTTGATTAAAAATCCCTAATTTAAAGAAATAAGACTATAAAAGCGAAATAAAAATAAAAACCAAAAACTGTTGCAATTGAGCGTTGAAAAGTTGCAATCCAAAACTTAAAAAATAAATACAAATTCTAAATAAATAAAGAATCGAAATGAACAAATACATATAAAAAGTTTTTGATTAAAAATTACCTAATTCTAAAAAATACTAATTATACATACTAAATAAAAATAAATATAAAAAACTGTTGCTGTTGGGCTTCAATCAGAAACATCAAAAATTAAAAAAAAATCAATAAAATTTCCAAACCCTCTTTAGACTACAACAAAGACAACGACTCAGACATTCCACAAACAATTTCCCCAAAGCCGCTTCCGGCTTTGTTTCAAACAGCAAATACAAAGCAAACGAAGCAATGCGACTGAATGAGAAGAAATGAAGAAATGCCTCTTGAATTGTCTGCTTTGGTTGCTTTACTGATTCTGTTTGTAAATCAATAACTACATTAAGCTCGTCCGCAAACAGACTGCAGTATTGTGCGGCATGCAACCCACATACTCATACATATGTACATACGTGTGCGCCGGCTTATGTGGGTCGTACTCGGTGTGCATGTGTGTTGGTGTGCTGCGATCCATTATGCAGTGGTACAACAGGCAGAATGCCGCATAAGCCACAAACGCACAACAAATGTGCAGCTAAACAAATGAATGCATTAGAGTTGCTCATAACTGCTAAGCTGCGCTCGAGTGCCAGCTAAACTTGTTGTTGGAGATAATGCGGCGATTCCATGTGGCACAATACATCTGGATTACATGCGAATGAACTAACATAAAGTTTATGGGAAAACGACAAATCACATGTCATGATGTCATAAAAAAAAAATATTAGCATTTATATGGAAACATTTTAAATCTGTTTCGCTGTAACTGCCTATTGACATACTAAATAGAATACCAATGTTAATAAAAGATTCGAAACGGACATTAAAAGCATGCGGGAGGTCCATTTATCGGATTTGTTTGATTTGATGAAGATGTCAAAGTTGTTTCAGTTTGGCCTCCGACTGAAAGTGCGACTACCATCGCACATACCCTTCCTCACCTACCAATGTTCTTCCACTACATTACGTATTTTTTCCTATAAAAATTATGTTATTAACTATCAACTTTGAATATCTTTACAGATGGTTCGGCTGCCATCTGACTATGGCTTTGGCCTTCTTTGCCTACATGCCCTACATAGCAGCGCAATTCTTTCCACGTTTTGAGACGCTTATACCGGCAGGTGAGTGTCGAAAGATTTTCTTTTTTTTTAATATTTAAGTTTAACCCCTTCCGGTACGATTTAATAATGAAAAGGTGTGCATGAAATAACTAATTTTTATTAAAAAAAAACTCGTTTCATTTTATAATTCTTACATATTCTTAATTAATATTCATTTTTACATATTGTTAAATGACATTAAAAGCGGTAAAATTAAGAAAAAATCGGAGCAAAACTTTAATAAGGTATATAGTTAATAGTCCGTGACTTGTACCAAAGAAAATAAACATACAGAATGCGCATGTCATACAAGCAAAAATTTTGTATGGCGGGTTCTAACATTGGAACCCGCGCTCTTCTCTCATAGGTGAGAGCGTGACTTTACAAGCGAGAATGTAGTTTTATGTGTTGCCCTCTTTGGTTGCGCTCACTGCATATGCTCACATATGCTCACTTCATATTCTTTGCTTGTACCAAGAAATTCTAACGGTAAACAATATGTGATAGGATCTGTGATATTTCCACAAGTTAAAAAGGTGTTGCCAAATACAGTACACTAGACATTTTAAACTAAATTAATTATCATACTCAACAGTATGCATGACGAGTGTAGCTCGTCATTGTGCGATATGGCATGAAAAACCAATGACGAGCTAGACTCGTCATTTTACCGGAAGGGGTTAAATTTTATTTCAATGTTTTTTCATACGAAAAAATTTGCATTAAAATTTGCAGGAATAGCATAAAATAAATTGATAGAAATGCTCTAACAAAAAGAAGGATACAAAGTGTTTTCAGTTTTTTGGGTACAGGAAAAAGTTGCAAGGACCGAGCTCGGTAAATACATTGCCTGAGACATGGTTACAGTGTTGTCTTTGGCCAAAAAAACGCGAAGAAACAACGACTTGTGAGCAGTTGCATTAACGTGATGCAAAAGCCAAGAAGCTTCTAAGAATCATTCCACTCCCAGATCTTCTCAGGTTCCTCAAAGAAACTTTAACACATTACATCACATCATTTCACATTACATCATAGCACATATCATCACATCACATCGCATCAAATCACATCACATCTCATTAGATCGCATTAGAACGCATTACTTCGTATGACATTAGATCACATCACATCACATCACATCTCATCACATCACATCACATCACTTCACATAACATCATATTACATAAGATCACATCACATCCCAGCCAATCGCATCACATCACATCACATCATATCAAATCACATCATATCAAATCAAATTGCATCACATCACATCACATCCCATTAGATCGCATTACATCATATCACATAAGATCACATTACATCATATTACACGACATCACATCACATCACATCACATAAAAACGCATTACATCATATCACATTACCTCAAATCACATCACATCACATCACATCACATCACATCACATCACATCACATCCTATGACATCACATCACATCACATCACATTACATTACATCATATTACATAAGATCACATCACATCCCAGCCAATCGCATCACATCACATCATATCAAATCACATCATATCAAATCAAATTGCATCACATCACATCCCATCACATTTGATCGCATTACATCATATCACATTAGATCGCATTACATCAAATCACATCACATCCCATCATATCAAATCAAATCAAATCAAATCACATCACATCACATCACATCACATCACATCACATCACATCACATCACATCACATCACATCACATCACATCACATCACATCACATCACATCACATCAAATCACATCATATCAAATCACATCACATCACATCACATCACGTCACATCACATCACATCACATCACATCACATCACATCACATCACATCACATCACATCACATCACATCACATCACATCACATCACATCACATCACATCACATCACATCACATCACATCACATCACATCACATCACATCACATCACATCACATCACATCACATCACATCACATCACATCACCTCACCTCACCTCACCCAACATTACATCACACCGCATTACATTTCACCACATTACAAGCCATGAATTGTTTTGTCACAAATCCTCGCGTTTCCTTAATATTACTTTGCGCAAACGGCGTATACTCGTAATTTCAATATTCAATATTCCCGGCAGCCGCCGTGGCTCAGTTGGTTAGTGCGTTGCACCGCGAGTCGAAGGCAGCAAACCGCAGGTTCAAATACTGCCCGTAATAACACCTAAAAAAATAACGGGAAAACTCGTTTTCTCTTTCGGTGGCTGTCCTCTCAGCTGGAAATGGCAAACCTCTGAGAGTAAAAATTGCCTATGATAAAGCTCCCAACCTGCCGTTCGGAACCGGCATTAAACTGTAGGTCCCTCCAACCCGTGTACAAATTCACACGCACAACACGGGTAGTTGCGGGAAGCTAGGCCTTAGTCTCGCGTAAGCGGGCTGTCGTGCCAGTCAATTATTATTAAATTATTAAATTATTAATATTCCCCTTTGACTCTTCGATTTCCTGGCAAGAATTCATTTGCACCACGCAATTGTAATACAGAAAAACAGAGACTTCTTCTTCAGAAACTTCTGTAAAATTTTCCATAATAATTTTCTTCCCTGTTTTGGACTGCAACATTCAGATCTTTCGTTTCAATGTACTAAGACATCAAAACAATAAAATAAGTCTGACTGCCTATCGTTCTTCTGGACATCAAAACCTCTCAGACAAAGATTATGCCATTTTGACTTCCACTACGACATATAGGTTTTTCACAAAAAATTCTAGCAGGGATGACTGGCTAAACGGCCGGCAGTCGATCATCAATGCATTAGAGATCTTCACCGATGGCTTAAAACTAAAAACAGGATCGGCTGTGGTGTTTTCTGTGTGTGGATGGGAATAAGTTTATCAGCGCCCCTAACCAATCACTGCAGTTTCATTCACTAAGTGGTCTCAGTGTGGTAACGCATAGTATTTGTATTTTATTAGGTAGTCAGGTGACCATTAAGTCACTCGATGAGGTACACATATTTCCGAATTGGGTTGCCAGGAAAGGGAGGTTTATCAACATCTTCTCTAATAGTGATTTGACGCTTTTTCGTAAAAATTATATTCACTGCTTCAATGTTTTCATCATCATAAAGCACTCAGGCGTATACAAAGTTGTATGTTGCCATCTGATAACAAAATAAAAAAAGGATTAACAAAACGTTCATTCTTTGTGGCAGGCAAGAATCACACTTTCAGACCTCTGAATTGTTTGATAAAATTTCATGTCCTACGACAGTTATCATACAAAATTTTATAGATATATAGATTACTATATAATTAATAATTTTCATACTCAGGTCTCATGGTCGGCTTGGGCGGCGGACCGCTGTGGTGTGCCAAATGCACCTATCTCTCCACCGTTGCCGAGGCGCTGACACAGGTGCGCGGCAGTACATCGAACAAGGATGTCAATACGGTGAAATTCTTTGGACTCTTCTTCATCTTCTATCAAATGGCACAAGTGTGGGGCAATTTGATATCGTCGTCAGGTGAGTAAAGAATATTTAACAACCTGTGACGCTCTTAGTGACACGATTTGGTTTCCTTCTTTTTTGTGGATGGCAACTACTGACTGAACTCCATTTTTGGGCCAAACCCAAAACCGAACTTTCGGTCGGACATTAGTTAGAATACCTGTCAGCAAAATGCTTTGCAGATTTTAATATCCTTTTATATTTCTTTTTTCTCCTTTCCCAGTGCTCTCCTTTGTCACTACCACGGAAACAGATCTAAACCAGACTTTCAGTGGGACTGAGCCCAAAAACAGTCGCGTGGGTGAGTTGTGTGGTGCGCGTTTCTGTCCCGGCATCAGTGCCGAGGTCAATCCCAATCTGAGTCCGCCCGAGCCGGCCAAAATCCAACTGCTCACCTCAATTTTTCTGGTTTGCATGGCGGTGGCAGTGATGCTGATGATCCTCGGTGTCAATTCGCTGAAACGGTGAGACTCATAATTATTAAAAATTAATAAATATTTAAATTGTTGTTTTTTTTTTAATAATTTCACTGCAGCTATGGCGTCAAGCGTGACGCAACCGGCGACGGTCTGTCCGGTCTGCGGTTACTTACGGTCACCATTAATTTGCTGCGCAAGCGCCGTCAGCTGCTCATTCTGCCCATTACAATGTTTATAGGTCTCGAGGAGGCCTTCCTCGCAGTGGACTACACACGCGTTAGTAACTGATATTTCTTCTTTTTTTTAATAAATATTCAACACTTCAACGCTTTTTCCACTCTTCGCTCTCTTTGCAGTCGTTTGTTGCTTGCGGTTGGGGCATATCGAAGATTGGCTTTGCCATGATTTGCTTCGGCGTGGCCAATGCCATTGCTGCGGGCATCGCTGGCGCCATTGTGGAGAAAATCGGCCGCATTTGTTTGTTTACCATGTGTGCACTGCTCAATGCTGCACTTTTCGTCTACATGTTCATGTACGAGGCGCGCGAGGGGGACTATGTCATGTACTGCGCCTTTGCGGCCGTTTGGGGCATCTGCGATGGTGTCTGGTTGGTGGTAGTGAATGGTGAGTGTGTGGTGAATTATGTTTTGTTGTGGTTGTCAACTCAACTAAAAATATTTTGCACTTTTGCAGCTTTTTATGGCATCTTGTTTCCGAACCAACTCATCGCTGGCTACAGCAACTTTCGTCTGTGGGAGTCAACCGGTTCGGTAATCGGTTATGTCATCAGCTCGCAGCTGTGCACCTCAACGAAGCTGTTGATACTGATGGGTGTGTTGGTGTTGGGCAGCACAGGGTAAGTTTTGTGCGAGTTTTAGTGGTTTGTTGGCAAACTAATGAATGAGTCTGTTTGGATTTGCAGTTATGGCATCACCGAATATCGACTACGCAAAAAGCAAAAGGCACTGGAACTAATGCTGAGCGATTAGAAGCCGTTGGAGAGTTGTGTGAGAAGACTTTTAGAACCAGAATTGCCGAATTTTTCGATTATTTAAATAGTTTTACACGTTGAAGTATAAAGTTAAAAATGTTAAGATGTGTTCTCTACAATTATATTTATTTGTTTTTATCTAATGAACAAATTTATATTAAAATTAATTTTAGTTTTTAAATACATGAATGAATTTTAAACATTTTTTAAATATGTGTTTTTATTAATTTCAAATGTTTAATTAAAAAAAAATGAATATTAAAATTTTTCAAAATTAAAAAAAAAAATTAATATTAGTTCTTAAAAACATGAATGAATTTTAAATATTTAATGAATATGTGTTTTTATTAATTTAAAATGTTTAATTTTTTAAAACTATGAATATTTGAAATTTTTATTTAGAAAACATTAATTTTAGTTTTTAAAAGCATGAATGAATTTTAAATATTTTATGAATTTGTGTTTTTATTAATTTAAAATGTTTATTTGTTTAGAAATAAGAATACAGTACTTTTCGCTTTCGTAAAGTTCGCTTTAAACGGATTCGTAATAAGCAAAAAAATAAAGTGCGTACTTTTGAAATTGGTTCGTTTTAGGCGGAAGTTCGTTTTAAACGGGTTCGTTCTAACGAAAAATTCTGTTTTTGAATTATTTCGTTAATTAAACACAAATGAATTTTAGTTTTTAAATAAATAAATAATTCTTAAATATTTTATAAATATGTCTTTTTATTAATTTCAAATGTTTAATTTAAAAAAAAATGACTATTAGAATTTTTCTAAATCCCATTTTGAATATTTACCAATATTTTATGGTTGAAGTAAAAAAGGAAAATAATAATTAAAAATATTTGTCAAAGTTAAAGCAATGCATTTTTTTATTAGATAACTTTCGCAGAAATTAAAAACATTTGTTTTATATAAAGTTTTAATCAGAAACAGAAAGGTCAGAAAGCTGAAACAAAAATTCGAAATACATAATAATAATAAATGAAGAAAAATCATTTAATAAAATGTTATATAATTTTAGGTTAGGTTAGGTTAGGTTGAAAAAATTTAAAAAACATAGAAAACTATAACAACCACAGTTGAGCCTCCAACCGTTTCAATTAGAAACATAAAAACTAAAAACACAAATAAACATTCTAAACAAATAAATAAAATCAAAATTCTTTTATTTAAGAATTCACGAATTTTGAAAAAATACAAACCATGAAAACTGAATAAAAATAAATATTCAAAATATAAATAAATAAAAAAAGAATTTAATTAAATGTTTACTAACCACAGTTGAGCTTTCAAAAGTTAAATAAAATTTTTAAATAAATATACACAAACAACTTTTAATTATGTAAAAATTTTTTAATTCTAAAAAATACTCATTATGAAAATTTAATTAAATTAAATTTAAAAACATTTTAAATAAAAACTAGTTATAAGTAAATAAAATATAAAAATATTTTTGACTTACTAATTCTAATTTGAAAAAAATACTAAAATTTTCAACTACAAACTAAACTTTTAAAGAAAAATTACTTAGTTATAAAAATATGAAAATTTGAATTTTCAAATTAAAAAAAAATTAATTTTAGATTTTATGTAAATACATGAATGAATTTTAAATATTTTTTCAATATGTGTTTTTTAATTTAAATTTTTTTTTGTATGTTTTGTAAGTTTTGTAATTTAAAATGTTTAATTTTTTAGAAATATGAATATTTGAATTTTTCAAATCCCATTTGGAAATGTAAAGATTATGGTTGAAGTAAAAAAGGAAAATATTAATTTGTCAAAGTCACAGAAGTAAAAAACTTTTTTTTTTATATAATACCCAATTTTACAGAAATATTATTTTTTAATTTCAATTTTATTTTCTATGTTAAATGTAAATTTCAGGAGCGGGGATATTTAACCCTTTCGACCGAAATTTTCGAAATTTTGTATGAATATTTTTGAATTGCAGAAAAGTTATTTCATATTTATGGGAAAATATATTAAAAAATTGTCACTTTTTGATTTTATTGAACCATTATTAAAAAAACAGAGTTTTGATCAATTCGTAGACTTCAATTAGAACACAAACTTTCCTGATATTGCTGCAAATTATTAGAAATTATTTTGATGATAACGGCAACATTTTTGTAATTTGCTTTGAATTCACTTTTTTAAATATTAATTTGTTGGTGCCTACTTAAATTGAACCCATAAATCAATCGTAGCTATTGGTAGAAGATGACAAATAGTTGAAGTTGCTCTCAGGCAACTTTGGGGTCGAAAGGATTAATACTATGTAGCTCCCATCTAACAGTCAGTCTGAAAGATAAGGACACAGTGTTCCAGATTGAGGTCTTTGCTATAAATGAATTTTTTTTTTTTTTTTTTTTTTTTTTTCTGCTTTGTTGACTTTTATTTGTTTATCTTGAAAATTGATGAATATATGAATGAATATATTGACTTCGTTCTTCTTCTATTTACTTACTTTTGATGTAGATTTAGTCACATAGGATGCCATATCAACTATCATAGCCCCGCTGCTTTCATTCAGTTTCCTTGATTGTGCTTCCAGCTGCAAGCTTTAGTCGATGGAAGTAGTTACATATTATACAATCAGATTCAAGAGAAAGAATGATAGCAGGAAAGTGGTGGCAGGTGTAAGAAAGGGAAACTTTTAGGCTGAAAAGAGAAGAACTACAAGTTCAGGGTATCTGTTATTGAGATCGTATAAAGCCCGATTCCCATAGCATCAGTACCCAAGCTTCCATGGTTTCTCTAATCATAACAACAAAACACAATCGCCTCCATATATTTTTCATATGCTTCATTTGTGTTTTTTTTATTACAATCCATTTAAATAATTTCACGCATACACACGCATTTACATTTTCAATGTATGCGTGCGCTAGTTATCATATTTACTTAGAACGTATCTTATGATTTCCTTTTACATTAGTTACTATTTTTATAAGTAGAGTTTCTTTTCACATAAATCATTTGTGTGTGTGTGTGTGTGTTTTTGTGTTAAAGTTCCGCCTGTTCTTTGACGATACTTCTAGGGATTTCATTATTCTATTTTTAGCAATAATTTAATACAATCATTTAATAAGTTCGTACAACTGGCTAAATTCTGTTTGGAAATTTCATATAAATTTCTTTAGATATTGTTTTGTTTTTTGAATTTATTTGTTCTGGCTTGATTTTAGTTTTGGATCCTATAAGCTTGGCATTTTTACATAGAATTTTTGGGAAATTAAATTAGTTGAATTTGGAAATGAATTTTAAAGTTCAAGTTTAGAAAGGAAGTGAAAATTAAATTTTGAAAATTACAATTTTAATACGTAATTTTAAATAATATATCAAGAATGACTAAAGAAAGCAGACTGTACTCGTATACTTTCGAATTTATTATAATTTATTATAAAAAATAAAAAAAATTAAAAAAAAATTGAAAAAAAATTAAAAATCAAAATTTGTTATAAAGAAGAAAGTAAAATTAAAAAATTAAATTAATAGTGGTATTCACACCGAACTCATTACTTTATTACATCGGTATTTAGTAGTTTTGTACGTGTATTTTGTTATTGTAAACGAATCGAACAAACAAACTCCACGTACAAAACCAACAAGTACTAAACAAAGTAAGTAGCTCAGTGTGAATACCCCTAATATTTTATTTTTATATTTTAAATAATACATCAGGGATTACTAAGGAGAGAAGACTGTAGTCTTATGAATTCTTTCGGTTTTTAGCAGTTTCTTAGCAGTAAAGACCTGTAGGTTACTTTTGGCTTTGCTTTAATATTTACAAATTATTGATGATTATTTGATGGACAAAATTAAAAAGAAAAATATTAACAAATATTTTTAACTTATATTTTTATTTTAACAAATATTATTAAAATATTTTTATTTTAATTTTAATATTAACAAATATTTTTCTAGGAATCAGAAAAATGTGAAAAATGAAAACATATTTTTTTTCTTGGAATCAGAAAAGTGTTTGTACGAAATGTTTGTATTGTTGATTTGATGCAATTTAAGTTAATTTCCAAAAAATACTATATATTGTTTAAATTTGTATTTTGTTTTTTAGTTTACAGTAGAAATTTTAATAAATGATTTAGATGTTTTTAAATCTTGATTTAGATCTTTTCTTCATTAGATCTTTAAATTTTTTTACTTTAAACTAAAAAGAAAAATTAAAATTAAAACTAAAGTTAAAATTAAAATTAAATTAAAATTATAATTAAAATTATAATCAAAATTTAAATTAAAATTATAATCAAAAGTAAAATTAAAATTGAAATTAAAATTCAAATTAAAATTAAAATGAAAATAAAAAGGAAAATGAAAATTAAAATTAAAATGAAAATGAAAAGGAAAATTAAAATTAAAATATATTTATTTAAAATTACATTTAATTGCATCAAATACAATACTAACATTCGATCAATTAGAAATATTTTTCAATATTAAAAAGGTTGACAAATTATTGAGTACGATTTTTTCTTTTCATAAAAAGCGATATTTTCTGCTCAAAGTTATTTTCAAAAATAGTGGTAATAATTTAAAAATTATTCATTCGTAATAAATAACAACAACAAATATAAACCAAAAACATTTTTTGTACAGTATGCTTTTTTGTAGACTTGAAATAATTTGGAATTAGAATCAATTTAACATGGCTGACTGCATAATGCTTCATTTTATACCAAACCGTAGAAAGTAACTGCATTTTCAATACTAAAATCATTAAAATAAAATCATTAAATAAAATATTAAAAAATCGTTTTTTTTCTGGTCAAAGTTATTTTCAAAAATAGTGTTAATATTTTTACAGTTTTTTTATTTGTAATAAATAATATCAACAAATATAAACCAAAAACATTTTTTGTACAGTATGCTTTTCTGTAGACTTGAAATATAAATTGAAAAAAATAAATAAATTTTACAGTGCTGACTGCATAATGCATCATTTTATACCAAACCGTAGAAATTAATTGGATCTTCAATACTAAAATAATTAAAATCCTCTCAAATTGCTAAAAAATTATTCTGCCATTCATTTTTTGCACATTATTTCAAATATTTATTATTTTTAATTTTTATTTTTTTGTAATAATTTTTATAATTCGTTATTAATGTTGTTTCAGCTTTTTCAATCGGAATGTAATGTATGTAATGGCACAGTTGCTGCTACACAAAATTTACAAATCATTTTCAGCTTAATGTCATTTTTTGTAGTATTTTTTTTGTTATTCGTTTTTAGCAAAATTGTGCTGCAAATCTTGCTTCAATGCGCAGTTGTGTTGTTGCTTTAAATGTATGACTTAAACTATCGTATCGCTCAGTGTCTACGGACTATAGAATTGGGTATACATTGCTTATGCTTACGGCACCTACTTTAACAATTATTTGGATATGACAATAGCAGAATTATGACAAATGCATTATGACACAGCATTTTGCCTTTGCAGACATGGCCTAGTTGAGTGATTGGGGAAGCGAGGGGCCAGGGGCGTTGTGGTGTTTACTTAAACTGCTACAATTTACACTTGAAATTAATTTACACTATAAATTTATGTGCAACATGTAGCACAGCTGTGCAAATCTACTTCGAGATGGCGCTAAATGTTCAGGCTGGCTAATTCTAATTTATTACAATACACTTTTTCTTTTAATAATTTTAATGCATCATTATTTGTATGCTGCATTAATTCATTTCTACCGTCTATCACATTTCATACATGCACAGAAGAGAGCCTACAAAATACATACAAATACAAATATACTTGGGCCTATAAACATTTGCTTCTTTACATTACATGTCTATGTCTATGGTGTGTGTGTGTGTGTGTGTTAAATAGTTTAGAGGGTTACTTACATTTGTATAGCTAATATTTTTTTATTTTAGATTTTTTTATTTAATATTTTTAATATATTTTTGTAGAGTTAAATGCTATGATTTTTGTATGCTTATCAAAATTCAATAGTTTGCCATGTGGCATGGTTTGCAAATGTTTTAGTTTTATATGTTTGAATGTGTGTGTGTGTGTGCAGTGATGGCCAAACTTGGCCTCATGGGAAATATTAATCAATTGGTTTATTAAATTAAATAGTTTTGTGAGAAGCTTAAAGCTTTCAATTGCAAACCATGCATCTTGTTTAGTCTTGCCTAGTTTAGAAATTCAATTATTCTCAGTTTTTTTTTGCGTTTGAATATGTATAAATTATGTACAAATAAGATTTATGTATCATTAGTGAAACAATCAAATCTCTCAACGACGACATTTAAAGCACGCAGCTATAAACGCCTTAACGGCAATCAATCAGCTGCTTCAGAGTTGCACTGCCATGGCAGCTGGAAACTTGGAAATTCAAACCATGCCTTTGGACATCATTCTGACGGTGTTTTTAAGCGCCTGACGTTTGTTGCAGAACCAAATTCGTATCACCTCACGTTCGTAGCCGAGCTGATGTGCCAAGCCGGTAATTTCGGTGCCTAGAAAGCATAAAGAAAATTACAAAATATTAGTTTAAAATAGTTAAAAAAATTGTTGTAGGTAAGGTTTAGTTACAAGAAATGCATTATTTTTTAATAGATGGCTTTAGTAAACTGTATTTTGTATTCTATAAGAGTTATCAGCTTACACAAAACAGTGTTAGAAAAACAAGATATCATGCTAAAAAAACTTCTCAGATAGTTTTGGGATTGATTCACTCAGTTTTGTTTGATCACAAGTTAAAGAGAAACAACAGCAAAGAAAATATACGCCATATTTTTAGAGATTTTCCTCGATAAAAGTGAAAATGCAAGTCAGACGGCTTCGAATGTGAATAATCTTTTTGGTTATTATACTGCAACAGCCAATGATTTGCAATTTTGGTTCCATTAACCATTGATTAACCATTAACCATTCCATTGATTTTGATATCAAATATGCACTTCGCTCTGGAAGGCCAACAGTTGAAAATGTCCACAAAACCATAAAAATTATCGAGTCCGAACATCTTGTAAACACTGTTTTGTTTGTACAGAAGTAAACATTACACAGATACCATTTGGAACCACTTGAAGAAGGCTGGATACAGAAAAAAGATTGTAATATTGGTACCATACGAGTTAACGCGAAAAAAGCTCATAGATGCGCCACGCTCTGAAAGTCGAAAATGTCGATAAAACCATGGAAATTATCGAGTCCGAGTGTCATGTAAGCACTTCGGTAATTTAGATGTCAAATATGCATCACGCTCTGAAAGGCCAACAGTTGAAAATGTCCATGAAAACTGTCGAGTTTGAAGATCTTGTAATCACTGTTTTGTTGGCCCAGAACCTAAACATTACAAGTTCAATTTTGTTTAATTAAATTTTAAATTCTCTTTTTCCTATTTATACATGTTTTTTAATATATTTTTTTCTTTTTTAGACCAAAAATATTTATTTAATAAATTTATTTCAAAAATTTTATAATTATTTCCAATTTATTTTATTGCTTTACATTTTTTTTATTCATTTTTAATATTTTTTAAACCGAAAATATTTATTTCATACTTCCAATTGTTCTTAAATATTTTTAGATTTTTATATAAATTTTTAATCGTTGTCAGACTGAAAATATTTATTTCTTAAATTTTTTTCATACATAATTTATTTATTTTTAATAATTTTTTTAAATGTTTTTATTATATATTGTTTTTTTTATATATTGTGAACAGAGAATATTAATTATTTTACATATTAATTTTATATATGTATTTCATTTATTTTATTCATTTATATACTTTAATGTATTTTGTTGTATTTATTTATTCTTACATTTTTTAAGTTTTTAAGTATTATATTAAATATTTATTATTTTTATTTATTTATTATTTAATTTTTATTTATTATTTTAATTATTATTTATTTATTATTTATTGTTTAATTTAATAAATATTTAATATTTATTTAATATATTTTAAATCTTTTTAGAGCGAAAATACTAATTTTATACATTAATTTCATAAACTGTTTAATTATATTTTTATTTTTTTTACGCCTTTTGAGTTTAAACTTGTTGAAAGTATTTCAAATGTAAAAGAATGTGAAAAAAGTTTTTTATTTTATTGAAAATCAAAATCTGATGGGGTCAACGACGGGTTAAAAGCTTATATGAAGAAAAAATGAATTAATGAGTTTATTGACTTCAAACTTGGTGAAAGTACTTTTAGTGAGAAATAATTCGACACGTGTTTTTAATTTTTCGAAAATCGAAACCTAAAAGGGCAACAATGGGTTAATAGTTTGTATGGGGAAAAAAGATTTTATGAGCCTTTTGACTTCAAACTTGGTGAAAGTACTTTTAGTGAGAAATCATTTGATACTTGTTGTTTATTTTTTCGAAAATAAAAATCTAAACAAAAAATTTGGAAAACAAAAATCTGACGGGATCAGCAAAGGATCAACAAAAACTTGAGCCCTTCAAAATTGCGTGTAAAGCCGCGGGATTCTGCTAGTTTCATATAAAATAATGCATTTCTTTTTACTAAACTTTATAAAAAAAAATTATGAAATTTCATTTTGAAATTACCACTCACCCGATGGATGCGTATTGCGCTCAAAGTGCGCATTCAACAATTCCAACGCTTGCGGCGTAAACGAGGTGCGACGTTTGCGCTTCTTCGATGGTTCGACGCCTATGTAGTCGGTTAAATGATTCTGGCCGGACTTGTAGCGATTCCAGTGACTGTCAACAAGAGAGAGAGAAAGAGAGAGACACAAGTTAGTTGGTTCAAATGATCCACGGTGCGCGTAAACGGCGTGTGGAACTAGTTCCATACTCTCACCTCTCTTCGGCCTCCTTCATCCAGCGCTCCAAGACTGGTTTGATTTTTTGGGCGCTTTTCGGCGTAATGTCCAGTTTTTCAAACCTGCAGTGTTGTGAACAAAATGAAGAGTATGTTATTTACTTAGTAAGTGGAGAGACTTGGAGAAGAAGAAGACTTGGTTAGAGGTACAGAGAGAGAGAGAGAGCGAGAGAGCTTCGTGTACAGTATGCGCAGTAATATTCGCTACTAACTATGTGATTTGTTCTAAGTTTTGGATTTATTTTTTATATATTTTTATTTTTTTATTTTAAGTAATTAATTAATAAATTCATTAATTAATTTTTGAATTTAATTAATTCTTTAAATTTAATTACTTTCTAAATAAATTTGTTCAGAAAAATTCAATTAAATTTAATTCTTTCTTTAATAAGTTTTTTGTTTTAGAAAAATTCAACACAAAAAACTCGTGGAAAATTAAAGTGCCAGGACATTGTCAAAAGTGAAAGCGAGAAATTAAAAATTTCTTTGTTATTTTTTGTTTTTTTTTCTTTAATTTGCTCTCCAGCGTTTCGACAATTTATGCTTAGCATATTTAATGTTAAAGCAAAAAACATAAATTTTGTTTCTCTTCTTTTTTCTTGGTTTTGTGACAGCTTCAAAAGTGGTTTTTTGAAAGCGTGCAAAGCTTTGGCAATGCCCTGGCCAATAATTTCATAAGACAAGTAAATGCATAAATAATAAGAAAAATAATAAGTTTTATTAAAAACAACAACAACTACAGCGCATACGTAAAGCTTAAGACAGCACTAAAGGAGAACTTTTTAATTTGTTATAAAATTAAGTAAAAAAAACGTAACTTTGTGGTAGGCAATGCAAGTCATGACTGAAACTGTCGAGCAGTGATGGCCATTCTGCTGCTCGCGACTAGCCGAATGGCCTTCACTGCTGTAGAGCAATGCAGATATGAAAATATATAATTTTCAAATCTTCTTTGTGACTCTCTCCACTTCAACTAACTGCTTTAGTTTTGTGCTAATCAACGTTTGCATGCCTGCAGCAAAGTTACCAATTAGCATTCTTGCATTTCCTTACACTGTTTAGAATGTGTTTTGATATTTTTTTTGAATTTTTTCCATTTTTTATATTTTTTATTTTATTTTTCATAATTAGCTACTGACACATCCACTGCTCACTCATTAGTTATTGGTTAATTAGTCGACACTCTTAATTAACCAATTAGCATATTTGCTCTTTTGGTGTTAAAAAAGAAATAATTTTTAATATTTTTTTAAAGTTGTTTAGTTTTTCTTTTCAACGTACATGTTTTGTTGCTGCGTCGATAGTTGAGCGGCGTACATCTGTGCGGCGAGTGCACTGTTATTGTTTTTTTTCCAAGCGACAATCCGCATTTTATAGTTTTCGATTTTTGGTTTTTATGATTTTTTGCAATTCACACATAAAAGAATATACAAAAAAAATTAGATTTTATTAAAATTTATTATGCAATTTTGATTAGCTCTAAATTATATAAAGTTAAAAATGTCCTGGCACAATAAAATTTCCAAAAAGTTTTAATAAATAAATAAATTTACACATAAAAAATATGATTTCTTTAGCTGCTGTTGCGTCTCGATTTCAATGGAAATGCACAAAGTTTTGTAAAAATGCTATCGCTTAGATTAGCGGCTCTCACAATTTCTTTCTTTCTTCATTTATATGCAATGTCGCTGTGGAGCTCTTTACTGCTGTTATGCCTACTTCAGCTTGAGAACCGCTGGCTTAAATCATTCTTATTAACGAGTTGAATTGGATGGGTTCTTATTTAGATTCCATAGGTGGAGTCTGATTTAAAAAAAATAAAGTAAACTAGACCATCCGAAAAATGTTTCTCAACGACTCTGAACCCAAACGAATTAATTTTTTAATATATTTAAAATATTTAAGAAATTTTTAAGAACACAATTTGAATTTTAAAAGTTGGCCTGAGTTCGATCGAATTTTTTAAAACCTGACAACAGTCTTTATTGTCTTTTCGACAATAATTGATTGACAAATCATGGAAATTCCAAAACTGTTTGTCTTCCAGTAATGTTTTTTAATTACTAAGATTTAAGCACTAACAGTTTTTCTAAAATGCCTGAGTACTTATAGACTGTTGTTAAAAAAAATAGCAAAGCATATACAAGAGGGTATTTGATGTTCAAATATGGTTTTGTTACAAAAATTGAAGATGTCAAATATGGTTTCAAATAGTACTTCATCACTTCATTAAACCTAATTAATTTTGGTTCTCCAATCAAAGTTGCACTAAAAAATTGGTACATTTCATCATCCGATTTGTTGTCTATTCATCTGTTTGTATATCTATTAATCGCTATATTCATTTGTCTGCATATCAGAACTAATTTCTATCAAAAAACCTAAACAAGATTTCATCTTAAAAGGATCCATTTCATTACACAAGGTGCGTTCCAAAGTAAACAGGACTTTTTTAAAATAATAACAAAACAATTTTTAAGTTCATCATTAAGTTAATCAAAGTGAATATTTGGCCCATGTGGAGCGATAAAAGAATAAAATGCTAGGTTCCAATATGCATTGGATGCATATGGTTTTACACAAACACTTTGCGAGTAGGACTATGTAGCATACATAGTAACAAACGCATTAATTGCTTTAAAAAACTTCATTTGAAAAAACACATATTAAAAAAACATAAAAAACTACATAATTAATGCCTTGTTACAGATATGCAACCAAATGTTTTTTACAAAAAAACCTTAAAAAAAATAAATTAATTTTAATTTTGGGTTTATGTTTAAAAAACAAAATTTTATGAAAAAGTTCGCTGTTGCCGTGGAAAGGGTTAAAAAACAGAATTATTTTATTCAAAATTATCCTCTTTGGCTCAATACAGCAATATGCGCAGCCCAAAAGCATGTCGAAAGAGTGTTTGAAATCGTCGACCCAGATGTCCTTCAGGATGTTAGTACAAGCCTTTTGAATGGCGTCATCAAAACGTCATCAAAACGGATTAATTTCATTAGAAAAGGCATTTTTCGAAAAATTGAAGGTCACACAGTGACAATTCAGGTGAATATGGGGAGTGGTTGATTTATGTCCTCATAATGCCTTCCTTTCATCGGCAAATGTATTTTTCCGAAAAAGTAAAAGTCAAATTCAGCAAATAGCAAAAATGAGCAATTCTTTGTTATCAGTCAACTTGTGTGGAACAAACTGTGCACACAATTTTCGGTAGCCCAAATGTTGGATTAAAATGTAATAAATTGTTACTTTAGAGATGATTAGTTCCACTTCCATGAATTCTACTGAAGATTTTTGGCTGATCTTTGACGAATTTACGCCTACGTGATAGTCATTGTTTTTGTTCTCACGATCTTTTTAAATCGCGTATACCACCCGGATAAACAATCATTATAACAACATTAGGGTTATTCACACTGAGCTCGTTACTTTGTTAGTTCGGTACTTGGTACAAAAACAATATACACGTACAAAACTACTAAGTAACGAGCTAACAAAGTAACGAGCTCGGTATAAAAATCCCTATTGACTCCATGTTCAATGCTCCTTTTTGTATCGATGACACAAACCTGTTTACTTTGGATAGCAACCTTTACAACTATTAATCTGTTCATTTATGTGTTCATTCAACTAAACTATTAAGCGGCCGAATAAAACTATGTATCGGTCAAAAATCAATAGAAATATTTTAAATTTTTGTTGTTAATTTCTGAATATTAATAAACCCTAATTGTTAAGATAAAAAATTGTATAATAATTTTTTATGTTCTTAAGTTTTTAAAGGTTTTTAAATAATTACCCTAAATAACTAAACCTAGTAGTGCATTTTAATTATTTTCTTATATTGCATTCGAAATTTATATCACTTAATTTTCCAAAAACCAGCGAAAAACTCCTTATGGAGTTAAATAAAATCTATAAAAAATTTAATGAAACTTTAAAATCAAATTTTAATTTTTAAAATTATTTTTTTTTAATTCCATCAAAAATTCAACTTTTTTTCATCTCAAATGTTGCACTTTTTTGAACTTAACATTCAAATTAATTGTTTTAAAATTTTTGTATTAAAAGTTTTGTTTGTTTCTTTATGATTTTAGTGAAATGATAAAACTTTTCTATTAAACTTTAAAAAACTCAAACTTTCTAAGAACTCTTAAATATACATTTTCATATAAAAATTTAGAAAATGTTAGTTTAATGAAAGAGCCAGCTTACCTGCAAATGGCGCTCTGACTGTAGGCGGGACCCTCCGTGACAGACAATGCCTGTCCGACTTGGGTCTGTGTGAGACCCAACGATAGACGACGCAACTTAAATGCTTTGGCAAATTCTTTAATCTCATCCAAATCAATGCCATCAACAACATTAGTGGTGGCCTGATTGATTGTGGGCTCGTCTGAAAAATGGATTGGAAAGGAAAGTGAATTAGATAAATGTGACCAAAAATTGAAATTTGTGCAGAGAAAAAGCTTAAAACTAAACTAAGAATGGGTTCAGTTGTAGCTAAGATTAGGTTGAAAGTTTGAATTCAAATACAAAAACTTTGCTTGGCAATAGCAAAAACTCCAAGAGTTCTCAGCTCAGCATTTAAATTTTCAATTCTTTTCAAATAAGTTTCACTTTTTCTTAAGAATTGATGCGTCTTAACATTTAAGTATACAGGTAGAGCATTCATGAAGCCTGCTCTCCTCTAATCTTCAATTTAAGCATCAATTTCATCCCAAATGACAAAAGTATACCCAGCCACATCAACGACTACTTTCCATCATTCATTTGCTGTGCAACTCCATTCAACTGTCAAGTGTCTGCTTTGGCGCCTTCCACTCTCGGCTCTCGTCTTAATTACAGGTAATTGAGGTAATTGCAGAATATTATTAGCATTAAAACAACCTGCAACGCAGGCAGCGAGGCGCCACCGCATGCAACTGTGCAGTGCAACTCGCTGTAAGGTAGACAGAGTCAGCCAGAACTGAAGAGAGGGAGAGAGGGTGTGGGTGCTAGTAAGAGCGAGGAAAAGTTTGCTGCATCACTGGCGAAAGTTGTCAACGGCGTACACAGCACGAGTTGTATTTAATTTATGCGTTAATTTTATTTTCATTAGGCATTACTTAAATGCTACACGCAGAAAAATTGCGCTGCATTTGAAGAGTTTTTATAGTAAAAAAAAAATGAATTAATTTCCTATGTGTGTGAAATTTCATTCAGGGTTACATAACTTTTTCATTTTACATTCAGTTTTGGTTATCTAAGACTTAGACTCAATGTATGAAAGTGACTTAAATCTCACTTAAGTTTTTACTTTTTACTCACTCAAATTATCATACATTTTCGTAAAAAAAATTAATTTATTTTCTATGTGTGTGAAATTTCATTCAGAGTTACATAACTTTTTCATTTTACATTCAGTTTTGGTAATCTAAGACTTCGACTCAATATATGAAGTTTTTATTTTTTACTCACTCAAGTTTTTCATCCATTTTCATTAAAAAAATGATTAATTTATTTCCTTTGTATGAGATTTCATTCAATGTTACACAACTTTTTCATTTTACATTCAGTTTTGGTAAGCTATATTAAGACTTAAACTCTCACTTAAGTTTTAACTTTTTACTCACTCACAAATCTCACTTAAGTTTCTCATCTAATTTATTTCCTGTGTATGAAATTTCATTCAATGTTACACAACTTTTTCATTTTACATTCAGTTTTGGTAATCTGAGACTCAGACTCAATGTATGAAAGTGACTTAAATCTCACTTAAGTTTTTACTTTTTACTCACTCAAGTTTTTCATCTATTTTCATTAAAAAAAATTAACTGATTTCCTGTATATGAGATTTCATTCAGTGTGACACAACTTTTTCATTTTACATTCAGTTTTGATAATCTAAGACTTAGACTTAGGTTAGGTTAGGTTGAAGTGGCTGCTTCTGTATGAGACACACTTAGGCCTCTTAACGGGCCCGTTGTGATACCACAGGATTCCACCCGTTTGAAATGCGTATGCAACACTGTTTTTTTTCAACATGTGATACAACACACATTTCAAACGGATGGGGAAAGGGAGGGGAGGGGACCTACAGTTTAACGCCGAATCCGAACGGCGATGGGCAGTTTTTTCTTTCACACTTGGAGGTTTTGCCATTGCCTGCCAAGAGCGCACTTGTGCGATTCTTGTAATTCTCATTCCCTTCATGTGGATAGCGACAGAAGTAGATGAGTGTTTTTTCCAGCCCTAGCCAGGAATCGAACCCGGGGCGCTCGGTATGAGAAGCCAGCGCACTACCCGCTGAGCTATCGAGGCAGACATGAGACTTAGACTTAATCTATGTAAACTTCTCAAATCTCACTTAAGTTTTTACAAACAGGAAATACAAATTTTTGTAAATCAATATTCTAATATTAAGAAACTATAAGCTTTGAAAATTTGTTTTACAAAAAGGCCCTCTCTTTGGTTTTCAGCTTTAAAAAACCTTTAGTGTCCAACCGAAGGTTGATTTTTGACCGAAGCCGGAGCAGAATATTCGATGTAACTAAAATATTCGAAGCCGAAGGTCGAAGCCGAAGCCTAATGCTAATAAAAATCCTTTTAAGGAACAAAACTGATAAAATTTAGTCGTTCGTTCTTTATTCATTTCTTTGTTCTACTTAAGAATTAATCAAAAATCTTTATATATAAAAACGAATGTCTGTTTGTTTATTTGTTTGTTTGTCACACGACTATAAATCTCAAGAACTAGAAGACCGATTGGGCTAAATCTTTCATGGAATATTTGTTTTGACTAAATCTCGGTAAACCACATAGTGCGAACATGACTCGACAGATGGGCGTGGCACCTCCCATACAACCTAAATTTTTAACATGGAATATCTTCGGAATAATAGGTTGGACCGCATTGAAATTTGGTACAGAGCCACCATTTAGGTTTGTCGTTTTACTGGTATATTTTCAGAAGGATTGAACAAGAGGCGTGGCACCAACCCAAATGTTTTGAATAACTTTGAAACTACAGGTCTCAAGTTAATGACGTTTGGCACAAACTTTCGACCTAGATGTGTCCTTTCGGCAGGCGGAATTGGGTGAGTATTGAACAAGGGGGCATGGTACCGCCCATACAACCCACATTTTTAAAGTGGAATAGCTTTGAAATTATAAGTTGGACAGCATTGAAATTTTGTACACTGTCGTCCCATAGATGTGTCATTCCAGTGGTAATATTTTATGGATGTTGGACAAGGGGCGTGGGACATTTTTTGTGACTCAAATTTTCCGCTTAACTTTGGAACTGTAAGTCGCTCATTAATGAATCTGGGTCAGACCCCTCGACTGGAGCAATGGATTGGGCACTGCATAAAAGGGGCGTGGCACCGTCTAAAGTGCTCAAATCCACATATGTACATGTAATTATTTGCCCTGACTGACTGATTGATTGACTGATTCATCACCGCCCAGCCCAAATCGTTAAAGCTACAAACATGAAATTTGAACTGTAAGTACCTTAAAAAAAAAACATTAAAAAAAAACATTTTAAATTGGAGTCTAAAGGGGCAAAACATGGATTCAAGTGTTGTGTGAAACGTGATTTATTCCTTGTTTATGTATATGTGTATATATTTACAGCAATTTTAGCTTAAAACGGGTTAAATAAATTTTGTATCAATATTTTTTAGTTACAGAAAAATTATTTAATATTTATGGAAAAATACAAAATTATCACTTTTTGATTTTATTCAACCATTATGAAAGAAACAGGGTTTTGATCAAACGCGTCCAGTCTGTAGACTTCAACTAGAACACAAACTTTTGCTGATATCGCTGCAAATTATTGGATATTATTTTGGGGATAATAGTAAAATTTTTGTTATTTGCTTTGAATTCACTTCCAAAAATATTAATTTGTTGGTGCCTTCTTAAACTAAACCGATAAATTAATCGTAGCTTTTGCTATAAGATGACAAATAGGTAAAGTTGCTCTCAGACAGCTTTGGGGTCGAAAGGGTTAAAGTGTTGTATGAAACTTGATTTATATTATATTTATTAAAAAAAATATTCATTCAATAAATATAAATTATATTTTATTAAAAAAAATTAAAACAGTCTTAGAGTTTATTCCTAAAAAAACAAAAAATTTATCAATTCAATTGACATAAATAGCTGATTACAGATAATTTTTTAATCGCAATCTTGATGTCAAAAATATCGATAAATAAAATACTTCGATTTAAAAAAATACTTCGAAACAAAGCAAATGTACTTGATTTACAGGGCAAAAAACTTCGGTTAAAGTATTCAACTGTTTTGGCAGAAGCAGATAATTTAAAATTGGTCGAATAAGCCGAAAACGAATATTTGGTCCTACATTTGTAACCTCATTAAATCTTATCAAATCTGAATACTGTTTGCAAATGTTTTAAACATTTTTTTAATACATTTGAATTTTTTTGAGTGTACCAACAACAACACTCGATGTGCCTGTCTTCTTAGCTGCTTTGCTGCATTTGCTGCAAACTCTTCTGAGCAGCTGACTTTAGCGCCCAAACAGACAAGTTGCAGTGCGGCACAACTAATCCTTTGCCTGCCGCAGTGTTTGTAGAGAGAGAGAGTGGGAGAGAGAGGGAGACAGCGAAACTAAAGTGGCAGACTGCTTACTTAATTTGCCAAAGCTGTACGCAGCACTTGGTGAGCGTTTATTATGGTCGCGTGTTGTTGTTGTAGTTTGTCATCAAAACTGCCGCTGTTGCTTGCATTAAACGAAAGGATATACAGTTTGATTTATTTATTAATGTTATGCAAAGCATCATATTGTCTTGCGTCAGCGCCATAAAGCGACACTGCTGCACAGTAATTAAGCAGCTCCGACTGCGCTTCGGCTGCTGCGACACTTTCCTCCGCAGCGACTTGTTATGTGTTGCATGCAACAGCTTAAGTGACAGGCGGCAGACTTTCGGCATAGCAACAACAATTAGCCAACATGGAGTGAGTTAGGGAGGCGGAGGCGGCGCGAGTTTGGCTGCAGAAAGCATTCTTGCTTGGTGGCAAGTGAAATGTGTCATTAAATGCAACAACAAACAACGCCAGCGACAAGCGGCAGCCAAAGACACGAAAAGCGTGCGCGCTCAAGTTTCGGAAGCGTCAATTAGCTGTAATTAAGGCAGACATTGTGTGCTCGTGTACGCTGCGAGCGCGTGTTGCATTTGCATATTTGTTATTGTTGTTGTTTTGTTGTAGCATTATTTAATGCATTTTTGACAAGATGCATATTGAATAAATTTCAGTTGAAACAAGTTTGTAAACTTAAAGTTGGCCGAATGTAAAAAGAAAAAGAGGGTTGGTGGCAGTGGCCATGCAGAGGTGGACCCTATAGCCTTTTCTTTGGAAAGTCTTTGGAATCAACAGAAAATTAGATGTCACTTTCATTCACATATAAAGTCAGTAAATACAGAATAAATACATTGATACGACATTTTTTCTCAATGTTTTTTTTTTATGAGTTAACACAAAATTCTGATGATTGGTTTGTTGATCTTTTTCAGGATCAAAGGTGGGACATTTCCAATTAATTTTAAATATGACGGGAAATTTGTATAATTTTCATTTCCAACAAATTGTCTTAAGTATTCTCCATTTATAACACAAAACAAATTGACGATTTTTCCACACAGAAAAATGGGACATTCAAGCATTCTGAATATGTATGACTCAACGCAAATAAATTAATTACTTGTTTTCTCAACTCAACAAATTGATTCCAGCCAAATCTCTTACTATATCCATAATGTATCGCACAAGGGATTTCACTTTGAGGTTGTTCCACTCGAAACCATATTTTGCGCTAGCAATTTTTGTATTTGTGGGCCTGTAACCCCAACCCCCTCCCCCTATATACGCCACTGGTATTCACTGATGACTGAATTGACTTCTAGAAAGACGATTCCATATTGGAAAATATGGCTGGTTGTGCAATACTTTTTAATAAACTGGGGATAGGACGGGTCAACCTTCATAAAATATCGACTGAGGCCTCAATTGACTTCTACTTTAACAATTCCAATTCGGCAAATAGAGTTGGTCGTAGATTATTTTTTGTTAAACTGGGATACGAATTTCACATCGACTGAAGTGATAGTCATATTGTAGGCTTCGAAGTACTTAGATCTCTTTTAACGGCTTAGGTAATGCAAACATCCATATTTACTCAGCTAAACAGACAGCAATCCAGTCACTTTCAGGTATGTGTACCACATCAAAGCTGGTGTCTGATTGTCCCAGAGGACTCATACAATAATGGCTAAGGAAATGGGGTAGAACGCTTCCTAACCCCAGACTGAGGAGTATTCAGAACACTTCTCCTGCTTACGGGGGAAACCTTCGCATACTGGATACTGGATACTAGATATGATTTAGAGCACCATTTTTCGATTTCGGTGATGAAGAACCTGTCATTTTATGCGGTTTTGTAAAAAAGTACATGAGCTAAATAATTGTGGGGCAAAGTTCACAAAAAGCTGGGAAATTCGACAAATTGGTCCACAGCTGCTCAGAAGTTGCTCTTAGAGGGTTAAAGTCTAAGACTAAGCCCCACTAGATTTCTTTACTGAACATTTCTTTCCAACATATTTATATCCCATCTCCAACCCTTAATGGGGCTCCCATACAAAATGATCGTTTTTATAAAATGGGCTCCAACTGCTCCCAGGTTGGTCCCAGATGCAGTAAATGTAAGACCGACACTTATTTATTTTCTCTTCGGAATGTTTCTTCCAAACATACCTACCCATTATCACCAAGTCTTAAGAGGGCTGCCCTACAAAACTGGCCATTTTCTATTGAATTGGCTCCCCACTTATAAATGTAGTAGTCAAGTAGACATCGTATCTCGGAAACTAATTAACCGATTAGAATGATTTAATCAGCGATCGGCAGCATTCTTGAATACAAAAAATACAAAATTACTTAATTTTCAGAAATTCACCACCAGAGGGCGTCTTCCATAAAATTGGAGTTGTGAAGCTGTCAACTTTTAATTTTCTACTAATCAATACAATAATTTTCTTTTAGTAATCAAAATGCATTGTCGAAACCCCATTTCGAATATAATTGCAATCGCAATTGAGTGTTAACCCTTTCGCTATTTTGTTGCCATATGGCAACATGCTACTTTGTGGACGTCTGCATCCTCGATGGTTGCAAGAATACATTTTTTTGTTGGACTTTAGAATAGTTTAAAGCTTTAGAAAAAATACGAAAATAATAAACTGAATATTTACGTTTTAAGAAGAGAAGTATACACGTTTTTTTAATGGTATATCTTGACATAGTAAAGGAAGGAGGAGCAGCAAAAATGTGAGAACTTTTTAATTTGACGTTTTCTATCAATTTAGATACTTTTTTTGTTTTCATTTTGGCTGAAGTAAAGAAAGAAATATTCAAATTTTCGTTATACGTAAAAAGTTTTATGTTTAAGTAATTATTACAGCCAGAACGATGTTGCTCTCATAGAAAAACACGCTAAAATACAGGGTCCGAGTATAAAAATTAAAAAATTTCTTATGGAATGTTGCATAGAAGCCTAAGACGTAAAATTTAAAATTTTAACTGTCCCCAGTAAAAACCTGTAGCGAAAGGGTTAAGAAGAAATTATTTTATTTTTGTGTGCCTCCTTGCGCAGGCAGTCTGGTGCAAAAATGTTTTTCTATGTCACAAGACGTGATTATAGTCTCTGATGAGTTTCACGCCCCTTCCAACAGAAACGTTGGCCACATGCAATTTATGAACAATGTTTTCTGCTTCCTGCTAACTCATTTATGTAACTGTTGGGACTTCTGTCTCAAAATCCCTACTCGATACCCAACTAGAGAAGACTGGGAAGAGAGTCTGACAAAAGACAGACAGACAGACTAGCTTTGGTTATCTACATGGACTATGTATAGATTAGTTAGGGAGGTAGGTATGTAGGTGGGTGGCTTCTCCGAGGAATGAACAGGGACGATTAAGACTATTCCCGAAACTAAATTGATTCTCTCCAAAAAAAGTACGTAGTAAAGTAGTAAAACCTACTCTGAAGAAAGTTACTTAGGCCTTAGAGGCCCTTTATGTTGACACAATTGATGGGACACAGATCCCCCTATTCTTAGAAGTAGTTTGAGCTTCTAACAAAACTAAGTAGATTGTAAATAGTCTATCTTTATAAAAAAAGGAGTTACCCAAATGAATTCATCTTTCACTTTCATTTAACTTTTGAATCATTGCACGAATTTCAACTTTAAGACTGCAGATTTAAATAGTCCAATTTATTAGATCCGCCTTCAATGTCAAAAAAGAAGTCCAATCCAGGTATGTTCACCTTCTTTCAATGAGTGCAAAATAAGTACATACAAAATTAAACACATTTGTTTCCTCTTTCTTTTCCATGCAATTTCAGAATCATTGCACAAATTTCGTGCTCATTACGAGTTTAGCTCGAAAATATCAGTCAGCGCCAAACCCAAAAAGTTGTAAATCAATACTTTATAGTCGAAGTGATTATATTTTTATGCAAAACCATGAAAAAAAATAAAAAAATACAACACAACAACAACTACAGTTATACATGTGGCCGCTCCCATTTAATTAATACACAAAATATTGCAAGTAATCGCACTGGCTGTGAGCAATGAAGTCAAAACCACACGTTGCAAAAACAAAAAAAAAATTGCGCCAAAAAAATTAATACGAAGGTATGTAGTTGCATTTATGTAAATACACACACACATATATATAGAATAGCACTAGAAAAACAACGTATGTGAGTGGCGAGTGTGAGCGAAAAGTTGGTCAAAATTCAAATGTACCCAATTATCGGCATTTGAATTTTACCCTTTTTCCGTTTCCGCTTTTGGCCGTCGAGAATGAACCATGGCACGTCGTAAATCAAAAGGAAAAAAATATTTGATTACATGCCACTCGCTCTTTGCACTCTTCTTCGTTTTTGGTTTTTACGTTTGCTACTCGGATTGCTATATTTTTTAAGTTAGATTTTTTAGTGGTGCAATTTTGAAAAAAAAATATATACACCCGTATATGGAATTGAATTGAAAAGGGTATGGGTACGGTATCTGCTCATTCTCTACTAATTGCACAATTGGTGGCATGGTAATTTATAAGTGTTGCCTCACTGTGTGTGTGTCTGTTGTATGTGTGTGTGTGTGTGACTAGTGCCGAGCGCAGTGTGCAATAAACGAGGAATTGTTTTTAATTGGATCAATATTTTTGAGAATTATTTCGTTTTAATTTTTTTCTCCAATTAATTGTACACACACAGTGTAGGTGTAGTTGAATTTCAATGGTCTAACGAAAATCAAATGGTAATTATGAGGTATAAACAAATTATATTGCTGACGTTAATTGGTGGCTAAGATTGATAGAAAAATGTACAGAGAATCGAATAAAGCGAACATCACAACAAAAGAAACTACAAAATTGTGTAGAAATTTATGGAATAATAAAATAAATTTGAAATTGTAGAAGGTGCGAGAATATTATAAAAAAAGTTTTCTTAATTTTGATTAATTAAAAAAAAAATGTTTATCACTAAGCAAAGCTTTATTTTGTTCAATTAGTTTTTTAACTCCCATCGGTTTTAGTTTTTGAACTTAAATAATGGAATAGTAAACTTATAAAAAGTTAAATAATAATAAAAAAAATAATAAATAATGATAAAAAAAAAATATAAATTTGTACAACTTTACCACTTAGTAAATCTTAATCTGATTAAAGGATAGGTTAGGCCGGGATAGGTTAGACTTAAGGTTCATGTGAACGCTAAGTTTAAGGTGAATGTGAAGACTAAGACTAAGACTAAGACTAAGGCTAAGACTAAGACTAAGACTAAGACTAAGACTAAGACTAAGACTAAGACTAAGACTAAGACTAAGACTAAGACTAAGACTAAGACTAAGACTAAGACTAAGACTAAGACTAAGACTAAGACTAAGACTAAGACTAAGACGAAGACTAAGACTAAGACTAAGACTAAGACTAAGACTAACACTAGGACTAAGACTAAGACTAAGACTAAGACTAAGACTAAGACTAATACTAAGACTAAGACTAAGACTAAGACTAAGACTAAGACTAAGACTAAGACTAAGACTAAGACTAAGACTAAGACTAAGACTAAGACTAAGTCTAAGACTAAGACTAAGACTAAGACTAACACTAAGACTAAGACTAAGACTAAGACTAAGACTAAGACTAAGACTAAGACTAAGACTAAGACTAAGTCTAAGACTAAGACTAACACTAAGACTAAAACTAAGACTAAGGCTAACACTAAGACTAAGACTAAGACTAAGACTAAGACTAAGACTAAGACTAAGACTAAGACTAAGACTAAGACTAATACTAAGACTAAGACTAAGACTAAGACTAACACTAAGACTAAGACTAAGACTAAGACTAAGACTAAGACTAAGACTAAGACTAAGACTAAGACTAAGACTAAGACTAAGACTAAGACTAAGACTAAGACTAAGACTAAGACTAAGACTAAGTCTAAGACTAAGACTAACACTAAGACTAAAACTAAGACTAAGGCTAACACTAAGACTAAGACTAAGACTAAGACTAAGACTAAGACTAAGACTAAGACTAAGACTAAGACTAATACTAAGACTAAGACTAAGACTAAGACTAAGACTAAGACTAAGACTAAGACTAAGACTAAGACTAACACTAAGACTAAGACTAAGACTAAGACTAAGACTAAGACTAAGACTAAGACTAAGACTAAGACTAAGACTAATACTAAGACTAAGACTAAGACTAAGACTAACACTAAGGCTAAGACTAAGACTAAGACTAAGACTAAGACTAAGACTAAGACTAAGACTAAGACTAATACTAAGACTAAGACTAAGACTAAGACTAATACTAAGACTAAGACTAAGACTAAGACTAAGACTAAGACTAAGACTAAGACTAAGACCAAGACTAAGACTAACACTAACACTAACACTAACACTAACACTAACACTAAGACTAAGACTAAGACTAAGACTAAGACTAAGACTAAGACTAAGACTAAGTCTAAGACTAAGACTAAGACTAAGACTAAGACTAAGACTAAGACTAAGACTAAGACTAAGACTAAGACTAAGACTAAGACTAAGACTAAGACTAAGACTAAGACTAAGACTAACACTAACACTAAGACTAAGACTAAGACTAAGACTAAGACTAAGACTAAGACTAAGACTAAGACTAAGACGAAGACTAAGACTAAGACTAAGACTAAGACTAAGACTAACACTAGGACTAAGACTAAGACTAAGACTAAGACTAAGACTAAGACTAATACTAAGACTAAGACTAAGACTAAGACTAAGACTAAGACTAAGACTAAGACTAAGACTAAGACTAAGACTAAGACTAAGACGAAGACTAAGACTAAGACTAAGACTAAGACTAAGACTAACACTAGGACTAAGACTAAGACTAAGACTAAGACTAAGACTAAGACTAAGACTAATACTAAGACTAAGACTAAGACTAAGACTAAGACTAAGACTAAGACTAAGACTAAGACTAAGACTAAGACTAAGACGAAGACTAAGACTAAGACTAAGACTAAGACTAAGACTAACACTAGGACTAAGACTAAGACTAAGACTAAGACTAAGACTAAGACTAATACTAAGACTAAGACTAAGACTAAGACTAAGACTAAGACTAAGACTAAGACTAAGACTAAGACTAAGACTAAGACTAAGTCTAAGACTAAGACTAAGACTAAGACTAACACTAAGACTAAGACTAAGACTAAGACTAAGACTAAGACTAAGACTAAGACTAAGACTAAGTCTAAGACTAAGACTAGCACTAAGACTAAGACTAAGACTAAGACTAAGACTAAGTCTAAGACTAAGACTAAGACTAAGACTAACACTAAGACTAAGACTAAGACTAAGACTAAGACTAAGACTAAGACTAAGACTAAGACTAAGACTAAGTCTAAGACTAAGACTAACACTAAGACTAAAACTAAGACTAAGGCTAACACTAAGACTAAGACTAAGACTAAGACTAAGACTAAGACTAATACTAAGACTAAGACTAATACTAAGACTAAGACTAAGACTAAGACTAACACTAACACTAAGACTAAGACTAAGACTAAGACTAAGACTAAGACTAAGACTAAGACTAAGACTAAGACTAAGACTAAGACTAAGACTAAGACTAAGACTAAGACTAAGACTAAGACTAAGACTAAGACTAACACTAAGACTAAGACTAAGACTAAGACTAAGACTAAGACTAAGACTAAGACTAAGACTAAGACTAAGACTAAGACTAAGACTAAGACTAAGACTAAGACTAAGACTAAGACTAAGACTAAGACTAAGACTAACACTAAGACTAAGACTAAGACTAAGACTAAGACTAAGACTAAGACTAAGACTAAGACTAAGACTAAGACTAAGACTAAGTCTAAGACTAAGACTAACACTAAGACTAAAACTAAGACTAAGGCTAACACTAAGACTAAGACTAAGACTAAGACTAAGACTAAGACTAAGACTAAGACTAAGACTAAGACTAAGACTAATACTAAGACTAAGACTAAGACTAAGACTAAGACTAAGACTAAGACTAAGACTAAGACTAAGACTAATACTAAGACTAAGACTAAGACTAAGACTAACACTAAGACTAAGGCTAAGACTAAGACTAAGACTAAGACTAAGACTAAGACTAAGACTAAGACTAATACTAAGACTAAGACTAAGACTAAGACTAAGACTAAGACTAATACTAAGACTAAGACTAAGACTAAGACTAAGACTAAGACTAAGACTAAGACTAAGACCAAGACTAAGACTAACACTAACACTAACACTAACACTAACACTAACACTAAGACTAAGACTAAGACTAAGACTAAGACTAAGACTAAGTCTAAGACTAAGACTAAGACTAAGACTAAGACTAAGACTAAGACTAAGACTAAGACTAAGACTAAGACTAAGACTAAGACTAAGACTAAGACTAAGACTAAGACTAAGACTAAGACTAAGACTAAGACTAAGACTAAGACTAAGACTAAGACTAAGACTAAGACTAAGACTAAGACTAAGACTAAGACTAAGACTAAGACTAAGACTAAGACTAAGACTAAGACTAAGACTAAGACTAAGACTAAGACTAAGACTAAGACTAAGACTAAGACTAAGACTTAGACTAAGACTAAGACTAAGACTAAGACTAAGACTAAGACTAAGACTAAGTCTAAGACTAAGACTAAGACTAAGACTGAGAAAGGAGGGAGCTGACGCGAGAGAAGGTACGAGACGGATTAATAGTACCTCACATCAGCCTTTTAAAGTTTGATTCAGAACCTCGAAATATTTTTGGGATCCTAATACAAATACCGAAAAATTTGTGTATGTACGTAAGTACGTATGTGCCATTAGCTTTGGGTTTACTGACACATTTTTTGGAAAATTATTATCCAAAAGCATTGCTTAACTTTCTCATAGGATTTCCATATACTTCGGTTCGATTGTTCGGCATATCCACTGATGGTGCACAATCTTTAATAACGATACATATTTCATACACATACTCATCCATATCCCAACAAAACTTTGTAATTTTCAAATTTCTACACTAATTAAGATAATCTTCACAATTTTCACCGAATCCTAAAAGTCTTAAAAACATATTTCGTGTATTTTGTGCAACTTTGGCCAAAATCTTATTTCACAAAAAAATAGAAACACTGATTGACACACGTGCGAAAAAGTTTCGTATAAACAATTACAACAACAGTGTCACATGTTTGGGGGAAAATTCATAATTGATGAGATTGCACGCATGCAAGCAACCAGCGGCGAAAGCAACGCTACAACGCTGCAATGGCAACAAATTTGCCAAGAATTATTAGCAACAAGGTTCGCTCTCGTGCCCGTCGCCGTCAGGGTGACACACGCATTTTGGCAGCTAAACCAACATCCAAATATTTGCCAAAACAAAGAGCTAAAGTTGATACAGCTACAACTCAAACCATGTAGCAGAGACACCCACTCACCGACACACAAACACACACAGTCTGCCTTGAGCCTCTGCGGCTGTTGCGTTTGCTTTCAGCTTTCAGCTTTTACCGTCTTCATCAGTCAACAGGTTTAACGTTCGAAACTTCAATTGCCAAAAAGTGTAATTGCAAATTAACGTTCTATATGTCTTTCGAGCGCCGGTGACGCCTTTCGCGTCGGCATCGTCGCCACAGCCTAAGCAGCTGTCAGTGTTACTCGGCTTTGTGCTTTTCAGCGGCACAACTTGACAAACCGTTGTCGTCGCAATTTTGTTGCAGTAAATAAACTTGTAAACGTCTGTCTTAGTTAGAAATTGTCTTATTGCGAGTTGATGCAATTTACGCAGAAATGGAAGGCAATGCACACACACGCGAACATACAATAGTGTGTGTGTATGTTTGTATTTAACAATAAACAACAAATCGTGCTTGTTTGTGTTCGGGCCTCGATGGTATTGATGGTCACATCCTGTTGGGCTCACAGGAGGCGAGGGGGGTTTTGAAGGTTCAAACCTCCTCCCCAAGTACAAAAATTGCTAGTGAAAACGATGGTTTCAATATCACTTCACAAATATATTGATATGGTTTTCCGCAGAATGAAATACTGTGTTCGCCACTGGTCACATCTATATTTTATTGGTGAGTTCATTGGTAAAGAAATTTAAATTGAGCTCTCGACATTTAAGATGATGCCCATTCATCCGAATGAGAAGGAGGTGAATGGGGTTTCGCCCATATTTTGAAGCGCCCTTTTGTGATGCATTTTTGAACTTTATATAATTTTATATTTTTTGCACTGAAGAATATTGTCTAATGTCATAAGATCCCTTCAGGGCACAGGGTTTTTTTGCCCCCTTGTCGACTTGTTGTTCCATGCTAATGTGTTTTAAATCTACCCGAACTCCGGAGAAATCTTGATATCTCCTGGGGTGCCAAGGAGCCAAGGTGGGTACTTCTTAGCACATCAGTGCCAAACGTCTCAAATCTGATACGAGCGAACGCTACTACAGGGTTAGTACTTTTGGAAGAAACGTTTAGAAGGATAAATTAATTGGGGTCAGACATACATTTTCAATCTCTGTAACGTAAGAAGTTTCGATCTATCAGAATTCGTTATTAAGAATCCCCATACAACACTAAATCATGTCTAATTCGCAATAAAACCACTCAAATTTTTCTTGACCCTAAGGTTGGGTTTTATTAAAAATTATTGCGACTATCATGCAGCTCGCTCTGCGTAACTGCGGGCCCCTTTGCATAGGCAACACCATAACACTGAACGGGCATTGGTCGGTAGCATTGCAACATTGCATACTTTTAGGAGGCATTCTAATTTTGAGGGAAGTATCACAGAAACGGTTCAAGACGATGCTGGAAAGTTTAAAAACGAGTTCCGCTTCGGGAAAACAAGTATAAAACGCAGTCGGGTATAGCACATAGAATAAAGAATGAAAGATAAGAAAAGTAAAGTGAAAGTAAAGTGACTTGTGAAATAGTATAGTGAAAGTGAAGTGACTAAGTAAAGAAGTGAAGTAGAGAATTTCAGTGTGATTTATTTTGGCACAATCTGGCGATACGAACTATGCGTGCGTGGCCAGCAGTAGTAACTTTCGTTAGAGTATATTCTTTTACTCAGAGGCTATTTAGCACCCATTTGTATGGTCTTAAATTTAAACCACTTCCCCTTCTTTATTTTTACCTCAGGTTCACTTCACTGGTGAGCATAGAGCCTCAACAGGGCTATTGCTTCGTATTGGTTATGTTAATAAATTGAAATGCTGATTAGCCTATGTTCACATAATATTGCTAAATAACAGTGGTGTTTGATGAGGCTTCCCTCTATTGTGTCCTTGGAGAGACGCCTCCATATGGTGAACGTTAATCATTCTTTACTGAGAGGTGGGAGAAGTTGGTTTCAGTGGTTGGTGTCTTCGATGAGCATTGCATTGTGTTTTAATACTTAGTCCATACTGGCACTGCTTCTACGACTACTGGAAATTAAAATATGCTGCGAGCTGCTCAACACAACTGATTGGAATATGAAGGATAGGAAATGGTCTCAAGGTAAACAAGTTGACTGCGAGATGAAGTTGAAATAAGAAACAATTAGAAGGAAGAAAAACGTGGCAAAGTGCTTGAGCCAAGCGCTCAGTGGGAATCGAACCCATGACCTCTGGAATGGGAGTCCAGTGTACTTTCGACAGTGCACTTTTCCAGTGCAGTTGGACGGATTTGATAACACCTTCTGATGGATCAGTTAGGTCATTGCTTTCTTATTATTTAGTTTAGTTAATTCTTGTGTAGTTTCTGGGAACGTTTTCGTGTACGTTTGGGATCGGACCTGATAACACCTGTTGATGTCATGATCGAAGTCATTGTTTTTTATGATTCGGTTTAGTTAATTTTTGTCTAGTTTTTGGAAACGTTTCCTGGCTATCTTCTTCTTAAAACTTTACAAAAACCGCATTTATAAACACAAAAAATGTTCGCTAGGCGAAAAATACATAAACTTGAAAGATTCCCACAGCTTAATAGACCCATTATTTGACTTCAAGTACCCTTTACACTCCTGATAAGTGCTTAAAGTATTCCTTCCCAAAGTTCACAACCAAAACTCAATTTAAACGCCGCTTAGCTGGTCTCAAAGATTTGTCATCTTACTTTTAATTATCATTCATCATTTCCAAAAACAACCAACAACCGCTTGAATTGAGTTAAAGTTTCCTAGCCTTACGCTAAACTACTCAATAAAATGCTTTATTAGGAGAATAAGAAGAAGAATCGATCTTTACTCACTCGGTGAATCCATAAGCAGATCGTGTGCTCCGCTGGAACCTTCGGTGCCATTCGGTGATATTTGCGGTGGTTGTTCGACGCCGCCGCCGCTGGCACAAGCTCGCTCACGATCGCGATCTCGTTCACGTTCACGTTCCCGATCGCGTTCGCGCATTGAGCTGGTGGTGGGACTCATTTTCAGCGAATGCATTGAATGGTGCGAGTGATGTAGATGGGTCGAGGATGAGCTGCCGGCGGCCGATAGTGAACCTGGTCCCGGTGAGGTGGGCGAAGCGGAAGAGGCGCGCGTGGCTGTGGCCGACGGTGGGCCGTGCGATTTGGTGATGGTCAGCTCGCCGTTGGAGGCAGTCAGCCTGAATGCAGAGAGAACACAAACAAATAAGAGGTGTGGTGAGTATATAATGAGTAGTGTGTTGAAAAAATTTGGCATTGTCAGATGATGTAGCAAGTGTGATGACTTTGAGTGGTGCGGTTCTTGGCCCAAAGCGGCAATTAAAACTTTCGACACTGTTCGTCGAGTCTTATTTGTTGCTGTTCCTTTGTTGCAACTCAATTCAGATTATTTAATGCGCGCCTGTTGTGTGTTTGTGGTGAAAGTGTTTACTGTGTGTGTGTGTGTGTTTGTGTGCTGAACGAATTTCTTTACAAGCTCACCTATTGATGCTGTTGAGTACATTGGCCGCCGCAACTGCTGCCGCCGCCGCTGCCGACGAGCCCGCTCCTGCGGTCAGCACAGCCGACGAGCTGCCCAGATGACTGGCAGCGTTGCCACCACTCAGCGATGCCGACAGCACTCCGCCATTGCCCAGGAAATCACGTTCGTGCGGCGATGCCATATTGTGTTGCTGTTGCTGCTGTTGTTGCTGGTGTTGCTGTTGATGGTGATGGAAATGCGTTGTTGGCGGTGAGTGACTGCGAAACAATTGGCCAGAGCCGCTCGCAGCGCCGCCGCCACCGCCACCGCGCAAAGGAGATGAATAGCCTCTTTCGTTGCTGGTCGTTGTTGACGTTGAAGACGACAATGCCGAGGACGATGCCGCCGCTGCGGCCACTGCTGCCGCGGTGGCTGCTGTGCTAGTGGCACTTGATGTGCTGTTGGTGGCGTGCGGCTGGTGATGATGGTGTGGGTGGTGGTGTTGTTGTTGGTGTTGGTGCTGTAGGTGTGCACTTTGATGCTGGTGATGATGATTGCCAGTTGCGGATGCGGCAGCGGATGTTGCTGACGTGGCCGTTGCATTGGTCGATGTGGACGCGCTAGCATTGCGTCCAGTTGAGGTGACACCAACGCTGCCGCCAAGTGCTGGCGAGGAGGAACGTCTCAGTGAGCGGTCGCGTTCACGGTCGCGTTCGATGCTGTGGTGACTCAGATTGATGCCCGCACTGCCGCTAGAACCGAGACTTGGACTGTGCTTGAGATGCTGTGGCGGTTCGGCGCGCTCTCTTTCTCGCTCACGCTCTCTTTCTCTCTCTCTGTCTCTGTCGCGTTCGCGCTCCCGATCGCGCTCTCTGTCTCTGTCGCGGTCGCGCAGCGTCATCGCGCACGTGGAGCTTGAGGTAGGACGCGGCGATGGCGACGCCGCCGACATGGACGCTGCGCTGCGATGGTGGTAGTGATGGCGGGAGGAGAGCGTCGGCGGTGGTGGCGATGCGGCCACATCCGCTGACAGATGCACTGCCGACGACGACCCAACCGATTTGTTACTAATTTCCAGCTTGGGCGAGGTCAGCTCATCGACCGGATGTCGCAGCGCGTGATGGTGCGAATGGTGGTGGTGCGCGTGCAGCGGATGATGACCGCCCATGGCCACGCCCACGCCCATGCTGTTGCGCGGTTGCACTTCGGATTTGATGTGCAGCTGCTGTTGCAGATGGAAGGCGGCTGCTGCGGCGGCAGCGGCGGCCGCTGTACCGCTGTTGGGCGAACTGGGCGGCGAGCGATCATGGGCGCTGCCGCTGCGTCCGCTGGCCGCCAAATGCAGATCGGTCGGAAGCGCGTGATGATGCGACAAATGTGGCGGCAGGTGCGCCAAATGCGACTGCTGCTGTTGCTGCTCGCGCTGATGATGCTGTTGCTGCTGCTGTTGCTGCTGGTGATGGTGATGATTGACGGCGGCAGCGGCAAACAGTTCGGGATGCAGCGCCGCCAGCAGCTGTTGGACGCCGTTCGAAAAGAGGTTCGGCTTGAGTAAATTCGTTGGGGCTTGGGCGAGTTGTGGCAGCGTGGGCGCATGTTGCAGGGCGGCCAAGGCGGGCGGAAGCGACGGTGGTGCGGCGAGCAGCTGTTGCTGTTGTTGTTGCTGCTGAAATGTGGCAAAGGCGCCAAAGTTTTGCAGGAATTGTTCGTTGGTGTTGATTTGCGGGCTGACGGGAATGGTGAGTATCGTCTGAACGGCGATGCCTGCAAGGAAGATGGAAGGGTAGAGTCAAGAAGATCCAGAACAGAACAAATTTAAAACGCTAATTGGCACATCAAACGAGGAAACCATACACAAATTGATGGAGACGAGAAGAGAACGAATGGGTGCGGCCGAAGCTGAAAATTTAAAGCGCAGCGAGGAATTGACAGAATCGAGGCGTTCAAGTTAGGTTGGGTAAGGACCACTCTAATTACGCTGACATGAGGCTCATAAGTACCCAAGAAGCACACACACACATACATATACACACACACACACACATATGCCACCTGTAACACACACCAGCTCAGCCCAGACTATTCCAGCACGCGGCAACCTTTTCAGGCTCGATTGCAAAAACCCCCCACTCAGCAGTGACTCTCACTCACCCACACACACAAACACAACACATAGATATACCATATGGAAGCCTTACCTTGCGCCGTCGGTATGAGCAGCTGTGCACCCTGCACTCCCTGCACCAGCTGCCCCGAAGCGAGTATTAATTGTGGCATTTGGCCGCTGGCCGGTTGCGGCTGCATGCTGGGCGGCGGCGAAGCGGTAGCGGCAGCGCCCGCCGCAGCCGCTGCCGCCGCTGCTGCTGCTGCCGAATTCAGCACATTGGCGAGCGTATTTTGCGCCATCGACTGGGCGACCGTCGCACTGGTGCCGGGCGATGTACTGCCCGGATTATCCTGCGCACAGCTGGCCGCATGTGACATGACTTTGTTATTCGTGGCCGAATTGCCGGTCAAAACATTTGAGGCGGACAATGCGCTGTGCGGCGAACACGGCGCACTGCCGCCGGCCGTGCACAGCGGCATCGCGGCAACGGTGGGGGGCAGGCGGCCCGTCGAGGACGCACTGGACGAGGAGGAGGCCGCTGCCGCTGACGACGAGCCAGAGCCGACAGTTAAATTGAGCGGTGAATTTAAAGCGGCTGCCGCCGCCGAAGCGGAGATACCGGCCGCTAATCCCTGAAGACTTGCTAATGCCGCTGCCGTGGCGGCGGGCGTCACATTGTTCGTCACAGACGGCGACTGTTGCTGCTGTTGCTGCTGATGGT
The DNA here is from genome assembly GCA_963668005.1 of Melieria crassipennis. Classification (NCBI taxonomy): domain Eukaryota; kingdom Metazoa; phylum Arthropoda; class Insecta; order Diptera; family Ulidiidae; genus Melieria; species Melieria crassipennis. Next base: position 10,029,206 of record OY764963.1, read on the forward strand.
GATGGTGGTGGTGATGCGAGTGATGCAGGTGATGGTGTGGTTGGTGGTGTTGTTGTTGTTGTTGTTGCTGCTGCTGTTGATGCTGTAGTGTGGCTAAATTTTGCAATTTTTGTAAATTTATCATGTCTTGCACTGCTCGGTATTTGCGGTGATACAGTGACGGGTTATTGGTGGTGATGGCGGTGGCAATGATGTCGATGGTTCGAGCGGAAAGAAAATGTAACAGGTTACCATTTATTAGTACAATTTGATGGGTCTCTATTTGATGAGTTAAGTGGCGTTTCGTTGCGTTGTGTCGCTGTTGTTGTGCCTAAGTCAGAGTGTTTGGCTTTTTTGAGGCAATTAGTTGGGTACTTGAATGGATGCTTTAGGGGTTATTTGACAGTTAAATGGATTAGAAGCTTAGCAAAAATTTTAACATGACTATAATGAAGTTGACTTTGGAATAATTTGCAGTCAACTAGTTTTGTATGTAAACATCAAACACCAGAATTGAGAAACCTAACAAAAATTTTGATATGGCAATAATGAAGTTGTTTAAATAATTTATAGTCAATTAATTTGTATGTAAACATCAAACACCAAATTTTAATAATTTTAAAAAATTAAAAAATTTTTTTTTATAAATTTACTAAAAAAAAGTGTATCTACTAACCCGCAACCACATTTCTTTTTTCAACAGTCCATAATAAGAGTCTTGTGTCTCGTTACTGTATGTTTTCATATATAAAATTGGACTTCGATATGTACTCACTAGTTCCGTTTAGATGCGCCTGCGCTGCCGCTGCTGCCACTGCCAACGCTGATGCCTTGGCCTGATCGTGTTCCTCGGCCTCGGATAGACGATGATCGCGCGCATGTTCGTCCTCGCCCAGATCATTGTCGATTTGCATGGGTTGCGGTGAGTTCGGTGCGGACATTTGTGATTCATGCGATTGCGATGAGTGATCATTGTGATTGGCCAACGATGCAGCTTTGGCCAGACTTTTATAAAACTCTAATTCCTTAACATGATCCTTGTCGTAGGAGTTTTGCGAATGATGATCATGCAGGCTGCTATTACTAATCGGTGAGTTGATTTTATGGCTAATAATCTCCTTGTCATAGTCCTGAAATGAGCAAAAGAAGAAAAGTCATGAAATATTTGGTATTTATAGAAAAAAAAAAACTTAACTCTTTTCTCTTATAAAAAAGTAAACAGTTAAAATTAAGCGTGTGTGCAATTTGTTTCATTTGATTTAAATGGCAGAGAGATTTTAGTTAATTTTTGGATTTGCATCAACTCAAAATGTTTTAGTATTACGACGAAGAGACTTGCAATTTAAATTAGCCTTAAAGTATGCACTAAGAAATATAGCACAAAGAAAGGCTTTAGTTTGATTCCCAATAAACATAGCATACTTTTAGGAATGTACTTTAATAAGATACCATCCATCGAAAAAAGAAGACAAGAGTTGGCTGTTGATGAAGGAACATAGTACAGGGTGACGCAAAAGTTGTGACCCAGTGTTCTTTGTCCCTAATTTATTTACGAATGAATGAATGAATGAGTGAATGAATGAATGAATGAATAATTGAATGAATGCATGAATGTATGAATAAATTAATGAGTTAATAAATGAATGAATTAATAAATGAATAAATGAATAAATGACGGAATGAAAGAATGAGTGAATGAATTAATGAATGAGTGAATGAATGACTTAATGAATGAATGAATGAATGAATGAATGAATGAATAAATGAATGAATGAATAAATGAATGAATGAATAAATGAATGAATGAATAAATGAATGAATAAATGAATGATTGAATGAATGAATGAATGAAAGAATGAATAAATGAGTGAATGGAGGAATGAATGAATGAATGAATGGAGGAATGAATGAATGAATGATTGATAGAATGAATGAATGAGTGTCAAAGCAATGAATGAATGAATGAATAAACGAATAAATGGAGGAATGAATGAATGAAAAAATGTATGAATGAATGAATGGAGGAATGAATGAATGAATGAATAGAGGAACGAATGAATGAATGAATAAATAAATAAATGAATGAATGAATGGCTGACTGAATGAATGAATGATTGATTGATTGAATTAATGAATGACTGAATGAATGAATGACTGAAAGAATGATTGATTGAATGAATGAATGACTGAATGAATGAATGACTGAATGAATGAATGAGTATCAAAGCAAAAGTTACTTTCCTTCGGCAGAAAAGGTTACAACTTTTGTCACAATTACCATTTGAAAAAATATTTGTCACCCAAAATATTTATAACAAACTCAAATTTAGGGTAATTTAAACCCCCAGAACCCACTTGAATGCACTACTGCGCCCATTGCACTGCGACCAGAGCTTTCCTGTTAATTTGGTTTATTTGCTTTGAATCTACCAAACCTCTAAAAAAATCTGAGTAGATCCTGTAATGCCAAGCAACTAGCGGGAGGAGGGGAGGGAAAGAACCGACGAGGTCCACTTGATTCAAGACTAGAAAGGAGCAATTTTTTTTAGCAATATTGCACTTTAGTGCTAATTGAAACACAGATTAATGCGAGCCTGGAGCAAAGAACCATCGGTCTCCATTTGATTCGAAGTAGTCTGGTTTCTACTGAAAATGTATGCTGTTCTAGAGTCATCCATGTATATTCGAAAGCAGTGTTTTCCATGCTCATTCTCAGGATTTGACCATGATTGCGCCTCAGACAGCAACACTTTATTACCACATTTCTAATATGACGATTGAAGGCATAGACACACGATGCATAAACTGATTAAAAGAATGAATTTATTGAAGTGAGTAAAACATTTTAAACTAATTTATATCCTTTTTTAACTATCTACATCCAAGTGAAACTTGTACTAGTTCTCTATTAAACTCATTGCATTATGCAACCCTTTAAAATTTTGTTCAACAAAACACCGCTCTCTAAATTCAATTCTCCTAGTTGTCCTTCCATGTGCTCGCTCATCGTAATTACTCTAATCACTGATGACATTTTAACACTTTCCACTCACTGCACAATTCGTTGGCAGTAATTTATGTTTTTGTACACATTTTTACATAATATAATTAAGTGCGCCTGCACTACATTCAAGCAAACCTCGCATTCACTTGTTTGAAAAAAAATGTTACTCATACGTCCGCATGTGCCAAACGGCCACTGATAAGCAGTAGAGCTGCACAACGTTCACAGTGCTCAACGTTGGCAGAGGGAAAAAATGTGAAAAATTCAAAAAATCAACAGCTCATTCATTAAACAACAACAAGCAGAACAACAAAAGCAATAACCACGGCAAACAGCAATGAATTGTAGCAGCCGACAACATGTCAGCATTTAAAACGAGTTTATTAAATTACATTTGTACTTGTAATTAAACACAATGGACGGCGTCTGTTTTTACATATTTATGTGTGTCTGTGTGTGTGTACGTGTGTATGTAAATGTGAATTAACACAATAATGTGACTGTTGATGAGCAACATTACGCGTTAGAGCAAAGGCAGCGCTGGACCGCGTCTCTCGCTCAAGTTATGAATATTTTTAAACTGCCATTCTATCAGTCCCTCGTCCCTCCTATTTGTGTATGCATGTATTGGTGACTGTTGCAGATAAATTAGCATTTATAAGTGATGTGTAAATTGTTAATAAGTTAATAGAATTTTGTGCTATTGTGTTAAGTTGCATTGCTGTCTGTTGGCGTGGCTTATTTGAGTGACACTAATACGCGGCAACGATTTCGAGCGCACAATAAGTCATTAAGATATGGCAGATTATTATTTAATATAGCCACAGGCGCATGGCAATTTAATTATTGTTGCTTTATGGCAATGCGATGAGCCACTTGTTGCGTTTTAAGGGCATTAAATGGGCGCAATTTAATTGACAGTCGATTCAAAAATGTTAAGTTAATGAGCGATTGCAAGTTAAAATTAAAATGAAAATTTGTTATAGTCGTATTTAAAGAATTATTTTAAATTTAATAGGTTTAAAGACTAACAAAAAATTTTTGGGTTGAAGAAAAACTGTCTAAAAATATGCTAAGAAAAATAAATGAAACTAATTAGAGAAACATTTTTGCTTCAATTGGCCTCTAACAATACAAATAGTAGCATACTTTTAGGCTGACTATTTTCAACTGTGAAAAAATATGGAAGGAAGCTACAAAGAGCGACTCTGGAAGCATAAATAAGAGTGATTTAGTAAAATCATCACAAGTCAATTAAATTATATGCAAATGTATTACAGTTGGCGTATTGACAATTTTCGCTAAAGTGCTTCAATAGGCCTCTGACAATACAAACCATAGCATACTTTCAGGCTGACTGTTTTCAACCGTAAAGAAATATGGATGGAAGCAACATGGCGCAGTTGCAGAAGAATAAAAATAGATCTGAAATAAAATTTAAGAAGATCTAAATGAAATGACTAAAAATTACACTGTGCGTGAAATTTACCCTAAAAAATTTAGACATGGGAGGGACCTACTGAGCGACTTTTCCGAAGACAGTAAAGCGATATTCGGAACGATTTAGGACCTATTAGCATTTAAACATTCGAAGAGTTAAGCGACGAACTCGACTAAAATGAGCAAACTTCAAAGACGGATTTCTCTTAAACTTTCTCAAACTAAACTACAGTCAAACTGCTGGTAGATCTCAACTCAGTATACCTATAGAAAAGTCGCTCAGTAGGTCCCCCCATGTCTCAATTTTCGACATGCACAGTGTTATTAATTAAAAATTCAGCTCAAGTGTCTTAGGAAAAGAAACTTTTTGGCATACTTTTAGGATGACTGTTTTCCAATTCTGGCTGGCCCAATTCTGACTGGTTTACATTGCTTTGCTTCAACAACCATGAAAAGTCAATGGAATTGTATGAAAACGTATGAAAGTTGGCATAACGGAAATTTTGCTAAAGTGTTTCAATTTCTAAAAGTTTCTGAGCAGTAAAAAACTCAATTTATAAGAAAAGCTTTGAAAAATGTAATCAATGTTGTTGTTTGAAAAAAATATTTCGCAAGCAGCGGAAATGTTTCATGAATGGTTGATCAACGAAATTCGTAAATTTAAATGGAACAAAAACAGATGCTTTTTCCATAGAAGAAACTTTGCTACAAGAAGTAAGCTTTGTGTTTTTCCACTTTTACATCTTTGAAAGTTTGCCAAACCCAAACCAAGCCAGTAAGCATTGATGCATCAACTTAACTTCATCAAAGTTTGTAATGCTTCATTAGCTTTTCTAGTCCCAATAATTTTTAATTAACGTTGTGAATTATTTGTATAATTAATTCTTATACTTCTGACTGAATATTACACAAACATAAATATAATTCATAATAACATCAACACCAAGCTCAGAAAAATGTGCACTCACACATTCAGCAAACATCTGTCCGCAGCATCTGCGCGTTTTTTGCGCACTTTCCATACTTCAAAATCTTTACCCCACAAACCCTTCAAGCCGCTTTGGCTGCACACTCATATACCAACAAACGACTGCTGTCCACCATATGCAATTGAGCGTTCGCAAATATGTTGAAAAGTTAATTCATTTCACATCAATGCATTGAGCCGTCTCTCGTCTACGTTTTCCCGCACGTACCCTTAGCTGTTTTTTTTACTCTTACTGATTTTCTTCTACATAAATACCAAAAAAAAAAGAAGAAAATAAATATAAAAGAAAAACAAACAAAAAACGTGTGGCAACTCTTCGCTCCAACACTCACACACTGCCATATAAATTTATTTGCACACACTGTACGTGTAGTGGTGGCGTCGTTGAATAGTGGCGGCCGGACATGCACAGAGGACATTCACTTATCGCAGCCAGCGCAAGTGGAGTCGTTGCTACTACAACAACAAAAAGAACTACAACAACAACAGTAAGCATAACATCCAGCACTGCTAACAACAGTCATAAATCTCTGGCGCATAGTTTTCGATTTGTGGCGCTCGCTGGCTTGCAGGCGGTGAAAGGATTCACCGCTTAAAAACCTGCTAAATGGTGAAGCAAGAAGAAGCAGCACCAACAACAACAATAAGAACACAGCAATGGTACATTTTAAAGCACTTAATTATGTGGTGGCACTTGGTGGCTCAATGCTCTGGCGAGTAAAGTCAATGACGCTGACACAGCAAAATAAAAGTTGAGAATGAAATTATAGCATATGTTCAGGCGCACTTATGCTAATTGATTCTCATGTGAAAAAAATATATTAAGTGCGCAAAAGTTGAGTGTTATAATTGTTGTTGAACTATTTAATGTCGAATGTGAACAGAAAATATTGAATAAAAAGGTATTCAATAGCAGAAACGGGAGAGTTTTTGAGGGCGAAAAAGAGATGTGCGAAACCGAAGACGCTGTGAAACAGGACAACAGAAAACGAAGCGAGAAATTAATTTGTAGAGAACAAAAGAAGAGGGAAATAAATTAGATGGAAAGAATGATCTGAAGAAAAAGGCAGAAAGCGAGATAGTTTTGGAGAGAAACTGACTTGGAGAGTGGAGGAAATCGAGGGATCAATCAATTATGGTATTTGGAAAGTGAGTGATCCAGAGAAATGCCAAGAGAGTACTTAAAAATGAGAAAAAAAAACTGATTTAAACCTTTCGCAACAGGTTTTTACTGGGGAAAGTTAAAATTTTAAATTTTACATCTTAGGCTTCTATGTGGTTATATGTGTTAGCAACATTACATAAGAAATTTTTTAATTTTTATACTCGGACCCTGTATTTTAGAGTGTTTTTCTATGAGAGCAACCATATTGCTGTGGCTGTAATAATTACTTAAACATACAACTTTTTACGCATAACGAAAATTTGAATATTTCTTCATTTACTTCAGCCAAAATTAAAAAAAAAAGTATCTAAATTGAAAGAAAACGTCAAAATAAAAAGTTCTCTAATTTTTTCTGCTTCTTCTTTCCTTTACTATGTCAAGATATACCATTAAAAAAACGTGTATACTCTTCTTTAAACTTAAATCTTCAGTTTATTAATTTCGTATTTTTACTAAAACTTCAAACTATTCTAAAGACCAACAAAAAATGTATTCTTGCAACCATAGAGGATGCAGACGTTCACAAAGTAGCATGTTGCCATATGGCAAAAAAATAGCGATAGGGTTAAAGAGAGCATCCGGTAAAAAAATTAAAGGAAAAACTGTATGAAAAAAGAGAAACAAATAACACCGTGCAACATAAATTAAAAAAATTTTCACACCGGAAAAAATCCATATGGGCGTGAAACTAGAGAACAAACATTGTAATACTGTGTACTCAATTTTTTATTTCTACATTCTTTGTCCTTTTAAAAGGACTTCAAAATTTTGAAGGGGATAAAAATAAAAAAAATATAAAAAATACTTAACCTCACTAAAATATGGCGATATGTATATCAAATGAAAGAGCAAAGGCTCAAGAATTTAAATAAAATTTATTTTTTATCTATTTCTAAAAAAAGGATATAAAAAAAGTCCTTTGAAAATTTTAATCCTTTATATCCTTGAAATTTTATATAGATTTCTCTTGAAAAGTAAGTATGTTAAAACCCATAATCTCCTTCATCACGTGTCAAAATTTCATTATTCTCGCTTCATTGGTTTTGTATCTTTTTATTATTTAAAATACTGATACTCAAATAAATTCTTGTTTTTAATTTTATTTTAGAATTTTTGTACTTTCAGCTTTCGCCTTTTTTTAACAACTTTCGAACTAATAAAATATATTCTAACGAGGTTAAGTATTTTTTATATTTTCTTTATTTTTTATACCCTTCAAAATTTTGATTTGTTCTTGACAAAAGATGTAGAAATTAAAACCTGAGTACGCAGTATTACTATGTTTGTTCTCTAATCTCACGCCCATATGGATTTTTTGTGGTGTGAAAAATGCTGTCGCACGGAGTAAGAGCATTGAAAAAAACTCCGAAAAACTAAAGCAAAAATATTACTAATGCAGAAAAGTTGCAGAAACATCTGCAGATGAAGAGATATGCAAATGCGTGGAAAAAAATATCAACCTCAACAAACATTTAATTACCAGCAACATTTTTTTATTACCTGCCATTAACGATAATTTCCAAGTGTCCCCTAAAAGGCTCCATTTCAATTGGCAATGCATTAGCTATGCCGTTTGCTACTTTTTATTTCACCTCCATTTCTTTTTAATTTTTATTTTTTTCTCCAATTTTTTTTCTAGAGTTTTTATTGGGCACCGCGCCTGCGGTGCCAATGTCTCCTGCAATTATGTTAATTTCCTATGCAAATAGCTGTCGCGCATTTAATTGCAAACGCTGGCAAATTTCTCACCCGTACACACACACACACACCGACACACCCACAGTTTGGCCCTTTCACCTGCAACCAACTCCTACACGGACACGAGCACTTTCGAGGCAGCGACGCAAATCAAATAATGTTAAATTCCCTGCTTTCCACTCATTACGCGCGCTGCTCGGTGTGCTTTTCTATTTTTCTATATATTTTTTTTTCCCAGCACTAAGGTTGGCCATGTTGTTCGTGTGGGCAGCGGCAATGTCGACCACAGTGGCCGGCATTAATTGCCAATAATTACTATTGGTTTTTTACGTTGCGTTTTTTTCTCCATTTTTAGCAATCGCCTTCACCGCTGCGGTTCGCTTTATTTTCCTTACCCAATTTTTTTGCTGTTGTCTTTACTTATTTCCTTCTCTTTCTTATTTTATTTACACTTTTTTTCACAATGGTGCTTATTTTTATTTTTAATTTGTCACATTAGCGCAAAGTAGGGTATCAGCAACATTGGACGTACGGCAAATATTTCGATCCTTGTAGGAGGCGCAGCCAGCGGGAGAGTGGGAAGAAGTGTGTTTTCAGTGTTGTTGTGGTCAATGGGTAGAAGTGGCAGCAGTCGTTGTAACGTTTAGAGTCGAGTAGAAGGTTAAAGGTGTATAATTGTCGCAAAAATAGCACAAGAAATCGTGTAATTGAAGCAGCATTTAGGGCGCTGTGCGAGTATGGTTTGAAGTGGACAAATTGCCACACGAATTGTTGTTTATTTGAAGTGGGTATAAATGTCTATCGTAAGTGTTTAATTCGTGTACTTAGAAGGTTGTTGTAATCGTTTATTGAATTGGTAAGTAAATGGTAAACAAGCAGTAAATACAGGGAAACCTTAATTAATGATGGAAAGAAAGCGAAAGAATGATAGAAACATTTACTTAATTTACTATGCGGCTATGCGAGAAGGTTTCAGTAAGGTATATTCATACAGAAATCACAAGTCGGAAATATCCTATTTTCATGAGGAGTGTTATATTTTTATAGTTCGAGTCTAAGGGCAAACGAAAAATTAAAAGCATTGATTGAGTATCGAAACTAAGTACGTCGGGGCTGCGGTTCTTTAAGGGTAAGGGCTCTTCCTTTGAAGGGTTTCTTGACTCATCTACATAATTATTCATTCAAGTACGTCCATTCCATCCACAGCATGTTCTAGTTCGGAAACATCGGTGAAGATTGGGCAGAGATTACTTGAAAATGTTCACACCTTCTCTTTCCTTCTTTAATGCTTGGAAGACTTCCTTTTTATAGGTTAGTTTTTCTACACATCCACACAGTTATACATACAAGTACGTCCATTCCACCCACAGCTTCTTCTAATTTAGATCTAACAGTGAGAACTGCAGTTCCAATGGTCAGAAGAATCAAGTGAAAGAATTTGCATGTAAGGTGTAGACAAATTTAGCTTTTTGAACAACTTAACCTTTTTTATTGTTGCCAATGTCGAGCTATGTCGAACAGCCTATTGACGCAATTGGCCGCGAATTGTTTGTCTAATGCTTTCAGATAGAAGATAAATGCCAACAAAATTGACAATTATGGGTTTTTGAAGTAAAACATTAAAGTAAAAAAATAAGAACAAGAATTATTTATTAGAAGACTTTGTGTTGACGAAACGGCAAATATAAGAAATAATCGGCAAATATAAGAAATAATCGTTACTTTTCAGATTTAAAAATAGTTGCTAGTTTTGGGAATAAAAACAGGGAATAAAAGAAATTTGGGAAAATAAAAATAAAAACAGGGACCGTAAAAATATAAAACTTATTTACTTTACTTAACTTTATATTACTTTTTCACCGAATAACAATTATTTGTTGATTTTTTTTATCAGAAAATAAAAAAATTATTATTTGTTATAAGGTTTCGGATTATTATGCAAAAACTATGCAAAGAATGCAAAATAGCTATGTTAGCTCATTCTTAATATTTTTCAACAAAAATAGTTTCTGTCTTGGTCCCGTTCAAATCGGATGCTCCAAAAAAATATGCACTTGCATATAATTCCGATCCCTATTTATTATTAATAAACATTATGCGGTTTTATTTTTCACTTGCAGAATGAGAACTTACCCACCAGACACTTTTTGTTGCCGGCAATAAGAAAACGAGTCGCCCCCGCCAACAAATTTATCGCCGGTAATATCGCCAACGTATCGATTTCGTATCACCAGTCGTTCTAAAACGTCCGCCGAAAGCAACTCGCCGTGAGGAGTCGTTTTCTTATCGCCGTGACGAGTCGTTTTCTTATCGCCTTGACGAGTCGTTTTCATATCGCCTGGACGATTCGTTTTCAAATCTAAATACATCATATTGTTTGGAAAATTATCAATATATTAAAAGTTAGTCAGTTGCATACAAAGATTCAATGTTGCTCTCATTGAGCTTGAATCAATGCTGTTGATCAATGAACCGTCGACGAATGAATACAAATTTTTTAAATGTGATCAATCTCACTGAAATACACAGCATATCAATTCGATATTTCAAAGTCCTGGAAAACAACGCGTTTTTGGGCATGTTGCTAATTTGTCGCTGCGGCAATAAATCGGCGAGTCGCCAATTTGTTGGCACTGACTATTGTTGCCTATTTCTCACATTTTGCTTAGTGGGTATTATTCAATTTTATTTTTTCTTCACAAAATAGAAACTACGGGGCGAATTTTTGATTTCAATTCATTTTTGAAATTTTTGATTTCAGATTCAACTAACCGCACAGTTGCATAGACAAAATTCAAAAAATCTATAGTCTTAGAATTTGACGATTTTGATGTAATTTTAAAGGTAAAACTCTAACTAAGACTCTAACTAACTAACCAAAAAATCTGTGCAAAAAATTATTAAAAGCTGTTCAAAGTCGAGAGTTAAAAAAAAATTAAACAAATTTTTTCTGTTTTTTAGTCTATTGAGTAAAAAAAATCGTAAAAATTAATACATGGTTAGCAAAAAGTTGCTAAAACTTTCAATAAAGATAAAATATTGATGTGGGTATTTTCGCTTTTAATTTAAGCTAAAATTTCTGCTACACTTTTAAATGAAAATATTTTTCAAAATTAAAAATCCCAAAATCAGCAAAACTTATTAGAAAATACTAAAAAGTATGTGAAAGTATGTTTCTGGATTTTCGGGTATTTTAAAAAGCAGTCTTTTGTTGTCGAATAATTTCAACACATCCTCCAATATCTTCCGATCTCCAATCTGAAACCAAGTTTATGCAAATGGTGCAAAGCTGTTTTTTGGTCGATCTTGAGATCCTTACTGATGTCGTGACATGTCGTGCTCACACACTGCTCTTTTTTGTTGAAAGGTCAATAAGAGCAAGAAGTAACTTTTATTTAAAACTTGCAGTACAAAAGGGAGCGAACCATTTCACGGCAGCTGATTGGGTTTGAGTACAATAAACAGCACAAATTTGTTAATAAAATACAAAATTAATTAATAAATTAATTAAAAAAATTATACGTTTAATTTTTAGTTCTTCTTAAACTTCGCTCATGTTTGAGTGAATGAAATTTGAATGAAATTTTTTCAAAAATATTATCTGATTTGTCTTCTGTTAAGCACACAAGAATAGTTGCCAGATTCAATTTAATGTTTCAAAGTTATTATAATTTAAAGTCAGGCGAGAAAAACGCCGATTTTGTTTTCCCAATCCAATATTTATTTTAATAATTTTCTAAATAATATTTAAATAATTATTTTGATTATTATTTCAACCTACCAATCTCAATAATTTAAAAAGAAAATCATCTGATTTGTCTTTTGCTTCTAAGCAATCGAAAAGAGTTGCCAGATTCAACTAAACTTTTCAAAGTTATTAAAGCGAAAACGCCGAATATTTTTTTTTAATGCAATACACATTTTAATTATTTCCTATTTAATATTTTAATTATTATCTTCAAAGACACTCTGATGCAAATTTTCGGACCACCAATCTCAATAACATTTTTATAAAAAATCGTCTTATTTGTCTTCAAACAAAAAGAGTTGCCATATTCAACTAACCTTTTCGAAGTTATTAAAGTGAACAGAAAATAACCGAATACTTTTTCTCAATCCAATTATTATTATTATTAATGGGGATAATGCACTGCGACCTAGAAGATCTATTGTGCCCAATACATATTTTAATTTTTTTTCTAATATATATAATATTTTAATAATTATCTTGAGTGACGCTCTGATCAACCCACTAATCTCAATAAAATAAAAAGAAAACCATATGATTTGTCGTCTGCTTCTAAGCAAACAAAAATCGTTGTCAGATTCAACTAATCGTTTTAAAGTTATTTTAATTATTTTCAATACTTATTTGAATTATTTTCTATGTCATCTTGAGTGTCACTTTGTATGCTTTCAAACAAAAATAGATTGAAAAAATCGAATTCCTCATACACAACTTGCATTGCTCAAAAAAAAATAAAAAAAAAATATTACCAATAAATCAGTTGCCAACCCCAACGAAATGCAAATAATACGCATTGCACATTTCGAGAGCAAAATATTAATGAAATTATGTGTATTTGCATCAAGCAAAGCATTTAATATGCAAAAAATCAAACAACGAGATAGAAAAATCCCCCATGTTCAAGTTCGAGTCCTCATCAGTGGCAGGAGTTGCAATAATATTTGCGTATTGCGTCAGTGCAGACGCATAATGCCGCACAACAGACAGACACGTTGCACACATTATGCGACGAGCTGCGGCACAATAGGCGCACAAATATTTGCATCTGTATGTGTGTGTGTGTGTGTGCAGTGCACATTTGTATGTGTAAGAAAAAGAAAATAGACGACCAACTGTAGGCAGCTCAATGTCTGATTGAGAAATACACACACAACAGCAGAGTGGAGAAAAAACTAAAAGAAGCAGCTATTTTTTTAAGGGGTTTTCAAAAAATTGTATGCAGCCACAAAATTGTGCGTTTCATTTTTCATTAATTTTTATTTTTTTTGCTTTTCGGTTTGTTAATCATTATTTTTTATTTTCATATATCATGAAAAAATTTTGCATTTAATGCCACCCATGTGCCGCAGCTCTACTTGCATGTTCGTGCATTGGGGTCAGAATCGGCAGCTGGCCGAAAATGCAATCAAATGGACAAGTGAGCCCATAGGCTGACTGGCGCACAACAAAAGAAGACAGCAAAATTGCAATTTTTCTAAGTTTTTTTATTTTCATGCTTGTGTACGTTTTATGGTGGTGGCGAAACTCCACACACACACACACACACAGAAACAGACACATATGTAGATATTTTTGTGTGCCGCCTTACGGCAGACTCTAACCATTACCACAGCTGCATTGGCTGAAAAAATTGAGTGAGCAAAAGTAAGGGGCCCAGGGCGAGGGGTGGGAGTTGTACTCGCTTGACCGTAACGCGTTTAATTTTTAAAAAATTTCGTTTTTCTGCACACATTCGTTACATTGGCAGGCAGATTTTGCACTCAATTGTTTTGTTGTTGCGCCTCAAACTTTGCCTCAACGTTGGAGAGCACCGGAGTGTATGTGTGTGTGTTTGAGTGTGAATGTGTGTGCTGATAATTTCGTTGGCGCAGCGCAAAAGTATGCAATGCATAAAAATCGAGCAGCTAAAAAGACGCCAAGTTGCCACTGCACCCTCGCACTTGCACACACACACACACACACAGACACACATACACACATAGGCACCAAAGTAAACGCATACTGCACATACGAATAGCATTGCACTTGCCGTCACTTTAACCCTTCACTTCTTTGCCCCCCTCCCCCTTTCCATTACTATTTCCCACCGCCAGCGTTGCGACATTGCGGCGTTCGTTCGCCCATTTCGCTGCTTTTGCCGCTGTTGATTTTCGCAATAATTCAATTCATTTTCTATTTTTCTTTGCTCTCTTTTGGATTTATATATACATTTTTGTTTGACTTATTTTGTACTTTGTGCTGCAGCCAAAAATAGACGAAGATGTCAGCTGAATGTAGCGCAACCAGCGACGGCGATTGCCGCAACAAACAAGCAACAACAAAGCGCGCCGCCGAAAATTATTGCTGTTCAAGTGGACAACACCAACAGTGGACGCTAGCCGCTTGCCATTTCCTTCCCCTGCTCTGCTCATTTGTTTGTACGCTGCATAGCAATGACATTAAAAAAAATTACAAAAAAACAAAAAACAGCAACAAATTAAGGCTGCCAATTTTTTGGCGCTACAGCAGCTGCGTCAGAAACAAAATCAAAAAGACGTCACTGTTTTTTGTTTTTGTTTTTTGCAAGTAAAATGAAATGAAATTTTTTTCGTTGCATACTTTACGGCGTGTGTGTTGTGCATTTATCACAAACGGCAAGTTGTGCATGTGGGTGTGTATGTGTGTGTGTGTGTTTGCCGCTGTTTGTTGCCGGCTTTTTATGCCGGCATCGATGGAAAGGAAAACGAGCGGACGAACTGTTATGCGAAATGAAATTAAGAAAATAGTAAAAGTCAAAGTGGCTTTTCGGTAAAAAAACTCGCCGTAATGTTGGAAGACAAATGCAATTTGTCGCGAGCAAGCAGAATGGAGAGATTTTTGGTTGGAAAGTTGACGCAGTCAAATAATCTGTGACCGGTGAGGAGCGAATGTGCTGGGAAAACAAGTTTTTGTTGCTGCTAAGTTACTTGAATATAGTTAAAATTGATTTAAGGTGTCAGCCTAAAAGTATGCCAGCACGGAGGAACCTCACCATGTACTCGTTTACCTCAGGAAACCAACCTTTACCCTTTTGTAGGTTGTAGCTTTTCACTTGGAAGTGTTGAAATTACAAATTCCTCAATTTAATTCATGAATTCAGTGCTCCAAACTAATCTAAAGACAAATACATTTGTATTCCTGGAAACATTATTATTTGTATATGTTGTTGGGTGTTTTCGTGGACACAGACACGTAGAAAGACATTGCTGTACATTGTACCTGAGCTACTTTCTCTCTACTTGACTATTAAATACCTGAGCTGGAAACTACTTGAAGCCCACCTCACGCAGTGGTGGATTCTGTTGCCTTCAATAAGCAACCCTTGATATCAAGTTTCCCAGAGACTCTGGATCTCCTTTACTCTATCTGTCGCTTTAGTAAAGCGTAGAATGTCTGGCAGCTTGAGCTCCAGTAGCTCATCCTCCAATGATTCAATTTGCCAAAGCAAATGTGAACATACGAAGGCTGGAACAATCGAGATTTCAGGCGTCCATAAAGTTGTATGTTGCCATATGGCAACAAAATAGCAAAAGGGTTAAATTTTGTTCAGCCATAAAATGATTTAATACATAATTGTTCTTCGATTTTTTACAATTTAAGCTGCCATACTTAGCAGTGATTTAAATAAGAAAGAACCCCTAAAACTATGCCAGCTGCAATTAGAGTTTCAAGCATATTTTTGATGTGGATTGAAGTTAGGGTTTTGCATACTTTTAGGCAAATTTGCATTATTACATCACGAAAGGTAAACTATGTCTAGTAAAGCGAACTACGTAAAAAAAATTATAAGACAAGAAAATATTTGTATGGTGGTGATAAAAAAACTATTGATGTATAACACCGTGCGACAATATTTTTCACACCGGGAAAAATCCATATGTGCGTGAAACTAGAGACCAAACATAGTAATACTGCGTACTCAGTTTTTCATTTTTACATCCTTTGTCCTTGACTTAAAAATTTTGAAGGGGATAAAAATAAAAAAAACATAAAAAATACTTAACCTCGTTAGAATATGGCGATATGTATATCAAATGAAAGAAGAAAGGCTCAAGAGTTTAAATAAAATTGATTTTTTATCTATTTGTCAACAAAGGATATGAAAAAGATCCTTTCAAAATTTTAATCCTTTATATCCTTGAAAATTTTTGTAGAATTTTCTTGAAAAGTAATTATGTTCAAACCAAACATCTTCTTGATCACGTGTCAAAATTTCATTACTCTAACTTTATTGCTTCGAAAGTTACTAAAAAAAGCAGGGACCGTGAAAATTATGAGCTAAATATAAAAATCAAAATATAAAACTTATTTTTCGATTTTTATTTTCCGCTCACCGAATAATAATTATTTTTTGATTTTTTTTTTCGATCAGAAAATAAAAATTATTTATTTAGTTTTATTTTTTTGGGGAAAAATAAAAATTTTGCGGTGAGTTTTATTTTTCACTTGCAGAATGAGAATTATTTTTCAGTTTTATTTTTTTAACACAAAATAAAAATTACGGGACGAGTTTTTGTTTTTGATTCAAAAATAACCCCATGTGGTAAGTTCAATTTTTCAAATTGTATTCTGAAAATTATTTTCTGAGTAATACTTTTCGCTCATGAAATAAAAATTCGACTATGAATTATAAACTTTTTCTTTAAAGGAATGAATGCAAAAATTCGATTTTTCCCGATACCCACCCAATGTTATGAATGTATGTACTCTAGATCTCGCTCGAAAGCTATTAAAAAAGGGCAGAAGCTGCAATTCTAATGAAGTACAAAAATTCTCATTTATTTGAGTATCAGTATTTTAAATAATAAAAAGATACAAAACCAATGAAGCGAGAATAATGAAATTTTGACACGTGATCAAGGAGATTTTGGGTTTTAACATACTTACTTTTCAAGAAAATTCGACATGAAATTTCAAGGATATAAAGGATTAAAATTTTCAAAGGACCTTTTTCATATCGTTTTTTACAAATCGATAAAAAATCAGTTTTATTTAAATTCTTGAGCCTTTCCCCTTTCATTTGATATACATGGCGCCGTATTCTAATGAGGCTAAGTATTTTTTATATTTTTTTTATTTTTTATCCCCTTAAAAATTTTAAAGTCCTTTTAAAAGGACAAAGGATGTAGAAATGAAAAACTGTGTACGCAGTATTACTTTGTATGTTCTCTAGTTTCACGCCCATATGGATTTTTTCCGGTGTGAAAAATTTTTTTAATTTTTGTTGCACGGTGTATTAGTGCTAAAATGTTCCATGAGAGTCAATATTTTGAAAGAAAAATTTGTATCTCAAGAAATGTGGAAATTGACCGGAAAGGGTTAAACAACAATAATTGTATATATAAGAATATATTCAAAATATATTTTAAAAAATTCTGCCTGAAAGTATGCTAAGTTGTATGGATTATTCAATGCTTTGCATGCTTAGACAACGTACTTGCTTATCACATACTTTTAGGATAGCTTAATTTCATTTGAACTGCGTTATGTCGATTTAAATTTTATCTTCAAAAATGTTATCATCAAAACAGCATCATACAAAAAAGAAAAGAAGAAAATGTATAACATTTTTAACCAAATAAAGTCGCCATTCATCCCCACATCACACATTTTAATGCAAAAGTCAATAGCGAAAGGTGCAGTCTAAATTGCAAAATTGTCACTTATCTAAAATTCCCAATTAACACTCTCCCCTTCATGGCGTTTGGCCAACGGGCCCCCTTCACTCCGTTCAAACCATGCCGCGCCACCTCAGACAGATAACATAATAACAATCAATGCGAATGCTTTATTTGCTGCCATATAGGGTGTCAAATTCATTTTCCAACAATGCAAAGTGAACAAAAACAAAAAGTTTGCCAAACGGTGGCAGCAACACGAGGCATGAAAAGCAAACCGTCAGACAGACAGAGAACACATACAGAGACATTTGCAGTGGCACAACGAACGGCAAAATAAAAACAAAACCCGATGAAAAAAAACAGTTCCCGCCAATACAACACAACAGACACGACCAAGACACGCAACAATCAACGGAAGTAAAAGCAAAAGCAAAAATGGAAAATAAACAAAAAACAAAAATTGCACAACGAACGGAAAATGAGTAACAGTGTCGTGGCAGCGGCGACAGCGTAGCAAAACAAAATAGTAAAAAGCCAGTGAATGGAAAAAAATCAACACGCGGCAAAAGCGCGAAGCAAAACAAAAACAAAGCAAAAAATCATTGACAGCTAAAGCGAATGACGCGACGGCAGCGAGTGGTGGCACATTAATGAAAAAAAAAATGGAAAATGAAAAACACCAAAGAAAGTAGGGAAAATAAAAATTAAATAATGAAGGAGGAGGAGGCGGCCGGGCGGAAGCGCGTTTACAATGTCAACCACCCACGCGGTGGTGAAGATAACAACAACAAACACAAGAAAAGCAATGAGCGCCCAAAATCCACTCACCACTTCGTGGTGGGCAGACACCCTCAGTCGCGGCGGCTCAACGAGCACTTTAGCACGCGAAATACTCCAGGGACTACGCCACCGCGAGCGCGGGTGTTGAGCCTTTGAGTTGGTTGACAGTGTTGGGTGGATTGAGTTTTTTTGGTTTAAAATGTTCAATAATGCAATGTCAACACATTTTTTATAATTATCAAAGTTTGTTTAACAATGTAGACAATTAACTTTGTTATGTAGAGAATTATGATGACGTAGAAAATCAAAATAATTTATATTTGTGCAGCAATTGAACACATTTTTTCATTATCTACATGCACATCATAACAATTATGCATGTAAATGTAGATAACTTTTGTCAACAAAATGTTTTGTCAAAAATTCTAATTAAGTTAATAATTTAGACACAGTTTTATACACAATTTACATGTTGGTAATGAAAATTGCGAAAGCTTTTGTACATTTTCTCGTTATTGACATGTAGAAAATTATGCAGAAATAAATCTAAATATTATTTTTATATTTCAAAAAAATATCAAACAAGTGTGTAAACAAGATGAGGAAATTTGTATACAGTACAATAATTGTTCGAATGACCTTAAGGGGGAAAGCCACTGTGACGGGTAAAAAAAAAAATTTTTTTTTTTTTGTTTTAAATCAAAGCTTATATATTCAAAAATATGTGTACAAAATTTCAAGTCATATAGTCCAGGACTCGATAGTTTAATATAGGTATGAAAATTTTAAAAGATACATGATTTCATTACGAGAGAAATGGACTCAAAACTTTAAACGCGTTTTTCTCGAAACGACTTTTTTTGAACTGGCGGCATCAATAACTCGAACAATTATGAACCGATTTCTAAATTTTTTTTTTGTTTTGTTCGTCTTAGTAGTAGTTAAGGGTAAGCGTAGCCGATTTGGAAAATTTTGTTTTTTACTATTTTTTAAACTGTCTCAAAACCAAAAAAACAAGGTCGAAAACATGGAAATATTTTCAATCGGTCGCCATTTTGTGAAAAATCAAAATTAAAAAAAACGGCTACGTACAAAGATAGCTACATTCATACAGATTACAATAACATTTTATTTTATTTTTTCTGAGTACGGGTTTTTGAGAAATCGATGCCGCCATGGAGGGGGAATTTTTTTTCAAGCGCTACGGGATCATCTCTATTGTTGAAACTATTTAATATTTTTTAATAAAAATTTGTGGAAATATTATTAGATGTCTGCTTAATAAAATAAAAAAAACCCGATCCAAAAATTCCTATATTTACTCGGTCAAAAAAAATGTTGAAAATCACTAATTTTTTGACCCGTCACAGTGGCTTTCCCCCTTAAGGGGGGAACTACCTTTAGAGGCCGAAAAAAAAGGTAATTTTTACAGTCGATTTACAGGGAAATGAAAACAGTTCTTTTCAAATCAATATAATATATATTTACAGTGATGTCTGAGGTAAAAAAAAAAACATTTTTGTAAAAGTGAAAACAGAAATTTAACAAATTTTTCAATGATTCTGTAAGTCATATCGCCGCTGACATCGTAAATTGTGTAAGTGATGCTGGCCGCAATTTTAGTCTGAAATAAAAAAACCAAACATTTTCTTACTCGAGAGGGTTTTCTATCGTCGATGAACTAAAATTTTTACGAAATTCGAAAATTAACCCTCTAAAACAGGCTTCACAAAAAAAAATTAGGATTTTCACAAGAAATTTTGTTATATATGCAGTCAAAAAATGTCTAAAAATTTTTTCTTTTTTAAATCTTTAGTTTAGATAGAACAATTTTTTATGCTCTTTAAAATGAATGCTAGATAATGAAAATCTGTTCATTAGTAATTTTATTATCACTTACACAATTTTGAAAAACATGGTTTCGAGAAAATGCCGTTTAAAGTTTGCGGATTCTCGCGGCGTCGATGCTCGGCGCGCTCGGCGAGCTCGGCGCCAGTCATTTCCGGGATGCATCTCTTCCACAATTTCGAGAATTACCTTTTGAAACTTTGACACGATATTCTAAGGCAATATACCTATCGATTAAAACAATAAAAAAAAATCGATTTTTTTTAAGTGTCTAAAGGTAGTTCCCCCCTTAATCATTCTCAAGGAATTGGAAACAGTAAAAACTAGCATGTAGATAACTAAAAACAGCGCGTCAACAATTGAAAAAATTTATTAAAATCAATAAAAAAAATACCTCGTTATGTTGCAAAGTATTCAAAATTTTGTATTAACTACTCAACAAACCGATAAATAAACAAATATTGTCAAAACAAATATGTAAACAAGATAAAGAAACATGTAAACAAAAAAATTACTACTTATTTAAATTACCCTAATTATGCCCAAACAATTGAAAACTCTAACAACTAGTTTGTAGACAACATAAAACAGCGCGTAAGAACAATTTTTTAAATATATAAAAAATTCTTTAATTATGTAGAAAATTATGCAGACATTGTAAAAAAGTATGTCCATAACCCAAACAATGTGCAAAGAATATGAAGAAACACGTAGACACTAATTTAAATGAAGTTAAGTATCTTCAAATTATCGCAAATAGTGTCAACCAGTATGTAGACAACAAAAAACTACAAGTACACAATTGAAAACAGTGTTTCAAGTAATATAATACAAATTATTAATATATACACAACTAATGAATGTATTCAAATAAACGTAATTAATATCTAACAAACGAAACGTTGCTTGAAAACGTATGTAGACAACAAAAAAATACAAGTAGAAATTTCAAAACAATGTTTTAATAACCTTATTCATGTGTAGATAACTGAAAATATATTTAAATGATATTAATGAATGTCAAACAAACTCAAAAACTGCTTGAAAACGTATGTAGACATCATAAACAAACATGTAGAAAATTAAAACCAGTGTTTCAATAACCTTAGTTATGTGTAGACAACTGAAGAATATATTTAAATGATTTTAATGAATGTCAAACAAACAAAAAACTGCTTGAAAACGTATGTAGACAACATAAACAAACATGTCGAAAATTAAAAGCAGTGTTTCAATAACCGTATTCATGTATAGAAAACTAAAAAATATATTCAACTGATTGAAAACGTATGTAGACAACATAAACAAACATGTCGAAAATTAAAAACAGTGTTTCAATAACTGAAGAATATATTTAAATTAACTTAATGAATGTCAAACAAACTCAAAAACTGCTTGAAAACGTATGTAGACAACATAAACAAACATGTCGAAAATTAAAAACAGTGTTTTAATAACTGAAGAATATATTTAAATTAACTTAATGAATGTCAAACAAACTCAAAAACTGCTTGAAAACGTATGTAGACAACATAAAGAAACATGTCGAAAATTAAAAGCAGTGTTTCAATAACTGAAGAATATATTTAAATGATCTTAATGAATGTCAAACAAACGAAAAACTGCTTGAAAACGTATGTAGACAACATAAATAAACATGTCAGAAATTATTCTTTATTCTTTAAAATAGTATTTCAATAACCTTAGTTATGTGTAAACAACTGAAGAATATATTTTAACAAACGAGAACTCTATAAAAAGTTATGTAGACAACGTAAATAAGAATGTAGACAATAAAAAAATATTTTCAGTAAACTTAATTAACTGCAACCCAATGAAAACTGCATGAACAAGTAAAGAAGAGAAAGAAGAGAAACGAAAAAAAATACAAACAAAAAAGTTGTATAACTACAGACATGTAAACTACGTGTGACACGTCAAGAACCATCAACACGATATGCCTCCAAACAACTACAACTACAGCTGACTGACCAGTGCTCGCAACTTTTCCATCACCCAACGCTCGACCATTTGAATCCCCACCCTTCCTCTTTCCTCTCCCCCACCCGCCACACTTCATCCCCCAATTTTCCCCGTACAGCTGGTCACTGTTTGCGTCCCATTTTTTTACAGCTTATTGCGGAGCATTTAAAATTTTTTCCGCTGCCTTTTGTGCGTTTTTTCAGACACTTTTTCCTCATTTTCCTTTACATTTTTGTTGATTTTTTTCCGGGCGCTTTTCTTGCGTTCATTTTTTGAGCGTCGCTACCAGCTGCAGCTTTCTGACTGCCTGGTCAGTGGCCAGCCGCAGTTATTCTTTCTCGTTCATTGAACGCTGACCAGTGGACGCTGGACACGGCTGACCAGTGGGCAGCGGTCGATTGAGCGAACCAGCGCCGAGCGAGCAGCAGGAGCCGGTGAACACAATGCGCGACCCGAGCCGAAATGGACATTGAACAGCGACACCCCCCCGCCACACGCCAATTCGCAGTGGCTGTGGTTCGGCGTACGCTGTGGTTGCGGAGCGATGGCCGAGAGCGGCAGCAGCGCGGCTGACCAGCGGTTGACCGTTTCGATGTTGCCAACGGAAATTCCGCGCGCGTGGACGCGTCCTTCGCGTTTGTCAATTGTTCAATGTTGATAGGCGAAACGGAAGTCAGCAAAAAATCAGAAACGTTCCCAAGAAAAATAGAAAAAAAATCCACCAATGCGGGGGAGAGAGCGAGAGAGAGTGAGTGTGATGGAGAGAGACGAGCGGGTGACAAGAGCTACTGCGATTTTTGGAGGTCGGGAAATGTGGCGCGTTGGTCAGTGCTTGTGACGCCCTTCGCTGCCTTTGCCATTCAAATGCAAATACAATTTTTTTCACTGATGGCTGCTTGGGTTGCGTTGCGTTTTCACTTTTGCTTTTTTTCTTCGAGCATTTTTGTTTCCCTACTTTTTGCGTTTTTTTCGGGAATACATATTTTGTTTCGTACATTTTTGTCGGTGCTTGCACTTCAAAAATAAAAGTAAAAGTGTCAAATTTTTGTTTTTATTTTTTCTCGCTCTTTGTTTTTGTTTCCTTCAATTGTTGGCTGGACACTGTTGCTGTGCGCTGCTGTGGCGATTTACTTTCTTTAGCTCAGTTGGATTTTTTTATAGTTTTTGCATTTGTCTTTCGACTGACTTGTCTGTGGGTGTTAGTAACTGAGGCAGTGGGAGTGGAGAGGAGGTTGAAAAGAGCTTAATGCAAGGGACACAACGATTTGGGTGATGATTCCCAAATTTATTGAGCTTCTTTCATCATTTCAGCGATAAGCGCATTTTTTTCAATACTTAAATAAAACTTATTATAAGAAATCTTATAAATAAGTTTCTTTTAAACTAATTGGCTGTGTTTCAAGCAATCTTTATTATTAATTATTCAACAATTATTCAACCAATTTTTATTTAGTCTAATCCTCATTCTCCCTTTTTTAGGAGATTTAGGAAGAGAAGAGTAACTTTTATGAGATTAATCCTAAATGTATGCAACAATAAACATTATAGAAGATACTTGAGATGGACTGAAAGATTTTATTTGAATACTTGTGAAACTTTGACTGTTTGAATAGCTTCTTAGGAGAAAATTTACTTTTATGAGATTAATCCTAAAAGTATGCAACAATAAAAATTATAGAAGATGCTTGAGATTCACTGAAACATTTCACTTGAAAACTTGTCAAACTATGACTGTTAATAGCTTCTTAGGAGAAAATTTACTTTTATGACATTAATCCTAAAAGTATGCAACAATAAAAATTATAGAAGATACTTGAGATTCACTGAAACATTTTACTTGAAAACTTGTGAAACTTTGACTATTTGAATAGCTTCTTAGGAGATTTACTTTTATGAGATTAATCCTAAAAGTATGCAACAATTAACATTATAGAAGATACTTGAGATTAATGAAAATATTTTACTTGAAGACTTGTGAAACTTTGACTGTTTGAATAGCTTCTTAGGAGAAGATTTACTTTTATGAGATTAATCTTAAAAGTATGCAATAATAAATATTAGAGAAGATATTTGAGATTGACTGAAAGAATTTACTTAAAAACTTGTGAAACTTTGACTGTTTGAACAGCTTTTTAAGAGAAGATTTACTTTTATGAGATGTAACCTAAAAGTATGCAACAATAAACATTATAGAAGATACTTGACATTAACGGAAATATTTTACTTGAAAACTGGTGAAACTTTGACTGTTTGAACAGCTTCTTCGTCTTCAAAATGTCTTTCTTTCAATGGCAAATGCATTTTTCCGAAAAGTTCAAACCCGCATGGTGCCAAAAGAGACAAATACGGTGAGTAGTTGATGGATAAAATAAATTTTTTTTGATAAAAAAATTTAAGATGTGAGAAATTTTTGGTCGTCAGTCAACTTGTGCAAAACAAACCGTACCCACACATTTCGGAAGCTCAAATGTTTAGTTAAAATGAGACAAATGTTGCTAATGCGCTGCCTAAATCTAATTTCTATGAAATTCAGTGAAAATTTTAGCTGATCTTTGATGAATTTATGCACAGTTTTGATGGAATCTGTAGTGATTGCGGATCGCGAATCATTTCTGTCTTTTAGACCCTTTTTAAAACTCTTATCTCATTCATTAAATCTGACACAATCATCACTAAAAACTTACTTCATCAATTGAATTGTTTCGGTTAAAGTTTTACCAAGTTTACAACGAAATTTAATATTGACTCCTTGTTCGTTGCTCATCTTTGAACCTATTAAGAAGATTATTAAGAAGCCTTATTGTTACTATTAAGAAGCCTTGTTTCCATTTAGAAAATAATTTAGAAAAGAAAAGGATTCTGAAGACGTCATAAATTTTAGTAGTTCTAACTTAGAAAAATTTTTCCGGATTATGTTTTAAAAAGACACATTAATATTTGTTAGATTTCTAGTTTCATATACGACATCAATTGACACTGGAACCACAAATGATCTAATGAGCTGTAAACATTTTTTATATTCATATACTAAATTTATGCAACGTCCCCGCTTTTTTTCCAGCTGTCTGCCATTGTTCACATTTAACACAATTTTTTTGTTGCAATCCCTTCAAATCGCAATGCAGACGGCGTACGTCCACCTTATCCACGCCTTAACCCTCCCTCCCCCCTCCTAATAGCTACTCCAACATATGCTTCACCCACACATACCAAAACCGCTGGGCATCTTTTTTTCTTTTACCTTCACATGTTTGTTAATTAGATTGAAAGGATAATAGGCTCGTGCTGCCAACTCGAACCACACCAACACCAACTCACCAGCAACACATTCGCTCTTCGTACCAGACACGACAGCCAACTTAAGTAGGCACTGTCGTTGTGCTTGCTTGCCATTTTCTTATTTCTTTTTTTTACACTTTTCAGTTTTTGTTGTTGTTGCCAATTTTAATGTTTTTCCTATTTATTGCTTTTATTGTAGTTGTCGCTATTATTGTTGGCAGTTAGTGCCGGCCTGGCAGCAGCGGTAGACTCGTAACTTTTTAATGAGGCTAATTGAATATACAACAACAACACTGCCGCCATTGACGTTAGTCTCGGCAGGGTTGCATATTGTGGAAATTTGCCCCGATTGTTTTTATGTGTTTGAGTGCCTTTGTTTGTGTGTGTGCGACGCTTGCAAACGCGTCCAAGTCATTTGTAGTTTCAAGGAAAAGCCAATTTTATAGACATTTCATAATTGATTAGTAATAAAGTGAGAGCGAGCATGGCGGCCATTTTGCTATTTTATTACATATGTTTAGCTTTAAGTGAAACAAAATCGTAGGTACGAATTTTTCATTTTGGGTGTTTTGGATCAAATAAAATAAAGGAAGAATTGAAGGACATGAGCAAATAATCTGTAATCGTTTTTTATATATCTATATGTCTATATGTCTATATATCTATAAAAGATATCTATATCTATATATACATATATTCAAAAATTTGGTTATAGTTTTACATTTATAAAATAAAACAAAAAATTATTGATTTATAATTATATTATTCTAAAATCATTTCAAAAATTCAAAAAATTATTAATTAAATTGTAAAATAATTATTTTTATTTTTAAATATTTCAAGTAAAACGAAAAGTTATTAAATTATTATTAAAATGGAATCATTTAAAAAAACTTACAAAAGTAATTAAATAAATTCTTATTTTTTATTCTTCAATTTTTAAATTAAAATTAAGAGTTATTAATTTATTACTATTTTGAAATCATTTCAAAAATTCTGAAAAATTAAATCATTTAATTTTTAAAATTATTATATTTTTAGCTAAATTAAAATTTATTATTTTTTTTATTTCTAAATCTTTCAAATTAAAAGAAAAGTATTGAATGACATTTTTAAAATTATGAACTTTTAAAAATTTTTAAACTAAAACACAAACAATTTTAATTCATTACAATTCTAAAATTATATCTAAAATCATTGTAAACATTTAGAATAGAAAAAATTCAATGTTGATTTTTTTTCAATTTCAACATTTTTTTAATTATTTATTTTGTCATTTACAAGATTTGAAAAATAATAAAAAAAATAATTTTTTTATATTTATATCTACATTTTTAAATAAAAAAATATTAATTTATTGTTATTCTAAAATCATATCAAAATTTTTAAAAAAGTATTTAGATACATTTAAATATTTTCAAACATTTAAAATTAAAAAAAAGACAAAAAATAATATATTATTATTCTTAATTATATCTACAATCATTGCAAACATTTAAAAATAAATTATTTACATTCTTAAGAATTTTTTTAATTTGATCACTTTTAACCCTTTCCGGAAATTTGGTCGATATATCGTACAATTAAAATAACATTTTTCTAGGAAATTTCATTTGATAGCGAGCGCACATTTCATGAAACGGTTTTTTCATATTTGTTAAGTAGGCTGTGCTTTATCATTCTGTTTAGAAAAATAAATCATAGTGGTGGTGGTTACACAGTATTTGTTTGTTTTGTAAAACGTTCTTTGCAAGAAGTTGAGCAAGCAACAAGCGACGAAGCTTCTGCAGGAAAAATTTCAGGTTTGTAATATTTTTCAGTAACAAAAAATATAAACATTTAAAAGTTTAAACATCAATTGATTTATAAAAGTTAATAAATTTAAAATTTTTTGAGTTTAAACATTTTTCCCGAGTCTTTAAAAAAATTGTACGATATATCGTACAATGGCACTTAAGTCAAATGTACGATATATCGTACAAATTTGAATTTGTACGATATATCGTACAAATGGACAGCAAAGGTTGCAAGTGATGTTTGCATTTTTTTTAAGTTATTGGTTTGGTAACAGATTTTTTGCTTTTGTATGCCTGCCACGCCCATTTGTAAACCACGTGGCTAAGAAAATTCGACTATTCGGCAATTTTCGATTAAAAATAAGATTTACTAGACGATTTTTTGTTTTACTAGGCAGAAACGGGTTGTGTAAGGTTAGACATGCGTACCTGCCACTCCCACTACTATAAGAGAAATCGGCTATATTCAGTGCCTTTCTGTAAAACTGTATGAATTTTAATTTATTCTGTGTTTTATTGAGAGGAAAAAGGCTTTGCAACAACAACAATGGTTATATAATGCCGAATAAATGTGAAAAAATTTTTACTATATATAATTTATATAACTTTCGATCAAAATGAAATCACATTTTGATTTTTGTTGTTATAATTTATGTTTTCTATCAAAAAAATCAATTAATTGTTCATAAAACTTAAAAAACCGAAACCAAAAATTCGTCAATTTTTATTGATTTGCGGACCATTGTACGATATATCGACCAAATTTGATGAAGCTGTAATTCTCAACTAAAATAATTTTTTTGAAATTTTTTTGTATTTTATTGCTAAAATGTCCAATAAGAGTCAATATTTTGAAGGAAAAATTTTTATCTCAAGAAATGTGGAAATTGACCGGAAAGGGTTAAAATAAAACATAAATATCAAGTATATAAAAGTATATGTATATAAAATAAATAATATAATGAAAAAAATCGCATATATCCATATATCTATTATTTCTTTGTAAACGTCATAAAGTAAAATATTTCCAAACGATAGTGCCAAATTTTTCTTGAAAACTATCAACTATTGTATTTTTTTAATTAACTACAAAAATTCTACAAAATTATCGCAAATATTCGAGTACCCAAGTGTGTGTGTGTGTGTGTGTGTGTGCGTATTGCACGCAACCGCACGCAACACAGTGCGCAGTAAATACATTTTTCAAGTTATCAATTTCAATAGCTAATGCAAAATGTCAAGTCAAGTAGACGCTGTGGCTGAGTGACAGCCCGACAGGCACACAAGGCTGCCTGATACGAGTAGTTTTTCCTCCCTTCAGAGAGGGGGGCGGAGAAGTGTGTGTGTGCTTTGATGTAATTAAATGCACTGCAACCATTGCCAGCAACCATTTCCACTAATATTTAATAACATACAAGCACACATACGTATATATTTATATATATGTACAATACATATATGCACTCACTGCATGCTAAACAAAGTGAATTATTATGCCAGCAAATGTATGAAGAAAATTCAATTTCCATTTCCTGCCGCTGTCAATGCAACTGACTGGTTGCGTTTCTACACTTTTCGCCTACTTACTATTAATTTTTTATTTGCTTTAACTACTCTTGCCAACACACTAACTGCTTTCTCCTCCTTCTCATTCGTAGCTACTTTCCACTATTTTCTCTGTATCCCATTTGAGTCCTTTTCTGCACCTTCTATGTTTTTGCGCTCAACCTTCACTCGCCTTACTCCTTCACTGCCTCGCTCCTTGATTTTTCCTGTAATGAGTAATTACTCTGGCCATTGTAACTATAGTATGAATTGTTGTTGTTCAGTATTGGTTGCTACTGTTGCAGTCTTTACGTGCTGCCAGTCGTCATGCAGTGCCAAATGCCATGAATGCAACTATTCATTTCTGTCACTTGATTATGACATTCACATTTGGGTTGGGTTGGCTGCATTAGCTGCATCGGGCAGTAATAAATAGTCGTGGAAATTTATAGTAATAAGCATGCAAAAATATGAACGAACAGTTGTGGCTTGGCAGGTGAGGTCCAACGAGCGTTGCTTTTAGTGTTTGGGTGTGAATTTGTAGCTATTTGAGCTATTTGTAGCTTTTTGAGTTGCAATGTTGCTGGTTGAGGGTTCAATTGAAAAGTGAAAAATGTTAATTCGAAATGGTCAGAGGTCAGGTGTGATATGGAAGTGTATAATAGTAGCAACAACAAGAAAAAAAAGAAGAAAAATCAGCATTACTACCTCTGGGCATGAAATCTTGCATTATGAGAAGAGTTAAGCGCTCAAAAGTAGACTATAAAACTGTCCTTAAGGGAATTAAATAAAAGAAACTGATGCAACGAAAGCTGTTTAGTCTGAAATTGTTGTGAATTCCATTAATTGGTACACTGTTCTCTGATTTTGAAAACAGACGATTGTTTATAAGGTTAGGTTAGGATAGGTTAGGTTAAGGTGGCTATATGGTCATAAGACTTGTCGAAAGACACACTTAGGTCGCGAAATGGGCTCGTTGTGATATTTGAAGTATAAAGTTGGAGAGCCCACACAAGCCAGTTTGACTTGTGGATGAACCCCAGAAAGTCCTTCAAGGTCATTCAAGTTGTCGATCAAGAGACAGTCAAAGGATTCCCATCTTCTAAAGAGAGCTGGGCAGTGGCAGAGAAAGTGACTTAAAGAGTCTTTCTTCTTTTCATTTTGGCAACTGCGTCAATAGTCTTAACTGTGAATAGCTGCTCTGTTGGCATGTGGTCCGAATAGACAATGTCCTTTCATTGTAATGTGTTGTCTGCTGAAGGAGACTTTTAAAGCGAGAATGGAAAGGAGGATTGAAAGCGAGCCAGATCTGTTTTCTTACAGTGCAAGTGCTCTCCTCTTGTTACCGCTTGATGGCTATGGTTGGTTCTTTAGAGGCTTAAACCATAGTTTATGGTCATAGACAAAATTTCCAGTTGGTTCTAAAGTGGAGAAAAGGTTTTAAATACTTTCAATTTGGGTACATTGGTAGGTAGTAGAGGCGGCCTCAAGACGAAGCCCATTTAGGCCATAAGGGCCCATTGTGATACCACAAATCAAACGAGCTTAATTTCGCGTACTCATTGAGCCCGGTCGAGCTCCTTAGGAAGCCTAGTGAACTCTGAATAGTCCTTTTGCTATATTCCCTTAATTTTCGAAGAAAACCTTGTCCAGGTGAGTCCTCCTTCTTCTGGATAATGCTGGACAAGTGCATAGAAGGTGAAGTACATTTTCTTCTTCGTCCTTTTTGTCATAATGCGGTTTTTTATTTTTTCCAAACTGGGTAAAAAGATTACTGAACCCTCTTGTTTACAACAGAATCTGACCAGAGCTATTTACTTTTCTACCTTCAAGTGGTCGCATAGACATCACTTTTTACTGTTTTTTTATACAAAAGTTATAAATAACACTGAACAACAGCAAAATACGATATCTGGTTTTAACATCAGTTTTAGGATAATAAAGGTTCGCTAATATTGATCCGGAAACCGTTTTGAAAACTTTGTTTGTATTTTCGCAACAATTGTGCCTGTCACTTTTTCGGATTTTCCTTGACTTTTTGCACATTTTCGATCGTATTTCAATGATGGAAAAGATGGGTTAAGGTTTTGTATGAAGAAACGTGATTTAATGTAATAATATTGATTTAATATTTTAATTTAATATTGATTTAAAACTGAGTGAAAACACTCCAAATCAAAAATAATTCGACAAGTATTTTTTACTTTTATCAAAAATTAAAGATTTAAAAACTTTTATTAAGTTTAAAAATTTATAATTTAAAAATAAAAAAAAAAATTTAATTTAAATTTAATCAATTGTTGAAATGGGTTAAGGTTCGTATGCGAATAGACTATGAAAAAAACATGAACCGATAGATATATATTGACTTCAAAATTGGTGCAACAATAGAAATAATTAATTAATTCATAATAATTAATATTAATATAATGAATATATAATATAAGTAATACATATATAATAAAATTAAATAAATTAATAATAATTATGGAATATATGTTTTCTTTACTTTTTTGAAATTCAAAATCTAACGAGGTCAACAATGGGTTAAGTTTTATGGGGAGAAAATAAGGGATTTTTAATTTAATTAAATTTAAATTTTTTTGTAATATTAATTAAATTTTTTATTAATTACTTAAATTTAATTTAATTTATTTTATTTTAACGTTATTTTCTTTATTTTTTTGAAAATCAAAATTTAACGAGGTCAACAAGGGGTTAAAGGTTTGTGGAAGAAAATAAAGGGTTTTTAATTTGATTACATTTAAATTTTAAAAAATTTTCATTAAATTTTGTATTAATTAATTTAATTTAATTTATTTAATTAAATTAATTTAATAACAATTTATTCTTTTTTATTTTTTTTATTAAGTATTTGACTTCAAATATGGTGAAAGTATATCAAATGATAAAGTATAGAAAGTATAAATGACGGGGTTAACAAAGGGTTAAGAAAAACTTGATTCATTTGGCCCATTGAATTCAAACTTGCGTGCAAAGCCACTGGGCACTGCTAGTTTTTTATATATCCTTACTAGCAATAATTTTGAGATATTCCATAATAGCCTCAAGTCAACTTATTGAAATGCTTTGATAAAAATTTCCAGTTTTGTTTGTTCAGTGTTTCAAATTGTAGTCCAGAACGTGGCCAGACTCCATGTATTTCATTAAAAGTGTTATTTATAATTTTTTTTGAATAATTGTTTCCTCAAATTTGTAATTTTTAGACATATTTAAATCGTCCCGACCACAATTTAGTAGTAAAAATTAGTAGTAAAATAAAATTAGTATTAAAATAGTACTAATTTAGTAGTAAAAATGTCTACAAATTCTGATTTAGGCTCCAGTTAATTTTTCAAGACTCATAGCACCACACAAAGCACCAACAAAGTTAGTCTTTCCCCATTCTTCTCGTTCTCGACAATCAGCCGAACGCCATTTAAAAAACAAGCACAAAATATCAGCGATATCAGCCACGATGCGCCGCCTATGTGCGCTCACGAAGCAACAACAAACAGCACGCGTCGTCGTCTGTGGGCTGTGCGTTGTCAACGCGCTGCCGCAAAAAATCTAAAAAACCCGAAAAAGGGGGGCACCTAAAAAATGAAGTAAACGACAACGCCAACATACACACACATTCACACACTCGAAATAACGACAAGACAAGCATGAAAAAAGCCCAGTCAAAGCCACACTGGAGGGGCGCACAAACAAGAGCTCCGCCAATCAGCAGCATGCCAGCTCGAACTACGAGCCGGCCAGCCGATTGCCGGAGCCTGGTCGCATACTTTTTCGTTTCGTCTTGAATGCAAACGCACACAACGACACACGGCACGACAGGCGGCAGTGGCAGTCGCTGTGCGCACATGTGCGCCACCACAGCGCATATGTGCCGTACATATGAATGTGCATGTGTGTGTGTGTGTGTGAGATGTATGAGTGTGTATGCGTGTTGCTGAAAATTAATTGAAAAAATAGAATAAGACAATTTTGTGTTGCGCTAAAAAATGCCGTACAAAAAAATCACCAACAACCACAACAACACAAACGCAGCAAAGAAACAGCAAATGGCAATGCCACGAGAATTCAAAAAACAACAACAACACAACATTAATAACAGCAAAACGACGCAGGACAATAACGATAAGGGCAGCAAAAACATGGGCAGCGCAATGGGTAAAAATTAAAAGTTGCCCGCTGCGGCTATGAAACAACAACAACGACAACAACAATACAGCTAACAACATTGGACAGCACCGACGCGCTGTTACCCTCCTTCAAGCCATCGGAGAGCGAGCGTTTTCTAAAAAAAAGCGGAAAAAATGGTAAAGCGCGCACAGTCGATAGGCAGACGACAGGGAGTGGCGAGTGGCTCCTAAGTGTGCGTGTGTGTGTGTGCGATTGTAGGTAGAAGCTGCCGTTTTCCTGTGCATGCATTTTAGGCGCACTGACCAGCCACGTAACGCTGTTATGTATTGCAGATTTTTATTGCATACTTTCTGGCGCATACACATGCTGCCGTATGGCATTTTTTCATTTTGGTGCGTTCACTAATTTTCTTTTATTTCATTACTTTTCTTGTTTACTTGTTTATTGTTGTTGTTGTGAGTGTTGCTGCTACGTTTGCATTTCTTCCTGTTGGAAATCGGGGTGTGGCCATATGCGACGCGCACTTTTATGCCATTTTTCCTAGCAATATTTGATTGCTTTCCATTACATGGAAATTTTTGTAGAATTTTCTTCAACTTATTGCGAAATTTGTTTGCACAGTGCTTTGGGTGGATTCGTTATCGCATATTTGGCGGATTAAATGTCGTCGCAGTCGTTGGACATAAGTTTGCTAGATTTCAAATTTAATAAAACTTTATTTTAATGTAAAAAAACTGTTTCTTATTTTGCCGTCGTGGGACATAATTTTACATGCTCTTAAATTGAATAAAAATTTATTTTAATTTAAAAAAAAATGTCTTATTTTGCTGCCGTTGGACATTATTTTGCATGTTCTAAAATTTTATAAAAAATTAGTTTAATTTTAAAAATAAAATATTATTTCTTTTTTTTTGCTGCCGTTGGACATAATTTTGCATGTTTTGAAATTTATTAAAAATGAATTTTAATTTGAAAACCAAAAATTCTTTCTTATTTTGTTGCCGTTGGACATAATTTTGCATGTTTCTAAATTTAATACAAATTTATTTTAATTTAAAAACAAAATTTTTTCTTATTTTGTTGCCGTTGGACATAATTTATCATGTTTCTAAATTAAAAAAAATTAATTTAAATTTGAAAAACAAAATATTGTTTCTTATTTTGCTGCCGTTGGACATAATTTTGCATGTTTTGAAATTTATTAAAAATGAATTTTAATTTCAAAAACAAAAAATTCTTTCTTATTTTGTTGCCGTTGGACATAATTTTGCATGTTTCTAAATTTAATAAAAATTTCTTTTAAAATTAAAAACAAAATTGTTTCTTATTTTGTTGCCGTTGGACATAATTTTGCATGTTTCTAAATTTATTAAACATGAATTTTAATTTGAAAAACAAAAAATACTTCCTTATTTTGTTGCCGTTGGACATAATTTTGCATGTTTCTAAATTTAATAAAAATTTATTTTAATTTAAAAACAAAAAATTAATAATAATAATGAAAAATTTTGCGTTTTTAAAATTTAATAAAATTAAATTAAAAAAATAATGGTTTCTTATTTTGCTGCCGTTGAACGTAATCATGCTTTTCCAAAATTTAATAAACATTTTTTTAATTTTGTTTTTATATTGCTGCCATTACATAATTTGGCTTATTTCAAAATTGTATAAAAATCAATTTTTTATTTTTTATTATTTTTTTTATTTTTAATTTTGAGCGAGTTGGGTCAAATTTAGTTTTGTTAATAATTATAATTTGAAGACCTTAATGCAAGCTTATTTGATTAGTTGTTATGTGCAACAACTTGTTTGGAGATTGTCGCTCTGAAGAAAAATAAATCTTCTTAAACTTTATGTATCAATGGGTGTCTTTGGTCAGAAAAATACCAGAAATTAACTTTCGGACAACACAACTATTTTTTCAATCATCGGGAACACTGCGTCAATGAGAACCTGTTCACTTTTTATCGCTTATAATCTCACAACTATTGAATAAACCTATTGAAAAAACATTTTGAAACAAATTATGTGGTATACCTTGAATATTGTTTTAACAATTTATAAACATTATCTATGCCTCTGAAGTTTGTCACATACTTAAAAAATTCTTCAAAAATAAAAAACACCAGACAATTGTACCATCACTTAAGTGTAGAGTTTATGAGAAATTAGGCAACTGAACGCATCTTTCACTCTAAATTCAATAACCAACAAAAGCCTTGCACGCACACATGCCAACAAATGCATGTGTACCATACATACGAGTACTTACTCGTACATATGCACATTCACCTACCTAAAATATACAAACACATAGGAATTTTTGGCCAAATATTGAGGTTCAGTATTTGGCACACAAACTGGCAGCAGACAAAATGCAGCAAAACCTTTCAGTGCACTGAAGAGAGTCAAAGAGAAAAATCCAATAGAAGTTGATAACGAAATTGAGTGTTGAAGCAGGTGTTAAAATTTAGCAAACATTTAGCAACAATTCATAAATACAGTTGTTAACTTTCAGCAATTTTAATTCCTAATCTTATCTAATAGAATCTTTTATTGCCGACTTGTTGAGTTGTTGAGGAGTTGGCAAAAACATTCAAAAGGACCAAAAGTATTTTCAAAGAATTCAATTATTGATTGACTCAATGAAATAGACTAACAAATTTGCATTCTTCAAAGTTCACTTCTGAAAAATCAGTACCTAAAAAAAATCAAAAACAAAATAGCCTCCTCGCTTTTGTTTTGAAGGAATAAGTAAAAATAAGTCTATTTTTACTTTATGTTTTTTTATCGGTTGTGGACTTGATTATCAAAATCAATGTAAAACATTTTTTATTTCGCAAAGACCACAAACTAAGTCCAAAAACTATGATATAAAAAAAAAAAATAAAAAAATAAATATCGTCCTTTTTCTGACGAATGAAGGCAACCAATATTTTCAACATCACCAATATTGGAACAACATGACTGGTTTAGTCAACAAAGTCTCCATTTTTCTAAACCCAAAACTGAAAGCTCTCAATTTACTAAAGGCACTAATTTTCATTCATTTAATTTTATAGCAAATAATATTTGTAAATAAAATTTGTCTTCTATAAAGTTTACAAAGTCTTTTATATTATATGAAAAAAAATTAAAATGGTTAAAAGTTTCTAACTCTTTCTCAGGCATAAATTTTTTAATTAGTAACATCAATAAATTCAAAAATTGTGTGTTTTAAAAAGTCTACAAAATGTTCCATTATTTGTGGTAAAATAAAAAAGAGTTCAAAGTTCTAAATTCTGTCGAAGCATTAATTTTTATCGTAATTAATATCAATAAGCCAGCAACATTTGTATTTTTAAAAGTCTACAAAATCTCATAGTAACATAAAAAAGTCTTAAAAGTTCTAAATTCTGTCTAACTATTCTTTTTTATGGTAAATAATATAAATTAATTGTCAAAACTTGCATTTTTAAAAGTCTACAAAATCTTCTGCTACTTTAGCTAAATTGAGAAAAGGATTTATAGTTCACAATTTTGTTCAAACATTTAATTTGCTTAGTAAGAAAAGCTAATACTAATAAATGGAAAAGCTTTAAATTTTTGAAAGTCTACAAAGTTTCTTATTTACTATATGTGGTAACACAAAAAAGGCTTTAAAGTTCTCAATTCTGACTAAGTTTTATTTGCAGTTATGATTGCATAATAAAAAAAACAATTAATTTGAAAAAGTCTACATAATTTTCTGTTACTTTTGGTAAATTGAGAAAAGGGTTTATTGCTTACAGTTCTGTCCTAATATTAATTTATTTTATTAAGTAATATTAATTACTTGAAAAAATTGTTTTTTTGAAAGTCTACAAAATGTCTTATTTGTTTTTGTAACATAAAAAAATGCTTGCAAGTTTTCAATTCTGACCAACTATTAAATTGCATAGTAATTGGAATCAATTAATTGGCGAAACTAGTATTTTTAAAAGTCTACAAAATCTTGTATTACTTTTTTAAAGTAAAAAAATACTTAAAATGTTTCCATTCTTTTCATGTGTTAATTTTTATAGTAACTCATACCAATTTACCAGCAAAGTTTTTATTTTTAAAAGTCTACAAAGTCTCTCTTATGTTGTGGTAACATAAGAAAGACTTTAAATTCCCAATTTTGTCTAGATATTAATTTTCATACTAAATGATAGCAATTAATTGCCACAATTCGCAAATTTGGAAGTCTACAAACAATGTTATATCTATTGCTGACTTAAGAAAATAGTCCAAATATCTTTATTTCATTTAAGCCTTAATTTTTATATTAAATATTATCAGTTTACTGCGAAAATTTGTAGTTCTCAAAGTCTACATAGTCTCCTATTTTATTTGGTTACTTTAGAAAAGCTTCAAAGGCTTCAATTTGGGACAAGCATTAAATTTTATAAAAAGTAACATTGATTAGTCAGTAAAAGTTGCATTTGAAAAAGTCTACGAAGTTATCTACGGCTTCTAGTAATATAAAAACATTGTTAAAGAATATCAGTTCGAATGTAGAATTTGATTTATATTAAAAAAAAACATTGATTTAGTAAAAAGACTTGTATTTAAAAAGTCTACAACCTTCTCTACTGCTTTTGGTCATCAGTTCGGTCTAAGAATTTAATGCAATGCTGCATATAACATTAGTAAAAGTGGTATTTCAACAAGTCTACAAAGTCTTCTACTGCCTATGGTCTTTAGGTCAGGTTTAAGGTCATCAATGTGGTGGAAAATATTTTTAAAAACTCGGCCAGCGGCTTTGTAGCCCAAGTAAAAAACTATGATACAAACATACAAATCACAAAACATACAAATCACAAAACAATTAATATGGCAAATACGTAAAAAAGTAAACTAATTAATGCTAATCGCTCTTACTCTCCAAAAGTTGTTCAATTTCAAACGAAATATGGAGGAAGACCTACAATTTAACGTCAAATCCGAACGACAAGAAGTCTACAGAGTCATGATAACCAAATTATGTGAACTCACAATAAATTCCATAAAATCTTCATAAATGTTTTCAAGCAATTTTTGCACGATTTGCTATTTTACACAAACTTCGCTAACAGCCTTGCAACTGGCATTGCCGCCTGAAATGTCACTGCCTTCCACTGAATTGTTACTCCATTGCTTCAATCCCACATTTTCAATTCCCACATTTAACCTATCAACGTGCCAATGTTGGTCGTCTTACCTGCGTCAGGCTGCCCTGACAATCAGTCAGTAAGTTAGTTACCCAAGCCTTCGGTCTCGCTGCATACTTTTGGGCAGCATGCTGAAAATTCACACACTTGCCTCGGCATTTTGATGCTAATTTCCATTGGCATTGTATGCAGTTATTCTTGTTGTTGCAGCTATGTGCATACATACATATATGCATATATGTACTATAGAGTCTATGTCTGTGGCAGCATGTATTGACATGGCTCGGCGACTAGCCGACTAAGCAAAAATCTCTACAAAACGAACGTCGCCAACGCTCTCTACTCTCCACTGATTATGCGTTGCAGCAAGACAAGTGCAGCAACTTTGCGTGTTGCTAAGCTGCAAATTTATAATTGCACACGTATACGCACTCACACACACACACACACGCAGAGAGCTCGACATATCCGCACATTAATGCAAACGCCTAAAAGTAGGCAATACATTTGCGGCATAACAGTGACCGGCAACGTCTGCGGCGGGCAGCGTTTTAAGAAGCGGGCAGATTGTGCAAGCCGCACTGATTGCCGAGTGGGTGAGTGGCAGCAGATGGCGAGATGGAGTGAGTTAGTTTGGGGCATAGTAGTCTGGAGCGAGGCAGGGAGACGGCATAAAGATGTTAATGGCAGTCGGCTGTGGGGCGTCAGTCGTACGTTTTGGGTGACTTTTAATAAATGCAGCAAAATCTGGGAAAGGCGTGTTGGACGGCGCTGACGCTGACGCTGTTGGCATTATCGTTGTTGTTGTTATTGTACACTGCCATGTGCCGCTGTCGCTGTTGCTGTCGGTGTCTGTGTCGGTGCTGCCGTTTGCTGTTGCTGCTTCTGCTGCTTAAGCTACTCTTTGCATAAATGTAAGCACCCCCCACCCGCCCCGGCTCCATTGGGCGCCACGCTGTCCAACCGTCCAGCTGTTGCGTTCGGCTGGCCGTCCTGTGCGCCTGTCTAGCGGCGCCGTGTGCTTGTGCGCCGCTCGGTGTGCTACATTGGCCGCATGCACATTTCCAAAGACATGGACAAGGTGGTGTTGCCATTCGGTGTCGTCGTCCTTGGTGCTGGCGTTGTTGTTGTTGGTATTGCTGTTGCTGCTGTTTTCGGTTGCTTGTCGTCGTCAAATGAATCTCATTTGCATTTAAATTAGGAATGAAGAGCGGCATTTGTTGTTGCTATTACTGCCCGCATTGCTGGCTAAATTCGAACTAGTCGTCGCTGTAGTCGTTGCCGCTGCTGTTGTCGTTGTTATTGTGCGGCACACGCAAAGAAACAACACGACCAACTGCGTTGCGCGGGTGTCCGGGCGGGCGTTTTTAATGAAGAAAGTGTAGACTTTTGCATATATGCATTATATCTGTGCGCTGGTGTTGGTGTTGGTGTTGGTCTATTGGCCAATGTGTGTGTATGTGTGTGCGATTGTTTGTGTTTAAAATCTGGCTATAGAAACCTTCATTCTTCATGTTATTAGT
Source organism: Melieria crassipennis (assembly GCA_963668005.1). Taxonomy (NCBI): domain Eukaryota; kingdom Metazoa; phylum Arthropoda; class Insecta; order Diptera; family Ulidiidae; genus Melieria; species Melieria crassipennis. Next base: position 10,068,923 of record OY764963.1, read on the forward strand.
CTTGAAATTTGCCACACACACGACGTGACTCCCCCCACCCCGCAACAACTGATGTTGCACAGCCGCATAGTTTGGACGGTTGTTTGTTGGATGTGTTGTTGTTGCAATAAGTGTGGTCATGCTTTTTGGACAAGTTGCGCTCGTTTGCATACGGCCGGCCGACGACTTTAGCTCACCGACGCAATGTCGGTTGACTGCTTACAGTTGAGCTCGCAACACGTTCGGGCCATGTTTTGCGCAATAACGCCGTAAGGGGGCTGCAAACGAAAGGGTGCTGCCTGCAATGTGGCATGAAAGAAGAAGAAGAACAACAACAACAACACTTTCATTTATATAACTGCCAGCGTATATGATGGCGTCTATGTAGTTGTTAGTTAATTCTATATGCAGCATAATTAGATTCATTATTTGCTACGGACGCAGTGGCGTATACGCAACATTTTGGTGAATGGGCAGAAAATTCTACAAATTGTGTGAGTACTTTTGATCAATGATAGGATTTGGGGTATGAGAAAATTATGTATGGCCAATGCTTAATGTAAAGGTGTCTTCTACTCTAAAGTGTAGAGTTTTTTCTTGTAGAGTTAAATTTGAATTCAATTGTAATCATGTTTTGGACTATGAAAGCAAACTATAATAAAAGACATTACTAACCAAAGAAGGTCCAGACTTCGTAATAACGCAAAGCTCTCTTTAAAAGTCTTCAAATTCTCCAAAAACAATGCATTGCTTTCTAAAAAATACTTTATAACTAGTAATTTGTAAAAATAAACTTGTTTCTTTAATTTCTTCAAATGTTGTAAATAAAATTCAAACTCTACAAAAACTTCTTTTAAAATACTCCATATTTAGCGTCATGCATAATGAAGTAAAGTAATTTTTTGGAGAGTTGACGTTTAGTGTAGACTTTTTTAAATTGAATGAACAAAATTTTACCATATTTCATATTGCATATTTCGTTCTACAAAATTCTCCACTATATTTGTGCAATTTCTTTTGACATAAACATAACTTAGTCCAGATTAAAAATTTTCTGTAAAAATTACAAAAGTCCCCAAACTCACTAAAAGATTCGATTGCTGCTTGAATCCAGAAAACTGAAATATTTTGTGGTTTAACCTTCGCCTTACCAAAGAATTTTTTGTATGTCGTTTACCAATACCCACCCAGGTGACCTCAGTATGTTTTGTATAGGTATATGGCAAATGTAAGTCGGAATCCTCACTTTTCTGTATTACGCCTACTCTGTTTTGCTACTATTTACAATTTAAATTTGAATTTTTGAAAAAAATGTGAATTTTTGAATAAAATTTACAAATGCGCCAGCTCAAGTGTGACATGTCAATAAGTTTGATTAATCAGTTCATCTGGTGTTGTTGATTTGAAAAGTTCAGTGTGAAAAAAACGAATAACAATGATTAGTGGAAACGAATTTCGATATTTGTCTGCCGCCGCTGTTTCAAGGTACGCATATATAGATATATACATTTTTTTGCTTAACATTATCATATAACATGTGTAATTTTGGTCAAAGGTTGTCATTTGAAGAAAGGGAAGCATATTTTGAAAATTTAATTGATGCTGATTCCGAGTCGGGTGAAGAACAACAATGGTTTGATGAAGACGACGGCGATGAGGATTATTTACGTAATTTGGTGAACGTTGATTCCGATGTTGAGGAAGAGAAAGCTGAAATAGAGGTAAACGACGTAAATGACTCTGACGAAGAAGATGAATCGGACACTGATAAATTGGTAACTTCCTCTGGCGATAGTCCGTTTTTCGGTACCAAAGATGGAGTAAAGTGGTATAAACAACCTCCACCAATGAACCGCCATAAAGCGCTTAATATAATTAGGGAGAAAGCGTTCATGGGGCCTAATCCTATTACAAAACATTTGTCCAAAGTTGATACATTCAATTGTATCTTTAGTGTCGCTATGAAAGATATTATATGTAGATACTCCAACAAAAAAGCCGACGCTACGTACAAACAGTGGAATACAAACAACCCAGATAAACCACCGCGCACTTGGGAACACATTACAGAAATCGAATTATCAGCTTTTATGGGAGTTTTGCTTGTTATGGGCTGTCATAAATCAAATCAGGAATCATTAACAGAGCTTTGGAAAAAAAATGCATATCCATTGTACCGCGCGACCATGGCCCGAAACAGATTCTTCGATATTCTGCGATTTTTACGATTCGATTGGCATGCTACCAGAGCCGCTCGACAAAAAGAAGACAAAGCTGCACCTATAAGGGATGTGTTTGACATGCTAAACTCCAATTTGAGAACCTATTATAGGCCGCACGAATCTATTACGGTGGATGAGCAGCTGTTTGGGTATAGGGGCCGTACTCGGTTCACCCAATATATGCCGTCTAAGCCTGCCAAGTACGGCATTAAAATCTGGTGGGCCTGTGATTCAGCCACCTACTATCCACTGCATGGACAAATTTACACTGGGAAAGTTAACAACATTCGAGACGTTAACCAAGGTGAGCGTGTTGTGAAAGATTTGGTCAGTATATACAGAGGGTCAGGAAGAAACGTTACCATGGATAACTTCTTCACAACATTGTCATTGGCCAAAGAGCTAGCAAATTGGAACATGTCGATTGTAGGCACAGTTAAAAAAAACAAGAGGTATGTTCCTAACGAGTTCAAACCATTACGAACCAGAGAAGTCACATCAAGCTTATTTGGCTTTACTGAAAATGTGACCATGTGTTCTTACGTCCCAGCTAAAAACAAGTCCGTCGTTTTGTTGTCTACAATGCACAGAAATGATGCTGTATCTGGCCCAGACAAAAAACCAGAAATAATATTATATTATAATCAGACCAAAGGTGGCGTGGACACAATGGATAAAATGCTGTCCCAATATTCAACCAAAAGAGCCACATTGCGCTGGCCTATGGCAACGTTTTACAATATTTTGGATACTGCCGCGCTTGCTGCTTTTATTATATACAAGGAGAACAACACAGGGCAGTCTATGAAGCGATCACAAAGGCGGCAGTTCCTTGAGCACCTGGGTGAAGATCTCTGTCTGCCTCTAATTTTGAATAGATCTAAAAATCAAAATGTGGTTGGAAGATTTCAAATCAGAACAGCTATTGAGTGCATATTAGGTATGTATTTTTGGAGTTTGTTTTACCAACAATACAATGTTTTCCCCAAATAATTCTGTTTTTTTTTAAGGGAAACCCGTTACCGGAACTTGCGTGGATGAGGAGTTTGAGGCAGATGTTAAACATGAACGGGACGCAACTGGTCGCATAAAGCTCAAGGGTAAATGCTACATTTGCCATACAGCCAGGCAAAAGCGGAATACACGCCAAATTTGCATGAAATGCAAAAAGCCCACTTGTGCAGAACACAGCGTCTGCCAAACTAAATGTGAAAATTGCCACCTCAATCCATCCACACCATCATACCAATAATATTTATTTATTAAAAAAGAATTAAAAAAAGAACAAACACTTCAAATAAAATGCGTGCAAACTTTTTAAAACCACTTTTTTCCCTTTTCTAAGGCAAGTTAATAAGAATATTTGACTAGGGTCACCCGGGTGGGTATTGGTAAACGATGAATATAAAATGACAAATTTCATGTTTAATCATGAAAAATATTTTCAAAAAAAAATTTGTTTATATTATTGAAAACTAATATAAAATTTGTTCAGTGAGTCGAAATCATAACTGGATTGGATTAATACTCGGGCAGATATCAAACAATAAATATCAAAAAGGTCACCCGGGTGGGTATTGGTAAGGCGAAGGTTAACAAAAATCTCAAATATAATCATTCAATTGTTTTTTGAAAAGTGCATAACTTAGACCAAATTAAAATATTTCTGTAAAAATTACAAAAGTCTCCGAACTCTCCAAAAAATTGTTGTATTACCTCCTAACAACGTAGATAGCTTTGGGTAAGTTAATATAATTTTAATATCATTTCGAATCATTTTTACTTAGTAAAGTGTAATTTGGAGACTTTTGGAATATTCATCTAATTGAAGAAAAATTTTTGCAAAGCGAAACTGTCTAACTATTGCACTGTCTAACAATTTCTCTTGACCAAATTTGTGTATTTCTAAAAATTTTGCAAAAGTCTCCAATAAAAATAAATGACTATTGGCTGTGAACAACATACAATAATTTGGATAATTTACACGATTCTCAATATGATTTGAGCCTTTTTTAATTATTCAATAGCAATTTGGAGACTTCCTAAGTATTAAAAAATTTAAAACGAAAGGTTTACAAAACGATGGAATGCACAAATTAGTCCAAATTTAGGTGTGTTCTGTAAAATTTACAAAGGTCTCTAAACTCTCCGAACAATTTTATTAATGCTTGTGAGTAGCGTACATGGGTTTTGGGAAAATGAAATATTCGACATTTTAATTATTAAAATGCAATTTGCTTACTTTCTAAATATTCAAAACATTTGAAAAAGAAAGATTTATAAAACGATGCTGTCCAACTAGTGCTCTGTCTAACAATTTATTTTAAAAAAGTTCGCAACTAAGACCAAATAAAGTTTTTCTGTAAAATTTGGAAAATTCTCCAAACTCTCCAAAAAATGTATTACTGCTAGTGAGCTACATAAATAAGATACATATGGTAAATGTTGGTAAATCAAAATATTCGAAATTTCAACTATTAAAATGTATTGTGGAGAATTTCTGAATATTAAAAAAAAATTAAACAAAAAGTTTACAACGACGCTGTCTAACAATTGTTTTTCGAAAATGGAGCAACCTAGACCAAATTCAAGTATTTATGTAAAATTTACAAAAGTCTCCAAACTCTCCACAATTTTTTTTCCTCCAGTGAACAACCTACATTACTTTGTGCAAGTTAAAATGTTTTGAACTTATTTTCAACCATTTCTAAGTAATAAAATGCAACATGGAGACTTTTAAAATATATGAAAAATTAAAAATATTTTTACAAAACAAAATTGTTTATGTAATTTCTTGGTTTGACTACAGTCATTATTATCAGATATGTGCACATATTTTTAGATGAATGTGTAGTCTCTTGGCGGCCTTAAGGTTTAATAAGTACATACGAACATACATGTATTTATGTATATAAATATATAGATATGTGCTTCAAATTTTAATTATAAGTGTTATTCAATGCCATTTTGAGACCACAACAACACAAACACACACATATAAACTGAACAGAATATGCTGTAACATGAGTAGCAATGTGACGACTAACATTGGACACAGAATAAGGACACAGCCTCAGCCTTAGCCGTACGAAAGGACAACGCATTACCCAGTGCTGATTATGTAAATCCTTTCTTTGCCAATTTGCATTGCTTTCATTCATGAGCGTATAATGAGCGAATATTTTTTGGTCTTATTTGATTTCATTTAACTTTTTTGGGTTATTTTTAAACGCTCTTGTCGACAATAAAAGGATTAAAATAAAGGATTGCCAAACTGTGAGGATAATTGCGCTTTTGTACGCAAAGAAGTGTAGTCGAAGTAAAAGTGGGCAGATCATGAAGACCTTGAAGAGCTAATTTCAGAGTCTGTTAGTTAAGTTGTGCCTCGAAGTGTGATAAGGATTTAATTGTAAAGTGAACATTTTAAAGGATATTTTAGTAAAGAAAATGTAAGTGAAATATTCTCTACTGCCTTGAAGTTTTCATGGTTTAACACTAGAATGTCCGAAAATCTGACCTACCTAAAATGCCCATAGGTAGTCATTTTGACTACCATATTGTTTACTGACTTTTTTTTAATTTTATTGGTTTTCAAGTAGCAAATATGAATAAATGCACATTATATTAAATTAAAATAAGTACTCCATTTTTATTTTGTATGGTTTACAAAGAAAATTCACTAAAATATAATGGCGTACTTTACACAGCAATGGGATAAAATGGAATGAAACTTGGAATTTGGAATTAGTGAATGAATTTTGTGTGTGAATTTTTGATTGAAAAACTTGGGAATTGTCACAGCCTACTATGATATTTTTTTAATATTTGCAATTATTTGAAATTTTCATATTTCGCAATTGAAGATGCATATTTGTCTTTTTATCAGTAAGATTTGCTGAAAATTGTATATAGGTAGTCAAAATGACTACCTTTGGGCATTTAAGGTAAATTTTGCAAAATTGGGGTAAACAATTTTTTTACAATATTTTTAGTTTATTTATTCCATTTAGCTTTAAAACCTAATAAAAGTCACGTAAGATATTTTTTTAGAAAGCGATGCAACAAAAGTTATTTACAATAAAAGACCTCAAAGTAGTCAAAATGACTCCCTTGGGCATTCTAGTGTTAAGCATTGCAGAATTCACAATTAATTAAGCCACAAATATTCACCAATGGAAATTCAAAATGGTTTCCGTATGCAAAATTCTCTGCACCGACACACACAACGACAAATTCGTTTGCCATTTGCGCGAAATGGTCTTTAATTGAATTTGACTTGCACATACAATGTGATAAAATCAAAACTAATGTAATGCGATCGAGTATATGCGGCGCTTGTTCTCGGTCAGAGTGTGTGTGTGTACGTGTATGTGTGTGTGAGCAGTTACCCCCCACTTGCCACCAAATACAAGCGTAAAGTGCGCGTTGAATGCTTTTGACATTTCATCATGTCAAAATTTCACAAAACTCACTTAACCACTACAAACACAACCACACACACACACACACACACAGGCATGTAAATTCGAAAGAAGCAACGTCCACACATGTATTCGGCGAAACTTAGACCAAACGCATAAAATGTTAATTTATTCCGTTTTAAATTGTGCAAACCCCGTCGCCCGTACCGCGTCGCTATAATGTCAGCTGCGCGCTATTGCAAAACCATTTTCAATAATATGCAACAACAAGAAGAAGTGCGCACTATGGCGTCGTTGTTCGGCGCGAAGGCGGTACGCAACAACAGCGACAGCAGCAGCCAGCAAAGACCATAAGGATAATTAGAAAGCTTTTAGAAGGCAACCAAGCCACACAAACACACACACACACACACATATATTCAGCACATACACACACACATATGCGCATGGGAGTGCGAGTGCATGTGTGAGTGTGTGTGTGTGTGTGTGGGCAACAATTTCTTCGATAGCGAAATATGTTGTGCCCGTTAGACGAACGTTGTCGAGGTCGTTTCTAATTTCCATTGAAACGGTGTAGGAGTGCATGATTAGATTGAATAGCTGGCCCGATGAAGCGGGACAGAGCAGCGAAGAGGAAAGTATTGCTGCAGGGCAAGAAATGCGCGACGATGAAGAGTTATTGCGTAAAGACGTCATTTGGACAGTGGCACTGTGAAGCATTGCTGCTGGATAATTCGAATTTCAAGCTCATATCTGTTCACTCGGATCTGTTAAGGATCAAAGCAGTATTCGAAACTGTCCAACCATTGCACTTCTTAACAGTTTCTCTTCACAGAATCCATAAATTGGACCAACTTTAGGTATTTCTGTAAAATTTACAAAAGTCTCCAAACTCTCCAAAAAATTGATTACTGCCAGTGAACAACGCACAGGAATTGGAATCCATAAATTGGACCAAAGTTAGGTATTTCTGTAAAAATTACAAATGTCTCCAAACTCTCCAAAATATTAATTACTGCCAGTAAACAACGTATATGAATTTGGATAAGTTAAACTATTCTGAATACAGCTTGAACCAATTTCACTTATTTGAATGCAATTTACAAAAGTCTCCAACTTGTCAAAAAAATTGATTACTGCCTGTCAACAATGTCCATGATTTTTGGTAACTTAAAATTTTCTGAATACAGCTTGAACCAATTTCAATTACTTGAATCCAATTTGAAGACTTTCTTTATATTCAAGAAATGTAAAACATATTTTATTTATGTATTTTTTATTTTTAATAATTGACTGGCACGACAGCCCGCTTACGCGAGACTAAGGCCTAGCTTCCCACAACTACCCGTGTTGTGCGTGTGAATTTGTACACGGGTTGGAGGGACCTACAGTTTTATGCCGGTTCCGAACGGCAGGTTGGGAGCTTTTTCATAAGCAATTTTTACTCTCAGAGGTTTGCCATTTCCAGCTGAGAGGACAGCCACCGAAAGAGAAAACGAGTTTTCCCGTTATGTATTTTATTGTTTAAAAAATTTACAAAAGTCTCCAAACTCTCAAAAAAAGTTAATTACTGCCTGTGAACAACGTTCATGAATTTAAATAAGTTAAAATATTCTGAATACAGCTGGAACCATTTTTAATTATTAAGATGCTCCAAATTGCATTTTCTTTCACTTTCTAAGTATTCCAAAAATTAAAAAAATTGTTATAAAGCGACGCGGTTCAACTAGATTACTATTTAACAATTTTTTTGTGATTGCACTACTTAGACCAAATGAAAGTATTTCTGTAAAATTTTCAAAAGTCTCCATACTCCCCAAACAAAATTTCGCATACTCTGCCTTCTTTTAGAATTTCTGTATCCTTCTAGAACCAATGCAATGCCTCGATTTTGAATATCGCTTGAACCATTTTCAATTATTTATATGCAATTTCGAGACTTTATAAATATTAAAAATCTAGATATTAAAAAAATATTAAAAAAATGTTTATAAAGCGACACTGTTTACTAGTATACTGTCTTAATTGTCTACAATTTTTTTCGAGGAATTGCACAACTTAGACCAAATAAAAGTGTTTCTGTAAAATTTGCAAAAGTCTCCAAACTCTTCAAACAAATTTACTACTGCCTATAAAGATCTAACATGACTTTGGGTGAGCTAAAATATTCTGAATATAGCTTGAATCATTTTCAATTATTGAAATACAATTTGGAGACTTACGAAAATTTAAAAAAATGTAAAATTTAAATTGTTTTGAGTAATTGCACAACTTATACTAAATTAAAGCATTTATAGTAAATTTCCAAAAGTCTCCAAACTCTCCAAAAAACTTTTGCAAACTGCGCATTCTCTAAGAATTTCTGTATTCTTCTAGAACCAATTAAATGCCTCAATTTAATAGAAATATCACCAGCCCGCTGGATAACTTAAATTTTAACCTCGCTTCTATTTAATTTCAAAAAGGTTTCTAGAATCAAAGATTTTGTTTCAGTTGCCTTGTTGTTAGTTAGACGACAAATTCTCATTTGACTTTTCAGACTTTCAGATGGTTCGTAATTCATTTGCCGCATTTAACCTTACTTAGCACTAGAAAGACCGCAAGTTTTCGAAACCTACAAAGACAACATTTCATATCCGCTGATATCTCAAAAAGTACACATCGGATTTGGGTAATTTTTCACCCAAAAAATGTTAAAAAGAAGTTGATTGAAATACTAAACAAGATACGGATATTTAAAAATTAAAACCGTCAAAATGACCGGAATGGTCTTTCTAGTGTTAACGTATCCTAATCCAACTGTTTCTCTAACGTCTAAACTTTTGAACTATCTTTTTCTTATCTCAAGAAAATATAAGAAAAAAGTCAAAAAGGCCTCAACTCTTTTTTTTCTACGTTTACTTATTAAATCTCTTTATCCTCTGCTTCTTCCTCTTCTTCTTCTTATACTTATACTAGTTATTTAATCACTTTTGTTGTCCTTTTTGCTTTGGACTTGATCATTTTCCCAAATGCTTCTTCACACACATACAAACATACTCCACAACATTTCACCCTTCTCTCGGCTTTCTTCAACTTCAGCCTCAACTGGGCCAAATAATCTTCAACATTTAATTAGTGTTTCAATACACGCCCAACATGTAAAGTCAAAAACATATACACACACGCACACACATACACACACTTGTACTATGTACAAGAATATGGCGAGTCTCAATCTTCCAGTCGTCGTCTAACGAACGAAATTTACATGCAGGACATGTGTGCAGGACTGCACTACGCGCAAATTGGAGGTGGGAGGGGAGGGGGGTTTGCAAAGCAGACGGCATACTTGCGTGGTGGGGAGCGAACGGACGCTGAATGGCGATAGTTATGCAAATTCCATGCCAACACCTTTTACCAAATATGCCGCGCGCAGGCACACACACACACACATACACTCCGCACAACTATAGCAACTTGCGCACATACTCGTATTCATACACTTACACAATTGCCTTTTATAATTAATTTTACAGTTAAGTTTATTTCAAGAAAGTTTAAATTTGCGCCGCGTCTGCCTCGACAACCCGCTGCTGCTATGTAGCCGACAGAGTCCAGCAGTCGCCTTTGGTGGAAATTCAAATTTACGAAAATCCTTTTCGCAGCGCCTCCCGCCACCCACTCCACAAGCAATACTGGAGCAGTAAATGCGGCCGAGGATAATGCAAACTTATAGCAATGCCTTTTCAATAAGTGTTGGCACGGTGGCAGTGGCCAGCAGATTGGCGGCGGCGGAATTCGAGTAGCGAGCGGCTGATGTTGGTAATCTTATGCACAGGAGCGGAGTGCAGGGAGCAGAAGTAGGCGAAGCGCAGCATTGGTGTCGTGTGACCAGCCGTGGCTGTTAGTGGCGACCCAATACAGAATCTGTAAAGTAAAGTGAGCGAACGAGCGGAGGGTCGGTTGACTGCAGCCATGGCAGAAAGAGAAGGGCGATTTTTGGAGGGAGGCGATGATAAGAGTGTCAGAAATGGCCAGGCAGTTAGTTTATGGGTTGGCATATACATGCAAACTACATAGAACCTGTTTAGATTGTAGGCAAAGTCGTAATGAAATTTGCCTTGAAATTCAATTGGCAGTTTGAGTTAATATGAAATGTTTAAGGTAACCGATACAGCATTGGATTCTAAATGATTTGATACTTCATAATGTCAGAAAGTGTTGGCATCTTTAACTAAATTTGAGCGAATAAATTTAGATAACTGAGTTGAAAAAAAATTTGCAAATTTAGACATTTTAAAAGTACGCAGAAACATGCGGTTAGTACTAACTGGAACCACAAATACCGTTTTTAATTCAATCTGAAGGTTATTTTTAAACTTTGCGATTTTCACTTTTTCTAAAAATTTTGCAAACTTGTGGTTAGCACTAACCACTAACTAAAAAAAATTGAAAACATGTCTTCAAACTTGATTGAAAACATTAAAAATATTGAGATCTTCGGACCGCACAAACTTATGGTTAACGCTCACTGAAACTACAAATATTGTACATTTCAAAATTTTCAAATTTTCAATTTTGGTGTGAAATATATTCTCCAAGTTGTAAGTCGTATTTTAAAGAATTTTTTAAGCCACGCACAAACTTTCGGTTAGCGCTAAATAAAACCAACTAATTTGTATATTTAGTTAACTTTGTAATAAAAAATTTTTTTTCAAAAACTGTCCGATTTACATCACAGCAAAGGAGTGCGTACATTTATGGTTAGTACTAACTGAAACTACAATTACTGTTTATTTCGAAATTTTTCAATGCCTTTTCAAAATAATGCGATTTTAAGCATATTTCAAAACCATATAAATGAGTGGTTAACGCTAACCAAAACAATCTGCATAACCTAATTTAGTAAACTTTCAACTTAATTGAAAATATTTTTTTTAATTTTTGTTAATTTATATTACGACAATGAACTTTTTTCATACAAAAAAACGTTTACCTTAAAACTTTTAAACATTATCTAATATAATCTGCATAATAGTTATAGTTATCTGCATAACGAATTTTCAAAGAACGTTAACTTAATTATAGTTTGCTTAGATCTAAGCGGAACAACTACAATTTTGTAATATTTCAACACTACTTAACACTGTTTATAATATGTGTAAATTATAAAAAAAATGAAATTGTAAAAAAAAAAATTCAAGGGCTAACACACCATTAGTTAGCGCTAACCAAAACCACAAAAAGTGTTTATATTTGTATTTAGTAAGCTTTAAACTTAATCCTTTAAGCCCTGAGCGTTGCGTTTGCGCAACGTTTGGGAATTTCGCTATATTAAGTAATTCATAAAGACATAAGACTTGAAAATGGGTAGAATTGGATTAGAATTGATCGTTTTAGATTCTGCCATACTCAAATTTCAAAAATATTTAAATATTCATTCGTTTTTTTCGATCCAAAGTCAAAGGTTTTTTTGGGGAATTTTTGAAATTCAATCAAAAATACTTATTCTTCAAACCTATCAAAATCCCTTAGTGGGCTGCATTTTGCAATGCTAAACTATTTAAAAATAAGTTTTGAAAATTTTTTTTTTAATTTTTTAAACAAAAAATATGCTTTAAGTTTTGTGTTGCGCGAATGCAACGTTGGGCCTAAACACTGCCAATTTTCATACAACGCAACGCGTGAAAATGTCAAAATCCAAGCAGCTGATATTTTATTGGCACATTTTATTTTCCGCAAATGTTTGATTTTGTTTATTTGTGTAATGTTTGCGAAAAACATGACAAAAAAAAACATGGTATGAATTTTTTGCTTGATTTTTTTTCTTGATTAGGTCAATTAATAAGATTGTGTAAAATTTTATGGAAATCGCACAAGGTTCCTGGGGTCAGGTTTTAATGGGTTAATTGAAAATAAAGGCATATTTTCTTTTGTGATTCTAATCATATTGGAAGTTAGAACAAACTTTTGGTTAGCGCTAACTAAAAGTGAAAAAATGTTGTAGTTACATTATGAAAACTTAAAGACCATCTAAAAAATATCTGATAAGTCTGTCTAAGAGTTTTTTTAAAACACAAAATGTTTAATGATTTGGTTAGCGCTAACCAAAACTACAAACATATTGTTTGCATTTATCACTATTATTTTATTATTATGATCCAAGTTTAAGTTATTTTAAAAGCACACACAGATTTTCAGTTAGTGCTAACCAAAACTACAAACATTTTGTGATCAAATTTGTAATCGAAATTTTAGTTATTTTAAAAGCACATACCTACTTTCAGTTAACGCTAACCGAAACCATGAAAACTTTCTATATTTTCATATAGGAAAAACTGAACTGCTTAAAACAATTTACAAGATTAAGATTCAAAATACAGATTCAAATAAAAAAAATTAAAATATTTTTAAAATTTACTTCTAGTTAACGCTAACCGATTTATAATAAAATGTACATACAATAAAAAATATTGTTGAAAATGTTCTGCTTGAAGCTTGACAGAGTCGGTTCGAGTGCCAATGATCTTCTGGCTTTTACTCTACTGCCTAGAAAACTGAATCTTCAAATCTATGTTATATTTTAGTGTTTTATTGGACCTAAGTAAAATTCTATACTTAAAATCAACGGCGAAAATATTGGTATATAAAAAAAATAACAAAAACTGCCTAAAAACTGAATCTTTAAAACTTTGTATATAATATTTTAGTTTTTTCTACCTAAGTATATATAACTGCAGAGTGACTCGAAATTAATGTCGTTAAATTGTATAAAATTGCCACCACATTTAAATCACTTTAAGGCCACGTCGTCTTTGCGCTTCGGCTACGGCCATCTAATTATATTGTGAACCAAAACCAACTGCTTCCTTATCAACTCACACCCAGGAGCAAAGTGTACAACGGTGTCTGTCATACGGCAGACCAACAGACGGGCAGAATGGGCACGAAACATGCGGCGAGGGCCAGCTACTTACGGCAAAGTATCCTTTCAAATAAGGACATCATTACGGAAACTACACGCACACACGACGCTGTCTTGCCATAATGTTGTTGCAAAGCACAATGGCTATGTACGTGTTTGGTGTGTATATGTATGTGTGTGTGTGTGTGTTGTCTGTTCAAAACCCAACGGTTAGAGCACCGGAATTGAGTGTTTAACTGGAATTTGCATAAAATGTTAATGTTGCGCTAATGCCGTAACCCGAATGCCCGTCGCGCTTCACCAAACCACAGAACGACGTGCATAATTTGGTTGGACTGCTGGGGCCAATGGATGAATGACTTAGGTGCTGTATGACGAAATTATAGACGAGGTATAGAGAAAGATGTATGAAGGGAAAAGGCACAAAAAAAAGAGTCGTAGAGGATGAAAATTAGAAGAAAATGAATAGAGGAAGAGATATGAAAAAAGATTTATAGAGGCAAAGGATAAAAGGAGAGAAGGGAGCGCTAAGGAAAAAGTTTAAAGGTAAAGGCTTAGAGGAAGTGCCATAGATGAGAAGTTATAAAAAAAATTTCTAGAAAAAGGTGCAAAGGGAGAAATGTGGAGCAGAGCGTATAGAGGGAAACGTTATAGGAAGAGGTTTTGAGGAAAAGGTATATATGAAAACTGTAAGAGAAAGATGCGAAGAGGAATGGGTACGGAGGAAGAATATTTGAGGTAAGAAGTTTAGAGGAAGAGATATGGACGAAGAGGTTGAAGAAAGATGTCCAGAAATAAAGGTGTAAAGAAACGGATGTAGGGGGCAAATTTCAGAGAAAAAGGTTCAGAAGAAGTAATAGAAATTAGGGGTTATGAAGAAAGATGTCTAGACAAAGGTTTAAAGGAAGAAATGTAGAGCAAGGAGTACAGAAGGAAACGTTAAAAAAAGGGAACTATAGGAAGAGATTTAGATGAAAAGTTTAAGAGAAAGATATGTAAAGAGAGATACAAACAAGAATGGGTTTGGACAGGGGCGGATTCAGAAAAATATTTCGGAGGGGTAATTTCAAAAAATGCCTTTTAATTTGTATGTAGTTTTAAAGTCGATCCTAATATTTCGGGGGGTTTCAACTCCCAAAACCCCCCTCAATCCGCCACTGGGTTTGGAGGAAGAAGTTTAAAAGAAGAAAGAAAATAAGTTAAGAGAAACAGAGGATATAAAGACAAATATCCAGAAACAAAGGTGTAATGAAACAGATGAAGAAGGAAAAGTTTAAAGAAAAAGGCTTAAAGGAAGTAATATAGATGAAGAGTTATAAAGACAAATGTCTAGAAACAAAGATGTAAAGGAAGATGTGTAGGGGCAGTTAAAAAAGAAGTTTAAAGGAAAGTGCTTGCGGAAGGGATATAGAGGAATAGATTTAAAAAAGAAAGCTATAAGAAAATGTTTAAAGAAAGGGATTTGAAGAAGAATAGAGATTAGAGATATAGAAGAATAGATAAAAAGATAAATGCATAGAAGCAAACTAAGAATTGTAGATTTTTAAGTGAAGAGTTGCAGAGTGGAGGATATCGAAGAAAAAGTTTAAAAGGCAAGGCTTAGAGGAAGTGATATAGATGAGGAGTTATGAAGAAAGATGTCTAGACAAAGGTTTAAAGGAAAAAATGTATAGCAGGAAGTCCAGAAGGAAACGTTAAAGAAACAGAACCATAGGAAGATATTTAGATGATAAGTTTAAGAGAAAGATATGTAAAAAGGGATACAAAGAGAAATGGGTTTGGAGGAAGAAGTTTAAAAGGATATGTATTTATAGAAGAATAGAGATTAGAAATATAGAGGAATAGAATAAAAATAAAAATGCATAGAAGCAAACTAAGAATTGTAGATTTGTAACTGAAGAGCTGTAGAGTAGAGGATATCAAGGAAAAAGTTTAAAGGCAAGGCTTAGAGGTAGTGATATAGATGAGGAGTTATAAAGAAAGATGTCTTAAAGCAAAGGTGTAAAGGAAGAGAATTAAAGGAAACGGCTTAGAGAAAGAGATATAAAAGAATATATGTAAGAAACGATATCTAGAAGCAATGATGATAAGGAAGAGAAAGATGTTTAAGAAAAGCCAGATGAAAAACATATATATTTAGATGAAAATATACCAACAAAACTATAGACAAGCAAAAATATAAAGGAACATATGTAAAGGAAGAAAACGTTTACGGTGAATGGCTTAGAGGAAGAAATATAGATGAGTAGATGAGTAAAGAACTAAAGTTAAAGGCTTACAGAAAGAGATATAGAAGAATAGATATAAAGGAAGATGTCTGGAAGCAAGGATGTAAACGAATGCAGCAAACGTATGCAGAGGAGGGATTATTGAGGAAGAGGTTTAAAGAAAAAGTCAAGTGACGAAGAGATATGGATGAAAGGATACCAAGAAAGATGTGTAGGAAAAGGGTTTACCGAAGGTAAAAGGCTTACAGGAAAAAATATAAATAGTTAGATGAGTGGATATAAAGAAAGATATAGAAAAATAGATACAAAGAACTATGTCTAGAAGCAGGGATATAAAAGAAGAGATGCAGAGGAAGGATTATTGAGGAAGGGGCTTAATGATAAAGTCAAGGAAGGAATATGGATGAAAGAGATATGAAAGAATATGGATATGGAGAAAAGATATGGAAGAGATATGAATGAAAAGATACCAAGGAAAATGTGTAGGGGAAAAGATTTATCAAAGGTAAAGGGCTTAGGGGAAAAATATGGTTAGATGCAGTGGCGGCTTAAGGTGCTCGGGGGCCCGGGGCGGCGACGGCTGAGGGGGGCCCCATAAAACGGTGCAGCATAAGTTTGCGTACAAAACTAATAAGGGGAATTTCCGGTTATGCTTTTGGCTTTTTTTTTGAAAATTTGTATTCCATTGAACAGTAAACGGACTTTTATTTTTAAACGACGAGACAAATTATTTTTAAACGTATATGTGCTTGAAATTTTAGAGAAAGCAATAGAATCCCAGAGAAAAAAATGAAAAATGGATAAAACTTTCGTGAAATTAGGAAAACTTTTGGGGGAGCAAATTCGTCATTTCCAAATGCCATCTTAAATCTCGAAAAAAACAGAAAATCTTGCTTCGTTACTACGATCTGGCCATTTTTTTTAAGCTACCCGAGGAGGAGGATTCGATTGTCGACAAAAAATGGACCAATCGCGTGCACCTAAAAATAAAAGTTTTTTCTAGACTAACTTTGGCCGCTGAACACGAAACTGAAAACCAAAAAATTTTTGAAGAAGCGTTTTCGAAAAATCTTCAAAAAAGATTTTTTTCTTGTTGTTTCAGTTATGAGCACATATCTCCTAAAAGAATTATCCGATTAACACGAGCTGTCCGTCGTTCAGAAGATAATACCTTAGTGGCTTTTTAGTGATATATAGATTGTCCAAATCAGATGAGATTTGGGGAAGTTACTGACGGTGAAAGTTGTAACAATGTGAATTTTTCGACCAATTTAAAAAATCATAAATTTTCGAATATTTTTTTAAAGAAAAAATAAATTATCTTCTCTGGTTTTAAAATCTAAAATGAAATATATACTATTTTAGCAAATATTAAGACTAACATCAATAGAATTGAAAGAAAAATGATAAAGTTATGATGCAGTGAGTGAAAACACCAACTTTACATTTATTACACCGTGCGAAACAATTTTTTTTTTTGCTGAGACCCATCCAAATTTTGATATAGACGCGAAACTAGAGATAATTTATAGTATTCTGGCATAGTCAGTATTAAATTCTCTGACCCAAAAGTCCTTTTTAAAGGAGTTTAACATTTTAAGGAGATACACATTTCAATATTAAATATATGCGGTAGTTCAATGATGAAGATATGGGTATCAAATGAAAGAGGGAAATTGTCTCCATTTAACTAAATTTTCTATTTTGAACTTTCAGGACCAAAATATGTCAGGTATGGAAAACATACATGTTTTGGATTTCAGTCTGTAGATTCATACATCTAAATTTTATTCTATTTCAAGTTCTCAAGAAAGTTACCCCCTAGAAAACACTTTTATTTTTAGGTATATTTTTCGTGTCGAGTAGAAATCTTCAGAAATGTACAGAAATATTTTATAAAACCCAGTAGCAGTGACTTTATAAAAAAAGTCCTGAAAAAACATATTTCCCCTACATAACAGCATGTAAGAAGCCCATTTAGCTTACTTACAAGGAGCATAGAATTGCCTTCGAAAACCGGATTTCCGGGACATGTGTTTTTATCCAACCAATAATTATAATAATAATAACTGTAAATTTGTTTGACTTCTACAAAGTTTAATGAGGTTAAGTAATTGTGTAATTTACACAAGTTTACAAGCAAACTCTAAGATTGCGATATTTAATTTTTAACTTAGAATTTTGTATTTGCATATTTTGCACAAAATTTTAAGTTAAAAATTGCAATCTTCGAGGGAAATTTTTTTGAAAATTTGCTAACAATTGTTATTGTTCTTGCTTTTATTGAACTGAATTTGTTATTGCCATTTCAAAGTCAATTGTCGATACTGTGTCTCTTTCAATTGATAAAAGTGACAAACGACTTAGTCTTTCATCAACCATTGTGGAGCGCAAATAGTTTTTTACAAGTTTCAGTTTTGAAAAACTTGAAATTTTTATATAGTTACAAGCTTCTCTCGGGGGCCCCCCGCAGCCCGGGGCCCGGGGCGGTCCGCCCCTCCGCCCCCCCTCTTAAGCCGCTACTGGTTAGATGTGTAGATATTAAAATAGGTATAGAAAAATAGATATAAAGAAAACTGTCTAGAAACAGGGATGTAAAAGAAGAGTTTCAGAAGAAGGATTATTGAGAAGGAGATTTAAAGAAAAAGTCGAGTGAGGAAGAGACAAGGATGAAAAGATACCACGGAAGATAAGTAGGGGAAAAGGTTTACAGAAGGTAAAATGCTTAGAGGAGAGAATATAGTGAGATGAGTAAATATAAAGGAAGATATCTAGAAAGATGTGGTGAAATAAATACTGAGAAAAAGCTATAAAGCAGAAGGCTTAAGGGAAGTGATATAAAGGAAAAGATGTAAAAGAGGATGTCTGCAAACAGAGTTGTAATGGAAGTGGTATTGAAAAGGTGGTATAAAACGAACGACGTAGAAACGGAAAGGACTTAACGGAAAAAGTATTTCAAAGAAACTGTCTGGCAAAAAAGGGAGAGGTACAGAGGAAAATCTATAGACGAAAAGATATAGAGGTCATAATATGTATGGACGGGAAAGTGCCGAGAATTTTCGAATGAATGAATTGAATGCATTTTTCTTTCTTCCTCTCCTTCTTTGTGCAATCATCAAAGTAAATTGAGGCCCATTTCTTTCTCTCATTTCAAGTATGCATTTTCCTTGACTTTCTTGGTGCCAATTCAATACAATTCGTACTAAATCTAAGATCTTGCAACACACACACACACACACACATCAAACACGATTCACTGATGTTTGTAAGAATTAATTAGCAAAATAAATTGATTTCCAATCAGCTCAAAAGTGCCTTTGCATATTTTCATTAAAGCATTAATCATTAAAATTTCATCAAAGCATTTCAAGACCAAAGCAAAACGACCACAAACAAATACATACAATTAATATCTACATATGAGGCGGCTATGTAAACATATATACACATACACATAAACCGTTAGACGAAAAGGACATTGCCTTGAGGTGGCGTCCAAGAAAATGGCAAAACCTAAAATGTAGCCTTTATGAGCGACGCACAGGGGGGCCACATTCGAACAGCATAGACCGAAATTGTGTAAAATTACACTCGCTCGAATGATAATATAATCAAACCCAACCATTTTGCCTCCTTACTTATAGTTATTCGTTTGTGTGCGCGTGCCACAGTCAACCTAAAAGCAATTCAACATGATTTTAGTGTTTTCAAATTTGAATTTTAAACAAGTCATAATGTAATTTTACATTAGAAACTTTACAAACGCACGCACCTACACACACATACACAAACGTATACACATACTCGTACAAACATAGTTATACAGTTAACATATAGTAAATGCTTTGAGCCTAAGTTAGGTATGAGTAAGTGTTGGACTGCGCTGTTGTTGTCCTTTGAGTCTGCATGCAGCTTGCAGCTTGGTGTGAGCAGCGCTTTGGAGTGAGAAGTAAAATGGTAGAAGTGGTAAAGTAGTTTGGAATTTGTGTGGGTGGGGCATGAGGGGGCAGAAAATTAGCTCAAGTGATGGATTTTTTTTTTGTTCTCGTTTGTTGTCAATAGAGGAGGTTGGGGCTGTGAGTTACTTTTAGTTTTGGTTTAAACATTTTTTCTTTGAATTTAATGACGTCTTTTATTAATTTTTATAAAGAATAATTTCCAGGACAGGTCGTAGTAGAAGGAGTAAAAGATTGAAATAAATGAATATAATAAATCGTTATAGATTTCATTAAAACTTTAAACTGAAGCTTTTTAAAAAATTTACATTTTTTAAATTCTTTTTTATAATGAATCGTTATAGATTTTATAAAAACTTTTAATTGAAATTGAATTGAATTTTTTAAATATTTCAATTTTTAATTATTTTAATTTTTAATTATTTTAATTTTTAATTATTTTCATTTTCGGGCCTCACCCTGTCATTCATTAAATCCACACCTGTCTTATTAGAATTGTATTTGTGTTCGTTTTTGGCTGCAAATTTGGCGCTGGACAGACAATGGGTAGTCAACGCTAAACGTGCCGTATGTGTGAGTATTTACACGTGTGTGTGTGTGTGTGTGTTTGTGCGAGGTAGACAGAGCGATATGAAGAGAGGGAGCGCCAAATTGTGTTAGTGTTGTGTCTTGCAAGTAAGCGAAAGTCGCAAAACGGATATTAGCTGGAAATTTTGCCTTTGGCTGTAAATTGAAACTATTTCCACACACACACACACACACACACACACACACACACTTAATAAACAACTGCATGGCGAGACGCTGGTTGAGGTAAGAATGATTTAAATAATATAGCATGGCATGTTGTAAATGTTCCAGTCCATATCAACGTCGCTGATACAATCCGTTGGACGTCTGTCCAAGACGCCAGCCACATAGTCGCATGCTTCTTCTTCGTCCGTTCACTCGCCTGTCTGTCTCGTCCTGTACGCTGTGCTGTCCGCAATTTTCCATTATAATTTCTAATTATTTTGTTGTTGCTGTTGCTGCTGCCAACGTCTTGCCAACGCCTAACCTTTAACAGCTATCCCCCACACACACACAGAGAGAGCTTACTGCCTCTTCTCTATGTGTCAGTGTGTGTGTGTGTGTGTGTGTGCGTGGCCTCTATGTCTTGTCTGGCGAATTAATTAAGTGTTTCTGTGCGCCTGCAATCCTTTTGCGGTTTGAAGGCGTCGCTAGTTGTTGCTGCATGTCTAACTGTTCTTCTATCTGTATGTGTTTGTGTGTGTGTATTGCTGCATACATAGCTCAGTGTTGGCTTGTTGCAAAATTTGAATTTTGAATTTAACGTTCGTTAATTTGTAGCCACTTCGGTGTAAACGTTTCGATTTTCTAGCTTGCAATCAGCAACAAACCGCTACGGCCGCCGCCTGCCCGCACCTGTACAGCTTTCACTCCAAAGCAACTGTGAAATTGAGTTCAGTCTGTGGTTGGGTGGCTGTGTTGTCTTGTCTTGTCTGCTTGCATTCTGCATAATTAAAAATTTGTCCAGCTCTACATGTCATCCAATTTTCCTCTTAATTTTCAGCTTTCTTTGCTTTCGCTCTCTCCCCGTCACATCGACCGTTTCGCTGCACTACACACAGTCATGCAAATTATTAATTTCAATTCAATTTATGCTCCGATTTGACATTACATGATGTATCGCCCGACAGGCGGTGTGCCGCTGCCGTTGCAGTTATGCTAATGAATTGTCATTCTAATTCGCATTTTATGCAATTTCGCCATGTTGTATTTATGCAAAGGTGCAGCATTGCCACATCGATGGCAACACTCTAACTGCAAGCAGATCGTCATTAATCGGGCATTTGTGAGTTGATATCGAACACTAAAGAAGGAGTTTCCATAGCTTTTGTAATTAATGCAATTAACGACAAAGAGAAAAAAAGTTGAAGGATGAAGGATAAGATAGAAACAATTATAAAAAGTATAAAAAAAATTGCAAATCGAATGTTTGTACCTATGTGTAGCCACTTTTGTAGGGCTTTTGAGAGTGTCTTTCAGATTCCCAACATAGGTTATGTTAGGTAAGGTCAGCCTACAATCTTCTTGGCATTGATTCCACCAATTTTGCGGTTATTTCGTATGAAATTATTTCCCATTCCTCCAACAAAGCCACTTATAGGAAGTCACTGCCTCTTATTGTCCTTTTTCTTATTCGTCGGTCGAGATATTCCCACAAATGGTCAATGGGATTGGGGTCCGGTGACTGAGGGGGATGATCCAGTTGTTTGTATTTGACTTCGTGCATTGGTACATACTTTTCCGATTTCCAGTCAACATTTTATGATTGTTTGCTTCACTAGAAGCGAAATTATGTCTTGGCCATCGTTCTCTAATTTTCAGGCAAAATTTTAAGACAATTGGTTCACTAGAAACGAAGTTATTGCTTCGCAAATCTTTTCCTGATCTCCAGTTAAAATTTCATGACATTTTGTTCACTGTATGCGAAGTTATTGCTTCGACACATCTTTCTTTGAATTTCAGTCAAAATTTCATGATATTTATTTCACTGGAAGCGAAGTTATTGCTTCGACCCATCTTTTTTTGATTTTCAGTCAAAATTTCATGGCATTATTGCTTCGCACATCTTTTCCTGATCTCAAGTCAAAATTTTATGACATTTGATGTACTGGAAGCAAAGTTATTGCTTCGACACATTTTTCTCAGATTTTCAGTCATGACATTTGGTTCACTAGAAGCGAAGCTATGGTTCCGCACATCTTTTCCTCATCTCCAGTCAAAAATTCATGGCATTCAGTTCACTAAAAGCGAAGTTATTGCTTCGCAAATCTTTTCCTGATCTCCAGTTAAAATTTCATGACATTTGGTTCACTGGAAGCGAAGTTATTGCTTCAACACACCTTTCTTTGATTTTCAGTCAAAATTTCATGATATTTATTTCACTGGAAGCGAAGTTATTGCTTCGAAAATCTTTTCCTGATCTCCAGTTAAAATTTCATGACATTTGGTTCACTGGAAGCGAAGGTATTGCTTCGACACTTCTTTCTTTGATTTTCAGTTAAAATTTCATGACATTTATTTCACTGGAAGCGAAGTTATTGCTTCGGCCCACCTTTCTTTGATTTTCAGTTCAAATTTCATGACATTTGGTTTACTAGAAGCGAAGTTATTGCTTCGCAAATCTTTTCCTAATCTCCAGTCAAAATTTCATGGCATTCAGTTCACTGAAAGCAAAGTTATGGCTTCGACACATCTTTCTTTGATTTTCAGTCAAAATTTCATGACATTTGGTTCACTGGAAGCGAAGTTATTGCTTCGAAAATCTTTTTCTGATCTCCAGTTAAAATTTCATGACATTTGGTTCACTGGAAGCGAAGGTATTGCTTCGACACATCTTTCTTTGATTTTCAGTCAAAATTTCATCGCATTCAGTTCAGTCAAAGTGAAGTTATTGCTTCGGCACATCTTTCCCTGATTTGTTGTCGAAATTGTATGACATTTTCTTCACTAGAACCGAAGTTATTGCTTCGCAAATCTTTTCCTGATCTCCAGTTAAAATTTCATGACATTTGGTTCACTGGAAGCGAAGTTATTGCTTCGAAAATCTTTTCCTGATCTCCAGTTAAAATTTAACGACAATTGGTTCACTGGAATCGAAGTTATTTCGTCTGAAGTTACACTATGTTTGTGTCATCGGTACAAGTTATTTTAGGTTATTAGATGAATGGAAAAAAAAATAGACCAACAAAAGGTCCTTGCCTCAAGCACTCAGGCTTGGTAGGTCATGGTACTTTAAACGAGGGAAACATAATGACAGCAGAAAGAGGTGAGTCGGGGAATATAAGAAGGTGGATTAATAAGATAAAGAGACTACTCGTTCTCGTGTGCTAATTTATTAGACTCGAATTTCAGTTGATCACAGGGAAAAAGAATGGACCTCGTAACATCTGAACCCAAAGTGTACAATCTTGTTCTAGCAAAGGCAGGAATGCATAGAGAAAATGCTCTGTGCTGCCTATTTCTCTAGACAGGAAGTCTAAATTAGGGCTTAAATGATGCACATGTTAATCATTCAGATAACTTACAGGGTTGCTAGGATATTTCGTTCGGAGATTCAGGGGCACTTAAACAATTCTCTGGATTCCAGGGTAAACAAATTCGTAGGCTTTTGGAAAAACCTACATGGGAATTTGCTGTTTATAGGCACTCCGAAAGGCTATTGAAGGCAAAGACAAATACCTTCGAAGTTGGTAACGAATGGCTTTCCCAACGCCTTCCAACTTCTTTTCGATAGAGGCGGCAGGCGCATAGGAGGTGGAAGATGGTTTCTTTCTCGTTCGGGTTTTGGCCGCTGCGGCAGAAGAAATTGTGGGCGACTGTGGCGCACACAAGGGGACGTTTGGGGTTCAAACCCCCCAAATACAAAAATGTGCAAAAATTTAGGCAAAATCCGCCCAAAATTATATTCTGCGTGAGCCGTGAAGGATGACCATTTTTGCTGCTACATCTCGGAGTCCTTTGTTCAAAAGGACTGCGGAGCTGCTCTTATTGTATCTGGACTAATTTTTATTAAATTTTTACAATTTTTGAATTTCCTGATCTGACCATCGGAAAAGGTGCTTAGTACATAGTTACTAGCCAAAACCTACATCTCGGCTACATCTCGGAGTCTTTTGTTCAAAATGGCCGCGGAGCTGCTCTTATTGTATCTGGACTAATTTTTATTAAATTTTTACAATTTTTTAATTTCCTGATCTGACCATCGGAAAAGGTGCTTAGTACAGAGTTACTAGCCAAAATCCTATTATTATTAAAACGGTGGCCTATTTTAGCGAATTCCCAACCAGGGGGTTTTTTCAGCCGGCGAGAATCCTGGCATAACTATTAGAGTCCTTCAAATGATTTCCACACCCAGTTACAAACCGTCGCGAACCCATTCCCAACCGTAATGACATAACTAGAAGAAAGGTTAGCATCTTCCAAAACACCTTTACTCCTCGTTAAAAGCCAACACTTTGGTATTCCTCGGAACAAAAATGGCGATTTCTCTTGAATAATGCCTTCGCTATCTCTTAAGACAATCTAACCTAACCCATTTCTCTCCACTACTTGAATGTTTCCAGTTTAAAATTTGTAGCTATTAGCAATTTTTACGATAAAGCTCTTGTCCCAAAATTACCCCCACCAATCACATTTTGCTGTTATCAATCACATTGCACATAGCAATCGATCGTTATGCGCGAGTAAACATCATTTCTCCCATATGCACATTTCCTCAATATATCCAACAACTGTGCATAATAGTCAGCAATAACCGAAACTAATTTAATATAATTTGCAGCAGCAGACAACTGGCGCAATTACCATGCACAGAAAAAGACAACAACAACAATAACAACAGCAGCAGCAGCAACAGCAAGAAAATTGTGACACAATTAATTTCCATATGAAATTGTTGGCAAAAGCTACGGACGGGCTGCATGACAGCATGCAGTATGCAACATGAGTTGCTTGTCATGCCAGCAATTACCAATTTCACGTATGCCCCACACACACACACACACACACATGTCAATTTTACTATCAAACGCAGCAACATTCCTAGTGGTGCTCAAAAACCAATTTATTAACATTAAATTTTCCACTCAACAACAGTTTGGCAGCAGAATCTACAATGATCGCTGAAAATATAACATTAACAACAACAACAACAAACAGTAACAATAATAATGAAGCAACAAAAAACTGCATAAACGGTGAAAAGAAAAACGCAAAAAATTGACCAAGTTAACAACGAAAGCAACAAATCCTGCAGACTGGCGTTGTGAATGTAAACGAAGACGAAGAAATGTTGGCATTGCGTTGCGGGTGAAAGACGCAACAGTGCGCTGCGCGTGGAAAGCAGACAAAATGCAAATGTCGCGTCAAGTCGACGATTGATCTCCATAAATAATGCGACATCATTATCTGGCCTGGCATAAGCACACACACACACACAGACATGAATACCAACACACAAGCGCACACATTCATAGAGCAACGGATGAGCGCCAACCGTATCGTGCGCGCGTTAGTGCGCCGCTGTCAGATACACGAACGCCGATATTGCATGCGCCGCGATCAGCGCGAGAGCGTTTTGTCGCTGCGTTGTCAGTGACATGAAATGCCTGAACGGTTGCCTGCACGGCTGGACAGATGGAAAATAGTTGGTTGGTTGGGTTGGTTGGTTGCTTACTTTGTTGGGTGCACTCAGTCGTTGGCACATTTGCCTGCACGTAAGTAATCCATCAATTGCGATGCTGGCAGAAAAAATTGTATCAGTGCTGTGTAAAAAATGGAAATAGAAATGTTATAAAGGCTAATGTTGTTTACATTGGTTGGATATGAAGGCCCATTACACCGTGCAACAGCACTTTTGACCCATTTAAAAGATTATAGATAAAGACGTGAAAGTAGAGTTCATTTATAGTACCATGGCATACTCAGTTTTTCATTTTCTGATCCGTGGTCCTTTCAAAAAAGCTTTAAAGTTCAAGGACATACACAATTCAAAGATTTTTTAAAATATTTGCGGTTCTGCAATGATAAAGGTATGAGCACCAAATGAAAGAAAAAACTTGTCGCTTTATGACTAAATTGGAAAAAAAAAATTTTATTTTTCTCTCTGATTTTGTAGACAAAAATTTATAGCGTATTCCATACAAAATTTCTGCGTATAAATGGAAACTTATTTTTTTTCAACTGTGAACTAATTGGGATAGAAGAATAAAATTTGGAGGGAAATTTTTCCAAAAGAATTCGTTAGAAAAATTGAAGGATACCGAAGGATACATCTTTGAAAGAACCTCACTGACATATTTTAGTCTTTAAAGTTAAAAAAAAGAAATATACTCTAAAAGCTAAAATTTTCTTCGTCCATTTGATACCCATATCTTCAACATTGCACAACCGCAAATATTTAAATAAATTCCTTGAAATATGTATGTCCTACAAATTGTAAAGTCCTTTTAAAGGCACATCGGATCAGAAAATGAAAAGCTGAGTATGCCAAGTTACTATGAATGACCTCTAGATTCATGCCTATAAAATGTTTTGATTCTTGAAATTATCATCGGCTTCATGTGGATAGCGATAGAAGTAGACAAGTGTTTCACCAGCCCGCGCTGGGATTCGAACCTAGAGCCTTTGACAACGGCATATATGTATATGTAAATAATATTTACTAAAAAAAATCAAAAATGCCTTACTTAATGTAGACAATGAAGCAGCTTTCTATCGACCTTTCTGGACTATCGAGGTCGGCGCACATATGTAACTATAATCAAAAATTCTATAAACAAGAAATCTCTAACTTCATGTAGACAATGAATTAGCTCCCTATTGACACAACACTGTTCAGTCCAATGTTGCCGTATCGTCTTATGTGCATAAGGATATGGATATAAAATCGATTGAATTGCATTCATTTAAATAAAAACCAAAAAAATAAATAAAACCATTTTGGAATTTCTTCTTCTCTCCAAACAAATTCGTTTTTTACTATTCTTTTTTATATTTTTTTTTTGGTTTTTTTTGGCATTTTAATTCAACTCTTTCGAACTCATTTGGCATTTTGGTTTATTGTTTTCCTGTGGCTGCTTTATTATTCGTATGAATTTTTAATAGGAAAACAAAAACAACAACCATAACAAGCTTAAAAGAAACAACAACAACAAACAGTGAGACAACCACCATAACTGCAACAATAACATAAAAGCAACACCTACCAGCAGACTTAGTTGAAGAGTAACCACATTTGAGGTCACTGGCGCCCAGGGGATTTCAGTTTGGATGCGGCACAACTTTTAAGCCCAATACCATTAAAAACCCATAAAATTATTGTTACAAACGGATATTTTGTGGGGGTTTAAACCTCCAAAACCTTCTTGCTTGCACCAGTGTTCGAGCTTGTTAGGGGGGCGGGAGCAAAAGGGGTGCTCCACAGTGGGGTAGAAGTCAAATTTTCTTTCAGCGGACTACTAAAGTTTTCTATAAGGGATCGTATACTGATAGATCTGTGTGATTACTCTTAACATTAAGGATGTTCATCTGGTAACGCCAAGGACTCGAAAAAGGTCTATACGACGCCTTAGGGCCAGCCGGCTTAGCCTAACCTTACGAAATCTAAGCGAGTTAAGGTTTATGTCCTGAAACACTGCAGACTTCTATTTTCTCTTAGGAAAAGCAAAAGATATAACCAAAAAGATTTCTTATTTTCTAATGACCGATCAAAAAAATATCTAAAGCATAAAATTGCAATTTCTAAGTTCCCGAACAAAGTTCCGAAATTTTTATGG
This sequence comes from Melieria crassipennis, assembly GCA_963668005.1. Lineage (NCBI taxonomy): Eukaryota > Metazoa > Arthropoda > Insecta > Diptera > Ulidiidae > Melieria > Melieria crassipennis. The sequence goes on from OY764963.1 coordinate 10,096,981, forward strand.
ATCCTTATGAAGGTCGATGTTAGGTTTGATCTTAGCGTCTCTCAAGCTAATCTCATTTAGCCTGAAGCTAATGAAGAATCAAGAAGTATTAGCAAACAAGTAAACCAAATACCAAAAGTATTATGGATCCTACTGAAGGTCGATGGTAGGTTGATCCTATCATCTCTCGCTGATCCAACTAAGCCTAAGGGTTATGAAGAATCAAGGAAAAGTCTTAATCACTGTTGGAAGTTATTCGATATCTTAAACAAACTCAAACCGAATCCTGAAAGTATTATGGATCGTATTGAGGGTCAATGTCAGGTTGTTGTTATCATCTCTTAAGCTGATCTAATTCAGACTAACTCAGCCTAAAGCTAATGAAGAATGAAGAAAAATCGTTGTTGGAAGATGTTCGACATTTGAAACGAACACAAACAAAATCACGAAAGTGTTATGGATCCTATTGAGGACCATTGTAAGGTTGATCTTAGCATCTTTTAAACTGATCAAACTCAGCCCGAAGGGTATGAAAAATCAACAAAAAATGTTAATCACTATTGGAAGTTATTTGATTACTAAAACCAATTCAAACAAAATCCCAAAACTATTATGGATCCTATTGATCTAACTCAGCCAATTCATAGAAGGGATTTAACACAACATAATAGAAAAAAACCTCACAGTTTAATTAATTTGTAATGTAGTTACTTACGTTGGGTTGATCTAACTATCTCTCAAGCCGTATAAGTAAGTATAAGTCCGGCATCTGGAAGGAATTTTCAGCTCATAAACTTCTGGATTCCCATTCAGCATCTGTTATAAAGTAGTCCCCCCAGATGCTTCTTTCAATCACATATAAATACAGGACATTCTCCTAGACGGGTTGACGGTTGAATTTTCTGCATGGTTTTTGAATTTTTCTTTAAATAATTTTTATAATTTTGTTTGGTTTTTGAATTTTTCTTTAAATATTTTTTATAATTTTTTTTTAAATGTGTATGTGTTTTGCTGTATAATATGCATTGTAATTCCATATTTCTGCGAACAGAATCTGCAGGACTCGTCTAAATGACTTTTTAGTTTTAACTAGTACTAAATCAACCTGCAATGTCCTGTCAGGATGCCTGCAATAATCCTCGAATTATTCTTAGTTCAGCCCAGGCATTACTTGAATATTTTCTTATGATTCCTATGATCTTATATGCCTGTATACTCTGTTAAATAATTAAATAAATATGACCCAATCATCACTTCGAAATGTTCTAAGCCTGCTTGGTTGTTCCAGCATTGTTTCCTGATGATTATCTTATCCTTTGTTGACGGAGAGAGATGTTCCACAGAATGGTTTTGGACCAACAAAATCAACCAGTTACAGATGCCTAATTCAAAATTACCTTTAAAATCACCTGAGTTCTCCTTCTTTACTAAAAGAAAATATGTACTTCTGCTAACAATCACAACTTCTCATAATTTGGCCTCACAATTTCAGCAGCGAAAAAATTCAACTGAGCCCTCTTTCATATTTCAATTTATGCGAATTTGATTGCAAATTTGACGGTTGAATTTTTTGCATTTAATTTAAATTTTTTTTTATTTTTTATAATTTTTTTTTGAAACGTTCTCATGCACGCTGGTGGTATTTATTATGTATTTTGCTGTTTTAATACAATACAAGTCTTTGAGCGCTTTGCATACGTTTTATATGTCAACTTATGCATGCAAAAGTCAAACCGACAAATCAAGCAAACCAAGCAGCGAACCCAAACAGCAAACGAAATACATAAATGCTTGACTTGAGTAAAGTTTGCAAACATAAATCAAATTTTGTTTTGTTTTGGCCATGTTCGGTTGCCGGTTGGCAACAGTCAAATAATGCTGTCCGCCGTTGTGCACCGGAGATGCGGCAGCCGAAAGTTTGTGTGGCCGAAAGTTCGGCGCAACGCATTGAGATGAAGACTGAGCTCGAGTTGACGGTTGAATCGAAAGGAGATATGTAGAGCAGCAGTTGCTGGCAAAGATTGACGATGACAAAATTCGAAAATATGTTAAATAGCAACAACAAGGAAGCAGCACACAACGGGCAGAAGCTCATTTGTAAATGTTGTGCGTTGATTTACATTAAAATTTGATAAACTCGAACTTGGATTTGAAGCGCAACTCTTTAGTTGATAAATTTTGGTTATTCTTGAAAAAATTATAAAAAATTGTTAAGAAGAGAAGCAATCGTTTTTTAAGACTATACTTGACATGATTGGAGGTATAGCAAATAGCTATGGGAGACAGATATCAAATGGTTAGACAGGCTAACATCTTAAACGGTCTTCAAACTAAAATTTAAATAAATTAGACACGCTAACAGCTTAAACAGTCTTCAAACTAAAATTTGTGAGAAATTTACATTGTTTGTGGGTTTAATATTTCTTACCCGCAGCTCCTTTAGCCTCCTGATTTTTCTGCTATTTGAGAGTTAAGTATAAAGATTTTTTTTATGCCAACCATAAAATCGTTTGTACACCACAAACTCTCAGCTGCACTGTGTATACATTGAAAGCCCACTACAAAATCCTTATTAAATTTTTTTTAAATTTAATTAAAATGATTTCAACTGTCAACACAATGTCCCATTTAAACCCATGTCTGACCATTCACTCAACTCAAAACATTACCAATAATAAAAGAATACAAAAAAAAAATTGTCAACACACCACTCTTTTGTTGTTTTGTCATTGCAATTGCACAATAATCAATCAACAATAATAAAATTTCGGTTACCGCTAACCAATTTATAACACACAACGCTATTATGCGTCGTTTTTACACCTTTCGGTGATTGCGTTTGTATAATGCGAGCTGTCAAAAAAAACAACAACAAAAATCAACAAAAACACCAACAACAATAGTAACAACATGACAAAAAAAAATCATCAAAATGTGGAGCAACTTTTAATGCGACTTTGCACGCATGCGCGCAGCCATCGAATTGGCCAGTTGGCTGTTTGGATGGTTGGTTGGTTGGTTGGCCCGGCTTGGCATGCGGCGTGCCATTTGTGCCAAATTGCCCACGCACGCTACGAGCGGTCGGCCACACTGCGACAGTCGAATTCGAATGCGAATGCGAACATGAACGCGTATTGCGCGCATATCTGAAATTTGGTTGTTGTTGCTATGGTTGGTGTTGTTGTTGTTGTTGTTGTTGTGTATATCTGACAGATTCGTGTTCCACATTTTTGCCTCATTTATTGCAAATTAACCGTTAGTGCGCGCACACAATCAGCCAAACATTCACACAGACACACACATACACTCTTTCTCTCTCTCCGTCTCTGTCTCACTCTCGCATCCAGCAGCCAACAGTCCATGCAACGTTGACGTTGTTGCATTTACCTGTATGCAAACTGCAAATCATGTAAATTTAATTGAACATTTAACCAAATTAAATGCGCGCTTGATTTTTCTACTCCACTTTTTTACTGCACTTTTTACGAGCGCCACACTTTTTACTACTATTTTTTTTATTGCTTCGTTGTAAATGTATTTGTTGTGTGCGCGTTCAAGCAGTGCAAATGTTAACTAAACAGCAACAACAACAATTAATGCAATTAAAACAACTACAACAACAACAGGAAGAACAACAACAAATGGTAATGTGATAGGCGCCGCTACTGGAATGCAGTCACTTCAATCGTTGTTGCACAATGAAATCCATGCGGAATTTGGCCCACTTTGTGGCATCTGCGGCATCAGGCAGCCGCGTCCTCTCACCTCTGCCGCCTCTCCCTCTCTTCCCACCACTCTTTGCCAACTTGCAAGGTGCAGGTAAGCATTCAAGTTGCACCTGACAGAGGACACAGCTAACAGAAAATAGCAACGTCTATTAGAGAATCAAAGATAGAGAAAGAGAGAGCGAAAGGCACACAAAAAGAAAGAGTGAAAGAAAACAAGACTCAGAGCACAAGTGGCGGCCGCAGTTCGCATATCAGTTTACCGCGCAAATTTGCGATGCCGATGCAGTGCCACTGATAAGCCACGAACTAACCAACCAATTACAACAACACGAACAAGTGCAACAACTTGTCGCCGGCGCACGCATTGGTGGTGTGCGCGCTCAAAGCTCGATTGCGAGTCACAGCCGCAGCCAAAGTGCGATTCATCGATATCGGCAACATTGTCGTCTAATGATCACGATTACTGTTCGCTCGCTTGGCCCCAAAAACGAACGCAACAAGTCGTCGCCGTCGTCGTTGTTGTTGTTGTTGTTGTCGTTGCAGTCACATTTGCAGCTAATTAAAATGTGCGAACACGCCGACATCGCCGCCATGCCGCCAGCCGCATTCAGGCACTGAACAAACACGCATGCCGCAGGAGTCAAGTTGAGGTCGTTGTCGATGAAGTGATTTCATTGCAGCGGAAAAAACATTTATCTAAATCACCCAGAGTGGGGAATTTGGTTGTTTTTTTTTTTGCATAAAGACGCATTTGAGGCTGTCTGTAATTACTGAAAGTGGCGAGAAGTGGGCAGTAACACGACTGCAACTTGCTACGATTAGGAGTAAAAATGGGAAAGGAAATCTGGGATCTGGAGTTGGAGTTGGATCCGAAATACAAAGAACTGCAAGAGACCGCATTCAGCTGTTTTCTGGAGCTGAAAGCGTAGATAAGTAAGCAGAATTACGACTAGGACTAACACTAGGATTAAGAGCGAATTAAGAAGTAGAACTGAAACCAGAGACCGGTACTGAAAAGACTGGAGACAATACATGACAGGATTTTTCGTAGAAGAAATCTGAATAGATGAGCCCGTCTCCAACGGTCTTCAGTGGTTGGCAGGATCAGTCTAGGACTAAGACTATGACTGCGATCGAATTAAGAAGAAGAACTGGAACTGAAAACACAGCAGAAAATATTACAAAAGATACTGAATGATTTTTTGCAGAAGACAGAAATCTTTATAGATACTGATGAGCCCAAGTTCAACTGCCTTCAGTGGCTGTAAAGTGTAAATAAGTAAGCAGGATTGCGACTAGCACTAAGACTACGATTAAGAAAAAGAACTGGAACATATTACCGGTACTGATAAGACTGAAGCCAATACATTGAGGGATTTTTCGTAGAAGATAGAAATCTTAATAGATACTGATGAGCCCGTGTCCATCTGTCTTCAGTGATTGAAAGTGTGGATAAGTAGGCCAGAATAAATAAATTATGACTAGAAGACTAAGACTAAGACTAAGACTATGCAGAAATTGGACTATGAAAGAATTAAAACGTGGCTCCAATATTAAAAATTCCCGAGGAAAGCTTACGAAAGAAACTGGAGCTTGTTTTGCAGAAGACAGAAATCTTAACAAATACTGATGAGCCCAAGTCCAACTGTCTTTAATGGCTGTAAAGGGTAAATAATTAGGCTGGATTGCAACTAAGACTAAGACTAGGATAAAGAAGAAGAACTGGAAGCTAGGACCAGTACTGAAAAGACTGAAAGCAATGCATTCAATAGCTGAAAGTGTAGATAAGGCAAGACTATGACTAGGTTTAAGATCGAATTATAACGAAGAACTGGATTCTGAGTCCGGTATTGCAAAGACTGGAGGAAAGCTTACGAAAGATACTCGAAGATGTTTCACAGAAGACAGAAAACTGAATAGAAACTGATGAACTCAAGTTTACCTTTGTTCAGTGGCTGTGAAGCGTAAATAAGCAAGCATGATCAATCTTGGACTACAATTATGATTACGATCGAATTAAGAAGAAGAACAAGATTGTGACTAAGACTAAGATTAGGATTGAGAGCAAATTAAGAAGGTCAAATTAAGAAGAAGAATTGGAACCTGGAACCCGTACTGACGAAATTGGAGGAAAGATTATTTATTTATTTATTTATTTATTTAACAAGCCAATGAACATTTAGAACTTACTGACTAAAGGAAAAAAAAAGAAAAAAAGAAAAAGATCACACAAGTAAGGATAAAAGCTTCAACTTAACCTATGCAATAACAAATTTAATAATGTCCCTTTGGGAAGCGATACATCGAGATCTGGGACACTATTCAGTTCCGCAAGGGCTCTGGCCAGTGGCGCATTCTTAGCATAGTTTGACCTGAAAAAACTGATGTGGAAAGTCTCTACGTGCCGTAGGTTACGTATTGGAATATTAAAAGCAACTTTACTCAAAAGGGTTGGGCAATCTATAGACCCATTTAATAGCCCAACAATGAAGGAGCACGCAAGATAGGTTCGCCTAGAGTTTAGACTCAATAAGTTTATAAGGCGGCAGCGGGAAATATAAGACGGTAACGGTTCAGTAAAGTTCAGCGACCTTAGGGCGAACCGCATAAAAATCTTTTGGATGCGCTCAATGCGATTAATGTGAGTCACTTGGTATGGCTTCCATATAAACGAAGCATATTCCAGCCTTGATCTGACGAAAGCCGTGAACAACAGTTTAAACGTATAAGGATCAGAGAATGACGCACTATTCCGACGAACGAACCCCAACATGGCATTTGATTTGGCAATAATGAAATCGATATGACTAGAAAAACAAAGTTTTGTGTCGAAGAACACACCTAAATCTTTGATTTCTTGGACTGACTCTAACAGTGAACTAGACAGGGAGTAGGGCAATTGCAAAGGGCTGTGTTTCCTAGAATAAGTTACATGAAAGCACTTACTAATGTTTAAGAAAAGGTGATTTCTCGTACACCATGACTGTACTCTGTCTAGGTCAGCCTGTAGTGCCAGCGAGTCTGCCACATTATTAATCGCAGCATAAATCTTCAGATCATCCGCATATAGTAGAAATTTTGCAAACGAAAAGCAGGAGCCAGTGTCGTTAATAAATAAAACAAACAGCAGAGGACCAAGTATGCTACCTTGAGGAACGCCGGAAGTAGCAACAAACGGCTGTGAAAAATGATTATCAACAGAACGACACACTATCTGTTGGAAAGGTATGATTTTCACAGATTAGGACTAAGACTAAAATTACGATCGAATTAAGAAAAGTACAAGGATTGTGACTAAGACTAAAATTAGAATTAAGATCAAATTAAAAAGAAGAATTGAAATCTGGCACCCGTACTGAAAAGACTTGAGCAAAGATTATATATAGTATATATATAATAGTATAATATATATATAGTATATTAGTATATTTCGTATACTGGAGGAATTTATGCAGAAGATGTCCAACTGTCTTCAGTGGCTAAAAGTGTAAATAAGTAACCAGGATTACGAAGGTCAATTTTGACGTGTAAGGAAACTTGTGTTGCCTTCAGCCCATCTTAAATTAGAGCGCGAATGGGTACGAAACTTATAGGTATAGTGAGGGACACTAAACGCTGTCATGTCTTGAAATACGAGTAACTGCTCAGTTGTACCATGTCAAGCGAGCTCGTCTGTTCTACAGTTCCCTGGAGTATGCCTCTGTCCCGGGACCCAGCACTTTTATCCCCTTGTTCACTCCTCTCTGGAGCATAGGGCCTCCACAAGACTCTTCCATCTTACACGATTCTGGGCTGTTGTTGTCGCGCCGTCCCATGTAGTGTTGACAGCGGCTAGTTCGCGTAGTGTCGACCTTCTTCAGGTGTTTTTTGGTCGACCGCGATTTCTACTCCCTGGCGGGTTCCAGTCCAGAGCCAATTCTCGTGATGCTGTCGGGTGGTTTTCTTAGAGTATCACCTATCCATTTCCATTTTCTGCGCTTTATTTGCCTCAGAATGGGTTCCTCATTGGTAATCTTCCACAGCATATGCGAATTTGAAGCTGCTTGACAGTCCCATTGAGAGATTTGCTGCAGCTGAGAACAGTCTTAAATGTTATTATGATATCTCCTGTATTATTATTATTAGTATTAGGATATCTCTTGCCGATATCCCATTTGCCTTGAGCCCCTCAGAGGTTGCGCAGATTGCTGTGACCTCGGCTTGGAAGTTATTGCAGCATTAGCAGTGTGTTCGCCGCTTAATTTCAAAGAAGAGGCGAGAGAGCCCACCTTGGGGTGTCCCTCTTTTACAGCGGATATGATCCGCTATCCGTTTTACTAAGGAGATCTAACTAGTACCGCTAGGCACCCACAAGGGTTTATGCGTGGCCGACCTGACCAGCCAGCTTAACTAATCTAACCTTAGAAACTAGGAAGGAAAGATCTCCGTCGAATGGTGGGGCTAATCACGGGACACAACGAATGGGAGCGGCATATGGCCAACATGGGCATAATCGAAGATACGGCTTGCACATCGTGCCTAAAGGAGGTAGATAGTAAAGAGCATTTTCTCTCTGCATGTCCTGCCTTCTCAAGAACGAGATTTCGCACGCTGGGTTTAGATGTTACTTCCTCCATTCTCTCACCCTGTGTTATCTCCTGAGATTCATTTAAAAATCCGGAGTCCAGGAGAACACATAACCCTTCCTTCCCATCCACTTTCTCTTTTTCCTATTTCCATCTCCTCTATCAGCCTTTTTCCTGACCCTTGAGTACAATGGGCTATAAATCCTGAGTGCTTGAGGTAATGACCTTACTAAGGTTATTTCTTCGGCTCTCCCTTACATCCATTCATCCATCCAACCAAACTAACCGTGGCGCACGATGCCTTCAATCCATTTTAGGTAAGTTTCTTGCATGGAGATTGTAGAAGTACGAGGAACAGGGATTGTTGTAGGATTTGGTCTTCTAATGGGACTGAATATATCTATTTTTACTGAGAGTAGGGCTGACAGAATAGACTAGAATAAAAACTGACTCGTTAGAGTTAAACGGAGATCTCAGGATTACGACTCAAATAGAGATTAGCATTACAGTTAGGTAGTTTAGGCCGGCCTGGATAGCGGGTAACGCGCTTTTCATGCCAGGGGACCTAGGTTCGAATCCCAGCTCGGGCTGGTGAAACGCTCATCTACTTCTATCGTTATCCACATAAGGCAGATGAGAATTACAAGACTCGCCTCCAAAGCATCGAAATTTTATAACTAAAAATAAACAAAGTTCAACCGCCGTTCTTCACTTCGCTCGGTCGTAAATCCAATAAGAATAATTCAATATTTAATGTTATTATTTTGCCGCGAAGAAAAGTATTGGAGAAGCGTGCTGATAGAAGTAGAATCGTTAAAAATTATTAATGAATATTAACAAAAATTACGCAAAAGGATAACTTTAATTTGATGTGCAAAAGAACTTCGCACGCGTACAGAAGCCCCCAAAAGTACAGTTCAGAGCAAGAACACAAAGCTGAGTTGCTTCTTTGTCAGTTGATATCATTTTTTGGACACCCTACTCTGTTTTTCAAAAGAAAGAAAAACAAAAAATTGTTTGCCGAGCGCAAAATGGCAATGAAGCATAATTCCTCATTGTATGCTGTATTCGTTTTTATTTTTTTTTTGTATTTTTGCTGACCATTTCAGTGCGCCAGGCAAAAGTCAAAAAAATTGCTAAAATAAAAAATAGTAAACAAACTTTTGCGAAATATGGTAAAGCGTCAACGACGTTTCAGTCGACTCGCGACTCGTAGATACACATTCGATATATGAAACAAAGCCAAAAAATGAAAATGAAAATTTTTGGAAAAAAGTAAAAGCGCCAACTGATGCCAATGCTGCCGATGATGATGATGATGCAAATGGGAGCAACAAAATTGTATGTGTGTGTGTGTGTGTGTGTGTTGGTCAAAAAAAGGGGCATAAAATTGATGCACACTTAAAAATGCGCAGCCAGCAGAAAACGAAAAAGTGGCACAAGCACAACACGGCAAACAACAAGAACAACAACAACACCAACGACTGGAATGGTCCCAGCAGTCGCATAAAATCGCCAAAAACAGTCGCACAGCGCCACTTCGCGCTCGTCGCCGCCTTAATGAGAAATCGTCAAAAAGGGAGTAACGAAAAGTCCGAGCACCCCTGCGCATAAGCCAACAAAAAAATAACACCAACAACAATTCCAAAAAAGCAAATTTTCGCAGGGGTACCAAATTTTGCCGCGCCCCATCCTCCAACTTTTTTTCTTGCAAATTTGATTTCTCTGCGCTCACTTCTCGCGCCCATTCCAGCTGCAGCGACAGCCCAACCCGTTGCACATGTCAGTTCGCAGTGACCGTTGGGCAGTCACCATCGCCCCTCCCCCCAATATGTGCTCCACCAACTGCCGGCATGTGTGACGCTTTTAACACCCAACAACCGTTGCGTGCGTTCCACCCTGTCGGAGGCGCTGCCGGCTGCCGGCTGCCGATTGCAGCGCGCAAATTGCCAAAAATAAGACAAATCAACAATTTGGCAATTTTTTGCGCGCCAAAAAACGTACAAGAAAAGCGCGCATAAAAATGATTTTCCAAAGAAAATCAAAAGCAAACTTGCGCCCGCCGCACGCGAGCTGGCAAATTGGCAAAAAGATGGGAGCAGCACTGGCGATTTTTTTTTAGGAGCCGCATTCAGTGCTTTGGCAAAGGGCGGCAGTGAGTGCGGACGGGGTGCTGCTCAGAGGGGGGGGTTTGGAAAAGTAAAGGGAATGTAAATGCACGCAGTTGGGGTGTGTCCGAGTATGTGCGGACTATGCGCTTTGGTGCCGGTGTGCAAAGGTGTTAAGCGTTTTTATTGTTGGCAGCAATGCAATTTTTTGGCAGTGTCCAGTTTTTTGGGGAACGCGTGTAATGCAACTCGAAAGGGCAGTAAAAATAATTAAAAATGCAAATGGATAAAAGTGGGAATTATCGATATTCGCAAAGCAAATACTTAGCATAAATTTAATTCATATTGAAGAGAGCGAAGGATGGGAATGGGGGTATATGATAGGTTGAGAGATGGTCAAAGGATAAAACTGTATTTCTAGAGCTGAGAAAGAGCTCACTTAATCAAATCTGGTTGATTTCGGACAACATCGAAGAAAGAACAGAACATCAAACACACTCTTCGGGCATCACAATGGGTCTTTGAGGCCTTTGAGAAATCAGAAAGCTGCCTGTTTTACCTAACCTAACCTTGTTAACTATTGGCAATACTGTAGATCAAGTAACTACAAGAGTCTTTATAAAGTTTCAAGCCATTAGGGGAATAATAATTAATTTAATAATAATAATTTAATTGACTGGCACGACAGCCCGCTTACGCGAGACTAAGGCCTAGCTTCCCGCAACCACCCGTGTTGTGCGTGTGAATTTGTACGCGGGTGGAAGGGACCTACAGTTTTATGCCGGTTCCGAACGGCAGGTTGGGAGCTTTTTCATAAGCAATTTTTACTCTCAGAGGTTTGCCATTTCTAGCTGAGAGGACAGCCACCAAAAGAGAAACCGAATTTTCCCGTTTTTTTTTTTTTTTTTTAGGTGTTATTACAGGCAGTATTTGAACCTGAGGTTGCTGCCTGCGACTCGCGGCCCAACGCACTAACCAACTGAGCCACGGCGGCTGTAAGGGAGAATTAGGGGAAGAAGAGTTCTATTCCTTTATGAATTGATTCCTTAATGAATGACCTATGTGCATCTTTGACAATTTTGTGGCAAGAACAATGAGCGTGGATGCCAATAGTAGGTCGATTTTTTAAAGCTACAAAGAACAATGATTCGAGAGTACCAAGAGGCAAAGAAGAGACCTTTTCTTATCTTTGACAGTTTACACTAGAAAGACGGCAAGTTTTCCTTACCTACAAAAACAACAGCCGCCGTGGCTCAGTTGGTTAGTGCATTGGACCGCGAATCGAAGGCAGCGACCCAGGTTCAAATACTGCCTGTAATAACACCTAAAAAAATAACGGGAAAACTCGTGTTCTCTTTCGGTGGCTGTCCTCTCAGCTGGAAATGGCAAACCTCTGAGAGTAAAATTGCTTATGAAAGAGCTTCCAACCTGCCGTTCGGAACCGGCATAAAACTGTAGGTCCCTTCCACCCGCGTACAAATTCACACGCACAACACGGGTGGTTGCGGGAAGCTAGGCCTAACTCTCGCGTAAGCTGGCTGTCGTGCCAGTCAATTATTATTATTATTGTTGTTACAAAAACAACATATTATATTCGCTGATATCTCGAAAAGTACACATTGTAATTGTAGAACCCTAATTGTAGAACCGTTATTGTAAAACCTGATAAAAACAATCATCAGATCAAAAATGTCGCGAATGCAAAAGTTAATAGAAATACTAAAGAAAATACAGATATTTAAAAATGAAAACCGTCCACATGAATAAACGAGGACCCAATGATAAGTAGTCTTTGATCTTACGCTGAACAGTGGCAGATGGCAAAGTATACTTCCTTTTTCTTTACCTCACATTGATATGTCAATCTTACTGTCAATCTGACAAGAGTAGGTAACCTCATCCCAGGTGTGTAGAAAGGACACGAGATAGGTTGAGAAAGAACACAGTAGCAAACACATTGTTCTCTCATTTACATTAATTTTGAATAGTGTAGTAAGGACAACAATGAACGGATCCTAAGAACAAGTAGTCTTTTCTGAGCGAATTTAGACGCCAATCTGGGAATCGAACCTAGGGCCTCGGGTGTGAGAAGCCGCCTAAAAAAATATTAACAATTTAAAAACAAGCTGAGATGCCAAACTATAGAAAATACCAAAAAACGTGTGTTTTCGTCACTGAAGATCTGTATTGGAATTTGGAAGATCTCCTTGGCCAGTTCTTCTATCTGTTTGAGATCTTTTTTGTGAACGTACATATATATGTTCAAAGTATATTAGATATGAATCTTATAAACTAAACCTTCCGGCCGTCAGAGATCCTGAACACAGGTGCTTCAGTGGTCAACATGAGTCCCAAGTACTCGTAACTTTACATTGGCTTTGAACGGGACAAAGGCAAGTTTTGTATACTGACTGGTCAAAGGGACCCTTTCTAAAAGCAGTTGGAAAAAGTTAAGTTCACTTTGATTAGAAAGGATGAAAGGATTTGTAAATTTATATTCTAATTTTAATTCTTTAGCCAATCGGCTGTCCAACATGCGACATCCTAAGGTGTAGAGGAAAATCAATCAAGAGCTGGAATAATGCGCAGAGCTGGGAACTATAGACCTTATAGCCTCACTACAAGACCTTATGAAAAAAATGCTACCCCCTCTCTTTATTTTCTGCCCTCTTAGCAGACATTGCCGAACCGATATGAGTTTTCAATGAAGAGTTCCCAGTCCTTAATAAGAATCGGCATGAAATTGTGGGCTCCCTCCATTATTTCATAGAGCCGGAAAAGGACGCGAACCTGGAAACTAAAGACCTTATGAAGAAAACTTCTCTCTCTCTCTCTCTCTTCTGATTATCTGCTTTCGAAGTAACCATTGTCAAACCGATGACCGTTACCAAAGAAAAGTTCCCAATCCTCAATACAGAATCGGCTTGAAATTGTGGGCTCCTTCCATTACTCTCACTACAAAACCTTATGCATAAAAGTTCTATCTCTCTTCATTATCTGCCTTCCAAGCAAAATTTGTCGCATGGTTGACTGTTACCAAAGAAAAGTTCCCAATCCTCAATACAGAATCGGCTTAAGGTTGTAGATTCCTTCCATTCATTCCTTCATTATCTGCCTTCCTTGACAATATTTAGTCAAACCGATGACTGTTACCAAAACAAGAGTTCCCAATCCCAATCCAGAATCGGCATGAAATTGTGAGCTTCTTCCATCACTTCATAGAGCCGAAAAAGTACGCGAAGCTGGGGTCTATGGACCGCATAGCCTCACTCTGAAACCTCATGAAGAAAATTGCTCTCTTGCTCTGTCTTCATTAGCTGCTTTCTTAGTAGAAATTGCTGAACCGATGAGAGATCGAATGTAAAGTTGATTGGATCATTCATTCAGGACCGACATCGAATTGTGGGTTCTTTCAATTCTATAAATAAATTCACGTGCACAATGGGGAAGGTCAATCGAGAAGGTCAATCAGTCAGTGTGGTGTTAGTTCTATACTCGTATAGAGAAATACTTATTTCAATTCCAATCCAATGAATCATCATCACGACGTTCCTATAGAATTCGAGTTTTTTTTAGTTTTAGAATGTCGAGTTTTTTTAGGGGATTGACCCCTTTCTGGGAGATCTTCCGCCAATCTTTTCAATCATTGATATCTTGCTTTTTCCAAGGACCTTGTTTTGCCTGGGGGTGAGCCAGTGAGTGCAGTTTTACTCCATCAAATCATCAATCTCTGGGTTTCCCCAAGGATTCTTGTGAAACTTGATGAAGTATCTTTTTTAAATGTGTTCATCCTTGACCCATATTTTCTTTATATAGAGCAAATGTATACCTATATATTTTTTTAGTTTAATTTTTTATAAAATTAAATTATTAATTTAATTTAATTTTTTTTTTTTAATTTTTAAATTATTAATTTAATTTAATTTTTTTATAAAAGAAAAATTAAAAATCCTATACTTAGTTATAGAATAGAATTCATTCCAAACGCATCCACTTTTATCGATAAATGTGCCAAAACTTTCAAAACGCAGCACCAGCGCCAGCGGCCAATACCAGTCAACAACTGAATAAACTCTACAAAAAAAAGCAAATTTTTTTCTTAGAAAAACCAACAACAAAAGCACCAACAACCACAACAGCATAGCCGCTGGCCGATAAACAGAAATTATAATAAACTTTACTTTTGCTCTGTTGTTGCTGTTTGTGGCCAGTTGTTGTCGAGCTGCTGGTTTGGCAATTCTAGTTATTTGTTGCTGGTGCAATATTAGCAACAACAACAACATCAATAATGGCTACCAGCAACTGCTCGCTGCTAGCTGCAACGAATAATGCAAAATAATGTTTTATGCAAATTGTGCAACAACGCCAACAACAACAACAACAACAAACGAATCCCTAACAGCTCAGCCCAGTGCCGACTACAATGTTGCCTGCTGCTGCTGCGACAATTGCCGCAGACAACGGCTGCCTGCAAAGGCTTCTTTAGGCACTACTTACTCGTCGCTGGCACAAGCCACCAACTGCCTCCGCCGTCCCTCTTGCAAATTCAACTCGTCACCTTCTTCCTTTCTGCACTACTTTTCTCATCTTTCGACCGGCCACATGGGCTGGATTAGACTGATTTTCGGGCCTACAGCAAGGCATGCGGCCAACAAACGCTACTGCTGCTGTTGCTAATTCCAACGCAACTGGCACTGCCCAACGCCCACTCGGACACCCCGCTCCCACTTCTTCCACTCTACGCTTTCCATTTCCATTTTCATTTCCCGCAATGCTGTTTGCCGCCCTGGCTGCTGTTGACAATGTCAACGACAACGACAACTGCTGCCGCTGTCTCTACGCTGCAACTTCTCCCTCGCTGCGCTCGCATGCGATTTGCGATTGTGGCGGCAACTGGCCGGGCGGACAAGTGGACCGACGCCGGTCTCGCATTCGATTGCATGCCCAGGATTACATGTCAAAAGTTTTAAGTCTTCTCATCACTTAATTGCATTTGTGTATGTATGAGTCTACTTAGACGCATACGCATATGAAATATTCTATGCGACACACACATACACACATGCATGTGTGTGTGTGTGTATATATTTTTGTATTATTTTTAATTAGAAAATTTTTAGTTGAAAATTTTGCTTTGTTGATTTTTGTTGTAGTTAAAATTTGCATTTTTACAATCTATGCAAAATTTACGCAGAATACAACGTAAGGAAAAAGCGAGAGAGCAACACAGAGAGAGAGAGAGAGAACGAAAGAATGAGTTGACAGTGGGCAGCGGGAAGTTATGGAAATGTGCAAATTTCTAGGCATTGACCAAATTTACTCTTAATTAAAAATAAAATATGAAATTTTCATTAAAGATAAATATCTACTCACACACACACACACACATACACATACGGTGTATATGTATGTGATTATGTATGTGTACAATGTGAGCGAGCTATGCTTTGGTCTTATGAATTTGTTATGCCATGAAATTGTATACCTGCAAAGCAATCAGGGCCAGTCAATTCAGAAAAATGATTGGTAATTCTATGGAAAAATTTTAAAACAAATACATAGAAATTATAAAAAAGTATGATAGTTTTATGCAAATATGGGTAGATTTACAATAAATAATAAAAAAAACAATAGAAATACTAATCAACTATGTTTTTGGTATCCATTGGGTGAAAAATTCACATTAATATTAATTTTCTAAAACTAAAAAAGATGTGATCTTTGTAAGAAATTGAAAAAAAATATTAATAAATATTTAAAAAATATTGAAAATAAATATATATACAGTGGTGCACATATGATTTTGTTTTGTTGGATTTTGTATACAACTTTTGAAGCAAATACCATTTGGAACCATATTTGTTAACCAAACTTTTTGTTACAAAAAGATGTTTGCGAAGTTTGAATGCACTCAGTGTAGAGATTTGGGAGTTCAAATGAGCTATCAAATGTGGTTTCAAATGACATTGGGTTCGACAGTTTCGAACGGAACCACTAAAACTGAAATCCTGTGTATTCTACTGTTGGCCATAATATGGTTTGTAACCCGTAATTGTGAATCTCACAGATTTGTCAGAGAGTTCTTCATGCTAACTGAAATCCTCATAGTGCAGCAGAACTTATTCTAGAACCTGCCGGGCACTATGACCGTCCCTTTCCTTGAGGAAAACACGATATATACTGTCCCTGAGTCGATCCTCTTTTAGCCAACTCGTTGGAGTCATCACTGGACACTGCGGCATTTGATCTATGCTTATCTCGTCCAGTAATGTCTCCAGAAGCTGCGGAGTTGAAGAAGAAGTAGAAACTATTCAACACTTCCTGTGCCAATGCCCAGCTCTGCAGGAACTCCGACTCCGTACCCTTGGGGTAAGATTCCTAGCTATCTCGGATCTGTTCTTCTTTATGAAGAGGTCAGACTGGTTTACATTGGATTAATACTGTTTTCTAGCTCCAAAACCATTTAAGAAGGGGTTCACATTGGGGCTTAACAATTTGAACTTCGAGTGGAAGTGCCGTACACAACCTTCCTTACGGTTAGGTAAGGAAGGTTGTGTAATCCAACTGAAATTCTACTCTTTATAATAGTTATAATACATAGTTCTACTCTTTATAATTGCTTTCATCTAATAATCTATCTATATCTAACCTATATACATTTGCTTAAACGACTCTTGGTTGAGGAGTAATGATTTGGAAACTCCAAGAACCAGAGTTTTAGGATTATTGGATCTATTTTTTTTAATACTTATACGAGCCAGCAGCAGTGGTTGAGTAAATACGCCTTCTCTCGAATTATTTATATTGAAGTTGGGACTGAAGGAAACCAACTACGAGAAAACCATTGAGCACCTCCTTAACACATGTCCAATGCTAGCAAGAAAATGCTTCCCAGACTTGGGTCAGCTCTTTCTTAGCTGCTTAACAGACCTTAAGAAGATACACCCATTTATGAATGTATCAGAGCCATCAAGTCGTTCTCCTCAAATGGAAATGTTTGCATGGAGTACTCCGCCCTCATGTTAACACGGCCTAAGTGATGCTCAAAAGTTGGCCCTTTAACCAATCTACCACTCTACCTCACAATGGGCCTTGCAGGCCTCCGAGAGCGTCTATTATAGAGGCAGCCACCATAACCTAACCTTACTTAACTAATCTACCTCTCTAAGGTGATAAGAAGTAGGACGTCGTACACTACAGGGTTTTTTCCTTATTCACTCCTCTCTGGAGCATAGGGTCTCCACAAGAGTTTGCCTTGTGTTGGTTACGTTAATCGGTTGTGTTATTCTGCCAGGGTAGGTGATAGGCCTGCCGCAGGTAGTCCTAAGTGATGGGGCTGCCATCTAACGCCGCTTAGGAACGTCACCTCCGTCAGTTCGAGCTACCGCTCATAGCGCCATCTGTTGTGTGAGGAGAGGTTACAGCAGAATGGTTGGGACGTCGCTGGATCATTTTTGGTGCGCTGTTGTCCGCTTCCCATTCCATTCCTTGTTCACTCCTGTCTGTATCCTACGTTGGTTACAATTGTCCGGGTCCCCTTGCAAACGTCGCTAATGCACCGTGTTATTGTAAATTTGTTTTCTTTTTTACAGCCGCACAGCGCATAATTGCGCGTACTATTCCGTAGAAGTGAGTGGGATAGGAGTAACTTTGGTTGGGAATCAATGAACTTGGATATGTTTCAGGGTTTTTAGGAAAATTTAGAGAACAGCAAAAATCAGAAAAATTGGTTGGAAAAGTGCGGGGACCGTGCTCGCGGCGAGAGTTGAACCCACGACCTCTGGGATGACAGTGTAGTGCACTCACGCTAGGCTATAGAGTCCTTAGGGAAGAGTAATGTCTTGAGGGCGACGAAACTACGGTGCTGTTCTTATGTGAGTGGTTAGCGATGGAGAGGCTCAGGCACATGTGCATCGGAAGTATGATACTTCGAGAAGGAGGGAGAGCCCCTGCACCTTAAGTTAACGGACGTTTTTAGCTTTGCGAAAGCAACGCTCCGCCTAACCGAGGTCCAGAGCCTATGGGAACCATCTTAGGGGAAACTGGTCACTGGTCCTGTCTCGGGAAGGTCACCAGTCCTGTTTTGGGAACCTGCAAGCAAGGGACGAAGTTGAGTTTTTGGGTAGAAATGGCTTTCTTGTGTTTTTTTTTAACGAGGAAAGAAGCATCGACAGCCTCAGGTCAATGCGGGACTTAAAACCGCTAAACACTCTTCTTGTCCGGACAGTTACCTTTCCTGGGACCACCGCTAGGTATTACGTCAGGAAGCCAGATGACTGGTCTGGTTGGACTTGTTAGCGGAAGTGGGCCTATTGAAAGTATTGAAAGTAATTTTTTTTAATTAGACCATCGATGAACATTGCGCTACTCGCGAGAAGCAAAATGGTCATCACTGTCTTCAGAATTTAGTACTTATATATCGAGCAGTCAGTATACCAACTAAGAAACCAACAACTATTAAACTTGATGTCCCATCAATCTCTCCTTCTTCCCTTCCCACCTCTTCCTGGCTCCCCTCCCCTAAGTACATAACTGCTCGCAACCTATTAACCCTCTCATGCTTCATAAAACTACTTAATTTAGTTTATGTTGCGCGCAAATAATTCATTTCATTATTTCTATTTTTTAATTTAATTTTAATAATGTGATTTTTGTCCTCTCTGCTTGCCTCCCTTTACTCTTGCGCTCTTTCTCTTTCCTGCTCGCAATTGTAATTTCTTTGCATAAATAGCAACAACAAAACTATATACAGCTGTTTCTGTTGTTGTTGTTGTTATGTAAATTTTTCATTCATTTGTCTACTTTTATACTTGTTGTTAATATTGTTAGTGGTGTGGCTGTGGTTGTTGTTATTGTTGTGGTTGTTGTGGCATTGCGATTCGCGAATGGCAAAATGCACTTTTAACCAACCACAAAACGTTTTCGAAGGTCTTCGCAAGTGACCACAAATGAACGAACGAGCGCGCGCGTGAAAACAGCGAGACAGACAGACAGACGAACAGATAGGCGGACAGCCAACACGACAGACAAAATTGCAGGTACGCGACTGTCCGAAAGCTGCAATGACGCGGACGCTGACTGGGAAAGGGAATCGAAGTCGAGTTGGCGCGCATTTGTATTTCTTGTTGTTGTTGATAGTTGTTGTTGATATTGTTTTGTTTTGTAACTTTGGCTGCTGTGCGCGCAAAAAACAACTGTGGCAGCAACAACAACAAAATTGAATTAATATTAACAAGCGCAGCGCTGCAGTGCGGCCACGCCACTAGCAACAACAACAATAGTTGAAACAACAACAACATCAACAGCAGCGAGAACACAAAACAGCATTGCAGTAAAAAACCACAAAACCCCAACGATACATAAAACGAACCGTGCAACAAATGAGCGCGCGTCTGAAATCAAACAACAACCACAAAAAGATAATTGCAAAAAATGACAAAAACAAAAAAAAAACAATAATACAAAAAATTTACATTTTATGCTAAATGCAAAAAACAGTTGTCCTGCCAACGCGCAGTTCTATATTTTCTACTGCGGCACATAATGTGGCATCACTGGTTGGCTGGTCGGTGCGCTGGCACTCGCGCTCGCGCCGTTCAATCGACCTGCAGCGGATGCCGCACGTGGCGGCAGGGAGGGGCGCAGCATGCGCAAAGGGGTGGAGTATGGATTAAGCTTTGTTTAATTATGCATGTGCATATTATGTTCACTCTAATTATGGCATTATTTGAGCGAAAGAGACGACAATATGCAGGCGGTGCATACAGACGTAGGTGTGTCGCAGCATGTTGTTAGAGATGTGAAAATAACGATTACTAACACGTTGGCTATTTTGTTTTAATTTTTATATTTTTTGGATTTGATTTGGTAAAAAAAAATAATACATGTCAAGTCAAAATGTCAATTTTCATAGTTTTTGAATTTGATTTGGTAAAAAAAAAATTATAAATATCATCTTTCAGTTAAAAAAATAAACTTACTCGTATTTTGGAGATCTCGAATCGTACATGCATATATACAACATATCTTTTGTCACACGTTACAGGTTAACCCTACTGCCGTATTAAGTCGTGGCTCAATAGAAAGCACGGGAAGGTACTTACTATCAGATTCTCAGCTGACACGGTTGCTTCAAAGCATATCTTTACCGTTGAGCTTTGCTGTAAAAACTCGCTTTTTTGCTTCGATAGCTAGAGGCGCAAAATAAACGAGACACTGGACTCGACCGCGGCATCGGAGAACCTTTGGAGTGAGGCATGTTGCATGGTCTCTTAGGTAAGAAAGCCTACAAACCTGTAAGACTGGGATGAACAAACAAAGAAGAAAGTGAACTGTGACCACTGACAAGACAGACGTTTGAGATAAATGCCCAATTCCGCCTTCCAACGCAATGCCTGACGACAGTATCGGGAGGTAAGCCGGACAATAGAGAGATGGTCTTAGTGAGGATAAATTCCCATACTGACGGGATTTGGTTCGATCGATGCTTTCAATCTCTATAAAAAAGTTACTGGTCAATGTCACTGACATCTTAAATATCGATATGACAACTTGACTGGATGCAACAAGCAACTGAATAAAGTTCTCTTTGCGGTCAAAACGGAAATCCTTTTACAGATTTACTGAGGTTGTGGAAGAAACACCAGTTGCCAGTCAATTATTATTAAATTAATTAATTATGTGGAAGGAACACCTCCTGAAGATGCTCGCAAGTAACTAAGAGAACAATGGTTCTCGTGGTGAAAATGTCTTAATGGCACCAATTGATGACAACGGTTTTGATGTGGCATCTCCGAACTATGACGAGGTACGAGATTATGTACAGCAACTCAATTAAAGCTGGAATAAAGCTGTAGAACCAGATGGGCTACCAGCAGAATGATTCAAGACTGGCGGTGGAGAGCTGATTGGGTGCATGCATCAGCTCATCTTCAAAATATGGCTGGAAGAACGTATGCCCAATGTTTGGAATCTCAATCCTTTGTTGAAGAAAGGCGCTTCAACGATATGCACCACCCACCGAGGTATCAGCCTACTTCTTATCGCATATAAGATCCTAATGAGCGTATTATGTGAAAGATTGAAGTCACTCGCCAAAGCGCTCATTGGACCTTATCAGTGCGGTTTTAGATGGGCAAATTCCACCATCTACTAGATGTTCACACTACGTCAAATCCTGGAGGAGACAGATGAAAGTCAAATTGATACTCAGCACTTTTTAATAGATTAGGTATCCCTTGATAGCTCTATAAGGGATCGCCTATAATAATAATTGACTGGCACGACAGCCCGCTTACGCGAGACTAAGGCCAAGCTTCCCGCAACCACCCGTGTTGTGCGTGTGAATTTGTACGCGGGTGGAAGGGACCTACAGTTTTATGCCGGTTCCGAACGGCAGGTTGGGAGCTTTTTCATAAGCAATTTTTACTCTCAGAGGTTTGCCATTTCCAGCTGAGAGGACAGCCACCGAAAGAGAAAACGAGTTTTCCCGTTATTTTTTTTTTAGGTGTTATTACAGGCAGTATTTGAACCTGAGGTTGCTGCCTTCGACTCGCGGTCCAACGCACTAATCAACTGAGCCACGGCGGGATCGCCTATACACCGCATAATTAGTCCGAACTTTGTATCCCTGCAAAGCAGGTGCAACCTTGCAGAGCAACGTTGAGAAATCCCCGCAGTTCCATAAAAAGTTGGAAGTGACCTCTCCGACCCATTCGAAACCGTTCTAGGTTTCAGACAAGGTGCTCCTTTGTTGAATGACCTCTTGAATTTCACCATGGGGACCGTTCTGCACAAGGTCGGTGTACATTGTAATGGGACGCTCTTTACCAAGAGTGTTCAGCCTATTTTTGCCTATTCTAAGAACATTGACGTTATCGGGCTTAACAAGCGAGATGTCACCGCTACCTTTGCAGCAATCGAAAGAGAATATGCCTAAATGGGTCTGGCGAAGATGCTGTCTACTCGCAGGGACTTGCAGCGGCTAGGGTCTCGTATCGAGACCGACAGGTACACTTTTGAAATTGTCAAGGAATTCGCCTACCTTGGCACCGTCATAAATAGCAGTAATGATATCAGCCTGGAGGTAAAGCAAAGGATTACTCTTGCCAATAGGTGCTATTAGGGTCTCAGTAGGCAACTGAATACCAGGGACCTCCCTTGACGGACAAAACTTGAATTCTATAGGACGCTTATTCTATCCCTGCTTCTTTATGGCACGATAGCGGAACGACATAACGGCCCTTGGGGTATTCTAAAGAAAGATGCTTTGCAAAGTCTTTGATAACACTTTTTTTTCAACATTACAACACACATTTCAAATGGTTCCCCCTAGGGAACCTACAGTTTTACGCCGATTCCAAACGGCGTTTTTGTTTTTGGCAATTTCCTTTCACACTTGGAGGTTTTTCGATTGCCTGTAAAGAGCGCAATTGCGCGATTCTTGTAATTCTCATCTGCCTCATTTGGACAGCGATAGAAGTAGACGAGTGTTTCACCAGCTTGACCTGGGATTCGAACCTAGAGTCTCTGGCAGGAGAAGCTAGTGCGATACAGGCTGGACTATCGAGGGCGGCAAGTAAGAATGAAAAACATCTAATCGTCATCCAGCGATTAGGCTGGATTGGCGATGTCTGCCGTATGGACAATGAAGCTCCGGCGAAAAAGGTGTTCGATGCGGTAGTTGGAGGTCGACGACGAAGAGGGAGGGTGTGTCTCTGGTGGAAGGACCAAGTTGACCCTATCATCTCTTTGTGTGACCAATGGGAGAAGGCGAACGCAAAGCAGAGGTACCTAGAGATACATTTTGGGGCAGGTCATAACCTGGTTACAGGTTGTTTTGGCCAGTTAAATATGTAAGTTATGAACAATGAGCTGCCAAGTTTGAGCGGTTGGGGAAAAGCTATTCAGACGTCTGCTTATCAGCTAACTCTCAAATCTTTCCAAGAGTATCGTCATAAGGTGAAACAATTGAATGAAATTTACTCAGAAAAGTTGGGGTTTCTCGGACTCATAACGTTTCTCAATCTACCATCTAATCCAACCTAATTATATCTACTTATACATTTAACAAATTTTTTTCAAAATTTCATGTGGTCACTTTGTGCATTTCAAACTTCACAAATTAACAAAAATGCATTTCTGAAAATTCCCAAAATTGTATACGCAAATATTTTGCATAAACTTGTGCTGCCATTTTGGTTTGCAATTAAATTAGATTTCTGTCTTATCACCGCCTCCGCATAAGTTCTGGACATGCAACTAGGCATAAGCCAACTAAAATTAAATGAAAATGCAAAACAAAACAATGCATCACAAAAAGGAATACACAAAATTCAAATGCAAATGCTGCCAAATCCTTTAGCACGCTCACACCTTCTCCCTTGCACTCACACTGACTCCACCACCACCAGCACCGCATTACATACATTCTCTCATTTTTAATATGATTACATTGCTGCAGAAAATTTCGTGCTTATTATTTTGAATTTGCATTTTCTGCTGCACGTCAACTACAACTTTTGAACAGTGCCACCCACAACTAATTTCACCACTTTGCCTACTGCAGTCATGTCTTGCTGGCTGCTGCTAATGCGCCCAAACGTGTTGGTTGGTTTAGGGAAAATTAGAAAAATAAAAACAACAAGAACAAGTTCAACTATATGGAGAGCAGAGTTTAAGAAGAGTGCGGCAAGTGAAATTTGGTAAAATCCTTTTTCTACTAAATCTCATTTAAAACAAATTCCCCCCCACACAGGCACACACACACACACAGATGAGACGCACTCAGACTCACAGTGCAGCTTAACGCATTCAATGTAATGTTGTAATGTTTGCCAGGGCCACTCCCCCTCCCCCTGAGTTGGCCGTATAATTATCATTCAACGCTAATTCGTAATGTCCAATGCTCGTCGCTTGGCAAAAGTAAAGTTTCGTCCTCACTGCAGCCAGCACAGCCCATACTTTTTGTAAAATTATGTAAGCCTCCTGTTGGACGTCGACTGCGCCAACTATTGCTGTTGCTGCTGCTGACGACATGCTTCACGTTCGTTCATTTCGCAAAACTTTTGCATTTACTTAATTTTGTTTGGTCCGAAATTCAAAAAGGAAATCACCAACTTGGCCCTTTCCTCTCGGCAGCTGCACTGGATTCAGCTCATTTTGCTGTCACTGCTTAGCACCAACACCAACCCAATCGACCGGGCCCCCACTTGGGCCATGTTCATTTGGCATATTATGTCGTAAAATTTTACTACGCTCATTGTCAGCTTGATTATGCATGCATATTCAAAGACGTTGCGACGCTTGCAGACACGGTCGGTTGGTGTCCTGGCTGTGGTCGGTTTTTGAATGCGATTGAATGTTGGTGTTGTGTTCTAATGAGTCGTTGTACGAGCTGCGCAGGTGCTAGAGATGGGTGCAAAGAGTATGTGAAGTGTGAAAGAAGTGGAAATATTTAAAAGTGAGGCAGCGTGCACTAAAATTGTTGTGACTAGTAACTTTTCAATTGAGTTATTTTATTTCTATTTTATAAATTTAAAATGGTTATTGCTAAAGAGTACAATTTGGAAATTAGTTTTAATATATTTTGGTTTTTATTTTTTATATTTGTAATATTTATGTTTTTATAACTTTTCGCCTCTTTTTTGTCATTTTTATATTTTTTTCGCATTAAGGGAAGGCTCCCCTGGATTTGGGCAAAAATAAGGCAAAGTTTGTAATTTTTTTGTGGGATAATGAAAAGGCGTACAAACTTCCGGTTTTGACTATTAAATTCGTCTATTATTTAGGAGTTTAAAAAGTTAAAAAACTTTATGAAATTCAAAATGGCGGCTACAAAATGGCGATTTCCGTAGGCCTCTGCGCGCCAAACATCGCTCGAGAACTGTAATCCTGCAGCCTCTTGTAGTGGACTGAAATCAAAAAGCATTGTCATTACTTAAAGACAACAAAATTGTCTATGCATTGAACTAGACTCAAAAAATTTAAACGAAAAATTCTTGCACAATGAATATTTGAAGTAAAAAGTTAAATTTTTTGCACCTTTTTTTAATTTCAACCACATTTAAAAATTAAAAATAAATAACTATTTATGCAAATTGTTGGTTCAAGGCATACAGAAAATCAAATACATTCGAGCAGTTTTTAGATGAAGAAAATCGGATCATTAGATCAAGTCCAGGGATTTCAGTTGGATTGGAAAAAATGGTTTCGAGATACACGCGTTTGAAGTTTTTAGAAAGTCAAGTTTATCAAGTTTTTTAACTTTTTAAACTCCTAAATAATAGACGAATTTAATAGTCAAAACCGGAAGTTTGTACACCTTTTCATTATCCCACAAAAAAATTACAAACTTTGCCTTATTTTTTGCCCAAATCCAGGGGAGCCTTCCCTTAAAAACTCAACACTTATTGATTTCTTTCAATTCTAATTAACAAAAAAAATTAATAATAATTTTTCAATGTACTTATTTTATATTATTTTATTTTATTTTATTTATTTTTATGTTATTTTATAATTAATTTTATATTATTTTTTCCATTTACTTATTTTATTTTATTCTATTCTATTTAATTTTTTTTATTTCATTTTATTTTATTTTACTTTATTTGTTTTAATTTAATTTAATTTAATTTTATTTTATTTTATTTATTTTATTTTATTAATTTTTATTTTATTTTATTTTATTTTATTTTATTTTATATTATTTTATTATATTATATTTTTTTCTTTGTTAGGTTTTATTGTATTTTTTTAATTTAATTTTATTTAATTTTATTTTATTTTATTTTATTTTATTTTATTTTACTTTAATTTATTTTATTATACTTATTGTTTTCTTTCAATTCTAATTAATAAAAAAATTAAAAATAAATTTTCAATTTACTTATTTTATTTCTATGTTATGAATTTAAAATGGGTATTACTAAAGAATATAATTTTGAAATAGATTTAAATATTTTTATTCTTATTTTTTATGTTTGTAATCTTTATGTTTTTATAATTGTTTGCCTTTTTACTAAAGAATATAATTTTGAAATAGATTTAAATATTTGTATTTTTATTTTTTATATTTGTAATCTATGTTTTTATAATTGTTCGCATTTTTTTGGAATATTTATATTTTTTCGCATTAAAAACTCAACACTTATTGATTTATTTCAATTCTAAATTTTTTTATTTTTTTTATAATTTTATTTTATTCTATTTTATTTTATTTTATTTTATTTTGTTTTATTTTATTTTATATTATTTTATTTTATTTTATTTTATTTTATTTTATTTTACTTTACTTTATTTGTTTTTATTTTATTTTATTTTATTTTATTTTGTTTTATTTTATTTTATTTTATTTTATTTTATTTTATTTTATTTTATTTTATTTTATTTTATTTTTTTCATTTTATTTTGTTTTATTTTATTTTATTTTATTTTATTTTATTTTATTTTATTTTATTTTATTTTATTTTATTTTATTTTATTTTATTTTATTTTATTTTATTTTATTTTATTTTATTTTATTTTATTATACTTATTGATTTCTTTCAATTCTAAATAATAAAAAAATTCAAAATAATTTTTCAATTTACTTATTTTATTTCTATTTTATAAATTTAAAATGGTTATTATTAAAGAATATAATTTTGAAATAGATTTAAATATTTGTATTTTTATCTTTTGTATATTAGAAATATTTATGTTTTTATAATTTTTTGCCTTTTCGGCATTTTTATATTCTTTTCGCATTAAAAACTCAACACTTATTGATTTCTTTCAATTCTAAATAACAAAAAAACTTCAAAATGCTCATTATAATTGAACCCTTTGATAAATTCACTAAAAAAAATAAACACTACCCCTCTCACTTCAACGCTTAACACCCCCACGGTAGTACATTAATTGCCAAATCGGCAACAACAACAAACATTGCAGATTTTGTGCTAAATTTTAATTTATTTCATCCACCTTGGCAGCGTTTTCTGCATTTTCGTTTGGTGTCATTGCGTGCGACAGCGCAACGCCAAAAGGGTTAAACTCTGGCGCGCTCAATGCGCCTTCCATGTCATTATGAGGCGAGTGGGGGGAGCAACATTTGGTGTTGCTGCGCTATTTTTGTGCATGTTATTGTTGTTGTTTCTGCTGCAAGAATAGCCGCTGGCATACGCTCGCCACGCCACGCTCGCGCATTAATGAAGTACGAAAGGAAGAAGCGTTGCCGTCAAGTTTTGTGGCGCGTCGCATCGCATCGCCCTTGATGAGTGCAAAATTTTGCAATTACGTTTTGGTATAATTACGTTATGCATATTATGTGCCACACCAGCGCGCCACACATACATACGTACGCACACAATCGACGCCCGGCGACGATCACTGCCGCCATTACAATGCAATATTTGCCCGGCCGACGCCAACGTGCCACACCACGACAACGAATAATGCACAAGAATAATTTTGTTGTGCTGCATTGTCGAAACTATGTCAACAATAATGTTTTCTACGCAGCATATGAGGTTTTAGAGATTGATTACATAATTGTTGACATGATTTTTTATATGATTAATGATTGTCTACATGATTTTTTATGTGTTTTAGTTTTTACATAATTTCAATAAATATTTTGAACAATTATTAGATTATCTACATCATTAATCGGAAAGTTTGAAAGAAAATCAAATAGGCGTAAATGTTGTTTAATTGTCTACATGGTATATAAAGTTATTTACCGGTTTTATTAGTTGATTTTAATTGTTGTCCAACTTAAAAAAATTCATTAAATGGTTTACAACAAATTTCATAAAGTTAACACAAGCTAACTCATTCTCTACAACATTTATGTGGTTTTCTACATGACTAAATAATTACTTGCTATATTTTGTGCAATTCCAAATCATACTAATATTTTTAACCGATTATCTACATGGTTTATTAACGTTTTCAGATGTTTTGCACAACCTAACTGGATTATCTACATTACTTAAAATATTTTCTACATTCTTTACTCATAACCTATAACTCTCTGAAAAGTTTTGTAAGTACTTATCCAGTCTAGACAATTCTTTACGTGATTCATATGAGAATTTATGCCATTTACATGAACCAACTCATTGTCTACATGGCTTCAATGTTTTCTAAATAATTTTTTTTGCATTAAATTAATTAAATTTCTGTACTTAACATGTGAGCATAAGATAAGTAATGATTTTCGATATGATTTATATGATATTTTAATTCATTTACAGAGGCTAACTCATTGTCTACATGGCATTAATGTTTACTACAAAATTATTGTGTATTAAATTAATTAAATTTCCGTACATAACATTTGAGCATAAGATTAATGACGATTGTGACATGATTTATATGATTGTTTGTGCCATTTGCATGGCCCAATTCATTGTCTACATGGCCTTTAACTTTTTCTAAATATCTTTTTTTCGTATTATATTAATTAAATTTCTGTACATAACATTTTAGCATAAGAAAAGTGTTGATTGCTGACATGATTTATATGAATGTTTGTATCATTCGCCTGGCCTAACTCATTGTCTACATGAGCTTACTGTTTTGTATATACATTTTTTGTATCAAATGAATAAAACTTGGGTACATAACATCTGAGCAAAAGAATAGTTACGATTTTTTACATAATTTATATGATTGCTTATACCATTTACAAAGCCTAACTCATTGTCTACATGGGTTTAATGTTCTCTAAATGCATTTTTAAATATTAAATTCATTAAATTTGGGTACCAGGGACTTGACCATAAGAAGTAAAGATTCTAGACATGATTTATAAGATTGTTTAAACTTTTTGCATAACCCAATTCATTGTCTACATGGGTTAAATTTTTTCTGTATGTATAAAAATAATGCAATTTTGCATACAAAATATTACAGTATAAAATTAATGTCTTTGTGATTTTCTAGAATGTTAGCATGACTTATTTATGTTCAAAACTCAAGCTATCCCATTATCTACATCGGTTACTTAACTTCGAAATAAATGATTGACAAACTAAATTAGTTGAATCTTAATTTAAGAATAATTTCTAGAATATTGCATGAGTTTTTTATTTGCAATGTAAAGTTAATTAATTTAAATTGAATTTCTACATTGTTTACATTATTTTTTTACACGATTTTTAAACACATTACACCACTTTAAATTGAATTTATGAACATTATCAAAGTCTGCCTAGTTGTTTAAAATATTTTCGCAATTTTTTATGCTCTTAAGCTCACTAATTTTTATATCGCTCCTTTCTCTACACGGTAAACTACATTACATTACATCAAATTTACACTTTTAACAACATTTTTCCTACGCATAATGTGTGTCTGACTTTCACACCACTTTCTACACAACATTTTCATGCGCATACATATTTTCTACATGATTTTTTAATTCTCTACATTTGCATGTAGACAGTTTAGAAATCATAAAATATTACCAAATACAAAAGGACACCTCGCCTTGTGCCCAATTGCCACACTTTCAGCTGTCGCCTGCCCACTGCTCGCTCCTAGCTGCACTGCAGCGCGTTCCGGCTGCCACATGGCACAATGAAGCTCATTAGCATACATCACCGATGTGGCGTCGACGACAACGACTACAACAATGACAACAAAAACAAAAACAACAAGGGCTATGACTGCAACTGCCTTAACGAAAATGGACACGAACCTGGCGCGCTGCTCTGCTTGCTGGCTGGCTGGCGTGTGTGTAGAAAATGAGCGCGCACTGCATGCCGTGGCAATGAAAGGAAACGGCCACGAAAAGGAGTAGCAGGCGAGGAATAAATTATACAAAAAAAGTGTAGAATAAAATTGAAATGGAAGTAGGTACTAGAAATAAAATAAAGGAAATCACAAAAATAGCTGCGAGCCTTTGGCAATGAGGCGCAGACGAAGCGCAACAACAAATTCAAAAATCACAGTGGGCGAATTTCAGTGTCAGCCCTGTCACGGGGGTACGGGAGGGCGTGTTTGCTGTCCACTTGTGCTGGTTCCATTATGTTTTTTTTGGTTCTTTTTCATAATATTGAATTTTTAATAATTCGAAATACGTTGCAATGTTGGCCGCTGAGGAGTGGAAAGGGGATGGTAGAGTCAAAATGGGCGTGTTGCTACATCAATGAAACGTGTTCGCGCGGGCATGGCTTACGCTCATCTCATGCCCAATAACTGAATTGTTGGAAGACAATCAAATAATTTATGCTCACATCAACAAAACTAATTTTGCCGGAAAGCGTTTGCCGACCAACTGAATGGAAGCGAGAAGTAAAGCAACCAGGAATGAGTGCAAATTTTGAAGAGGACATTGAACCAAAGTTTCTACAAGTAGGAAGAGGAGTTTACGAATGGAAGTCATTTGCATATTATTATTGAATTTCATGTGGAGATTTGTACACCAAATTGTAAAAAGTTATGTGTAGATTATTGTAATCATTGTTGGGGATTAAAAAGAAAAATTCAAAATTAATCTAAATATACAGAAATTCAGAATTATAAATTTGTGTGCTGTGGCTAGGTTTGTTTGATTATTTTAATTGAAGTCATCATAGTCAATCATAGTCAGATTTTAATTCAAACATCAAATGATGATATCTTAGAGATTTCTCTCAGATAGTTCGTTTTTAGATCTTTAAATCTTGTTGGTAATTTTATTTGTGTTTTTGAGTTTTTAATTAGAGCCAACTGAACATCCGTTTAGCGATCTCTCTATCCACTACGCTTTCTACTCTCTCGCCTCTCTCTGAATTTCCACTCTTACGTGTTCTCTCCATATTCTAAACTCTCTTATCTTTCTCAAAATTTTCATTCAACCCTATGTACTATCTCTACCCTTTTGGCTTTCTTTGAATAGTCATTTTCATCTCTCCATTCTTACCATTTTCTTGACTCTTTTATCCCTTCCTGAATGTCTATTTAGCCCTATGTATTTTCTCTTAGATCCTTACTCTAGAAACCCTCTTTAGGTGATCTTTGAATAATAACTTTAATCTCTCCAGTCCTACCATTCTCTCTATGCTCTAATTCATTTCTCTATGATTCCTACTCTTAAAACCCTCTTTGAGAAACCATTAAGCTCCATGCGCTTCTCCATTCTTTCTATTCTTTTATACCTCTCTGAATTTCTATTTAGTCCTATGCTTTTTCTTTACGACCCTACTCTTGGAACCCTTATGAATTATTATCTCGCCCCATGCGTCTATCTATTCTTTCCTATCTCTCTACTCTCTCATTTTTGTCTGAATTTTCTTTTTATTTTCTCTGTACTCTCGACCTTTCTTCCATTTTTTATGTTTTCTATTTATCCCTTTGTATTTTTTGTTTCCTTTCTCCTCTCTCATCTGTTTTTGAATTTCTATTTAGTCTTTTAAATTCTCTCTTCTCCTCTCTACTCCTTAATACTTCTCATATACTTTCTTTAACCCGTCATGTTCTGGCTCGATCACTTTTAGATCTTGTTCTTTGTTAAATTATATCTTACGACATTGTAGTGCTCTCTCAATTGCCCATTTGGCTCTACTCCACTGATCGGCAAAGCTTACTCATACGAGCAGTACGCTCAGCACACGCATTCTTACGCTCTTTCAATCATTCGTTGTTCAGACAAAAACGAAGCAACACGTGTGGTGGCTGCGTTGGTTTTTGTCTTGTGTACGCTGCAAGAAATTGTATGTATGAAAAAAATAGATGTTTTTGTTGTTGTAGTTTTGTGTGTATGCTTTTTTGTGTTGGCGATTTGTTTCTTATTCGCTTTTCGGTTTAATTTTATACAGTGTAGAAAAATTACTCTGCGCTCACTAACACCATCTCATTGTCAATTTTGCCGACCCCTGCTCTACTCGCAACTTCTCTGCTCTCTCATTCCTCTTTAAATTTAGCAGCATGCTCTCTCTTTCTCGTTTTTCTTCTGTCATCCCTTTATTAATGTTTGTATTTTCTCTTTATCCTCACTACTGTCCCATTTCTCATTCTCTGTCTACTCTCTGATCATTCTCTTAATAACTTTCTGTGTTCTCTTTATCCTCTCTACTTTACCACTCCTCATTCTCTCACTACTCTGTCATCACTCTATGTGCTCTCTTTATCCTCACTACTTTCCCATTTCTCATTCTCTCTCTACTCTGTCATCACTCTTTTATTATCTCGATGTGTTCTCTTTATCCTCACTACTCTCCCATTCCTCATTCTCTTTCTATTTTGTCACTCCTCTCTTAATGTATCTGTATTTTCTCTTTATTCTCACTTATCTCCAACTCCTCATTATCTCTCAACTCTGTTATCACTCTCTTAATATCCCTATGAGTTCTCGTTATCCTCCCTACTCTCCCACTCCTCATTCTCTCTATACTCTGTCATCACTCTATGTGCTCTCTTTATCCTCACTACTTTCCCATTCCTCATTCTCTCTCTACTCTGTCATCACACTTTTAATATATCTATGTGTTCTCTTGATCGCACTACTCTCCCATCCCTCATTCTCCCTCCTCTGTCATCATCCCCTCTATAAATGCCTCTGCGTGTTCTCTTTATCTTAACTTAACCCTCTTCAAATAGCTTTATGTGTTCTTCCTTCCTGTTATGTTTTCAGTCAAACTTCTTTAGATCTATTTTTAAAGTAAGATTATAATTTTCTAATTATTTATTCTCTCCCACACTGCTTTCTATTTTTTCAATTTTTTCTTTTTTTACTTCATCATTACTCTCTTCTCTTTGACCTTATACTCTCTTTTCTGAATTCGCGCTTCTACAGTTTTCTCTTTATTAAGGAAAGTCTAGAATGCTCATAGCAGTCAACATTTTTAATACATATACAAGGTGCAACCCAAAGTAAACAGGACTTTTATAAAATAAAGAAAACGGATGATTATTTTTGTATAATTCTTTTTATTTATTCAAAATACTCTCCTTCTGCTTCGATACAACGTTTTGCACGGTCCAAAAGCATTTGGAATGAGTGTTTTAGGTCATCGGCCGGCATCGCCTTCAGAATGTTGGTACAAGCCTTTTGGATGTCCTCAACGTCCTTATAACGGTTTCCTTTCATCGGCAAATGCAACTGACCGAATAAGTAGAAGTCACAGGGAGCCATATCAGGCGAATACGGTGAATGATTGATGGTAAAAATGCGATTTTTGGTCAAATAATCGGTCGTAACTAGGGCTCTGTGAGCCGGTGCATTATCATGCAATAAACGCCAACTTCCTTCCTCGCGATATTCTGGCCGAATACGACGAATGCGATGCACCAAACGCTTCAAAACTTCAACATAAAACAAAGCGTTAATTGTTTTTCCCGGTGGAACAAACTCTCGATGAATTATTCCCTTTGAATCGTAGAAACAAATGAGATGAGTTTTGATTTTTGACTTCTCACGGCGGGTTTTTTTTCGGATTTGGCTCATCTGGGTGCTTCCATTCGGCACTTTGACGCTTTGTTTCGGGATCATATTGAAAGCACCACGTTTCGTCACCGGTTACGATGTTGAACAAGAAATTTGGATCACGTCTGGCTTCCCGAACGATGTCTTTTGCGTGCTCAATTCTCTGCGCTTTTTGGTCGTCGGTTAAAGTGTGCGGAATGAAGCGAGAACACACTTTACGGAGACCCAAATGTTCGGTTAAAATGCGATCAATTGATGTTTTGGAGATGTTCAATTCCATTTCCATCAATTCCAATGATGATTTTGGCTGCATTTTGATAAAATCACGCACAGTTTTGATGGCATCGTCAGTAATCACAAATTTCGACTGGCCGACGTGTTCGTCGTCATTCAAGTCTTCACGACCATTCTTGAATCGATTCAACCACTCATTAACACGGCCACGGGATAAACAATCATCACCATAAACTTGCTTTAACAATTTAAACGTTTCGGTAAAAGTTTTACCAAGTTTAAAACAGAACTTAATATTAGCTCTTTGTTCGATCGACATTCTCGTACCAAAGTTAAAAACATACTGTCACATTGAGCGGGATATTTCGGCGTCTACTAGACCAAATGTCATGAAATTTAGACAGTATGTGAATGAAAGATGTACCTTTCCAACGCATGTCCTCACACATAGATGGCGCCACCAGAAACGTCCCTATTGCAAAAGTCCTGTTTACTTTGGGACGCACCTTGTATATTAACGTTTTTAATTATTTTATATCACAATATTTTGAAAGGAAATCTTCCGTGACTTTTATTATTTTTTAAAGCTAACTAACAAGAAAACTAAAAAAAATTGGTTAGACATTTTTACTGCTATTTTATAACATCATTTCATATGAGCAATTTATGATAAGATTTCGATTTTTTTAGCGGTTCCATTTTTCTACGATTTATCGGTAAAAAATTGGTCAGATCTGGCAATGATAATATCAATGTTGCTCAGTTTGGTTTGCCATTTCATAGTGAATGGACTAACGCCAGAAAAAAATTTTTTTGGGAAAATCATTGTTCAGTTCAGTTTATCTTATGGTCGATATAATCGTCCATGCCCCAATTGAATGGAATGTAGCTTCTCTAGATTATTTTCTCTGAAGTTACGTGAAGTACTTAATTGGTTTATGTAAACAAACTTACACCGAACACAACACATGGGCGAAACTATAATCGAACACAAATAACATAAAATCTTCTTACTAAAAGGGTTAGTTTTCAGTTTTTATTATGTAACGTCATTATTATTTTTTTCAATTTAATGTATCACACACAAGAAAAGCAGTCGACAGTATTAAAGTTTTATTTTCATGAAGTTGTTTTCACTTTTCAAGTCCTCTCTCTTTCTGCATTATTAAAAATTTTCCAGCAAATTTTTAAAATATTTTAAATTATTTTAATTTCTTTGATTCATAAACATAACCACACTATATTACAATTTGCCATAATTATCGCTATATTTATTTTAAAAATATCGATAAATTCTATTTTCAAGCATAAAATAAGAAAATTCGTATTCTATTTTGCCATTTCCACGCAACACCATAAATCTGCTGAACACACACACACATAGAGTACACATTTTAATTTAAGTTTTATTTTAAGAGCTTTACGACATTTGCGAAAATTTATCGAACCCATAGCCAACCCATACGTTGGCCCAAACCAGCCGCCAGGACGAGCGAAGTGGCGCAAAAGCGTAGATGGCGACACGATTTAGTGGTACACAGGTAAATGTGGACAGTGCGTAAATATGTGCAGAGAGTCGTATGTGTGTGTGTGGGTGTAAGAGGGTTGCTGCCATAAGTGTGCAATATACACATACATACATATATGTATTTATGTATGTACTACACATAAATGACTGCATGCAGGCGGCGGCCAAGAAAGGACCTGCCAAGTCGTGTGTGACTGTGTGCGTGAGTGTTTTTGCATAGAGCAAAATGCAAATGCAATTTAAAATATGACAACATAATATTGCCAAACAGCAACGACAGGCGACAACAACAACAACAATTACGACAAAATTATTACCCACACCAACATAATGTTTGTCGTGGGGGAAGGGAGGCGGCAGGGGGCACGCAGACATGCACATAAGCCTGATAAACATTTCTCATTAATGCAGCCAAAGTGGAGCAGGCGAACCTTCTTCGTTGCAAACTTTTTCACTGTAAAGTTGTGTGCGTGTGTGTGTGTGAGTGAGTTTTATATTTATGAGCGTGTGTGTGTGTGTGAATGTGAAAGTTCAGCTCGGCAACTAAACATTCACACCCACACTGCGCTTTTGGTGTGACTCGAAATTATTTTATTAAAGTCGAAATTTGCAATTTACTCCAAAAACAAACCAATCACATGCAAACTAAGAACAACCACACTAATATATAAATGTCCTTTAAAATGCATGTAAACATTGCACTCCCCACTCCTGAACGCAAATGCAGCCCAAATCACCGCAAAGCCCAACGATTCACTCTCTGAAGTCGTTGTACTCAGCACTGAGAACTCGATGGGTTGCAGAGAAGTTAACATAATTTGACTGTACTAAAGGACACTCGAACGCTTTTGCCACCCACATCCAACATACCAGAAATTGCGCTACAACACAGCTGGACAGCAGCACAGAAGGTGTGGGTGAGCGAGAAGTTGTGGAATTCTTTTACGATTTGGCCACTTTTCATGTGCGGCAACATGAACTGGGAGCGAAGCAATTTCGCTCTCGCTCTCACGCGCACAACAATTGCCGCCAAGTGACCAGCAACAGCCGCCGCACAAACGTCCGTCTGGGCCACTGGACAACAGGCTGCACAACAACAACATCAACAACAGAAAACTTGTTTACAAGGAAAATTTGTTCAGCCGCATCAGAAAATCTTCTTCACTTACAAATTTCCTTTGGCACTCGGTTCAAGTCGCTTTGCCGAAGCATTGTTGGCGGTCAGGTCAGGCGCTGTTAGTGTGGATTATTGTTGTTGTCTGAGACAGTGACATTCTGCTGTCGACAGTGGCTGTGCGCCTGGCAGCACACAATGAAAAAGAGAGAAACAGACGATAGCAACAACTGGTGGAAAATTGAGTGTTGCGACAAGAAAGTGTGTGAGGAAAGAAAACGAACCGTGGGTTGGAGTAAAATGTTATCAGCAGCATTTTTATATTTTTTCTTGGAGTTTCAATAGCAAATCGTTAAGTTTGCAGTCAGTACTGTCAATGTGACAAGTGGGTTAAAGTAGTAATTTGTGTATCTTATTGCTAATTCTTTTATCCCGATTAGGTCAACAAATAACATTTTTGTTTAATAAACCTGTAAAATTTTGTATTGACTATGTAGATGACATTTTCACGTAGATTTGAATGAGTTTAAAAAAAAATTTTGAGTAATACTTTTATGATTTGTATTGATTTTTTATGAAAAAAATATAGTTTTTCAATTCCATATACAAATTTTTATATATTGTTACAATTTTTGGCTAAAAAAATTAGTTTTTTGTATTAATAACACAACAGTTACAGTAATTTTTCTTATTTTTAGTAAAAAAAAAAGATTTTTATTGTCTACATAATATTTCCACATGGATTTTTAATAATTCCTAATAGAACCCTTTTTTTCAGGTGTGTGTGTGAATATGTTATGACTTTTGATGATTTTATTTAAAAAAATTTTGTTTTCCATTGTTATTAATTATTTTCAAGACATCTGAAACAAACCTGTAACATTTTCTATTGTCAAGATATTATCTTCATGTGGATTTAAATGCGTTTTGTTAAAAGAAAAATTTTCTTTCTACTTCTTTAAGTAATAGTTTAATGATTTGTTATAATTTTTTATAAAAAAATATAGTTTTTTCAGTTTTTTTATACAAACATTTTTAATAATTTTTTTAAATTTTTAGTTTAAAAATATTTTGCTTTTTTTAACATAAAAGTTGTATGCAGGTATAGATAGAATAGAATTTTGTTTTAATTTATTTATTGGTTTTCAGTAAAATTTTGTCCATTTTTGTTAAAAAAAAAACAACAATATTTTTTATTGTCTACATATTTTAATATTTTTGATGCCTTTAGTAAAAAATAATATTACACTTTTTAGGAAAAGTTAATGTGTTCTATTGTTTTCATATGACTTTTATGATTTTTGTTGCTTTTATCGAAAAACCTAAATTTTCTACTGTCTACATAAAATATCTAAGTACATTTGTAAAAATTAGTTAATTTTTTGTATTGCCTATACAAGATTTTTATGATTTTTCATGCTTTTAGTGAAATAAAAATAAATTTGTTATTGTCCATATAAAACATACTGTAAGTTTTTCATAAAAAGTTTATTTTTTCTATTTCCTACATAACATTTGTATGATTTTTAATATTTGTAGTGAAAAAAAAATTAATTTTCTTTTGTCCGCACGAAATATCGATTGAGATTTTTATTAAAAAAATTGATGTTTTCTCTTGTCTTCATATGATTTTTATAATTGTTAATGCTTTTAGTGAAAAAAAAATCAATTTTCTGTTTTTCAATTTGTATTTGTATTTGAAGTATCCATGGAAATTTGTGTTAAAAAAATAAATGTTTTCTGCTATATACATAACAGTTTTATGATTTTTAGTGCTCCTAGTAAAAAAAAATCAATTTTCTATTGTCTACATGAAGTATCCATGAAGATTTGTTTATGATTTCTGATGCCTTTTGTGAAATAAAAATTCAATTCCATTGTCGACACAAAATATTTATGTAGATTTCTCATACAAAGTTAGTTTTTGCTATTGTCTACATAAAATTTGTATGGTCTTTGATATTTTTAGTGAAATAAAATAATTTTTTTCTTGTCTACACAAAATATCGCTGTACATTGTTGATAAAATTTTTATTTTTGCTATTGTCTACTTAACTTTATTTTTGAATTTTTATGTTTTTAGGGAAAAATAAATAATGTTTGATTGTCTACACAAAAAATGGTTGTAAATTTTTGATAAAAGGATAAGATTATCTATGGGTTGGTGGAGTTTTGGTAAAAAAAAATTATTTTTTGTTTATCTATAAAAAATGTCCGTTGATTTTTAGGAACTTATATAAAAAGCCTTTTTGCTATTAACATTTTCAATTTGTTTTTTTTACCGATGTTTAGTTAAAAAAGTCATGTTTTTGATAATACAAATCCAATTTCAATGATTTCATTGTTAAATTAAGCTCAAATTATTATTAAATATCGGTATTTAATTTTAATTTAATCATTAGCAAAATACAAAATTATATCTATTATTATATATTCAGTAAATGATAAAAAATTACCCACCATTTGCAAATTTCCAAACTAATAAATTTTCAATAAAAAAATCAACGCTGACGTTGGCAATTAAAGTGTCGTCTACACATCTCGACTCATACTTCGGTCGTCACTTATTGTCCAATCAATATTTGCAGCTGTGAATTGAGCCAACGTCCATTTGAAACTTTCACCTAATTGAACTGGCCAAGTCTCACACGCCGCTGCCAATCGAACGAACTTAATTATATGCTAAAAAAAAACTGAATTTTGCATTCGAAAATGCCAAACGAACGAAGCAAAATGCTTGAAATATTCATTCAGAGAATTTGCATGAATATGACAAATTTACTGCTGGCTGCATGACAATGTTGCCGATACTTTTGCGTTGATTGCTTACTGTTTGCTCTGCATTCACCATCCTACGTCCCCCCACCCGTAGATCACAGTGGCGCACAGCGACTTTCTAATCGCTTAATAATTGCACACATTAACACAAATGCGGTCAGCAGAAGTAATAGAAACAATATTGGCAACAACAACACATTGTAATAAAGTTCGAATTATGAGCAGATGCTGCTTGGGCCTATAAGTACATAGTCTCGCTTGAAAGTGGAGAGAATTTGCTTTTATTGACTACAAGTTTGTCGATAAATGTTGGGGACACAATGTTGCTGGGTAGAAGAGAAGCAACATTGCTGTTGACTTCAATGGGATTTTGTATTCTTTTGGTATTCTAAATGGAAGAGATTTTGAATTTCCCTATAAGACATGATTTAGTGCACTTTTTTCGATTTCGGTGATGAAGAACCTCTAATTTTACGCGGTTTTCACCAAAGATGAGCTAAAAAATTGTCGGCCCAGAGTGGGGTGGGAAATTCGACAAATTGCACCACAGCTGCTCAGAAGTTAGTCTTAGAGGGTTAAAGTCTATGATGAACCCCCACTAGTTTTTCCTACTGAACATTTCTTTCAAACATAGTCGTCCCCGATCTCCAACCCTTAATGGGGCTCCCATACAAAATGATCGATTTTATAAAATAGGCTCCAACTGCTCCCAGGTTGGTCCCAGGTGTATTAAATGTAAGACGGATACTCATTTATTTTCTCTTCCGAATGTTTCTTCCAAACATATCTACCCGCTATCTCAAAGTCTTAAGGGGGCTGTCATACAAAACTGGCCATTTTCATTGGAATTGGCGCCCCACTTATAAATGTAGTAGTCAAGTAGTCATCGTATCTCGGAAACTACTAAACCGATTTGAATGAATTATTCAGCGATCGGCAGCACTCTTGTGCACAAAAAATACAAAATCACTTAATGTTCAGAAATTCACCACCAGAGGGCGTGTCCCATACAATTGGAGTTGTGAAGCTGAACTTTTAATTTTCTACGAAGCAACACTAAATCCTGTCTAATCCCCATTGAATTTAGGATATGCGGAGGGGAAAGGATATGGATCCTCATTTTTACAAAATACACAATAAAGTTCACTTAAAAATTTAGCTCCTTACGTAATCACTAAATCACTAAAAAAAACAATAAAACGATAACTATTAAGCTCCATAATTTTTATCAATAAATTAATACACATTCAATTGCTTTGAATCGCTTAATCTGGTTCTGTATGAAATACAAACCAGATTATGAAATATCTGTGCATGGCCATAAAAATCGCATCAATATGCAACGATAACTTATCGATTATATGTGGCCGATTTATTTGTTAGTTTTTTTTTTTTGCTAACCTAACAATTTTGCGTTGCTTTTCTCGGGTCTTTTCACCGTTGCACGGCCAATAGTTTTATTGATTTAATTTGTATTAGTTGTTGTTGTTGTTGTTGTTGTGCGATTGCAATTGCTGCAAGTCATTGCCGATCCAGCCCACCATCGCCTATTCGCATTAGAGAAATAAATTTGATTGCCGGACTGAAACCACCGCTGCTGCTCTGACGGCGCCAATAACGGTCGAAGCGTCCGCACGCTGCCACGTAGCGTCGATTTATTTTCACCTCGCGCTCCGTGCGGCCATTTCGACTTAATTATAAAATGTCGTGCATATCGTAATAATAAATTTTGCGTTGTTGTTTTTTCTTTTCTTTTCACTTTTGGTGTTTTTTTTAATGTTTTTTCTTTCCCGCCAGCACTTTTGCCATTTCAATTTTTGGTCTCGTTTCGTTTTGGTGGCGTTAAAGAAAACGCTATAAATTTCAATAATGCATTATGTGTCTGAGGAGCAGAAAGTGGTGAAGTGGAGTGAAGTGGCGAGTGCAGTTGGTGTGGTATGTTGAAATTATGGTTGCAACTTTTTTTCATGAAGTCAAATGCAGCGGCAGAGATAAATGGATAATCAGTTTGAGGCTCTAAAACTTTGAATTAAATGTGTTGAAATTATATTAAAATAATAGTTTATGCATCTCAATAAATTAAGAAAATTTCTCACCACTTCACAGTGATTCGTTCCATAGACAAAATTCAAAATATTTATAGTCTCAGAATTTAATGATTTGTATGTCATTTGAAAGGTAAAACTTCAACTAAGCAAACCCCAACACATCTGCGCAAAAAATTAATTAGTGTGTGTGCAAAAGCGGCTCGAAGTTGAAACTTTTTTCACAAAAAAATGTAAGCACATATTTTCTGTTTTTTTAGTCTATTGAGTAAACATAATTTTAAAAATACATGGTTACCAAGAAGTTGCTAAAACTTTCAATACAGATTAAGAAATGATGTGGCCATTTTCACTTTTAATGTTTTCTTAAAATTTCCAAACCTGAGGCTTTTACATTACTTTTAATTCAAAATATTTTTTTAAATTAAAAATCTGAAAATTGGCAAAACTTAGAGGAAAATATCTAAAAAGTGTGTGAAAGTATGTTCCTGGATTTTTTTTTTATTTTAAGAAGCATTATTTCTTTGTCGAATAATGTAAACACATCCTCCGATATCTTCCGATCTCAGAAAATAATTCAATTTGAACACCTATTTTTCGACAAAATTTAATTGTTTCATCCCTAAAAGTATGCAATCAGCATGAAAAATTGAGAAAACTGCATAAAAGCAAAACATACGTCTATTGTTATTGTTTTTATTACAAAAGTAAAGGGTCCTAAGACAATTTCTGTTACTCTTCGCAATTATCAATATTGACGTTACCGATTAAATATAAAATCTGAAAAATCTAGCCATTAGAATTCTTGCTAAAGCTTTCCAAAAATGACGAAAAGCACAAATTTATTTATTTATCCTTCTAATTTTGTCCCGCGGTTGTATGGAGTCGAATAACTGTACACTTGTCCTAAAGTTCATTATTAAAAAAATTAGATTAAAATTATTAAAAATTAAATTAGTACAAATATTAAATGAAATTAAAAACCCGCTGTCGCCTACATACAGTCCGTCTGCCCATTCCAACTGTGTGCGTGCAGTCCAGTTGTTTCAAATTTTATTAGCTGTCACTTGGCCTCCTTACTACAGTCTGGCAACGCTGCACCAACTCACTGTAAGAGACTCAAGTAATTATTAGCGCAATTAACTACTTTTTATTATATTTTGCAGCACCCTTGATTGTGTTTGTTGTTGTTGTTATTGTTGCGACAACAACAACAACAACACAGCACAATAATTCATAAGCTAAATACATTTTTAATTATGATTCGGACTGAACCGAACCCAGCACCCAGTCGCAGTGAAGTGAAGTGAAGCGAAGTAAAGTAAAGTGAACTAATAATTATGCCAAATGCCAAATGGTAGCGGCGCCGTTCGACGGCCGACTGCCAACGTTGTCGTGTGCACATTTTTAGTGTCGGAGGTGTTGTTGTAGTTGTTGTAGCGGCTGTTAATTGCGGCAGTTTGGTGGTGTGGCAGCCGCACTACAACACCAACACCAACACAGACTCAAACACCAGCCGCGACTGGGCATATTAGTCGAGCGTATTTAAATTAATAATTACGTTAACTCGATTGCAAAAACAACAACACACACAACGTCAACAACAACAACTAAGCGACAACCACGCTTCGACCACGAGGACGACGTTGATGGCGTCGTTGTGGTCACAGCAGCGCCAATCGTTCTGGCAGGGATATACTTAGTCGCTGGCTCGCGGACTTTGGATGAGGACTTTAATTGCTTATAAGTATTTATGTATATAAACTATTGGCGACCGAGCCGACGAGATGTGTGCGACGAGTGGGCAGCCGGCTGCGGTATAATTAGGTGCACTTAGTGTGTAATTATTTCAATTAAATGTTGCATTAGTTGGCTTTACGAGGACCACGTGTCGACTGACGAGCAGACAGGCAGACAGACAGAAAGACGTTGTGCGGCCTCGATGAGCTGTCGAATGCAATTTGAAGCAACTTTGATGGAGAACACTAACTAATAAGTCTGCTGTCGAGCCTGTTTATGAAACTGGAATTAGCCAAAGCTAAGTGGAATTGGTTTTGTATTAGTGAGCTAAGGATTAAAGCTTTTTGTATTATTTTTTTGTAACTTCTGATAAAAAAAATTACTGGAATTTGGTCAACCTTTTTTTTTTGGATTGGTTCATCTGTTATCTGGTGGCAGGGGCGGATTCAGAAAAATATTTCGGGGGGCTTTCAAAATGTCATTCTTTAATATTCATAAAATGCCAAAAATGCCTTTTAATTTGTATGTAGTTTTAAAGTCGATCCTAATATTTCGGGGGTTTCAACCCCCAAACTCCCTCTGAATCCGCCACTGTCTGGTGCTCAAATATCTTTTGGGAGTTAATGTTTGACTGGCAGGCCCGGAAAATTGTACGATATATCATAAAATTTTTTTAAGATTTATTATTTGACAGCGAATGTACTTTTTATTAACGGCTTTTTAATTTTCATGAAGCAGGCTGTGTTGTATCATTCTGTTTAAAAATATAAATCACACCAGCCGTGGCTACAAAGTATGAGTAAGTTTTGTAAGCAGCTCTTTATGTTTGTTTAAAAAAAAAATTAATAAATTATTCATAGAACTTAAAAACCAAACAAAAATTTGATGAATTTTTACTCCTTTGCGGACCATTGAACGATATATCTTACACAATTGAATGAGCTGTAATTCTGAACTAAAATTGTGTTTTTGATATTTTGTTGTTCTGTATTGCTAAAATGTTCAAAAAAAAGTCAATATTTTGAAGGAAAAATTGTTATCTCCAGAAATGCGCAAATTGACCGGAAAGGATTAAGTATATGCGCACAGTAAATCACACTTTTTTAATCCTTGGTTGATCCCGTTACATTTTTATGAAAAAATATCTGTCTGATTATATCGTCTTTGAAGTGCTTTCTACTAAATCATGTTTCCCCATACAAACTCTTAACCCATCATTGACCTCGTCAGATTTTTATTTTCGTAAAATTAAAAAAAAAACACGTGTCAAATTATTGCTCACCAAGAGTACTTTCACCAAGTTTGAAGTCAATGGGCCCATAAATTGTTTGTTTGTTTTTCACAGTTTCTTCATACAAACTCTTAACCCGTCGTTAACCCCAGGTTTTGTTTTTCGAAAAATGAAAAACACGTATCGAATTTTTTTACATGTTAAGTGCTTTCACTAAGTTTGAAGTCAATAGGCATATAAAATCTTCTTTCTTTATACAATCTTTTAACCCTTGGTTCGCCCCACTATTTTTTGATTTTCGAAAAAATTAAGAAAAGTTTCGAATTACTTGTCACAAAGAGTACTTCCACTAAGTTTGAAGTCAATTGTCTCAATCATTTAGGCTGTTTCGCAGTTCCTCCATAAAAACTTTAAAGCCGTCGTTGAAGCCTTAAGGTTTTGATTTTCAAAAAAATAAAAAACACGTATCGAATTATTTCTC
Source organism: Melieria crassipennis (assembly GCA_963668005.1). Taxonomy (NCBI): domain Eukaryota; kingdom Metazoa; phylum Arthropoda; class Insecta; order Diptera; family Ulidiidae; genus Melieria; species Melieria crassipennis. The sequence continues at coordinate 10,141,907 of OY764963.1, forward strand.
GCTAAGAGTACTTTCACCTAGTTTAAAGTCAATAGGCTCATTAATTCATGTTTTTTCACAGTTTCTCCATACAAACTCTTAACCCATAGTTGACAACGTCAGATTTTGATTTTCCAATAAATGAAAAACACGTATCAAATTATTTCACATTTGAAGTACTTTCACCAAGTTTGAAGTCAAAAGGCGTAAAAAACATGTTTCTTTATACAAAATTTTAACCATTGGTTCACCCCTTTAAGTTTTAATAGTCAAAAAAATAAGAAACACATGTCAATTTATTTTTGATTTCAAGTGTTTTCACCAACCTTTCAGGTTTTTTTTGTAGTCTTTCCGTGTACAAACTTTAACCCCTTGTTGACCTCGTTCAATTTTGATTTTTGAAAAATTCAAAAATACATGTCGTATTATTTTTTATTTGGAGTGTTTTCACCAAATTGGGTGTTTTCACCCATTAAAACGCGTTTCTTCACATAACACCTTAACCCATGTTTGCCCCTTTAGACTCTGAATTAAAAAAAATCCCGTCTTAGCGGAAGTTAATTTTTCAAGATGTACTTCCAGTTCAAATTTCATATTTGTATTGTATTTCATAACTACAAATAATATATATCATATCCGCTGATATCTCAGAAAGTACACATCGGATTTGGGTAATTTTTCACAAAATAAATTTAAAAAATATATAAAATTGTTCACCATACATAAATAAAAGTGACCAAAGCAAAAGTACTGAAATACTAAAGAAAATGCAGATATTTAAAAATGAAAACCCTTCAAAATGACCACAATGGTCTTTCTAGTGTTAAATAGCGAACGAATCGACTAGAAGAAGCCTTGTCAAGTTTTCGTCAACATAATTTTTTTATAATAATTTTCGAGAAATATTCCATTGCCATGTACATAATTTGTTAGTACAAGTAGAAGAATTCTACCACAAGCTTGCAGACCTCATACGGCAAGCTTTAAGTGCCCATCAGACCCTACTTAAAGGGCCTTTCACACATGTGTTGTTTCTTTCCTTACGGCTGCAATGGTTTTTATATGTTCCACTCAATTCAACCCACTCGATTCCCACTCACATTAACCCCGACCGCTTGTGACTTTGCTGCGCCACAGCTCACTCGTTCACATTGTTCAATTGTTCGATGGTGAAAATTTGTTGTGAACGCGCGTAATTAGCGCATTTTGCTAATTACAAATAATGTGAGCAAATAATGTTGCCTGTTGTTGTTATTGTTGTTGGAGTTGTTTGCCTCATTTTGTTGAAATTTTATTCCTACTTATTTATACGTTTTGCGCATTGTTTTTGTGTTTTTTTTTGTTTTGCTGTTGTTTTGTTGTGTTGTCGCAATTAATGGAGCCATAAAGTGAGAATAGTTTCACTTAAGTGCCGCAAACACACACACTCGCACACATACTTATACACAGCCAGTACGCTGGGGTGGAAGGTAGAGTCGATTGCTGTCGACTGCCGGAGCGGGGGTTAAGTGCCACACACAACAGTGGAGCACATAATTGCGTGCAGTTAATAATTGAAAGTGGGCGAATAAAATTGAAAATAATTAATTAACTTCTGGTATGATTGTAATCATAATTACAATGTTCGCCATAATGATGCTCGCCATGATGTTAATGATGTTCTGGGAAAGTTGATGGTAGTGGTTAATGTGGGCAATTAAAGTCTATTGACTACTTTGTAATGTGAAAAATGAGCTGCGAAAACGTTGCTACACATACGACAATACATTATGGAGATTTTCAGTATTGATTCATTAACTTTTCTGCGCATATTTTTTAACGAAAAATTAGGTTATTTAACACTCAAATAGAATCCAATCGATTAATCGGCATTGGCTAGTGTCGGCCAAAAAATTTGGTATCGACCTATTTTGTTACTTTAATTTGTTACCGAATTTTGTTAATTGTTTTGAATCTGAATCACTCAATTTGTGTTTTTAATTTATGTTAATTAAAAAACATTTTTTTTTATTTTTTTTTATTTTCGTGTCATTTATGTAAAATATATTAAAAAAATGCATACTTCATATAAATAAATTGTAAAAAAAATTGTTTTTGATTGAATCTATTCGTTTTGTTTCTTCTACGGCATCGGCCAATTCTCGCCCTTCCGACCGAATAATCGGCTTCGGCTAGTATTGGCCAAAAGAAAAGGTACCGGCATAAGCCTATTTTCTTACTTTAATTTTTTCCAATTTTGTTAATTTTTTGAAGTTGAAGCACTCAATTTTTATTTTTAGTATCGGCCACAAAACTTGGCATCGGCATTGGTCTATTTTCTTACTTTAATTTTTTTTCCAATTTTGTAATTCTTTTGAATCTGAATCACTTTATTTTTAATTTAATTTATTTTAATTGAAATTTTTTTTTTAATTTCTTCAATTTTTTGTCATTTATGTAAAATATATTACAAACAAATGCATACTTAATATAAATAAAATGTAAAAAAATTTTTTTTTATTGAATCTATTCGTTTTGTTTCTTCTACGGCATCGGCCGGTTCTTGCCCTTCCGACCGGTTAATCGGCTTCGGCTAGTATCGGCCACAAAAATTGGCATCGGCATTGGTCTATTTTCTTAGTTTAATTTTTGTTCCAATTTTGTTAATTTTTTGAAGCTGAATCACTGAATTTGTATTTTTAATTTATTTTAATAAAAAAATTTTTTTCCATTTTTTTTTTTATTTTTCTGTCATTTATGTAAAATATATTACAAACAAATGCATGCTTAATATAAATAAATTGTAAAAAAATTGTTTTTGATTGAATCTATTCGTTTTGTTTCTTCTACGGCATGGGCCGGTTCTTGCCCTTTCGACCGATTAATCGGCTTCGGCTAGTATCGGCCACAAAAATTGGCATCGGCATTGGTGTATTTTCTTACTTTAATTTTTGTTCCAATTTTGATAATTTTTTGAAGCTGAGTCAATAAATTTTTATTTTTATTTTTAACTTAATTTAAATGTATTTATATTTTTAATTTTTGTGTTATTTATGGAAAATGTGTTACAAACAAATTTAATTTAATATGATAAATTGTAAAATAAATAGATTTTGATTGAATCTATTCCTTATACTTCTTCTACGGCATTGGCCGATTCTCGCCCTTCCGACCGATTAATCGGCATTGGCATCGGCCAAAAAAACCGGAATCGGTCGGACTCTACACTCAAATGGCCCAAGGAATCTAAATGGCTCAGTTGAGGGCTTTAAGTATTCTATTTTATCACGCTTTGAAGGAAAATCTTGGAGTCAATTAAAAAATATTCTTAAAAAATTTTTTAAGCTATTTTTTTGAAATGATTGTAAAAGAAGTTTAAGCAGAGTTCGATCGAACAATCCAATCTTAAATTCTTTCTTTGGGTCACTTTTGACTCCTTTCAACTTTTATGATTTGTTTTTGTAGTTGTTTTTTCTTGTTCCTTTTTTCTTGTCACTTTTAACTCTTTTCAAATTATATATTTTTTCTCATTCATTCTTGTTTTTGTTGTTGTTGTTACCGTTGTTCATAGCATATTTACTGGCATAATTAAGTGCACCAGGCCACCAAGCTGCCACCGATGTCAACTAAACATCTACCAACTATACCCAACAACTATTTAGTGGCAACACACACACACACAACCAACACGTGGCAACGCCACCAAAACGACCTTTCAGCATACAAAACGTGCCGCCAACAACTAACTTCCGCTACTGTCCCACGAGTGTATCTGTTGCTATTATTCTTGTCATTGTTATTGTTGTTTTTGTTATTGCTGCCGACTAATTAAAATAGAACAATGCTAAATTAATTACGACAAGCAGGTTAAGTTATGTGCAATAATTGTTGGCAGCCAGTGATCCTTGTTGTTGCTTGACTATATTCTATTGTTGTTGTTATTGTTGCGCACAAAATTTGTTGCACGCGCCAAACATCAAAATTGGCAAAAATTATCAACAACGATAACGGTACACCGCACCAACGACGCCGTTTTGGTTGAGTGTTCGCCGAATGACAGCAATTTTTGTGCATTGTTATTGCTGTTGTTGTTGTTGTAAAGTTTGTGTGTGTGTGTGCCACCACGTTACGTTGGCCAACGCCAGGACGAAAAGGCCAATGATGCATGCGCAGCATAATCAGCCATTCGGTGTCTCTGTCTGTCTGTCTGTATGGCTGTGCATCAAAGTGTTTTGTACTCGTATAAATGTGTGTGTGTGTGTGTGTTTGGTGTCGCAACCGCTGTTTTGGTGCATTTGGCACTGACAATGCGCAACACCGGCAACACCGCATCGACCTCGCCATGCGACCAAATGATTTAGTGGCATGTCGTCAGCGACATCCATCGCCGTCAACATTGGACGCAGCACAGCGCCGACATGTTGCACGTGTCATAAGCAACGACAGTACCTACTGGCTGCACAAAAGTATTGTTGTTGTTATAATAGTAGCAAAAACGAGCACATGAAAAATGGCACAATTATGACGGGTACCCGTCAGCGGTTACACGAGTAACCGACTGTGCGGCGGCCGCAGAGACATAAATGGATACAATAAATGAATTTCTAATGGAGCACAACAGCGAGGTTGGAATGTCATTAGTTGAAATGAGTAATGACAATAACTCAGAATCAAAAACGTTTTCTGATTAATAAAAAAAATCGTGATTATGATTCTGAAGGATTGAAAACATTAAAGAATAAGTAAAATCAATAAAATTGAAAACACGTTCTAATCGTATGCATAGAATTTCATCAATTCAAATGATTTTTTTAATAATCATAAATATTTAAATATCAGGTAAGCGACTGAGAAGCAATTAAATACAAAATAATTTTAATAATAATAATTATTTAGTAATTTGATAATAGAGTAAGTAATTAAAGTAATTAAAATTAAAGTAATTAGAGTTAAGTAATTAAATTGTTCATGATTATGAAATAATTGTTCATGACTATGTGTTAGTTGAAGGAATTCCAATAACACACAGTAAATGTTTTGCTATTAATTTAATTATTTTTATTAAAAATAAGTTATAATTAAGATAATTAGATTCACAACTAAAAGGTAATCGTAAAACATTGTTCAATATCATGAAATGAATGAATAGTTATTTCAATAAGTCATTATTTAAATGTTTTGTGATTAATCGAATGACTTTTATTTAAGCTCTAAAGCCTTTGACAGTCAATTAAATCAATCAATGAATAATCAAATTTTAAACTCGTTCTCACTAGTAATACGATTATAATTCTTAGTTCAAAATCTCTTAATTCAACTTTAATTAAACTCTTAATTCAAAATCATCTCAAAGGAATTTTGTACTAACTTTCAATAATCATTAGTAATTAATACTTTGATAGACGATTAAAAGTAATTATAGGTCAATTGTTTATTTAAATATGGGAATGAAACCGAAATTTCCAGCTGAAATCAACTCAATATCAGTAATTATAAACTAACTACTGTTAGTTATTGAATATTAAAAATAATTAGTCATTTTAAGACAGCTAAAAAATAATTACAAATCAATGAACTCATGAAGTCATAAACTTAGTGCAATTGTTTACTTAAAAACATTAAATTAAAAACAGATTTACATTTTTGGAAAAAAAATTACTCAGAGGGGCTCAACTATCAGTAATTATAAGCTATTTGTTGATACTTAGTTAATATTATAAGCAATTAGAAACTTCATATGCGACTAAACAGTAATTACAAGTCAATGCATTGTTCGTAATTATTAATTAAGTGCAATTGTTTAGTACAAAATGTGTATGTATTTAATAAAAGCAAATGACTAAAATCAACTCAAATAACAGTAATTATAAACAGTTATTAGCGATTTTCAACAACTAGTAATTTGATAGGTGATTAAAAAGTAATTATAATTCAATATGTTGGTAATGATTTTGAATTTAGTAAAAATTTCCACAAAAAATGCATATTTTAAATTTTTAAAAATTAATTTGATATATTATTTCAAAAGAACACCAGTAATTATAAATCAACTAATTGTTGACTATTATTAAATTATTGATAATTATGATTAAAAGAAAATCATTTGTCCATATCAACGTAAGTCAACCTTATAACTTAAAAATAAACAAAGATTAATTAACTCAATTCATTTGATCAATTCAGAATCATAATAAGGATAAATTGTGTCTATTAATTCACAAAGTAATTAATAATTTGGAATTTATTTAACAAATCTTATTTAGTTGGTAGAATTTAAAGTCAGTGAATGAAATTTTAACTAAAATAAATGCATTTAATTGTTTATAATTGAATAAATTTAAAACGATTTAATTGTTTCAAACAATTTTTTATAAATAATACTTCTACAAAAACTGAATTGTTTCAAAAAATGTCGTTGTTTTAAATGGAATACATTTTTAATATGAGCATTAATTCATTTAATTTAATTCAATTATTATTTTTTTTAATTTATTCAATAACTTGATTTTTTTTAATTTAGTCGATTTAAAATGTAATTATTTCGAATCGAATGCCAACAATTTAAAACAATTACATATTAGTTGAGAACAAAAATAACTATAATGGACGCATTTAAACCAATTGCCGATAGTTATTAAACTATTTGGAATGATTGATTAACAAAAGCTAAATTGCCAGGACATTAGTTTTAGTTAAAGTTAGTAATAATTAATTGAATTTTTAATGGAAGTTATATTATAATTAACGTACACTTTGATTGTGATCATGGATTACTTCATTTTTATGAAATTTTATTGGATTGAACGTAATATTTTATGCAAATTATGAAAAATAATCATATAATATTATTTAATCAGTTGATTAATTACGTACTTATTATTATTTTTATAATTAATGATTAAATATGAATTCATCAATTAATTACCTATTAACATACTATTTTAAGTAAATAATTGATTTATTTGTAATGATTATTTTAATAAAAAATCATGTTATTTAATTGTCAAAATTATTTAAATTAATAATTGTTTCATTTGTATTGATTATTTGAATAAAAAATAATTTTATTTTAATTGTGAAAATTAATCATAGGTACTAATTAATCAATGAATTAATTACTAATATAGTGTTTAATGTTTATAATTGTTTAAGTTTTAATGATTAATGGATTAAATATAATAATTTGGTATTTTAATTATTACAATTTATCATTAAATAATCAATTAATTAATCAATGCTTTAATTAACTACTAATATACTAATTAATATTTATAATTGGTTAATTTGTATTGATGTCTGATTTGTGTAGAATAATTGATCATTTTGGTTTAATTTTCAAAATTAATCTTTTAATTCCTACTTACTAACCAATTAATTGATTACTAATATAGTCTTTAACTTTTAAAATTGAATTAGTTTGAATAATTAATTAATGATTAAATTAATTAATTGATTAAGTATTTCTATTAAAATAAAATAATCATGATATCATCATCATAATCAATCATAATCATAATATGAATTAATCATTTAACTATTATTATTATAATTATTATTAATATTATTATTGGGATGTGGGGAGCGTCAGAGAACTCGGGCACGTAAATCAATTAACTAAAAAGTAATGTATTTATCTCCTAATTACTATTTCTAAATAATCAGCTAATATGACTTAGTCATTAGGTTATTGTTTATTTTTGATTAAATTGTTAATGGATTATGCGTAAATTTGTTTTTCAATAACGACAATTAATCAATGAGTACTAATATACTTAATTTTATTTATAATTAATCAATTAACACTAGTTAAGCCAGTAAATAACTGCTTATATAATAATTCGTAGTTATAATTGTTTAATTATTACTCATTATTTGATTAATTAAGTTAGTTCTTACTTAATTACGAGCATTTTCTTCATTTTAAATAAATAAATTTATCAAATAATTGCAATCATAATGTTCAGTAAAACCCTAATTAATTATAAAGATCGAGTTCCAAACCTTCAACCGATCAGTTCCACGCTAAAACATTTCGAAAACGCTGATTTACGTCGCACTGCACTAAGAATTTTCCATGACTAAATTTCCAATGCACACACACACACACTTCGCTGGCCGTCATTTATTCACTATTAACAACATTATTGTCATTGCGATTAACATCATTGTTGCCACATTATAACTTATCGCACACATTGCAATGCATTGCCGCCACTCTTTTTCTATTAATATTAATTGCACATAAATTAAATAGACTCGAGTGCGATCAACTAACACACAAGCCGCATGTGTGACGTACTCACGTCATTAGCGGCCAGTGTTGCTTTCGTTATTGCCACCGCGTTGTGTTTAGTTGGCATTCTTTTTGCCGCCACTGTAGTGGCAATTGTTGTTACTAGAGTGTGATTATCATTAGCATTAATTTTTGCTATTGCATTGAATTAAAACAATGTTTTCAATTAGAATTACGTATGTCCGAGCTGACTTGTGCACATGGCAAACAATTCAGTCAGTCAATCGAATGCTGGACGAACGTGTGGTCCGAGCAATTTTGTAATTTGAGGCGAGTGTTGCAATTTTTCCCATTTACGCGCGTAATGGGCAACGCTTAACTAACTAATTATGGCTGCCTAATTAAAAATTAAAATCTAACAATTAATTTTTCGAATAATGTATTGTTTCAGGTTGTTGTTGGTGTTGTTGTTATTGTAGTATGAGTAGTTGTTGTTGTTGTTTTTGTAATTGTTATTATGCTGTCATAATGTGCAGATAAATCAATTTTCTTGTTCATGATTACTAATGCAAGCAAGTGTTGTGCTGGTGTGGTGACTAACATTTAATTTATGTGATTAAATGTTGCTAGCGAAAAGTTTTCCTATGCGTTTTTGACAACTACAGGTTTTAGTTAGAATAACTTAAATTTAAATCTTCTCAATGGAAAATATGAAATAATGTTTAGTTCAATAAACATAAATAAATTGGATGACAAAAATAAATAAAATAAAATAAAATAAAATAAAATAAAATAAAATAAAATAAAATAAAATAAAATAAAATAAAATAAAATAAATAAAATAAATAAAATAAATAAAATAAATAAAATAAATAAAATAAATAAAATAAATAAAATAAATAAAATAAATAAAATAAATAAAATAAATAAAATAAATAAAATAAATAAAATAAATAAAATAAATAAAATAAATAAAATAAATAAAATAAATAAAATAAATAAAATAAATAAAATAAATAAAATAAATAAAATAAATAAAATAAATAAAATAAATAAAATAAATAAAATAAATAAAATAAATAAAATAAATAAAATAAATAAAATAAATAAAATAAATAAAATAAATAAAATAAATAAAATAAATAAAATAAATAAAATAAATAAAATAAATAAAATAAATAAAATAAATAAAATAAATAAAATAAATAAAATAAATAAAATAAATAAAATAAATAAAATAAATAAAATAAATAAAATCAATAAAATCAATAAAATAAATAAAATAAATAAAATAAATAAAATAAATAAAAAAAATAAAATAAATAAAATAAATAAAATAAATAAAATAAATAAAATAAATAAAATAAATAAAATAAATAAAATAAATAATATAAATAATATAAATAAAATAAATAAAATAAATAAAATAAATAAAATAAATAAAATAAATAAAATAAATAAAATAAATAAAATAAATAAAATAAATAAAATAAATAAAATAAATAAAATAAATAAAATAAATAAAATAAATAAAATAAATAAAATAAATAACATAAATAAAATAAATAAAATAAAATGTGACCAAATCACAAAACTGACTCATAAGCAACACTCAGTCATCATTGGCCCCCATACATCTTTCATACTTATGTCGCTAATGCTGCCTGGAGAATTTATATTTTTTTGTTTTTATTGTTATTGTTGCCATCAGTCATTTTATTGCCATTATTGTAATAGCGGCCATGGTTGAAAATTTGCAATTTTAGCAAAATCGCGCCAACGGAATGTCATGAAATATGCGCGAAAGCTGCGCGAAGCAACACACCCATTTCGAACAGACTTGTGTAGAACAAGAAGAAGAAGAAAACCATTAAAATTTACAACAACAAAAATAATCACACACACGCACACCATATAATGAAATCAGCATAAAAAACAAATTAGCGCCGTAGGGCAAAAATGTGCACCAACCAATTTCCATCTCTTTCTCTCTCGCACTTTCTGAGTGCAATTTGGGTTTGAGTGTGCGTTTATGTTTGAGTGTGTGTGTGTGTGTATGTGTTGCATGCAACAATAATCATATAAAGTATTAATAATCACAATGTAGCAGGCAACAAATCGACTATTGCGTTGCAACAAGGAGTCGGCCAGCGGGCGCGCGCCAGACAATCAAACACAAACAGCGAGAGAAATTATCGCGAGTGTTGCATCTTGCAATCGAATACAATGTTTCTGTGTTGTTGCTGTAAGCATAGTTGCACGTATCGGTGTTGCTGGCATGTTGGTAGTGGTTTTATTGTAGTTTTTGTTGTGAGTGTGTGTGACTGTTGTTGCATTTGCGCCATGAACAAATAATAATCACGCGCCAAATTAATGAGTTTAAATGCTATTTTTGGCTTAAATATTAAAATTGCAATACGAATAACAATAACAACAACAACAACAACACATGTCCGTTTATGTAGCAGCAATTTATGAATTTTTTTAATGGCCAAACGTTGCGCATGCGCTGCCGGCCGTCTGTTGTCCTCTTGCTGCGCTCTAAACTAAACTTGACTAAACTAGCAACAACACCAACAACAACTACAAACACGTTGCTTTTAATTCTTTTGCGCTAGCGGCAATTTTCAGGTTAATTCTTTTATTTTCTTTGTTTTTTTTTATTTTTTTATTTGTTTTGGTTTTTGTTTCTTTTGTTTTTGGTGCAAATTTCCAACACCATTTCTTTGGCTTGTTGTTGTCGTTGTTGTTATTGTTGCTTTCATTATTACTATATATGCAGTTGCTTGTGTGTTGTTGTTGTAATTGTTGCTTTTGTTGCCATTAAACATGGCCCATGCATTGGCCAACACTCGTGGCTAACTAATTATTAACGTTGGCCAAATGAATTGCGCTGCTCGCGTGGCGTGGCGCACAGCATAAAGTGAGGTTATGTGCACGTTCTGGCGGAGTCCGCCTTGGCTGCAATTCATGACAGCCAATTTAATGCGCTGACTTAAGTGCGCTTAGCATTTTACTTTGCTCGTTTTTTTTTCTTCTCTTTCTTTTCTTTTTAATTTGTTACTACTTCCTAGGCTTTGTTTTTTTTTGTACCCGATTTTGACTTATTTTACAACATGTGGGGTCAGTTACTTTGACAGTTGGCAAAACGACACGTTGGCTGACGTAAGTTCTGCATAACAAAGAAATACAAGTGCACAGAATGTGAGGAATATTTTGTTTAATGAGGCATGAAAATACAATTCTCGGACAAAATTTTAAAAATTTATCTTTCAAAATTTTCTATTTAGTAATAAAAATTCAACTAATAATACATAATATAAACTAATTAAAATTAAAAACCAAATTTTATTAGCTCCTTTTTCTTTACTCCTTTTACTTCACTTTTCAAAACATAACCTCAAACATTAACCTCACTTTTTGCACCCAATCTGCCTCGTTGCATCAGTTGTATGCATCAATAATGTTCATAATGTTCATTCATCGAACAACTAAATGCCTTAATTGCAGCCGCAATGTTACTAAATGTAAGCATTTAAAATTGCCAACATACAAAAAATATCATTTTAACAACAACAAAAATTACATATAATTGCTTGATTAATGAAATCATTAAGTGAAGGTAAACAACATAAACACCGATCTGCGCATGCAGTGCACACAAACCTGTGAACTAATAACGATTTGGCATTTTATTAATTAAAATAATTAAATGTGTTTAAATGTGTGATCGATTAGAATTGCAATTAAACGTTGGCAAGTCAAGTTTTTTTCGCTTTGTGCACAAATGTTTAAATGTTCTGCTCAACAATGTTTTAAGTGCAGTTGTTGTTGCTTTTGTAGTTAGTCATTCGCATTAATAACAATAACAACAACAAAAACAATTAAATCAAGCACAAATATTTTCAATTGTTCAGAAAATAAAATAATATTTAATATTTCAAATTTAATTAAAAAAAATAAATAAAAGAGTCTTTACTATCTCATTTTGAGTAAAAAATATATATTAAAAAAATTTTTAATATTTTCTTTTAAATAAAAAATGTTTTTTCTTTTAATTTAAAAAAATTAAATAAAATAAATTTTTATATTTCATTTTACAAAAAGTTTAATAAATCATTTTTAATATTTTATTTAAAACAATTAAAAAAAAATGTAGTAATAATTTTTTAATTTTTTATTTAAAATGAATTAAGTTTACAATTTCTTAATTCTTTATTTAAACAAATTAAATAAAATCATTTCTAAAATTAATTTAAAAAAAACCAAATAAAAGCATTTGTAATATTTAATTTAAAAACATAAAATAATTTTTAAAATTTAATTTCAAAAATTTGAACGCATTTTAAAAATTTGATACGCACTTTATAAGAATTATAAAAATTAAATAAATATGAAATTAAAGTTTTGAATAAGTATGCTATTAATTGATTAACTAACTAATTAAAAAAAGTTTGCTTATTAACTATTTTTATTTATGATTAATAAAAAAAAAATAACTAAATAAAGTAATCAACTACATAATTAAGTAAACCAAACAGAACTAAGCTAGTCAATCAATCAATTAACTAATAAACTCAATCATAAACCATGAATTAATGAAATCAATTATTTAGTAATGAATTGAATCAATTGATTAGTTATCTAATTAATTACTCCTTCTTATCATATTATTTGAAATTACATATTTTAAATTCACACTTAAAAAGTTTTCATTTAATTAATTAATTACTAACTATTATAAATTGACACTTTTGAATTTTATATTTAATTAGTTATTTACTAATTATTTTAAATCCACACTCTTGAATTTTTCAATTAATTAATTAATTTTGAATAATATTTAATAATATTTTTAATTAATTAATTACTAACTATTATAAATTTACACTTTTAAATTTTACATTTACTTAGTTATTTGCTAATTATTTTAAATTCACACTCTTGAATTTTTCATTTAATTAATTCATTTTGAATAATATTTGTTTTTAATTTTATCAATTAATTAATTAATTAATAATTATTTTAAAATCAAACTTTTGAATTTATCATTTAATTAATTAATATTTAATAATATTTTTTTTTTAATTTTATTCCTTATTTCCTGAAATATATTCACAATACCAACATAAACCAACATAATAGCAAAAAAATGCAAACAGATGACAAAATGTGTCCCAATTTTTAAATGCCTTAACACTAAAAACAGCAAGAAAGCAATAACAAAAGCCACATACAACAAAAGATATGTAAGTCTGTGTTTGGCTGAGTTGTGAGGCCAAAAAAGTAACCAAATAACAGCAACTGTCAGCAATAAATAAAAATCGCATGTCCTCAAAGTGGAGTAGCGAATATTTTTGCGCCTATTGGTGCGACCAAAAGGGTGGCGGCGGGTGCAAGTAACCGAAATGCAGGCACATAACTTTCGCACAAATCAGCAAATCAACAGCCGCTGTGCGTTGAATGTTAAATTACACACAAAACAACAAAAAAACATTACAACAAATATTTGTTGCACGAATAGAAATCTGGCCATAATGTGCTTTGGGCAATTGAATGTGACTTGTAAGCCCAAAAAGGCTCAAGGCAATGCGTTTGTAATAAATTAAAGTAATCGGTTTACGTAATGTCATGTTACATGAGAGGCTAAAGTAATAAAAAATTGTCCACTAACTGATTAATAACAATCAAAATAGTGAAGAGTGACATTAATAGGTGTTAGCAATAACAGAAAAGTAACGAGTAATCAGTATTTGGGTAAAATCTTTGGTACCAGTAAAATAAAATAATTGTTTGATATAAGTTGGCATTTATTTTTATGACTTTAATAGCAGAGAGTGAAGAGTGACATTTATAGGTTTTAGCAATAACCAAACAAAAGCAAGTAATCGGTTTTTGTGCATCAACTTTAAGACAAAAAAAGTAGCTTTTTGGTATAAGTTGGCCATTTATATTTATGAATTTCTACAGTTGAAGTTCAAAGCAAATAATGTGGAACGGGTTTTTTAGCTGATTGAAAAGGAACCGGTTTCACAAAAATTGTGTTTATTTTAACATTTTAAAGACAAAATTATAGAAACTTAAACAAAAGTTCGGTTTGATTGGCTTTAATTCTCACTGGAAGGTTAAGCATTAATGAAAATTTTAAATGAATTTTCGTTGCTTAACTTTTAGTTTCAATTTAAATTTATCTAATCAAAACTTTAAATAAAATATATATGAAGCGTATTAAGTAAGCATTCAGTTTTAAGGCATTCAAACGCTTCATTTTTACATAAAAAAATTAAAAAGTAATCGGGTATCCTCTAAATTTAGTAGTTTTCATTAAGAGTTATAACTTTATGCCAACTTTCAAGTTCTTGAACCTTTAAAATTTGAACTTTGAAGCAAAAAACTAAAAAGTAATTGATTCCACTCTAATTTTAGTTTAATTACTTAATTGATTAATTTATTTAAATAACAGTTTGTTTTATCATCAAATTAAAAATATTCGAATCGTGTCAAGGTAGAACTAAGTTTTAATGCATTGAAAATCTTTTACTTTAAAAAAAATACTCAAAAGTAATCGGTTTTCACGGAGCATGTATTCCATGAAAACTTATAGGGAATGATTAACAAACTAAATTATGTATTTTACAAACTTTCATAATGCGGTTTTGGTTATAAAGTTCATTGAAAACCAACCCGTACTTACTTTCGAAGTGGTTACTTTTTGTTATATATTTTGTGAAACTATTTATAAAAGTAAAATTGTATTAAAGATTATATGAATACAGAATCAGCATTATTTTGTAAACTAAAACTATTTATTTTGGCAATTAATCTATTCATTTCAATGCCAAAGAACAGCTAAGCGGGTTTTAAGTGGTTACCCTGATGAGTGTGTGTACCTGTTTTTTACGGTAAAGTCTTTTGAAGGCAACTTGCGCACCTAAAATGTTGCTACAAAGTTTCGAATAATCAGACATTTTAGTGGTTACTTTTTATTATATGAACTAGTTTCAAGTACTTCTATTGTAGCTCTGTTCTAGTTAAGATTGCTAACATAGTTTTAAGTGGTTATCTGATGATAAAAATGAGCTTACTTACTGAGAATTTCTGTATTAGGTAAATTAGGAGCGGTTACTTTTGGTCAAATAAGCTATTTTCGAGTACTTAGCGTAGCTATTTTCTAGTAAATTCAGCTAAGTGCGTTTTATTGGGATATCTACAGAATAAAATGTACTTAAGTACTGAAAATATCCGTATTAGCTGATTTGTGACCGGTTACTTTTGGTCATTAGGCCTATTTGGAGTAGTTTTAGTGCAGCTATTTTAAAGTAAGGACTGCTAAGAGCGTTTTTAGTGGTTAACTGATGAGTAAAATGTGCGTTGTTACTGAAGTGTTCCGTATTAGCTGATTGAGCGGTTACTTTTGGCCATATGAACTATTTTCTAGTACTTTTAGTGTAGTTATGTCTAATACATACTAGTAAGTAGTTTTCTGGCAAACCAGACGTAAAGTTTCCTATTAGTTGATTTATAAATGGTTACTTTTGTTCAAATTAACTATTTTCGAGTACTCTTAATGTAGCTATGTTCTATTAAAGACTCCTAAGAGTATTTCAAGTGGTTTTCTGATAACTAAAATGTGAGTAATAACTAAAATGTTCTGTATTAGCTGATCTATGAGCGATTACTTTTGGTCATTCGAATTATTTAGAGTAGTTTTAGCGGAGCTTTGTTGTATTATGGACTGCTAAGAGGGTTTAAGTGCTTCTCTGATGAGTAAAATGTGCATAATTACTGAAATATTCTGTATAAGCTGATCTATGAGCGGTTACTTTTGGCCATATGAACTATTTTCCAGTCCTTCTAGCGTAGTTATGTCTAATAAATACTACTAAAAATGTTTTAAGTGGTTCTCTGATAAGCAAGACGTGATCATAAATAAAAAAGTTTAATATTATCTGATAAATGAATGGTTACTTTTGGTCGTATAAACTTTTTTAATACATTTAACGTTGCTTTTATCTAGCGGAAATGTTTATTGCAAATATTGGGTACAAAAATCTATTTTGAATCTTGTTTCTTAACTTCTGGCTAAATAAATTACTCTATAATGTATTTTAAAGTGGTAACTTTTTGAAGAAAAATTTGTTATGTTGTTTCAGATTTGAAATCTGCCTGTAAGAACTTCAAATATTCGGAAACTCCTTCAAAAATTTAACAAAGTTAAATATCTGAAGGCAAAATATTTTTTACCATATTTAATATTTTGAAACATAACTAAGAATGTCTGAATTTTTGGCACTGGTTCAACTACTTATACTAAAAAATAATATCATATTTACTCCTAAACATAAAAATCAATCCTTTTATGCTCTAAAGTAACCACAACATTTGTCCCACACAAATGCGGCCGCAGCGCACTGTGCAACATAGCCGCCGCGGCACCCCATGCGGCGCTGCCACTCACCTCACAAACTATTTTAGAGTCAACAGCAATTAAATAGGAGTAGCATTAATAAAAGGAGTCGATCTATTTGTTATTGTAAAAATGGCAAAGCACTCACTCAGCCTCACTCCTCCGTCGCAGCGCACCAACGAAAATGACTAATGCGCAATACGTGGCTGCAAGATCACTTACTGAGACCAAACGGCAACAACAAAAACAACAACAATAATGACAATCGCATAGAAAATTCAAAACTAGAAAATCCAGCTGCAGTTTGGAGCCTCGCAGCGAAGCTAGCAAAAAAGTTACCACAAACAAACAAACAAATAAATAAACCAAATATGCAGCGCACATTAAGCCATGGCCGCAGTGGCAGCAACAACGTCAGCGTCAACGTCAGCGTCAGCCTGCATCCACCCCACACTGCGTCGCTATTCTACTTTGCTACTAATTACAGCTGAAAACGTGGACAACGCTGGCCTCAAAAGTGCGGCCAGTGTGAATGCCACAAACGAAACGAAATCAAACCATAAAAAAAAAATCAGGACAAATTAAAAACATTTGCAATCAGCCGGCGGTCGGACGGTCGGGCGGCGACTAATAAGGAGTTGCGGAAAAGCAACAAAAAAAAAATTTATTACAACTTGAAATTTTTATGCAATTCATCATCGCCGCTTGCAGGCCAATCGGCGCCCGATCGCAGCCAAATGAGCTGGAAGCTGCGCACTCGCAGTCGGCCCATAATGCTGCCGCGACACCCGCTCGGCGCCCTCTTCGTTGCAGCTGTTGGGTTTTGTGTTCTTGTTCAGGTTATTGTTGGTGTTGTTGCAACGTTGATTACTGAAACGTGCAACGTGCGCGAGTGGCTGCGTTGCTGGCGGCTAAATGTTGCCAAACGTTCTGGCACCACTGGCAGCCGTTTCTTCTGGTTATAGCTGATGTGCTTTATAATTCTTTTGTGTTGTTGTTATTTTAGTGTTCAATAATTCTTTTTTTTAATTTAATTTAATTTTTGTGGATGGCTAATATGAGAATTATTGGCTATAATGTAAATTTAATGAGTAACCAAAAGAGATCAACTCGCTGATAGCTGTTGAAAATAATCGATAACACATATCGGTTATTGCTCCAATGAAAAATTTACAAACATTTAAAATTTTAAATTTACAAACAAATTTAAAAAATTATATTAAATAGTGTACGACACCATGAAGAGTTTTTAAATATTTTGAATAAACTTCTTCGGTTATCAATAAAATATTTGGCAAATTTACCGCACATCACAAAAAAGAGTTTTTAAAATTTTTTCATATTCAAATGTTGCTATCGCTTGGTTATCGCTTGGCCGTAATTTGGATTTAAATTATTTTAGGTTAATTGTTTTATTAGACACTTCAAGAAGTTTATACTAATTTTGTTATATTTGGTTATATTTTTTATATTTGGCAAAGTTATTTCTTGGTGCAAATTGAATTTAAATTTATCGTCGTTTCAGGTATCGTTCCACACTTTGAGGAATTTGTACTTATTATGGTTAATTCTCTCGCTGCAGGTTTTTACTGGGGAAATTACAAATTTAAAAGTTGTCGATTTCGCTTTTGTGCGATTATGTCAAAACATTCCATAATAAATTTTCTAATTTTTATTACCGGACCCTGTTTTCTAGAGTGTATCACTGTGGCTGTAATAATTACTTAAAAATAAATTTGTTTTTTTTTGAAGTTTTTTATAACTAAAAATTGAATATTTGTTCATTTACTTCAGCTAAAGTTATTTAAAAAATGTATCTGAATTAAGGGAGTGTTCCTGGGTAGAAGTTTGAAAAAATCGATTTTTTTTTTTGGTGTTTTATTGTACCTTATACTATATACTATCACCCCCCAAAGTCGTTTTTCAATCCGCATACTCAGTACTCACTTTTTTGCATGTTAATTGAAGTAATCTCAGCTCTTTTTGCTCCGCTGATACATTGCGCATGATACTTTAAACGCGTTTTTCTCGAAACCACATTTTTTGTACTGGCCGATAATTTTTCTCAGCAACTATGAGAGGTATCGACTTGAAATT
Organism: Melieria crassipennis; assembly: GCA_963668005.1. NCBI lineage: Eukaryota > Metazoa > Arthropoda > Insecta > Diptera > Ulidiidae > Melieria > Melieria crassipennis. Next base: position 10,160,602 of record OY764963.1, read on the forward strand.
TTGGGAAAATATTCTAGATAGTTTTCATTGGATGCTAAACCAAAGTTTTCATCAAAAAATTATTGTTAAATATATTTTCAAGCACTCTAAAGGTAAAAAAAGGTGGCAAAACTGGAAAATTTTTTTTCATATGGCCGCCATTTTGTTTCTAATCAACATTTTGACTAAAACTGTGGTTTAGCATCCGCGGAATTTATTGCAGATTAATAATTGCATACCCATTTCTGTTTCAGATTACTGGTTCCCGAAATTTATTATCGGCCAGCAGTGAAAACAAGGTCACATTGACCACTGAAAATTTGTACTTAGAAAATAAAATTGTTTGACACAAATATGAGTTTCTGTTCTCCAAATAATAAGGAACAACAAGCAAAAAACCAGAATATTGCATGTTGCCTTGTAGCTCCAAAATAATTTTTTGAAAAACAGCCTAAAATCGGCATTCTAGACAGGAACACTCCCTTAAAGTAAAAGTCAAATTTAAAAATTCTCTTTTTTTTCTGTTTCTTTTTTCCGTGCTATGTAGAGAAGTAACATTCAAAAAACGTCTCTACTTCTCTTCGTAAACCTAAAATATTTAATTGATTAATTTCGTATTATTACTAGAATTTAAAACTTTTCGAAGGACCAACAGAAAATTTTATTTTTAAGACTATAGAGGTTTCAGACGTCCACAAAGTAGCATGTTGCCATATGGCAACAAATTGGCTAAAGAGTTAATTATGTTTTACTATGGAATTATTTTTGAACTTTATTCAAAGTACTTTAGATATTATACAACACTACGAAAGGTTTTTACTTAGTTTGAATTATTTTAATATGTTATCGATAACAAATTCGGCATAGTTATCGCATTTTGAATAATATAGTTTGGTTATCGATAACAGTTTGGAAATCTACTTTTTTATCGATAACATTTTTGAGTCAAAGTATGGCTTGATAAAAATTTAATTTTTTTAAAGTATAGCGTCACACTAAACTGATTTTCTGATGGTTTTTTTAAATAGAAATTAACTATCGATAATACATTTGAAAAAAAACAATCGATTATTAAAAAAATTATACTAAAAAAATTACGCTTTTAATTACAGAAAGTCATAAATTATTTTTTATATTTCTGTTTCAACAGAATTAAACAAAATTTTTCAAAAATACTTTGATTAAGTTCAGTTTTTGAACTATGATTACTGCCTCTGTAAATGTCAGAGACTTCCTTTAATATAGAATCAGTAAAAAATGGGTTTCATTTTAAAATCGCACTCCTAAACTTGTGGGGTTTTATGAATTTTGTTATGCAGAATTTTTTCCAAATGCAATACTTATGTTTTCTAAATGGATTTTATTGGATCAGTAAACAAAAAACTATCGATAACAGTGACCAACCTCAATGATTTTAAGTAGCTTAAGTTATCAATTGAATCGATAATTACATATATCGACTACCCAGTTAGAAAGTTTGAAGCATTTGTTTTTATCTTATTTCAAGTTTCTTGCTTAATAACGAACCAGTTAAAGATGGGCTTCATTTTTTAAATCGCTCTAGCAGTTCAGTAGAGTTTTTTAATCTTGTGATCGACAATTTTTTCAAACGCAATCCTAATAATTACTAAGTGGATTTGTTGAAGTGAATTTTTTGGAGTTATTCTTCCTCTGAATTCTTTTTAAACTGATTACTCTGTTTCAAGCTCCGTACATTGCTTAACTAAGACCAGAAAGTTCCATAAACTCGATGGACTGTTTTGGCTTATGTGAGGAATAACATTCATTCAGTTCTTGTTACTGAATGCTGTGCCAACTCAAAATGCTGCCCAACCACACATTTACGTCTCCCTTTGAGTCGGAGTAGGTGTGTTATATATAAAAAATCTTTCTATCAATATTATTGAAAAACATAATTCATAATTGAATTTTTATTTCATCAGCGAAAAGCATTGCTCCGAAAATAACACTGTACAACAGCATTTCTGCAACAGAGTAACGACTGTATATTTCTGAAAGAGGACGTCATACTGATCATTTTTGCCGAACAAAGTAATACTCCAGCACGTCTGAGTTTTTTGTAATTTGCACATAAAGGTTAAAGGGGTCCCTATAGGCTTTTACACGGAAAGTATAAAAACTTGAAGAGCTAGAGCTTTGATGTCTAAGACATAGTTGTTTGCATTGAAAGTGTGAATATTTTTGTGTACACATGAATCCCCCCTTCCCCTTACCTTACCCACCTTTTTCATGTTTTTCGGGAAAAATGTTCATAAAAAGCTTGTATTGAGTAAAATATTAAAAAAAACACCATATTGTCTTTTGGGAAAATATTCCCCATTAAAAAATAGGGGGAGTCTTCAAAAATCAAAACTTTCTCAAAACTTCCCAAAAAAAAAATAAAATGCCTTAAACACGAAACCATTCATTAAATACTGTTTTCATAAATTGCTACCTGTGCTTGAGTTGATGAGAAAAATGTTGAATATTAAAAAAATAAATATTTCCCATTGAAAAAAAGGTTCAGGTGGTCTCCAAACAATAAAATCCTTAATATTCGGCAGTTTAGCTCTTTAGCTATTTCCTGTTCTTACAGCTCTCTATCTGTTCAACTATTTGTTTGGCTCTCATCATTTTCCTAACTTTTTGACGGTTAAGCCAATTGTCTGTCAGCTGTTTGGATATTTAACTATTCGCGTCTTCAAAAACGTATACTGTCCCAATTGATCTTCGCTTTTCCAGCTGTTTATCAGTCCCAATATGTCTCTCCCCAGCTATTTGTCCTTTCAGTTCTTTATCTGTTAACCGTTTTGAATTTCTAGCTCTTTCAGTACTTTTGCTGTTCATCTATTTGTCTCTTTAGCTATTTGGCTGTTTAGTTATTCATCTCTTCTGCCTTTTGACTGTTCAGTTGCTTGTCGGTCCAAAAATGTATCTGTCTATCTATTAGCCTCTCTAGTTGTTTATCTGTCATGTTGTTTCAGTCTTCAGTTATTTCTTCATACAGCTGTTTGCTTGAAAATTCGCTCATGCAGCCAACCACTTACATCTTAATTCCCTCATTCGTTTAACAATTCCTTTGCTCAGCTACTTTTCAGTTCCACTGTTCAACTCCTTGTTTGTTCTACTGCTTATGCGTCCAGCTGCTCGTCAGACATTCTTCATGTATGTTAGTTTTTTATCTGTCCAGCTATGCACTCAAACGTCTGTTCATTCATTTCCTCTACTCACGCTTCACCCTTGAAAACATTTCTCAGAGCCCACTGCTCGCTCGCAGTCCTTCACACGTCCATCTTTAGCTCCGTTCTCATCCAATTGCTTCTCCATTTCTTTAGTCAACGTTTCGTCTGTCCAACTCCACTCAACTCCTTTCCTCTTCTCTTCACTCGCATACGCATTCGCCCGCCTACCCACATGTCTGTCCATATGTTTGCCTGTTAGTAATTTGTTGTAACGCATTAAGCGTTTTTTTTATTGTCTTTAAACGTGCAGCGCCAAATAACCAACTGGCCAGCCAACCAACCAACCAACCAACCAGTCAGCCAGCCGGGCAGTTAGTCACCGCAATGTTCGGCCACCGGTGTGAGGTCGTTGCAGGCGCTGCAGTTGCGCATGCGCAGTCCGCATTCGATTTTGTGCGGTGCTTGTTTTTTTGCAGTAAACATGTTGTTGTGGTTGTTGTTGTAATTTGTACGTGCGCGCCAAGCGGATTTTAATGTGGCGCGGGTGTTGTGTTGGCCGTAGGGACATGCGGGCAATGCCAATAAACTGCGAACCGGTTAGGCTTTTAGCACTGTTAATGTGGTTGTTGTTGTTGTTCATGTCAGTTATTTGTTGTTGCTGCTTTTGCATAATGCTTTAAATGAGCTACATATGTCAATGGGAAAAATTTTGACATGTGCGTGCGATCGATGCGTGTACGGAATTTGACTAAGTTTTACGCTGCAAATTAATTGCAATTTATTTGAATTTTTTGTTGTTTTTATTTTTATAGTTTTTTATGATTTTGCTTAATGGATTTCAAGCAATTACTTGCAACTAGTGTTTTATGGTTGAAGATAAATTTTTGACAAATTTTTAATGCACACTTTATGCGCTTAGTTGAAGAAGTACAGTATTCACTCAATAAGACGAACACTTTGCAGCATTGCACTACATTTTTATGAATGTGAATGTTTAGTGCTTTTTTTCTTCATAGTGTTCCCCATTGGCTGAGTCGAGCAATTAACAAGTTTTCACCAGAAAGTGTGCCAATTCTACAAGAAAAAAATTTGCAGCATGCCACTAAATTTACCACAAACTTGTTTGATTGCGCTTTGCTGTTTATTGTTGTTGTAGTATAAGTAGTAGTAGTTGTTGTTGTTTTCTTAGTAGTAGTTATTGTTGTTATGGTTCTTGGCTTTGAATGTTAGTCAAAGCGGCGCTGGTTGTTGGCTGCAGAGCGAACGAAACGAGGCCAAAGTCAATGCTAACATTGCAATGACAACTAAAACAACAACAATAATTGGCAGTAAGAATGCCAAAAAAAACCAGAAATGACGATGAAATGCAAAAGACAAAAACACATGTAAAGGGAAAGCCATTGATGCATTGACAATGTGTGGGAAGAAGAAGCAGCACTCGACTGCGCATGGAACCAAAAAAATCTTAACAAATTTCCATCAAAAGCGCCCTCTGCCATTTCAATAAAACAGTTTTCAAGTTCCTTAAAAATTACCACTTACCGATTCCGTCTTAATGTTGATTGCAACATGTGGCAACGTTGGCGTTGGTGACGTTGGCGCTGGCGATGTGGCCGTTTTAACAATTATTGTTGTTGCTGTTGTTGCTGCATTGTCAGCGACATTTGTCGCACCGATCGCTGCATTCGATCCGCAACTGCCGTTACTCGCTTGACCGCCCGGCGTGCCCGGTGCCGCAACGGACGCTGCTGATGGCAGCGGCGATGTGGGCGATGCCATGCCGCGCACCGATGACGCCACGGCCGATGTCGAGTACGGCGAGCCGGCAATGCTGCACGGTGGCGATTTGTTGGCGTTCGAATTGGCCGCAATGGCCGCTGTTGTCAATGACGAAGCAGTCGAGGAGGAATTCGACGAGGACGATGTCGAGGTCATCGATGAATTCGACGAGGTCGACGATGATGACGAGGACGACGATGATGACAGTGAACGCAGACCTGCAGCGGCTGTTATGGGCTGATCGACAACAATGCCAGCGACAGCGTTGGGTGTGGGTGTGTTGTGCTGTTGTTGTTGTTGTGTTTTTGTTTGTTGCAATAGTTGTGGCATACAACCATTGGGCGATTGAGCAGCGGCAACTGCTCCAGATGGCAGCGGTGCCGGTTGCGCCGGTTCGGGTGTTGTTATTGGACTCGGTGTATTGGCCAGACTGACGCTGGCGCTTAGCTGTGTGGTGGCAGACGAGAGGCTGCCGCTCAGATGATGCACAACGGCATCGGTGTACGCTTCACGCTTGAGCACACCGCCAGCAGCGGCGGCGGCAGCGGCGCCCAGTGAGGCAGCGGTAATGGCGGCTTCGCATGGCAGTACAGTGCCGAGCATGGTCGGCGCGTTATCGGCTTTACGGTTGCTATTCTGGCTCTCCGTTTCCTCGCAGCCCTCCGCCATGTCAATGAGGCATTGTGGCGCGCCTGACGAGATGAAAATGTAAGAAAAAGTGAGAGAGAGGGAGAGAAAGAAAAAGTTGTTATTATCTTTTGTAGAAATGGAATTATTTAAAGTAAAATCTCTACTAGGCCTAAACATTCAATGGGGTCACATATGCCCCTTTAGACTTGAGAGGGTTAATACTAACTCTTTCGACGCCGAATTTTTCAATATTACTTTTTGGTATTTAAATCCTAAGCCTAAAAAGTGTACAGACGATGTTTGAAGTCGCCACGCCTCTTTGTTAGAGTTCTAGAACCAGTTTTGAACAATTTTAGCTTAAAACGGGTTAAATAAATTTGTTATCAATATTTTTTAATTACAGAAAAATTATTTAATATTTATGGAAAAATACAAAATTATTACTTTTTGACTTTATTTAATCATTATTAAAAACAGGGTTTTGATCAAGCGCCCAATTCGTAGACTTCTATTAGAACACAAACTTTCTCTGATATCGCTACAAATTACACTGCACAACAAAACAACGGATTCTGGTAGAGGGGACCAAAAAAAAGTATACGTGTATCGGCGTTATGAAAGTTTACATCTGAATTTTTTTTTAGGGGGTCAAAGTTTTCCCTCTTTTGCACATTCTTATGGTGAATCGGCATACGAAAACCATGTAACCTTACATTTTAGGTATATGATGGGTTCAGCAATTTGATGTAAAATACTACGAAGAATATTTTTGTGGAGCATTTTAACCCTGTATCTACAATTTGTATGGGTCAATTTGACCCTTTTTTCTAAAATGCCAAAAATTTCCTGTAAAACAGGACTTTTTAAGGAAATAATGTACCATGAAAATATTCGCCATAAAATTCTACTATAGGTCTCTGAATACACCAAAGCTCAGAAATTAACTTGAGCGCCAGAATTAAGCCAAAACTGAAAATGTGTTTAAGTGTTTATTTCGTACTTATTCAAAATTGGTACTAAAATGTCCTACAAAACTTGATTTTTGAGGGTTAGTGTGTATGGGAAAAATGTTGAACGAAACAAATTTGACCGCCCCCTAAAAAAAATTCAATGTAAACTTTCAAAACGCCGATACACGTATATTTTTTTTGGTCCCCTCTACCAGAATCCGTTGTCAGAACCTTGTTATTTTTTTTTTGTGTTGTGCAGTGTTATTGCTTTGAATTCACTTCCAAAAATATTAATTTGTTGATTAAACCCATAAATCCATCGTAGCTTTGGCTATAAGATGACACATAGGTGAAGTTGCTCTCAGGCAACTTTGGGGGTCGAAATGGTTAAGAATTTTTTCACATATAAATTTCTAATGTTTGACTGAATTTTAAGTTTGCTTTTGATTTCAAGCAGCCTAGATAATTATGCAAAAAAGCTTTGACGCCTAAAAGTATGCACTACTTTTCGTTAACTGCATTTGCTTATGTACTGCACGCCATATAAACGCAGCTATGTATTTATGTGAGCATAATTACTCCAGACACAAGCACATACATACTTATACATACATACATACACACACATACTTATATTTATAACAAATACTTATATATAAATTATTCAACTATTCCACCAGTGTGAGTCAACAAGAGACAGAGAACGCTTGGCAAGAAGAAGGATAGCGCATAAATGCCATTCAGTTGCATATTTAATTTTAGTCCATTTTCCACACTTTTACCACCATATTGGCCCAAATCAAACCCCCCTCCCCCTCACCCAATGCACAGCATTCTAATAATAATATTCGCATGTCTCGCTCCGTCGACCCCAACAACTTGGCCAACTCTGCATATAAGCAACAAACTTTGCAAACTTCTTCTCTGCTGCCAACAACATTCCAAATTCACTGCTCACTCGATGTGCCCCAAAACCAGCCAACTTACCACAAACACACACACACACACACATAGCCCTCACTGGCTCACACTTCCTCTCTCAACCAACCGACTGTGTTCACATATTTTAGAATTTACATTTTATGCAAACATTATCGAATATTTTGTGCACTTAAACCCACACTCAGGCATTAATTTCATTAATTATCCTTTCGGACATACGAATGAATGCACGAAGAACGTGCCGCACACATACACAGACGCACACATACAGGCAGGCAGCACATGCGAGAGCGCCTGAAGCAGCAACGACTGCAAGTCCTCGCACAGGCATCAACAAACGACAAGCAATGCAAGCAATGCAATGCTGAACAGTCGAAGCAGGGAAATGGAGTTAAAGAGAAAGAAGAAGGAAGGAAAGGAGAGAGGAGAATTTTCAAAACCCCCTAAAATGAACGAAAATGGAAAGGAAATGCATTGCGGTAAAATTGCAATGGATTTGAAGTGAGCCACCCACTCAAAGCCAACAAAATCCAAGCACACACACATACAAACATACAAAACCATCTACGCACACAAACTCACCTAAATGCAGTGTGGAGGAAATTTTGCGCAAAGACTAAGAAATCGAAAATTTTACACCTGAATTTTAATGTCTGTCACCCCTCGTGCAGCTCGAAAAGCACACTTAACCCACTCCAGCGGCCAACCTAATGTGTCGCCTAGGCACCAGCAACCAGCATAATTGCAAGCCAACAACAACAAACGCGCGCAGAGCGTACGAGACGAACGGCCAGCGCTGCTAAAAGTGAAGTAAACAAATGAAAGAGAGCAAAACTGCAAAACTGCATAATGAAGTATGAGGCGAAACGAGGCGAGGCGAGGCGAACGGCATGCGACAACCTAATAGACGCAACGACAGCCCCAAAGACGCGCCAACAGAGCTGCACGTGCAGGGAAACACACACACACACATACGTACAAAACATTGATGCAGAGCGGAAGACTGTCCAGCGAGTGGCCAAAGGCATCGTCTGTGTGTGTGTGTCTATGTGTGTGTGTGCGTCGCCGGTCAGCCAAATGTTGGGCGCCGCTGTCCGGGTGTGGGTCAAGCGGCAATGTAATCAAACAATAACAACAACAACAGCAACAACAGTCAGCTGTTGCTATTATTATTGTTGTTGTTGTTGCATTGCATTCCTAGCGCATGTATGTTAAATGGCCAAGACCATGAGCCATGTGCCACGAGTTCGACCGAAAGCCATAGAGAAAGAGAGAGCAAAACAGAGTGAAAAAGAGCAAAACAGTGCGGCGCGCCGAATATGCAAGAAAATTGAGTCGGCCAAGACCGGCTGACGGGCGCAGCAAACATTTCGGTTGTGCTTTACGCCATACAAACATATGAGTTATGTATGTGTGAGTGTGTGTGTGTGTGAGTGTGCATGTGGCCATATGAAAATGCGGAAAATCTACTTAAGCCACCTTGAGTGCAACATTTTTGAATTGCTTTATACATGTGTGCGTGTGTGTGGGTGTGTATGTACGTAGGTATTTTTTCTGCTTTTATTGTAGTTGTTGCTTGTGGTTGGTTGCTGCAACAGTTGGTGTTGTTGCTATTTGAAATGACGGGCAAACAGTGATATGAAACGTAAATTTTGACTTTTAATTGAGGGCCAAAAAAAAAATTCAAATATTGAGACATTTTTAATTGCATTCAAGAAAGTAGCAAAAAAATGAAGAAAAATTGAAGAAATAAAAATTTAAATAAATAGAACAATTTTAAAAAATTTTGATTAGATTTAAATAGAAAAATTGTAAAAAATTTAGAAAAAAATATTAAATATTCTTAAAAGATAACAAATACAATGTTAACCCTTTCATCATCAATGAGACATTCATTAGACATGCCTCACAACAAATTTCCACACAGTTAATCACATTTATGTCTTCTGGTATTAAAATGGGCCCATCTGAGTCCCGAGTGTGTCTTTTGAGAGGGTCCAGTGCCCATGAAACCACTTTAATTTTACTTATCCCAAAATAGTCACATTCAGACAATCATAAAGATATCAAAATTTCATATGGAATACACAACTCCCATTAGGAAATTACTGTCAGACTTGTTCCGATCAGTATTGCCGAGAACTTAGCTCTGAAAGATATGAACAAAAGTGACTAAACTAAAGTCAATTTTACGATGTTTGCACAAAAAATAACAATCGATAACACGATAACGATAACGATACCGATAACAATCGATATCGATGAGGACATAGGCCAAAATTATTTTTGTTTAACTTAAATTTTTCGATTTCTGCCTAAAAATCTATGACAATAGATTTTCGATTAATCTATAGAACTAAAATTTAATTAAAAAAGGTTTTCTAGCACAAAATCCTTAAAAAAAAATTGAATTAAATTGGAAAACAATTTTACATTTAAAATTACAATTTGGTAATTAAAATTTGTAAATTATGCACAAATAATCGATAACAAAATCTATTAACTCCTATTCTAAAAGTGAAACGCGATTAAAAAAATATTTTGCATAAAAACTTTGAAGAAAACAATTGGCTCAAGTCTTTTAAGAATCGATTTTGACCAACACTATTTTCGTTTTCTTAGTTTTCGCATTAAAAATCGATAACAAAATCTTTTGCTGGCTCATCTATAGAAGTTAAATTCAAGTAAAAAGGGTTTCTTAAATTAAATTCAATTAAAATGGATTTAGTTGGGATCAAACTTGAACTGCACAAATCTATAAAAAGTGACAAAAATCGGAAAAATTTAGTTTCGATTGAGCTTAGAACATTTTGGGACAAAATAACCAGTTACTTTGAGTCACAATAGATCTTTTTAGACGATTGGGAACCTGAATTTCAGAGCTGAAAACAAGCAAATAACACAATAGACAAGAATTTAAATTTTTAAATGAAAAATTTAGAATTAAAATTAGAATTTAGAATTACAATTTAAATGGCAACAATCACATAAGAACTTCTGTATATATGTAGGTGGTGAGTTAAAAGATAGAAGCTCTTGCCCCAAGGCAGAGCCCATTTGGGTCATAAGTGCCCATTGTGATATCACAATGAAGCGACTAAAGTTCGCTTACTCAATGAATCAGTTTTGAATGGCTTACAAAGCCCAGTAAACTATGAATAATCCTATCTACTTACTAGATCCCCTAGCTTATCGAAGAAGAAGTTTTTTTTCTGTATAGAAAAAAAGAAGAAGTCTTTCTTCTGTATAATGCAGCACCAGACAAATGCGAAAGGTGAGCTGCGTTTTTTTTTACTCTTCATCGTCCTAAACTAACCTAAATGTTGCACTAAAACTTTATTATTCAACTTTACAGCTCAAAATCATAGAGAAGAATCTGCCAACTCTCCTTTTCTCTCACTAAATGCTCTTTTAGCTGATGCCGCCAGCTTTTGTGTTGGTGTTGATTTTAATGTATAATGCAACGCATTGACACTGCCATGAACCAGAAAAACAACAATAGCAACAAAACGCACAGCAACAAATACCATATCAATAACATGAAAGTAGATATATGTATCGAAATATTTGGATGGAAGGTATAGTACACTGTGAAAAATTTGTGTTATGAGAAATGCAAATTTTTGTTGGAAGTTCGCATGAAACGTGTTTATAAAAGCTACCACTCTAAAATTTGGTTGTGATTTGATTTACATTTTGTTGTATTTTTGTATATGCAAGTAACAGCTCTGAATAGTAATAGCTGTCAATGCTGTCTATGAATATTCTGATTATTAAAAATTAAGCGCTACATAAAGGAAGAATGCCTTGACATTGTAAAAAAATTGTTTTTTTAGCCACGATTTACAAACGAAATGGATTTTATCTACCGAAATTTCAATGTCAACTGGCCCACTAAGATTGTACGAATTTTTCGTTGGAATTTTATGAAATTTTTGGTCTTGCTAGTATTTCTTAAAAAACTCCAAGGATATCGAAGAACACATATTTGAAGGGATCTTACTGACATATTTTGGTTCTGAAATTTCAAAATAAGAAATTTAGTCAAAAGACGCCAAGTTTTCTCTTTCATTTGATATCCGTATCTCTATCTCTGGAGTACTGTAACTATTAAAAAAAAATCTATGAAATATTTATGTTTTCAAAATTTTAAAGTCTTTTAGAAGGACATTGGATCAGTTAATGAAAAACTATGTATGCCAGGTTATATCTAATCTTATACCTAATTTTAGACCGATAACATCATTTGCATGGATCAAAAATACTGTAGCACAGTGTAATAGGCCTCTTATTGTGTCTCTTGCTGAGGCAGCCACCATAACCTAACTTAATCTAATTGATACATGTTTATTTGACATTCTGTACTTTTATTGAGACACCCTAAACCTATCATAAGTTTAAATTTTTTTTAGTTCCGTTTTGAGGTTAAGTTTTAAAAGTAAAATTGAAAATTTTGTCAAAATTTTTAGGAAAAAAATTGTAGTGTTATTGGGCCTTTAACACTTTAACTACGTTTTCATTAAGTGTTGATGAACACTTCTCTCTCTCGATTTCATGCTCACTGTACAGATCAGTGTTGCCAGATGGGGAGATTTCCTCTTAGATTCGGGAGATTCTGAACCTTTTAGAAGAATTTTTGGAAGAATGAATTGCTTAGAAGAAAATTGAGGAGATTTTTATGGTGATACATTTGACATTATTAGCGTCACTGAAGTCTTGAATATTGAAAGCTAATGTCTGATTTATATTAATTAAATTTTATGCTTCAAAATGTATAATTTGAGCAATGAATGAAGAATGTTTACAAAAGTGAATTTCATGTCGATCTCATATTTTTACGTTTAGTTCGTGTTAACCCTTTCGCTACAGGTTTTTACTGGGGAAAACTAAAATTTTAAATTTTACATCTTAGGCTTCTATGTGTTCTATTAGCAACATTCCATAAGAAATTTTTTAATTTTTATACTCGGACCCTGTTTTTTAGAGTGTTTTTCTATGAGAGCAACCACATCGTTGTGGCTGTAATAATTTCTTAAACATAAAACTTTTTACGTAAAAACGAAAATTTGAATATATCTTCATTTACTTTAGCCAAAATGAAAAAAAAAAGTATCTAAATTGAAAGAAAACGTCATATAAAAAAAGTTATCTAATTTTTCTGCTTCTTCTTCCTTTACTATGTCAAAATATACCATTAAAAAAACGTGTATACTTCTCTTCTTTAAACTTAAATTATCAGTTTATTAATTTCGCATTTTTCCTAAAACTTCAAACTATTCTAAAGACCAACAAAAAATGTATTCTTGCAACCATAGCAGATGCAGACGTCCACAAAGTAGCATGTTGCCATATGGCAATTAAATAGCGAAGGGGTTAAGTTGTTGTTAAGCTGAAGCTTAATGAATAAAAAGGCTGCAATAAAAAAAAAACTAAATATATTTTTATTTTTTTCATGAGTTTGTGTTAAGCTGCAGATGAAGCTTAATGAGTAAAAAGGCTGCAATAAGAAAAGAACTAAAAATATTTTTATTTTATTATGAGAATTTTAATTCTTTATTTTATGACACAAATTATGAAGAAAATTTTTAGGAATTTTTTTTTAATTTTTAGGAGAACATTTCAGATTTTTTAAGATTTAGGAGAAAGTCGTTTCAGCTATCTGGCAACACTGGTATAAACGCTAACACTCTGCTCTTGTTGTTTCTTTCGAAATGTTATCTTTTCACAATTCCTGTTCGAAATGAGTCCGAGACTCAAGCAAGTCCAGCGACAACTTAAACGAAAGACAAAAGTCAACGACAAGAATGGACGATCGAAGGGACGAAAATGCAACAAAAAGTTGAGCAGAAGTGGGGGAACAAGATATGTAAAATAGAGTTTAATAATTAATTTTGCTCATGGCATGCAAAATGTTGGCGAGGACAATCGAATTTGTGTAGTAGATACTCGTATAGTGGGACAGGGTCGCTTTCGAATGTGGGAGCAGAGCAGTGAGAGGTGAATAAATATTTGAAATTTGCTTAATATTTTTTTCCTTAAAAGTTGTTATCAAAGAAATTAGCACAGTTTGAATGGGGCGCAGTAGGCTTGAAGGATTCGCTCTCGACACAAACTTCGCAAGGACCCTGTATGTGTGCATATGATTATGCATTTGGCCATGTCTACACATGCATATTTGAACATGTGTTTGTATTTGTTGGTGTGTTTGTGTGCCTGTGCGCATATACAATGCGTTTGTGTGCGCTTAAGCAGCCGACGCCGCAAAACAAAACAACAAACATAATGACAACAACCACCAGAGCGACAGCAGCAGAAATTATGCAAACTTCAACGCCATTCCAGCAGGACACATACGCCAAGTCGGCAGGACATGCACACGCCGAGAGCGACGACAACACGACACAGCCAGCAAAAGGATCGACCGCCTGCCACTGCTGGTGGTCAAGCGATGAAGGAGCCGACATGCAGCCGAAGTGTGGCGGTGGAAGGCGAGCAGTTGGCAGCGACGTGGCTGTTGACGCCAGCGTCGGCGACGACAGCAGGCGGCAAGGAATTCAAAGCAGGGCAACTCGACACTGGAGCGGGCAAGGATAATGCAAAATTATGAGGACACAACAAACAGGCCGACACGCAGCCACTGAAAAATGCATGGAAAGAGGAGTGAAGTGCGTTGCAAATGCAACAACTGGGTGGGCGCAATGCAACTGCAAGTCAACTTGTGTTGTTATTTTTGTTGTTGTTGCGGGTGTGCTCTGCGCTTTGCGTTGGGTGTGTTTGTGTGGCTCGTTTGGCAGTAAGAAAGTTGTGTCTCTGCTAACTGTGGCTTTTATTGTTGTTGCTGTTGTTGTTGTTGTTGTCGGTGTGCATGCAGCACATGTTGCAGTCATTGCGCACATTCGAATTTATATAAATTTTATGTAATGTCGCCCTACCCCAACGCCCTACCGGGCCCCCCTTCCAACGCTAAAGAAGTAATTTGCGAAATTAAGGATTAAGGAGACATTTGAACGTTCGTAGAATTTTGCATGGCCACTACACGTAGACATGGTGGAAGGGCGATGCGGATGCAATGAGGGAGTAGTAGGGGATTTATTGATTTTCTGGCAAATATACTAAATGGCCGAGACGGCATTAAATGCAAATTTGCAAATTGAAAATTGGTAAATGTGCAGTGCAGTGTTGGTTCTTGTGTTGAGAAAAGTTGTACAGAATTCGATGACTGAAACAAAATTTGAGTATTATGGAATATTTTTTACTGAAATTTTGTAATTATGTATATATACAATTTTTTTATTTAGTTGAATGTTGTGTGTTTGTGAAAAAATTTAACTCTTTCATGACCCCAAAACTGTGAATGGTATTAAAAAACCAATCAAAATTCTTAGTGGATTATGAGTTCAATGATAAGAACTGAGCTTTGGTCTAAATTCACTGTGTTCCGAATGTTTTAGCAAGTTTTAAACATGGAATAGCCCAGAAGAAGTTGGAGGGATTCATTATTTATTTAAAAATCCACATTGAAGTCCAAACACATTCGAAAGATTCAGAGAGATTTTCGCCTTAAACATATTTTTCATGGATCCTGCACAAACACACGGAACACTCATTGAAGTAGGAGCCTCTACGGATTTAAAAGATTCAGAGAGATTCATGCCTTAAAAAAATCCTTGCTGAAATCTAAAGAAGCACTCGGAATACTCTGTGAAGTAGAAACCTCTACGGGCTTGGGAGATTCAGAGAGATTTACGCCTTAAAATCATCTTTAATTGAATTTGACGAAATATTCGGAATGCTCAGTGAAGTAGGAGCCTCTACGGGCTTAGAAGATTCAGAGAGATTTAAGCCTTAAAAACATCTTTGATGGCATCTCAAGCAGCACTCGTAATACTATGTGAAGTTGATGCTTCAACAGACTTGAAAGATTCAGACAGATTTATGGCTTCAAAACATCTTTGATGGAATCGGAACACTCTTTGAAGTGCTTCTAAAGACTTAAAAGATTCAGAGGGATTCACGCCTTAAAATCATCTTTAATTTAATCTAAAGAAATAGGTATCGGAATACTCAGTAAAGTAAGAGCCTCTAAGGACTTAGAAGATTCAGGAAGATTCATGCCTTAGAACCATTTTTTATGAAATCTGAGAAAACACTCAGAATACTCCGTGAAGTAGGACCCTCTACGGACTAAGGAGATTCAGGAAAATGCATGCCCTAGAACCATTCTTGCTGGAATCTGAAGAAACGCTCGGAATACTCATTGAAGTAGGAGCCTCTACAAACTTTAAAGATTCAGAGAGATTCACGCCTTAAAATCATCTTTGATGGAATCTTAAGAAACACTCGGACCACTCAGTAGGAGCTTCAAGTTGGAGGCAGAATTTGAGCTTTAAATTCTTGACATGACAACAAAAACTTAATAAGTTTTTAACATAAAATCTACACACTTCTTTTGAGTAATTTGTGGCACCAACAAAATTAAACTTATTTGTGTAAGAATAGTCAGGAGATCTGAGTAGAACAAAAGAATTGGGAACTATAGCTTTAAGCAGTGATGACCATTCTGTTACTCGCGAGTAAATCTACTCGACAGCTTAAAGTCACTAATGAGGCAGCAGCTTTCTCAAACGATGAATTTTTGAAATGGTTAGTGTTCCATTAGTGTTCCATTCCAAACTAACTTTTTAAGTACCAGGAAGCTTAAATTAAGACCTGAGATTGACTTATTGAAAGATTTATGGCTTCAAAAGCTTCACCGAAGTCTAAGGAAGTATTAATTTTACTTAATGAAACAAAATGCCCACAGAACCAAAAAGGGTCAAAAAAGGACACCAAAACATTAAATAATTTCTTAATTATTCTGTCTGCCATAATTACTTGAAAAATGTTTGCTTCTTAGAAAGATTCATGACTCCAATACATTTTACTATTGTCCGAGGAAACAGTGAGCTCAAGTTCAATGACAGAAAACCTTAGTAATAGTTACAAAACTTGAGCTTGAAATAAACTAGAAAGAAAAAATCCATTAAAAATTCATGAAAAAAGTGACAAAAATCTATGAAAAATCTAGTTTCGATTGAGCTTAGAACATTTTGGGACAAAATAACCAGTTACCTTAAATCACAATAAATAACAATGGGAACCTGAATTCCACAGCTGAAAACAAGCAAATTACACAACAGACAAAAATATAAGAATTTAAATTTAAACAACCAGAAAGAAAAAATCCATCAGAAATTTGTGGCTCCCAAAAATGTCATTAAGGGCAAAGGAAGCCAGTATACGCAGTGGAACATAAGAATAATAAAGATGACTGAATTTGAGCTTCTGAGGCCCCTAAAGAGACACAGAAAACTGAAATAATTTTTCAAAATTCAGTTGGCCAGTAGTTCTTAAGATATTCGAGGCTTTAAAAGATTTCATTGGGGTTTAAAAATTAATCCTTTACTCGATGGAACATAGACTTAAGGTAACTTTAGAACTTGAGTTGAAAGCCTTAAAAAATACACCAAAGTCTCCAATAGTGTCTAATGGATCTACTTTGTACTAATTTTTTGGGAGATTCAATACTCCAAAAGGCTTTATTGGGGTCCAAACAAACCATCAGTTAATTCAGTGGAATATGAATTTAATATTGGCTACAAATCTTGAGATTTATGTCATTTAACACTAGAGAGATCGAAAGTTTTCATAACTTGAAAGACTCGATATAATACTCGCTGATATCTGGAAAAGTACATATCTATATATTTGGCTAATTTTTCACAAAATAAATTTTTTTAAAATATACAAATCTTCATGATAAAAACAAAAGTCAACAAAGCAAAAGTTGATTGATATATTAAAGAAAATAAAGATAATTAAAAACCAAAAAGCGTCAAGATGACAGCAATGGTCTTTCTAGTTTTAAGGTAAAATAATTGTGTCATCCGTTCTCTAATTACTTTTTAAAAAATTCAAGACTCTAAAAGACTTCACTGGGGCCTAAAAAAAGAGCAGTTAAATAGGTGGAAGATCAGTTTAAAATAGCTTCAAAGGTTTAACTCAAAGTCACTTAAGGGGTCATTCTCATGCGCGGACAGGAAGAATGGAAATTTTTCAGAAATTATTTCCTTTGTGAATACGAGGAATTATCAAAAAAAGATATTCCACTTTATTTTATTCATTGTTATGGTAAAAAAATAAAAAAAAAAAAAAATTTTTTTTATTATTTCAAACACGTTTTTTCGATTAAAGACACGGCTTCTGCCGCGTCATGGCCAGCTGGCGGGGATTGTTTTGAGTCACAGGATTATCTGAAACATAAATTTCAAAGAAATTCTTAATCAGTATGAACGTACCTCTCGCCCGTAGTAAATTTGAATTTTTTCATAAGAATCTCACAAAATGGCCGGCATTGGAAGTTAGAGCAGTAAAAAATGGTTGTTTTTGAAGATTTTATCAATGAAAAAAAATATGAAATTTTTAACATATCAGAGTGAATTTACTAGGGGCGATAGCTAACAGTATGTACAATGACGTGACAAAATCGCAGAGAGATCGGATGAATGGTTTTTTTTAAATCATCCCCGCCATTCCAAAAAAAGGCGTTCCGAGAAAAACACGTTTAAAGTTTTGACTAACTGATTGAATCCTTGCTAGAAACCTTGACCGCTCGTTATATAAAAGTCTGTGGAAGCCGAAATACTTGAAATTTTCCAATTTGACAGCACCTTCTTCAAGGATGATACATTCCAAATATGTTAAAAAAAAAAATTGATTTTTACAAAATTTCACATGAGAATGACCCCTTAAGAAACGCCGAAGATTCAAACAATTTCATATGATTCACCATGCAACGACTTCTTGATAGAATCCAACAAAAAATTAACTGTAATCTTAAAAAATGATTTTGGAATTACTCTTAAGGAATGTGCCTGGCCAATCCAGGCATTCTTGTGTTAACATAAAATTTTTCGAAATTAGTCGAGGACATAATTTAGACTCTTGCATGATAAATTAGGCAACAACCTCAACATGTTCGGTTTTCATTAATTTATAAGCTAACTAATTCAAAGAAACTGTTGAAAAATTTTAATTAACAATTAACAAAAAAAATTTAAAAAAAATTAAAACAAAACAATTAACAAAAAATTATTATAAAAAATTAAAAACAAAAACAATTAACAAAAATATTATAAAAAAATTTAAAAACTATTAACAAAAAATTATAAAAAATTTTAAAAAACAATTAACACAAAAATATTATAAAAAATTAAAAAAAAAACAATTAACAAACAAATATTATAAAAAAATGTTCAAAGATGCAGCAAAGTGCAATCAGTACAGAAATTGATAGCAGCAAAACATTGACCACAATCTCGGTTGTCAGAGCAATCAAAATGGCAACCAATCATTGGTATTTTTTGCAAATACCCACACAGAGTATTGGACACAAAACACGCCCACAATTGACGCACCAATTTTAGTGCATCAACAACAACAATTACATGTAGCAACAAAACGCTTTAAATTGCCAACATACTCCAATTGTTAGCGTTGAAACTCGATTGGTGCTGTCGTTGTTGTTGTTGTTGGCATTTTATTTATATTAGCTCGATTTGCCAACAGTATCAGCGATTTGTAGTGATATGTATTAACTATACAAATGAATATGTACAAATTTGCATGTGTGTGTGTGTGTGTGTGTATGACTCTAATAACAGTTTCCAGCTGCCAAACGCCATTGCGAGCTAATCACCAACGCGAAATCGACAAAACGCTTCGACTACTTTTAATGCTACATGTTGTTATTGCATTAATTGTTGCTGTTGTTGTTATCAGGTTTTTTTGTTGTTGCTTTCATATATTAAAAAATTATTAATTTTTCCACTTGGTTTTTTGTTTGTTTTCTTTTCTTTAGCCAATAGAAAGTTTACCGTTTTTCTGTTAGGTGGCATCGCTGCCGCATGTAATTACAATCTATGCAGACGGACATGCATATGGCAAATGCGAATTGAGTGTTGCTAATAATTATACCGGTTTTTGGTATTCCAAGTGTGCAGAAAGTGTGGCGCTGCTGCCGCTCGAAACGCTGCATGTCGGACATGCGGGACGGACATGTTGCGGACGTCGGATAGTCGCAACTGTGACCGCTTGGGTTTTGTGGTTAAATTGATATTGTTGTTGTTGTTTATAGTATTAAGTACAACATAAATGGTAGCACAACGACGGGCATCGATTGCCAATTGGCAACGTTTATTGTTCACATGTGAACTTTTTGTTGTTGCTTTTGTTGGTTTTGCTGTAATTGTTGCTTCCATGAACGCATGAATGCAGCGTTGACAGGAAGTAGCGTACCGACTATTGGCAGCAATTGTCCTAACGTTGCAATTATGTTGCATAGAAAATTATATGTTGGTGTAGCAAACAACAACAACAACAGTAACCGACATTAATCAAAAATGTTTTCAACACTTGACGTTGCTTTTTTTGTTGTTGATTTTGTTATTAAGTACTAGTGGGAAATTAGTTACTGGAAATTGCTGAGTGTTCAGATAGACAATTTTAGTATAAGTAAGCATAGCTATTAACCCTCTAGTTGCCAAAGCTTTTTGTTTAAAAACTTTGAAGAGTAGGTACTGGAAATTGTTGAGTGTTCAGATTGATAATTTTAATATCAGTGAGCATAGCTAGCAAAAATTAACCCTCTAGTTGCCAAAACTTTTTGTTTAAAAACTTTGAAGAGTACTGGAAATTGCTGAGTGTTCAGATAGACAATTTTAATATAAATAAGCATAGCTAGCAAAAATTAACCCTCTAGTTGCCAAAGCTTTTTGTTTAAAAACTTTGAAGTGTACTGGAAATTGCTGAGTGTTCCGAGAGACAATTTTAATATAAATAAGCATAGTTAGCAAAAATTAACCCTCTAGTTGCCAAAGCTTTTTGTTTAAAAACTTTGAAGAGTTCTGGAAACTGCTGAGTGTTCAAACAGACAATTTTAATATAAATAAGCATATCTAGCAAAAATTAACCCTCTAGTTGCCAAAGTTTTTCGTTTAAAAACTTTAAAGAGTAGAATCAATTTTCCATTTTAGGTTAGGTCTGGTGCGGCATAGATCGCACTTCTACTTTGGGGCACAAAATGTTCCATTGTGCCTTCTTGTTTTCTTCTGAAACTAACCAACAGTCTCAATGTGGAGAAAATAAGTTTGACTTCTTCCGAGTGTTCGACTTAAGCCGCACTAAGTAGACAGGTTCGTCAGGATTCTTGAATCCAAGATACGGAGTCGGCATTTCCACAGACCCGAGCAGGGTCTTCATCTTCAACTCCATAGCTTCTAAACACATCTCTGGACGAGAGGCGCCATTTTATGAGCATAGATCCAATAGCTCAGTATTCGATGATAATTCAAATTAGCTGCCAAATGGGGGTTTGACTCAGAGACAGTACAAATCATCTTTTCCTCGAGAACCGAGAGGTCCATAGTGCTCGGCTGTTGCAGAGAACTATGGACCGGTTCTGCTACACCGTCAGTACTCAATAGTGTCCGGCCGAATGCCGAAGCCGAAGACGAATATTCGGCCGGACACTATTGAGTACTGACGGTGTAGCAGAACCGGCCGAATATTCGTCTTCGGCTTCGGCATTCGGCCTATTAGGACAATTTTAAATTTTCAGCTTCGGCTTCGGCCAAACTAGCCGAATACTTTAGCCGAAGTTTTTCGCTTGTAATGCAAATCAATTTGCTCTGCTTAGAAGTATTTTATCAAATATTGGGTTTTATCAATATTTCGGACTCAAGATTGCAATCAATAAAAATGATCTCTATTCAGCTATTTATGTCAATTAAATTTTTTGATTTTTTGGTGGAATCGGAACTCTAAGACTGTTTATCTTTTTTGTTTTAGAAAATGTATATATTATTTCATTAATTGTTAAGTGGAACAAAGAAATGAATAGAGAGAGAACGGCTTAATTTGTTCAGTTTTTTTCCTTAAAAGAATTTTTATTAGTATTCGGCTTCTTCTAATATTTTATTTATGCCTAATATTCGTCTTCGGCCAAATATCCACCTTCGGTCGGACACTAGTACTCAATATTGAGGAAGAAGCCAGGTATTAAATATAGAAGGCACAGAATTAGCCCATTCGATAATGGACCAGGTGGCCCTCTCTCCAGATTTCTAAAAGCAATTTGAAAATAAATTATTTGAATTATAAGGAAGCGAGTGAAAGGAAGGGAATGTATTGAGTTGGTGAAAACTATTCGACATTTTCTGTCCGAAAGATTTGATTTTATGATTTTAAAGTATTATAACTTTGAAACTGTTTACTGCATCTGGCAAATTTTTTTTTTTTAACAGAAGACAAATTGGATTAATTTTTGTGAAATTTAATTGAGTTTTTTGGTGTTTATGGTGAAGGAAATCTATCCCAATCAACTCCCAGGAAATGGTTTGCTTGCTTTTGTTCTGGGGATTTTCAATTGAAAGATGCTCCTCGCTCTGGTCGACCCATCACCGAAAAACTCGATGAAGTAATAGATAAGATTCAAGAAGACCATAATGTGAGCAGTTATGGACCTAAAGATTGACTATAAAAGAGTCTTAAGCCATTTGCATGAAGTTGGTTTGAAAAAGAAGATCAATGTGTGGGTGTCTCCTAAACTGAGTAATGTTTGAACAAATTTAATGTTTCGAATGGAGTCAAATGGTTTGATGGTGGGACTACAAGGTTATCGTTTGCTACTAAATATTACCTGACCAAACCATTGACTCGAATCTCTACTAAGGTTGAAGAGAGAAATTTCCTTAAAATTTGGCCTCAATAGAGTAAAAAAAGGGTAAAAAAGCACCTTTAACTGTTTTTCAAAGATAATACCACCGAATTCTAAAATAAAGGAGGATTTAATGGTCCTGACCGAATTATGGCAAAATTTGGTTGAAAGAAATGGCCAATTTTTTAATTAAAAATTTTTTTTTAATAAAAAGCGCTATAAATATTTACTAAAAAACGCCACATTATTTTTCCCCAAACCAGAAAATGCGATGTCTAAGAAAATAACTAACAGTAACAAACTACAACAACCTCAATAATTTAAAACTTTCAGTCAAGCCTATCGTCTGAAAGTGTTAAGAAAATTATCTCGTAAATAATTTTTAGCGCGCAGCGCTGTTGCTGCCGCGCAGCCAGACGTCCTGCAGTTCGAATGGCATTACGCTGCCTTAGGTTGAATCTAACTCTACGCATAATGTTTCCAGTGGCGCACACAGGATTTCATTTTGGCGGGGGAGGGGCGATTTCATACAACTTTTGAGCCAAATACAATTCGAAACCATTTGTACCAGCAATTTTTGTGTTTGGGGGTTTGAACCCCCAAAACTACCCTCCATGAGTGCACCACTGAAAGTTTCCCACTCCTTGCTGATCGTACATACTGAGTTGTCATAGATCAAGTTGACCACGTTCATAAAGACCCCAAACTACGTTTTCTTCAACCGGAATAGTACCGTAGAACCTAGAATTCATTCTTTCTACATTGAGCCTAAGAAACCTTGCCTTATCTTCATCTGTCTAATCTAACTCAAGCTATTTTTATCTTAGATATTTGTCACATAATCACTTTTTCATCACTTTTCACAGGCCGGGCAAGTAAAGAAGAAGTGCTTCATAGTTTCCTTCTCAACTGGATCAGAAAAGCTACGACAGCTGTTGTTCTAAGGGATGTTCATCCTGGCTGCATGCTCTCAACCGGTTGAACAGATGATCTCAGTTTTTGCTAATCAGTTTCACCGATTTTTTTTGTCTTATACTGGCCAAATTCATTGGCTAATCCTGTATTTGTCCAGCTTTTTATCTTATCTTTTTTGTCTTATCTAGAAAATCCTTCGAGATGTCGCCCTTGATGAGGTTGATTCGCTTGAGATGAGCCGGAACCTCACCTGCCAAGCTCGACCGCTCTTTTGTTATCCTCAATGTTTCTATGTTCTGGAATCCAAATGAGGATAACGTCGACTGGCGAGCGAGTCCAGGGGTGACCCTCTGCAATTCCAGGCAATTGCAATTAGTTCCAGGCAATTTCGTAGGTAATGATCGGTGAGAACAGAGCCTTCAGGGTCTCTCGTCTATCAGAATCGGATGGAGCGATCCCTTCTTTGAAGGTGGTGTCTGCGCTAACCAAGCTACAGACTTTCTGAATAGTCAGAAACTTTGGTGAAACACATTAAATCTTTTCAGAAGTTGGAATGATTCACTGATCCTTAGCTCTTTGGAGTAGATACCAGCACCCCACATTCCATTTTGAATCCATTAACGATTTTCAAACGTAGCGTTGTTAAAATTTTGTAAATAATTTAAAGCTACTGCACATTCGACCAGTACCACTTATAGGGTGCACAGAAAATAAGTGATTTCATTTGGAAAATTTAAATCGATAAAACTAAAGAAAGGAAAAAAACTTGCAAAACTTATAAAACATAAAAAGTAGGAATAAACATAAATGCATTAAGGATATGGGCTGGCAACAACCGCAAAAACAACAGCAACAACATCATTGCAAATGAATAACACCACAACAGCAAACGCAGCCAAAGGTAACAATGAAAATAATAAATGCCAAAATAACAGCAACAAAAATCATAATAATCACAACAACAACAATAACATTAAGTCATTGAAGAATTATTTATGCAAAAATGAGAAACGAGTTACGGGTGAAAAAAGGACCTGCGAGGTAGTTGGTGTTCCAACAGCAGACAGCAAAGTGAAACTATCACCGACTGTGCGTTCGGTGGGTGGCGACCGGTGCGTAGGTGAGTTGAAATAAATCGCGTAATTTTCTTAAAATAACAGTCGATTACACACACACATAACCACAAACACACACACACACACATGCAATAAATAACATTGCAAAAAATATGAATGCACAAACAAATGAATCGCACACAAATGTACTTATTGTGCCATTGTTGGTTTTATTGTTGTTTGGTGTTATTTTTTATTGTTGTTGTTGTTTTATATTTTCTGTTCGATTTATTCATTAAAAGCAAAACAAAGTTAAAAGCAGTCGGCAAGGCGCGAGTGTCGAATGAAAGCAGCGCGTGAAGCGTAGTGAACTGAAATGGATGGTGGAAAGGGAGGGTGGGTGGGGAAGGATAGTAGCTGAGAAGGGAAGAGAGCCTGAATAGGAAAAGAAAGAGAAGCATTGGTTGTTGGCAGTAGCGCATAAAATTTGCGTGTGCACGCACTTAAAGTAATAACAACAACAACAACTTATACCAATACAACTCATAATTACGACTATGAGTTCCAGCAACAACAACAACAGCAACAATAAAACGTGAACGTGCTATTATAGCACAACAACAACAACAATTTAAAGTCATTACCGCATGACCAACCCTTGTTGTAATATAAATTAACCCCTTCCAGTCTGCCAACTGGACTATTTCGTCGCCACTTAGTTGCCTCACCCCCTCCCCCTTCCTCCCCCAGCCACCTTATGCCGCCACTGCCCGCCTTTGCCTTTGTGTGCTTAATGCGCTGCCGTAATGAGCGCACATTCGCATTATTTGCGTTGTTTTTGAATTCCCTTTTTTTTTTAGTATTTTTTTTTAAATTTCTATTTCTTCACCCTTCAGTCGCTTTGAACGTTGCTTTGCTGATTTTGCAAAATTTCTGCCGCTTTAATTTTTTTTGTTTTAATACATTACATGAAATCGAAAATGACTCGCTCGCATGCATGCAGGACAGTGAAAGGACTAGAAGGGACAAGGGGCCGGTGGCCGCATGTGCACGCCATGTCCTGCCAATCCTTTGTGCCTGGCTGCTTGCCTGCCTGCTGCTTGAGGGATAATGACGCGCCAGGCGCAAGCATAATTTTGTTAAATTAGGGAAAATACAATAACAACAACAACAATGAAATACAAATACGAATGCCGCCACCATGCCACCAGTGCAAATTGCAAAACTCCCCAATTGAGCACGCACCGAAGTCGAACTGCGCACAAGGGGAGCGCAAAATTATTGGCGAGCAACAAAAAAAATAACCAAAAACAAAAAATCATTAAAATGAGTAAAAAATAAATATAGAAACGCGAAAATCATGTTTGGTTGTTGTTGTTGTTGGTATTGCGAACTAATTATGAATTTTTGCCAACCCCGTTCTGTGCAATGTGTGTGCGTGAAGTGAAAGGATAACAGCCGCAGGATGCATAGAAAACGTTTGAGGCGCAGGGTGGCCCGTACGTGCTCATTATGCTGTTTTACAGAGGCTTTGTTGTTGTTGTTGTTGTTGTCTCGTTTAGTTCGAGTTCGAGGGGAACAATGTTGTATGAGCGTAATGAGCGAAATGATAAAAGGATCAAATGAGGTGAAAAATAGGCAGTTGGAGTGTGAAGAAAACAATTTTCGAGAGCTTT
The DNA here is from genome assembly GCA_963668005.1 of Melieria crassipennis. Lineage (NCBI taxonomy): Eukaryota > Metazoa > Arthropoda > Insecta > Diptera > Ulidiidae > Melieria > Melieria crassipennis. The sequence goes on from OY764963.1 coordinate 10,186,465, forward strand.
CAGAGAAACTGGTGGCGTGTGCATTGAAACGCCAAACTTAGTGTTGCATAGAGAAAATTTATAAAACTTTTGAATTTTTGATTTTTTTTTTTTCAAATCTACCATAGAAGGGATTAAGAAAAATCTACCATCTTTTTTAATCTACCATAGAAAGGATTAAAAAAATCTACCATCTTTTTGAGTCTACCACAGAAAGAATTAAAACAAAGCTAAAATGTTTTTGAATCTACCATAGAAAGGATTAAGAAAAATCTACCATCTTTTTGAATCGACCACAGAAAGGATTAAAAAAAAGCTACCATCTTTTTGAAACTACCACAGAATGGATTAAAAAAAAGCTAAAATGTTTCTTGAATCTCCCAAAAAAAGGATTAAGAAAAATCTACCATCTTTTTGAATCTACCACAGAAGGGATTAAAAAAAAGCTACCATCTTTTTGAATATACCACAGAAAGGATTAAAAAAATCGACCATCTTTTTGAATCTACCACAAAAAGGATTTAAAAAAATCGTCTATTGTTTTGAATCTCCCATAGAAAGGACCCTGGAGCATTTGTTGTGTCATTGCACTGCCCTCTATAGATCATTTGGATCCGCGTCGTTCCGCTCCTTGGAATGTATTGCGGAGCAAAGACGTGGCGACGTACTCAAATTCGGTAAGAAATTTATCAAAAACAGTTTCTAGGTCTCCGCTCCACGATTGGTAACACTATGGACCACTTATTCGGTATATGTGAGACTCCCTGAAGTCAGGCTTAGGTTGGCCAAAGAAAGGATCTTCTATAATACTGTTAAGGATTGCAAGAAAAGACTAGAAGATATAAAAATACGGCAAAAAATTGACTGAGTCCTTTCTTTTTTTTCTATTCTTTCTATTTTTTTATCATTGCCATTGTACCCTAAGAAGGATCTTTAAGGCTTCCAAATCTGACATAACCTAACTTTCTAGTTGCAAATTAAACAACTACATACAATTATTTAAAGACTTAGATACAAGGTATCAATTTTTTTTGATACCCAGATCCGAAAAATTTAAAAACTAAAAAATTAACTCATCCGAAAAATCCGAAAATTCGAAAATTTTAAAACTAAAAACTTAATTTATAAAAATTTTCTTCTTTTTTATTAACATTTCATATTAAAACGAATCTTTAACAAAACAAACAAAAATATCAATCAGTTTCGTGATCGCAGGAATTTTTACTAGAAAAATTTTTTTCTTGGAACAAAAAAAAAAAGAAAAATGTTTTTCTTAGCACAAATTTTTCATAAATATTAATGTTTTATTTTAATAAATTTTTTTCTTACTAAAGACCAGACTACAACTAATTAAAAAAAATTGAAAATTTATAATTTTAATAATCAAAATTCGATCATCGAGAATGTTAAGAGAGAATGTGAGAATGTCTCATCTTAACACTAGAAAGATCATTGCGGTAATTTTGACGGTTTATAATATTTAAGTACAGTGGTGTCTGGATATAGTGAACTAATTATTGCAAGGCTTGTTCACTGTATTGAGGTGGTTCACTATATCAAGGTCAACATTTTTGTTCAAAAACTCGTTTTATTTGCTCAAAATACACCTTTTGGTTTTTTCTTGAAAATTGTTTTCTATATTTAGAGGCTCGATGTCAAAATTTGGGTATTCACTATATCGAGGTGTTCACTTTATAGGGGGTTCACTATACCCAGACACGACTGAAACTGTATTTTCTTTAGTATTTCTGTCAACTTTTACTTTGGTGACTCTTAATTTTGTATCGTGGCAAATTTTATATTTTTTAAAAATGTATTTTGTGAAGAATTAGCCAAATCCGATGTGTACTTTTCGGGCACAGAATGGACATTATTCAATTTAGGAACTTAGGAACAACAATCTGAAGTAGTAAAAGTCTGCACTAATGACTGAAATGATTCCTAAAAAAACTTGGAAATTTGCTCTAATTTGTTTGGCCCAGCCTGACACTTTTAGCGAAGTTCTCACATGTTATAAAAAAAACTTTATTTTGATTTGAAATCTTGCAAATAAATTTGCATACAATTAAAATCATTCAAATGGGCCCCACAACCCCCCTCAACACACAACACAACCAAGCATGTTTAATTTGAGGCTATAAATTCCTTTTAATTGAGAATTTCAAATAGCATCAAGCTTGATGCAGATGCAAAGAAAGAAGAACAAAAAGCAAAAGAGCCACCAAAACTATAACCAACAACAAAAAAAATCGAAATAAATATTTCAACTTTGTCTCAATTTTAATTTCAATTTATTAAATTTGCACGCGATCCATAGGCAACAACAACAACCACAAAAACAATTACAACGACAACAATCAGCTCGAGTGCGGCGCGCATGCGTCACTTGGCCGCAGCAATTGTGCCATTAAACGCCAAACGAAGCGGCCAACATGCGCTAATATTGTTGTTGCTGCCGTTTGCTACTTGCTATGTTTGTTGTTGTTTTTAGTTGTCCGTGTCGTGTTGGAAATCTGATTTTGTGATTGCTGTGCTTTCCAAGCGCTCGCACTGGCTTCAAAAGTCCAGTTCATGTGCTATGTTTTATTGGTCGTTTGTCTTGTTGTTGTTGTTGTTGTTGTTGTTATTTTTCTTATTCTTCTTGCTGTCGGTTTCAGTGCATTCTTAGCCGCTTTTACTGTGCAGCTCTTCACTTTTTTTTACGATGCTCTTCTTCTGCATTTCTTGCCATCGCTGTCGCCAGCGTTTTGTTGTCCGTTTGCACCGCAGACACTCGCCGCATTTAATTCATTTTTATTATGCCACAAACGTGCAACACAATTAATAAAATTCTTCATTTTATTGATGGTCCAAACGCAATGAATGAACCAAACACAACGAACCAACGAACGAACGCCTCGTCCACCATGAAATGCCAACAAATCGCCCCTCGGGCGCATGCAGCCGCAGCGTAGCGAGCGAGCGGACAACGCTGCACGTACGTACCGCTTTTCCATAATAATTGCCATTTGCGGAATGTGGCACAAAACATTCACAAGTGCTCATAATAATCATTATTGCATAAATTATGAGCTGTACTGTACTGCACTCGTTGCCAGTGTGCGTGTGTGTCTGTGTGTGAGTGAGTGTGTTCCGTGCGCTTCTTATCGCGATGCTGCATTGACGCATGCACCGAAGTGCAGCAATTGGTGGACGGTTTACTTTTTAATATCCTAATTTCAGTATCGAAGCGGTGTAATAACTTTTAGCTTTTAATTGGTGTACTTTCAGCGGTCATTTCCCGCGAGGAAACCACACATACGTTGTAAAGTTGATCGCAGTTGTGGACTAAACGACAAGTGATCGTCAGTAGTTGAGTTCATGTGTGCACAGGTATAGTACATCAAATAAAGAAATTTGTGTTGCCAATTTGATTTTCTGTTTTAAGAAAAACATGTATCTAGGTGTAGAAATTTATTATTTTTGCATGAACGATCAAAAGCGATATGAAACAGACACATTTGGAGAGTGAAACAAATCAGGACCAGAGGGTAGGGAGTCTACTTACTAGGAGAGCTGATTCCAAATAAAATGGAATAAAAGTATAAAAGACGATGAAGAAGAATGATCTATTTAATTTATGTGAAACATGCATCGTGTTGTTCGATAACTTGTTGTAATTTTGAAGGTAATTCCATTCTGCTTCTCTGATAGAAAACCTTGTCCCTATTGGCAAAGAACTGGGCCAGTCGAGCTTCACTTGAGGCAAATTTTTCATTACCAAAATCACTCACCACAGAGAGGAACAAATAGTCATCAATTGGTACCAGGTCGGGACTATAAGTTGAATGCATAAGAGTTCCCGGAGCTTTTAGCGAGTCACTCGCAATAGACAGGAAAAAATGGTAATCACTTGGTACCAGGTTCGGACTATAAGTCGGATGCATAAGAACCTCCCAAACAAGCTTCCGGAGCTCCTGATGGAGATGTTAATCATTTGGTACCGGGTCCGGACTATTAGATGAATACATAAGATCTATCAAACCAAGCTTCCGGAGCTTCAAGTCGCTCGCATAGACAGGAACAGATGGCAATCCCTTGGTACCAGGTCCGGACTGTAAGTTGGATGCATAAGAACCTCCCAATCAAGTTGACGGACCTTCTGGTGAGTCACTCGCCATAGACAGAAACAGATGGTAATCATTTGATGCCAGATCCGGACTATTAGATGAACGCATAAAAACCTCCCAATAAAGCTTCTGGAGACTATCCATGTGTGTGATCTGGCGTTGTCTGATTGAACACAATTCCTCTACTATTGGGCAAAGCTGAGCGATTGCTCCCTTAAGACAGTCCCATTGTTTATAATACAGGTCCAAATAGTAGTTTATAATTTGATGGTGATGTCATCAAACTGAGAGCAGAATCTTCCTGACCGTCAATCCTAGTTTGACCACCGTTTGCGCCGTCTTACAACGATTTCTGCACAACTGTTTACGATTCCTTATGAAAGTTAATAACTTTCTAAATAAGAACACCTCGTTTAATTTAGAACAAGAGAATCAAAGATTAATTCTATAACTTGTTGGAAAAATCTGGTTCGTCGTTTATGTCATTCAAGAGCTCTTCCGACGGTTTTTTTTTCATACCCAAAACATTCAAAAATTGCATAGCTTGAGACAAAAGATTCTCACAACTTTCTCAGCAACTTTTCTAATAGAGACTCGACGATTCTCTATAACAATTTTCTTCACTACTTTAATTTTTTCATTGGTTGTTGACGTTCTGGAGCATCCATGGCGGACATTGTTATAAACATCTTCTCGGTCTTCTTTGAAAAACTTATAACACTTAAAAACATTCTTTGTTTGCTCACAGTGGACTTTTCAAATGGTGCACAGTCAACATTTCAAGCAAATTGGATCACTTAGTTTTATTTTCTAAACAAAGTTTAATACAGTTTCTTTGATCCTTTTTGTTCGATAGCAAAAAATCGTCAAGTACTTCAAGCACGTCTAACCTTTGTATCTGTCAAAAACAAATTAAAAACGCAAAATGGCTAATAATGTCAACATATGTTGGAGACAAGTGTATCAACATGGCAAAAGGAAAAAATCTAAAATGTACCGAAACCGACGATTTTCGTATGCGAAACCGAATTGTCATTTTGTTTGGAAAAGGGAAATATTTTTTTTAATTTTAATTGCTTCGTTTTTCACTCCACTCATTGGGTATTCAATGTCAAAAATTTCAATTAAATGATTTGTAATATAAATTTTCCATTACCTAACCTGCCATTTTAAACTGTCAAATTAATTTATATCAATTAGAATGCAAAAAAAAAATAATTTTCCAATCTTCTGAAACAAATGCAATGAAAAACTTCAATATCACAAATAAATTGCTCCCCTAATCCTTAGAGGGGAACTTTATCATTGTAGGCATATCAAATGTTCAATGTTTTTTAAGTTAATCACTGAGTAAGTAATTTTTTTTTTAAATAGTTATAGCTTTTGTAATACGTTTCAATTAGCTGCCAGAGGTTCAATTCGTAACGGAAATGTTAAGCACTTTTTTATTGCAAATACAACAAAGTAAATTCATTGCAATTTACACTGCCAACGTGTTGGTTATTAGGTTTTGACGTTGTTGCAATTATTATTGTTATTGTTGTTATCATTAAAAGCAATTAATCAGCTTTGCTTAACTACCAAATAACAAGTTGCAACCTGTCTGCGCCAGTAGTTAGAAACAATAACAACAATTCATAATGAGCTCAATGCTGTGGAGGACAGAGGAGCACAAACGACTGTAAGAGAGAGACAGAGTAGAGTTGTGAGAGTACAGTTGTGAGTAGAGTGTGCAAAAAAGGGTGGCAGCGTGTAATGAAAATTATGGCCAATAAAAATGTTCATAATTATGAGTTATCCAAATTGCATGTGGCAGTTAAAATTGCCAGTTACTACCAGGAAGTTGTAAATACTTTCAAAGCGTTGTGTGTGTGTGTGAGGATCAATCGAGGATCGTTGGCATTTACGTTATAAAGAAATTTAAATAAATTTTGCAAACCACAAAAAAAAACTAAATGCAGGAAATGCAGGTGGCAGCTTGTGTGCGAAATTACTGTAATTTTAAATGACCATAACTGGGGAAAAATGGATTTTAGTAATGAAATGTAATGTTAAAAATCACTCTAAATTGTTAGAAAACCGTTTGTGGTTGTAGAGTGAAATTCTTGTTTTTTTTTATAGGAAATGAACTGAAATCTAATGACACTTCATAGTTGACAGTTAGGCGGATTGAAGCACCCACGATGCAGATTAAGGCTACCAATTGAACGATTTTTATGGAGTCTTAGGGATTGTATGAAGAAATAATTATAGAAAGAGAATTTTCTTCAAAAATAACTTTGATTTTGGTGCAATATGCATGTTGATGAATTGTAACACTGTGTGACAAAAATCAGAAAATTTCAACGAGACGAATAAATCGATATACTTGCAAAACGAGGCGTCAAATATAGTAAAACTGCATTGTTAGTTTTCTTTCTAAAATTTCAAAGACATGAATATTTCCAAAAATTATTGAAACAATTCTGTGCAATATAGAAGAATATAAATAATTAATTAATTAATATGAATACCAAATGAAAAAGAAAATTCCCTAGGAATAATAAAATAAAATTTTTTATGGTACGCAAGGACGAATGGGCATTGAAAATGTCCCTTTTAAAAATGTATCCTTGAATATTTCTGAAAATTTTCATTAGATTAAAAAAACGATGTCTTAATGACTAAAATGTACTCGAATTTTGTCCTTCAAACTTTATTTTTTTGAAGCGTGTGACGAAACATGGGCATATGGTTATGACGTCGAAACCAAAGCCTAATCGAAGCAATTAAGATGGCTAGAAGAGAAAATGCCAGGATTTGTGGCAAAATAATTGATGGCTTCTGATGTGTTGTGATGTGATGTGATGTAAAGTAATGTGATGTGATGTAAAGTAATGTAATGTGATGTGATGTGATGTGATGTGATGTGATGTGATGTGATGTGATGTGATGTGATGTGATGTTATATGATGTGATTTGATTTGATTTGATTTGATTTGATTTGATTTGATTTGATTTGATTTGATTTGATTTGATTTGATTTGATTTGATTTGATTTGATTTGATTTGATTTGATTTGATGTGATGTGATGTGATGTGATGTGATGTGATGTGATGTGATGTGATGTGATGTGATGTGATGTGATGTGATGTGATGTGATGTGATGTGATGTGATGTGATGTGATGTGATGTGATGTGATGTGATGTGATGTGATGTGATGTGATGTGATGTGATGTGATGTGATGTGATGTGATGTGATGTGATGTGATGTGATGTGATGCTGGTGTGATGTGATGTGATGTGATGTGATGTGATGTGATGTGAAATAAAGCGTTCTGATGTGATGTGATGCGATGCGATGTGATCTGATCTGATCTGATCTGATCTGATGTGATGTGATGTGATGTGATGTGATGTGATGTGATGTGATGTGATGTGATGTGATGTGATGTGATGTGATGTGATCTGCTCTGATCTGATGTGATCAGATATGATCTGATCTGATCTGATCTGATGTGTTGTGATGTGTTCTGATGTAAAGTAATGTGATGTGATGTGATCTGATGTGATCTGATCTAATCTGATCTGCTCTGATCTGATCTGATCTGATATGATCGGATATGATCTGATGTGATATGATGTGATGTGATGTGATGTGATGTGATGTGATATAAAGTGTTCTGATGTGATGTTATGCGATGTGATCTGATCTTATCTGATCTGCTCTGATCTGATCTGATCTGATCTGATCTGATCTGATCTAAGCTGATCTGCTCTGATCTGATCTGATCTGATCTGATCTGATATGATCTGTTTGCTTAGAGCCTGTGGAGTTCATTGTGATTTATTTCATTTTGGTTATGGTATCCTTTCCTATCTATTGAGTTCCCTTTTCCTTTCCTATCTGTAAAATTGAGAGGCACAAACTCCATATTGATGAAAAAAAAATATTAAAAATCATAAAAACTAAATACCCACACGTTATCATTATTATTGATTTCTTTCAATATAATTGATTGATTTCTAATAATCTGTCATATATGCAGAGCTTCTTCAAATGCATTAAATTTTAATGTATATTCTTACAGCTTAAGTATGCAAAGTAATGCTTATTCGAAACTCTTTAAAACATAATAATCGATTATTTAGCGAAGAGACACAGATTCTTAGCGCCCATAAAAATAATCGCGACCAATAAAGTTGCACCCTCGAACTGAACGAGCAATAAATTCTTCGAGAACACCAAATCAGCGACTACGCAATTAATGTCACTTACAAATACAGATACACTATTTTTTATTCTCGCTAACGTTGTTATTGTTGTTGGTAATTAAATCTGTCAAACTTTAATGGCAACCAATTGAAACCACAAGCAAAACAACAAAAAAAAACAACAACATTCATATGTAGCACACAATTTGTGAATTGCTGAATTACATCAGCAACATGCGCCCAAAACACGTCTCGCACCCCGCACCCGCATGCGTCGCTACCCCCCTCTCGCTTCGCGCATTGCAACAGCAACATTTATTTCTGCTTATCGAAGCAAATTAATTGTGCGCAACGCGCCTGCGCACGCAGCATAAAAAAGCGCGCAGCTCGATAAAATTAATTTCGAGATTTGATTGCTACTCTTTGCTGTTGTTTTTGTTGGTGTTGCTGTGAATGCCGTTTGGACTTTATGCGCATTTTTTTTTTCAAAAATATATAATTTTGTGTTTTTTTCGTTCGACTTTAATTTATTTATTGCATTGTACAATGTATGAAAATTATTAGTTGGCATCATTTGTGGCGTCATTTGGCTGATGCCATTTAACTATAATGAAAAAACAAACTCAAACAATAACAACAACAGTGACAATGCACAATTAATGCGGGCTCGTTAATTGACACGAATCTTAACGAACGTGCACACAAACACAGAGAAGCAGGGGCCGCACGAGCAACAAATATCAGAGTCGTCCATATAAAGAAAGTCATAATTTTCAATTAAAATGCAGTGCAAGAAATGACTGCAACGATTTGGCAAATATTGAATGAACTATTGAATGTTTGTTAAGGTAGGAAAAATTTTTAGACCAGCTGATATGAGGCCATGAAACGATTAGTTGCTGAGAGGAAAAAAGATTAGGCAGTTGGTGAGATCAGTGGGTTTTACTTAGATCAGTAAGACGATTAATCAAGTCAAGCGGATTCAGACCAATAAAGTCATAATTAAAGATCACAAATCAAGATCACAAATCTTGAAACCAGCGATCAAATTCGAAAAGATCAACTAAGTTTGTACTGAATTGATAAGTTAATTTGAAATCAGGGCATCAGTACAAATATTTAGAAAATCATGAAATTTACACACTGATGGCTATATTTAGGTCACTGAAACCTTACTAATTAGATAATCGCTTAAGGTATATGTAAACCCATACCTCGCACACTGATCTGATAATTCATATTACCCATATTTTAGTCACTAATCTGTAAGGATCCACACAAACCTCTTAAAGTCACTGAAACCTTACTAATAAATCTCTTGGCATATACACAAACCAATTTAAATCAGTCATACCGTGTTTACTGATAATTTAGCATATACAAAAACCTATTTTTTCATTAGAACATTATTAACTAATCCTTTAACATATACACACACCAATTGAAATCATTCATACCTCATCTACGAATCTCTTAGCATATGCACGAACCTATTTTGTTACTAGAAACCGGATCCGTGCCAATACCCCAAATGCTGATTGCTTAGCATCTCCACAAACCTATTTACATTACGTACGCCTAGCTTATTAATTTCTTAAGATTTATATAAACCTAGTCATGTTACGTATAATTTCCTCACGAATCTCTTAGCATCTTTTTCATCTAATTTAGTTCAAATAATTCCAACTTAACCCATTAACCCTTTCCGACATGAAAATAAACCCGTTCTGTATGAATTGTATGGGCTGTAGTCCAATATATTGGACATTGTGACTGAAAGGGTTAACATACAAATACTTTCTCTTCTGAATTGATGAATTAAAAAAGTGAACTAAACTAAAGAAATTAACTTTATGGACTTTTCTTTTCTTGTCCCTATTCACTTAGCTGATTGAAATCCTGCCATGCCGCTGTCTTCTGTTCTAAGAAAGACGTCTCTGTACACATGTAAAAATGTATTACTGGGTTGTGTAGTAGCAAAAAGTATAGAACATTGTATTGTATATTCTTTGCTAGTAGACTGCCCTCTGTGCACTTGTCGCAGCTAGTTAGAAGCTGAGGTTGGTGTCTTTGATGAACGTATTTTAAATGACGTACGCGCTAAATGTTTCCCTCAGTCGAACTGGCAGTGCTTGGTGGTGCTGACAGTTACTAGATATCAAAATCTACTCGAGCTGCTCATCACAACTGATTAGAGTAAGAAATATAGAAGCAAAGGTAGGTAGGATTGGGCCAAAGTTATTTTATTTGACTGGGTAATGCCGAAGTGATTTAAAACAATTAGAAAGAAGGAAAAATTAAAATTTTAGAAAAGTTCGGAACCAAGCCAGGTGTGAATCGAACCAACGACCTTTGGCATGTGAGACCAGTGCACTTGAAGCTGAGCTACTTACGCGGTTTTTTCTTAATTTTCAAGAAAAGAAAAACTCCTCTGTGCCGACAGATTTTTTTTGTTGATAGATAAAGTAACTTTGGTCTTTTCTTAGTCCCTGAAAACTATTAAATTTTGATGGAAAGAAAAATTCCATATTGTTCGCCAAGGCATGAAAAATCATTTACTTTGAAATGCGAAATTCATGAAAAAATTTCAGTTATTGAAACTATTGATTTGTTATATACTAAATGTGAGAGGCTGAAAAAAAATCTTGTTCTTGATTTCTGGACGCGAATACAAAACTGCATTTATAAGTTTTTTCTTGAAATTTAGTAATTTTATTTATTATTCTTTGCGAAAATATTGCAAATTCAAACAAAAAAGGTAAAATGGAAAATTTTTTTAATAAAAAAAAATATTCTTAATTGATGTCCTGAATGTAAGTCCTTGAAATAAATTTAAAAAAATTAAAAAAATTAAAAAATTAAATTTATTATTACTAATACCTAATTAATTATTTTAATTAAATTTTTAAAAAAATTTTTTTTAATAAAAAAAATTTTTAGAAAAAATTCAGAAGTTTTACAAAGCTGACTTAATTAGAAAAACTTTACCAAAAATCGAATTAATGAAATTCAATAAATAAAACAAATTTCAAAATTGTTCCTAACTATCCTCAAAATCTTAATTTGTGATAATTTTTTTGCATTCAATAACTTTTCGGTGTACTCTCAACTTTGATATCTTAATTAACCAATACGTTTGCTTCTCTGAATAAAAACAAAAACAATGAGTACAAGTAGCGCCAAAGAAGTGTGGAAGAGCGTGGAATTGAATGTGCATTGGAAACTACGCAAAGTAAATTGAAATTCTTGAATTATTCTACGAATTCGATAAATTGAAATTAACTTTGCCGACGTAGGCAATCGCAGCCATAAATAAAACATTGAAAGTGTCCCCTTATTAATTTAGCCCTGATTTGCTTTTGAATTGCGTCTAATGTACACACACACACACATGGACTCGCACACATATGAAGACTCATACACATGCAAAGACTCACACTTCGGTTCACTCTGATTTGACGTCCGTCAGTGCTTGGTTTATTATTTTTGCTGTCCGTTGCCTTGCAGCAACAACAAGTTTTGCGGACAGTGGAGGTGTCAACGTACAACGAAACCAGTGTTGCCATGCGTCGCTTCTCATCATCGCCAGCAACAACAACAACAACAACAATGTACACCAATGAACAACCGACGCATTTAAATTGATTTGTACTTTCGTTTATGTGTTAGTCTTTTATGAATTTTATGGCAATTCTTTTCGTTTCCATACCCAACTGTTCTTGTTTTTTTTTTTAGTGTTATTGTTGTATGAGTTAGTTTTATTTATTTTTATTTTTTTTTCATTATCAGTTTTCAATGATGTCGTTTGCTGATTGTGATTTCGTTTGTGATGCTGTGATTGTTCTTATTGGTGTTGTTGTTGTTATTGTTGTTCTTGTTGTTGTTGTGATTGTGAGTTCTTTCAATGAGGCGTAATTTAAGACTCATTTAAATATTTTATTTGCGCTGCATTTGAATTCATTACAGACAATGTCAGTCGGTGCGTCCCATTTTGTGTGCCAATCTCTGGCGGACAGTTCAATGAGCAGATATTTAACCTTTTAATGAGTCGCAACGCTGCGACGAACAGTCAACAAATTGTGGCGATCAATTTTTCATTGATTCGATCGAAGCAGAGACAACACACAGAAATCTCTGTACAGAAATTTTAAAGCAACAAATGAATGGAATAATTAGGAAAGTAGAAAACGAAAGGAGAGAAGCGAAAGAAGGAGAATAGATCGAATGGTATAGAAGAACGTGACCGATTAATCGGCTTCGGGTTCGGCCAATAATCGGCTTCGGCCACAATGCAGGCCGAAGGCCGAAGCTAAACATTTTAGTAAATATCGCTCGATAAGGGAAAGCAAAAGCAGCCCAACTGCATTACAAAATCAATTGAATTCAAAAGTGCTAAGCAGCATTGCCAGCACACACTTTCAGATAGCGTTGCCATCACACATTCACAATAACCAGAACCATTTTTTGAAAATGGACCGAACTAATCTGTTCTCGCAATATTTTGACAGTACACAAATCTGTAAATCAAAGTCAATTATACTATAAGTTGCGCAACTCTTCGACAAACAGCAGTCGAATTTATCTGACAGCTCCTGTCAAATTCACGTGTAAAACTTAAACTGGTACACTAAGGGCCAGTTTCTAGTTTAAACTGGGAATTTTTCAGTCAAACTTGAATGAAGTCTAAACTCAGTTTTAACGTCCAATCCAATTAAGTTATTCATCTTCGGCTTCGGCTTGGCTTTTAGCTGAATGTCAGTGTTGCAACCGATTAATCGGCCTTGGCTTCTGCTAAAATGTCACCTTCGGTTGGGCTCTATGAACAAAGGTTAGGTTAGGTTACATTCACAGTCCAAAGGACGCCTGGTCAACAAAATGGAGTAAGGAATGGATAAAGGAATTGCGAAAACATTACATAAAAGTGTGTTTAGATATTTTACGTCAGTTTGAACAATAAAAAATTTTTTTTTTTGGGAAAATGGAAAAAATCTGGTATTAAATTTATTTGTATTGTATTTATTAGTTACTTTTCTCATAGATTTATTCCAATACTTTCTAAAACTAGAAAGACCGCAATTATTTTTTTTTTTTAATTTCACTTTTCTTTTAAAATTGTCGATGTTGTAATTATTTATGAGATATTTTAGTACCGAGAAAGCTTCTTTATTTAGCTTGGTTCAGCGTTTCCTAATCGATATCACTAAAGGTGATCCTTTCTTTCGTTCATATTTCTTCAAAAGAAAATAATATTAGATATTTGGGTTAGAAGAGCAATTCGTTAGCAATGTGATCCGAACGTGATCCTTTGCCTATCCCTTACAATCAAACAAGATTTTTATTGTTGTTATGTCTCATGAGACATTCCAGTACTAAGAAAGCAATTTTATTCAGCTGGTTAAGAGTTTCTTGAACAATTCTTTCTACATTCCTCGCAATCATTCCAGATCACTTTTCTTCAATGGTTTTCATTGTTGTTATGATTCATGAAATATTTAAAAAATGAAATGAAAAAATTAAATTTATTCAGCTCGATTTAGGTTTTTTTGTATCACTAAGTTCAATTTAAAATTGAATTTAAAGATATTCAACGTTGTTCAAGTATTGCCAAATTTTGTTTGTGAGCTGCCGAAATTTTCTTACAATTTTTCGCTTCAACCACGAAAGACTGGTCTTGGTCTTGGTGGGTTTAACGTTGTTGAACGTGATTCAACGTTATTTGAAGTATTGCCAAATGTTTTTTGTGACCTGCCGAAGACTGGTCTTCCAAGAGAGCATAGCAGATTAACCCACATTGGAAAACATGGAGAGAGCCGAGAAGCAGTGAAAGATAGCTTAATCATGACTGAAGTACTGACTGACTGAATGACTCGTTGAATGTTAGAACGAAGGCAGGAAGCCCGAAATTGAGGAGCCTGATCTAGCTTTATCTCAGTCGATCATGGCGCCTAAAGTTTAACTTTTGTATTCTTTGTTACATACACCAAGTCGACTTCAGTTCTAGTTTAAATTTTCAATATTATTGTGGACTTCAAGTTTTTTAAATTTTTGAAAAAAAATTAAGCTTGATAGTTGAAAAGTTTACATAAAAAAATTTAAAAAAAATAATCAGTTTCTTTTTGCGACAACAAATAAAAAAAATTGAAATTTTTATTTTGAGGTCAACCCATTAGCCTTTTCCTTGTACATTTCATGTCGAACACAACTGGCACGTTGCTCATTTTGTAAAAACCAATAATTATATACCAAGAAGGAAAACCACAACAACAAAAATCAAAAAGTCCACTGAAAGCAATAGAAAACAAGCACAAAAAAAAACTTAATACCACTGGCAATATTTATTATTGCTGCAGGCAACAAAAACCAACCACCACAAAAACAATAACAACAACAACAACAACATTTGGCAATAGCAAATAAACGCACAACAATTAATTAAGTGCAATTTGCATGCAACATTCACCTGAAACGTCAAACAAAATGCGGCACAGCGAAGCAAATTGCTGCGCTAGTTGCATTATTTTGCATTATGATGCAACACTGGCTGGCAATAATTAAATTTTTATATTTGCGCTGCTGACGAATTTGTTCGTGTGGTTGATTTTTTTTTAATTTTTTCTCTTTTAGAATTGGGAAAATTTGCAGCTTAATGGTTTGTTGTTGTTGTTGTTTTTTGTGGAAAGAAACTTTGCTATTGTAATTAATATACCAACAACATTCGACTCTAATAATGTTGTATTTGTTGTTGTTGCTGCACCTAACAGCAACAAATTAATGCAAATTGCCATGTGGCAGCACAACAACAGCAACAACAATATTAATTACCACTGTTGCGTGCAACAACAATCACAACAAATATGGTGACAACAACAACAACTACAATTTTAAGTGAGCGCATACGACAAAGCAATTATGACATAAGTAGGCAACACTTTTGGCGTGCTACAACAACAACAAGAACAACAACAACACCAAACATGCCACGAAATGTGAAAGACACATTAAAAGCGATTGCAACGCATAGACAATAACAACAACAACTACTACCATACAACAGTAATTACAAATACAGCAACAACAACAACAACAACACTAACATTTACACGACCACAACAAAATTAGTCGAAGTAACAGTGCAAAAATTGCTGTTAAAATGTCTGCAACATTAAACTCAACACTGCAACTGCAACAACATAGAATTATAATTTGTTGTTGCTCTTGTTGTTGTTGTAGTTGTTGTTGTCATAGTCATAAATAATACACATTCGCATATTAGATAAATGACACATTTTGTCTTTGCTGCTGCCACTAAACGAAAACGAAAACTCAACCCAATGCAATCTGGCAACGCTGTCACTGTTAAACGGTAAAATTCGCACAAGTCACTCGGTAATTGCACACACGAAACTCAACTGCGATACGCTACAGCTGCAACTTTTAGCCAGTCGGAATTATTTTCAACCTCCCGCTACCCCAATTTGTCGCAACCGCCCCTTCCAGCCAGCTTCCACCCCGCATTGCGGCACGATCGCGTCTGAAATGCGCGCACCTCATTATGTCATTTGCGTTGCGGCCTCTGAATAAATTCAGGCCGTTGATTTTTTTTCACTACATATCTGTCTAGTTGTTGTTGTTGTTACAATTCGCACATATGACTTCATGCATTTGTGAACGCCTCTAATATATTAATTTATTTATGTGCAGCATTATGCGCCGCAACTTGCTCGATTTGTCGCAATCAGTCACGATCAGTCGTTGTGCTGCGTTCCAGAATCGACGAATGTGGCACGCAGCATTAAATAGTTTGTAATTTTTTTTTTACAAATTTTTTGTATGCTTGCAATTTTTTCCAGCAACTAAATGCACAATTTTATGGTATTTTAATGCATTGACATAAATAACAAATTACGCGAAATTCATTAAGTTGTGTAGTTTTCTGATTCTTACGATCAGTAGTGCACAGAGGGGGGTTTTGGGGTTTTAATCCGACCCTAAATACAAAAATTGTTGGTAACAAATATGGTTTTAAATGGTATTGAGCTCAAAAATTGTACGCAACACCTGCCCCCAAAATGAAAACCTGTGTGCGCCACTGCTTATAATGGACCTCAATGTTTAATCACTTCGGTTGGTCGATCAGGCTGGTTGGAATATGCTTTCAGGGTGTCCCAATAAAAGTGCACTATTGAAATTTTCTGGTAACTCTGAAATTTGAGAGCTGCCAAAAGCATCTATGACTGTTCTAATTATTAAATTGGAGCTCTACACAAAGGAAAAAAATTTGAATTACTGTGCAATTAATCGATTTATGGGCGTAACGATTCTAAAACCGAATTATCTCCCGAAATTTTGACAAAAACTGGCTTGGGTTGGGGCCCGCTAAATTCAAAATCGTAATGACAGATGCCAAAAAGCGTAGTGAAGCCAATATTTCCGGAGTAGATTTTTGAATTTAGGCAAATGCAATTAAATTGACATCCAGATACCAAAAGTGACATTCTCCTAAATCTTAGAAAAATACTGAAATTTCCTCCTAAAGTCCTTCCTTAAAAACTCCTAAAATTGTTTTCCATAATTTGCGTCATTTTAAAGGAATTAAACACTTCGCTTAAAAAATAAAAATAAATACATATAATTTTTTTATTGCAGCCTTTTGTTGTTCATCTTCAGCTTAATACAAAAAATAAAAATAAAAAAAAATAAAAATAAATTAAAAAATAAAAATAAATACATATAATTTTTTTTATTGCAACCTTTAAAAAAATAAAAAAATAAAAATAAATACATATAATTTTTTTATTGCAGCCTTTTGTTGTTCATCTTCAGCTTAATACAAAAACTTCAAAAAATTCAAAACATATAGCAAAAGAATTTAATAAAAAAAGCAATTTTTGCCGGGATTTCATTGTGACAGCAATAACTGCGAACGAGATAGAACGAGCTTACATTTTGTAGACTCACAAATTTTTAACACAATAGGATGCTTTGACTCTTAAAATAATTGCCAAAGTATGTTTTGTTGCCAGTCTTCCCAATACATCATACTTCGTTATACAAAAATTTCCTAAAAATTCACTAAGGATCAGAAAAATCCCCTAACATAAAATATAAATCTCCTAAACTGTCTCCTAAACAATTCTTCCTTCTAAATATTCTCCTAAAAAGCCAAGAATCTCCTAAATTTAAGAGGAAATCTCCTGTTCTGGCAACACTGGTCCCCCTCTCAGAAACATATGCGAGCAAAAAACAAAACAACTTACAACAATTAACGTATTTCAGCAACTGTGATTACAAAATGTGCAACACGTAACTCTTTTTTTGGTAATCCATTTTTGTAACTAGTGCTGCCAAATCATTTTTTCCACATTTTGCTCCGAAAAAAATCGTAGTAGATTGAATCTCAAGAGGAGTGGCGAAGCAGATTTTAAAATATTATTAAAAGCGTAGCAGATTCACTACGATCGTAGCAAAGTCCAAACACTGCAACTGGGCACCAAGAATTTGGAATTTCTTTCTTTGGGGTTTTGTGAAATCTCTGCACTATGCATGTAAAATAACAATCAATGAGGTCGATATAAAATGCGACATCAATGGGATACTAAGAGCCAAATTTTTTTTGTTTTACTGTCATAAAGAATTTCATGAAAAGACCAAAAGCCTGTAATCAGAACCACGTGAGCCATTTGTTGCATAAATTTATTCCATACTTAATTTATTCCATAACCGGCCTCGAGAGTCCAGCGGGTATCGCGTTGGCTCCTCATGCCAAAGGCCCTGAGTTCGATTCCCAGCTCGAGCTGGTGAAACATTCGCTTCACAAACAGATACAGTTACTAGAACCTACCTACTAACTTAATGGAAAAATGCCTTCTTTACAATGTAATTGAAATATAAAAACTATAAAAAAGGACAGCTAAGTAAATATGCGTTTTATTTTCAAGTTAAATTGAACTGGGACACCCTATTTATAAATTTTTAGTGAGCTTTCCTGGAGCTATTGAATTATGTTGATGACTTCTTTGAAAACTTGATCATTTTTAAACAATTTTAAAAATAATAAACAGGATTCTAAAATTTAAAAATTTATTAAATTATTATTTTTACACAAAAGCGTATTTCTATGAAAATTTGTCTGAAAAAAGTGGGTTTTTTCATTATTATTGATTTGTAAATTTTTAATTTAATTTTTAGTTTTTAAATTTTTATTTGCAAATTTTTAATGAAGAAATTCAAATTATTTGCGAGAGCAAAAGATACAAAATGAAATTAAGAAGTCGAAGAAAATCAGAACCAATATTTTTTGAAAAATAAAAATAATCAAAAAAAGAGCGTTTACAAAGAAATCTGTTCATAGCAAGACTCTTCTTTGAAGAATAGGTTTCCAAATGGGAATTTTTCGTTTTATTTTCAACAATTTTCCATGGGTAGGTTATAAAGAAATAATTAAAGCTAATATGTACATTTTTTAAGGAAACTAAAGATTTTAGAACGGAATTAACAAAAAATGACAGAAAACCAATACACCAATGCACAATTCTTTTTTACTTTCTTCTCTTCCCAGAAGGAACAAAAAGAATCATAGTTGCCACAAAATCGATACCCAAATTTTGTTCTTAATTTTCTTCTTTCTTACTTTACATGGACGAATTCAAATCGCTGTCCAACTTATTCAACAATCCGTAGTTTCAAGAGTAGGCATTGAAATATAGATCAGGACTTTGAAATATCTGTCGATAATTCATCTTAACAAAAGAGTCACAAAGTCATAAATAAGTCAAACGCAAAACTTGTTTGCTATTGTTGCAAATAGATGGCAACCAGATGTCACTAGAGATCCTAAACTTTACAAGCTATCGAAGCAAATAAATAATAAAGCAGGATGGCACATGGTAAGTTGACTAAACAACGCCATATTTCTGTTAAATTTTTTATTTATAGGATCAATACTCTGAAGGTATCAGTATGAAAGCGTCTTCAACTTTTGACTGGAAAATAAGATACATTAGACCTGGTTTACGGCTAAGTTCACTTACATAGATCAGAGCTCATTTAGAGTTGTCTTATAAATACACGCCCTCGTTAAACTGGGTTTTGAGATCAACCCCATCAAAATTCCTCGATTAAATGCTTGGATACCTTGGAAGACAACATTGTGTTCACCAATGCCGACATACGGCCCCCATTGTTTGAAAAAGTGATCGAAAATTGGATCTGAAGATTACGCCATGTAAGCGTCTTTGTATAAAACGGTCCTAAGGAACGTCCTTAGCGAAGTCTGGTTCGTATTCGTATCTTCATGGTTTGAAAAAATTCATACCACAAGTTTCACAAAATCCTGTCAAATATACTAAACAACGAACTCGCATTGAAAAATTTCCTATTAATATCCAATAAATATCCATGGATTTTAAATCTAAAATCAACAACAAACAATGTCGAATCCAAACACACGCTCAATATGATTTTGTTTTTGTTGTTGTTGTACACACACTATTATTGCATGTTCATTTGTTGGGCCTTCTGATTGCCTTCGTCGACGATTCGATTTCTGTTGATTTGTGTGTTGTTGTTGGTGTTGGCGTTTTTGGCGCTCAATTGGTATAATTTCAGTTAAATTTATAATGCGTGAGTTCATGCATACACATACATACACAAACAAATATGTACATTTCTGTATGTGCCTTTTGTTTGTTTGCTTTGCTGGCTTCGACACGAAATCGACTTAATTTCAAATTCATTTTCATACTTTTGCGACTTGACTGCGATTTCCATTTAATTTTAAACTATGTGTGTGAATTTGTGTATGTGTGTGAATTTCTTGGCCAATTTTTTCTACATTCGTAATTGTCTTATCTTCGACGAATGCACCGCTGGTTATTGCGCAATTACCGTTATATGCACGTCTGCACTATAATATTTATGGCTTTCGCGATAATTTCTATATATAACCAAACATTTTTATACAAATATTGGCTTAATATGTGAGAAAGTTGAGTGCCAGCGAGCAGATTGGCAAACATGAAATTAGCAAACATGTGGCAACGCTGAGTATAACTAAGCGAGCAAATAATAATAAAAGGATGGTTTCTGATAGTGTAGTATGAAGTTTTGAAAGTATTGTTAAGACTTAATATTCGAAAAAAATAATATTTTAAAACCGGTTACTTTTAAGTTACTGTAAATATTTTACAATTTTTCCAAATTGTTGACAGCAGTTTATTATTTAAGCTTTGTTTGAGCGTATAACTTGCAGTTTAAATTCACCCGGGAGTATCTGAGTTGCATAATAAAAACCGGTTACTTATAAAAACTTTCAATATTCGCAACGGCTTTTCAGTTAATTTAAATTAAACCAACAGTCTTTGTTAATATTTGAGTTAAACAGAGTTGAATTCACAAATTTTTGCATTCAAAACCGGTTACTTTTAAGTGATTTCCTAATTCATAAACAATATTTTATGATTTGAGATTTGTATTATATTTATTGAAGTATATTACTTGGATATGCATCTTAGTTATGAGTTTATGAAAAATATGATTAAAACCGGTTATTTGTCAAAAGTTGTAACATTTCCAAATCATGTCTAGTTAATTTACTTAATTTGTTCAATTTGCGACAGTATTTATAAATATCTTAGTTGAACAATGTTGAATGCTCAAACCTTTCAATGCGAAACCGGTTACTTTTAAGTTACTTTCTAATTAATAAAAAAATGCAAAAAGCATATTATGGTTTAAGCTTTCTACTAACTTTATTTAAACTTGCAGTTTGTGAATCTGAGCTTTTAATCATGAACAAATTATTATTAAATCATTTAGCCATCAAATGTTCCAATATTTACAACAACTTTCCAGTTAGTTTACTTAATTTGTTTAATTTACCAGAATATTTGTTAAAACCTCAGTTAAACTGTGCTGAATTCTCAAACTTCTAAATTCGAAACCGGTTACTTTTAAGTTACTTTAATTAATAAACAAACTTAAAAAGCATTCTATGACTTGAGCTTTGTACTGACTTTATTTAAGTGTATAACTTGCAGTTTTGGAATACCAGTGTGTTTCTGAGCTTTAAAACATATGAAAAAGTTATTATCAAAATTATCTGTCAATTCAATTGTTCCAATATTTACAACTAGTTTCAAGTCATTTACTCAATTTATTTATTATACCAATATTATTTATAAATACTTGGGTTAAACCGAGTTGAGTTTACAAACTTCTCAATTCGAAACCGGTTACTTTAAAGTTACATTTTAGTTAATACATGAAATTTAACAGCATTATATGATATAGGCTTTATTTAAGTGTATAAAATGCAAGTTAGGAGCACCAGTGAGTATCTTAATTTTACAATTTACGAAAAAAATAATAATCAAAACCAGTTACTTATCAAAACATTCAATATTTGCCACTACTCTCAAGTAAATTTGTTTAAAAACTATAGTATTTATCGATATTTGAGTTGAAAAGAGATGAATTCAATAACTGTTCAATTCAAAACCGGTTACTATTAATTAGTTTTTGTATTAGTAAACAAATGTAAGCATAGTTTTATGATCTGAGCTCTGTAATTATCTTTATTGAAGTAACTAACTACCTAATAACGTCAGCGGATCTGTATGCGAGCTACAGAGTTATATAATATATGACAAACTATGATTAAAACCAGTAATCGATCAAAAATTTCAGTATTTGCAACTAATTTCCAGTTTATTTTTTTTTATTTATTTAGTTGACTACAGTATATGTAAATATTTGAGTTAAACCGATCTGAATTTGCAAACTGTTAAATTCAATACCGGTTACTTTTATTTGGGTTTTTTATTAATAAACAAATTTTAGCATCATATTATGACCTGAACTTTGTACTATCTTTATTGAAGTAAATAACTGGCAGTATAGGGTGAACGGGTCTGTATCTGAGCAATAAGGTTATATAATATATGAAAAACATTGTTCACAACCAGTTATCTATCAAAAGTCTCAATATTCGCAACTAATTTTCACTTAATTTACTGAATTTATTTAACTAACTGCAGTATCTGTAAATATTTGAGTTTAACAGAGTTCAATTTGTAAACTATTCAGTTCGAAACCGGTTACTTTTAAGTTTTTTCTAATTTGAAACTTTGAAAGGCATTTTTTATTTTGAGCTATTTGATTATTTATTTACTAGATTTATTAAAGTATATACTTGCAGTAAGAGCTAAATAGCTGAACTATTTATTAATGAAAAAATACTTAAAACCGGTTACTTATTGACAATTTCAATTATTTTCAGTACAACTATTTTTAAGAGTAAAAGATATGAGAAAAATTATTTATTTAAAATTAAATTATTATATTTTCCAATGTTCTAATGATAGAAGAAAAATAATATGTGAGTAGAAATTTCAAACTAACTGAAATGTTGTTAGATTTTGGTCATATTTTTACAAGATTTAATTTATCAAACAATTTATCAATTTGGAAGTATGTACAGTTCCACAGTTTCGACAATAGTACAAACTTTAACAAAAACTTGAAATTCATACTAAACGATTTTCTTTAGGTGTTAAAATTTTATGAACGCCTAACTCAAAACTGGTTATTTTTCGGTTATTTCAGTTTAAATTGACTTTTCTTACCTTTTGTTTGGTCCAGCTTTTCCGCACGATTTTGTTGATCACTTGTGGTAACAATTTTGATGCGCTTCCAGTCAAATTTACTCTTAAACTGTACAATAAAACACTGCTTATTGAGGTTATGTTTTTAATTAGCATCCAATTTCAATGAACGTGTTGCATGCAGCAGCTAAAAGTAAACAAGTGGTACATATAAATAAATAAATAATCACTAAAATCTGCTTATTAAAATAAATAACATTTGAAGTGTTTAACAGCGAATGTTGCCCACACCACACAAACACACACACACACACGCACACAGGAGAACAGTGCGTGCGACGAATTGTCGAACGCAAACTTACAAACAAAACTGCAGCAGTGTAAATTATCAGGGCAACATAAAACTGAAAGCAGACGATTTCTTTACGACCATTCAAAAAAAAAGATTGCGACGAACGCAAAAAGGACAGCCAAACTAAGCACACAAATACATACACACGAAAGGCTCGTGGAGACGAAGCGACGGAGTCGGATTCGGGACGATAGCAACGAGGGTTCAACGCAAAGATGCGTCAGACAAAAGGACAACATCAACAACGAAGCGGCAACCTGTTGCCGGCAACAACAACAACAAACATAATAGAGCTACTATTATCAGCAACAACAACGACACAACACAATCATGGCAACGCTTTGCTTCAACAGCGCCAAACAGCTCAATGTATCCCTCTCGCCCTGCTAAGCAACTGTTTTGTTGTTTTTGATTTTCTTGCTTTATTTTTGTGTAGCTATGTATTTCATTACTGAGCAGCGCTCAAGTGTAAAATAAAAACATTTAAACCATTTCTTACATACAAATGTAAACACATATAAATAAATAGCAAATCGACTACAAGTGGCTGAGCAAAGGCGCCGGCAACCCTTGTTCCCTTGTTGGGCAGTAAAAGGGATGAAAAAAATTACAGTTGAGTGAAAAAATGTATGCGGGTGTGTGTGTGTGAAATATCAAAAGTTTTACACAGAAGAGCCAAAAAAACTACACTCCCTAAATAACTAAAGTTTACAACAAAAACCCAGTAGGCAAGCTTCGCTTTTTCTACTCCACATTTTTCACTCCACTTTTTCTACTCCACTTTTTCTACTCCACTTTTTCTGCTACACTACTTTGTTATTTTCAACTGGCACAAGTACCACTGCGACTACTGGCAGCCACTGCGCTGTGAATGAGTGCTTCAAAGTGTCTAGCAAGTGTCTACAATTTCTTCTTTATGAGTGCGGGGGGAGTTTTCCCGCCCTTCCGCTCTGCGTCTCTCTGGGGGCGCTGTGATACTGCTTTGTTGGCCATTACAGGCGCTGTGTCCCATGCAGTCCCACTGCCAGTTGGTTGGTGTATCTGATTGTTGTTGTTGTTGTTGTTGTTGTTGCTTTTGTGGTTGGTGTAGAGGTCAAGTCATGGTTTGAGGTCGTTGTTGGCGTGTGCCGCATCGTTTTTGCTCGACATTTTATTATCCTTATTTAATATTCTTTTTTTTTTTTTTTTGAGCAGCGCTTTTATTTTGGCAGCAAAGCAACAAGTGTACAAAAATATAATAAAGATATTTTTTGCTTGGCTATAGTTGGGTGATGGAGGAGAACAAAGAAGGCTTTAGCTGGTCGATGACGACGGCATCACAACGTGGCTCTACGTGGCCATAACAAGAGATGAAATTTGTTGTTTTAATGCATAGTTCTGTAATACTTTTGTATTGTTATAAATATATACAAAAAATCATTAAAAAATAAGATATAGATAGTGTATGGAACTTGAAAATTATGGCCAACTAAAATATACAATATAATTAATTGATATTTTATTTTAAAAAATTTTGAAATCCGGTTCCCGACGCGGGAACAATGGTATGTTCCGAAGTCCATGCTAGAGGACCTGACGGACATTTTCTTCACTGACCGATAGAGACAGTGGAACTGGATGGCAACTTAATGACAGTGTCAACTGATATTATTGTTTAGGAGGGCTGCTAACCGACTTCCAGTCGGAGGTCTTTGCCATTCTGAAGGTATCAAAATGGATAGTGGAGAAGAAATAGCGCAAGAAATTTATAGGAGTCTGTAGTGACAGTCAGGCTTCACTTAAGGCCCTGAAGAACGCGCGAGTGACTACGAAGATTGTCCAAGAATGTAAGATGAAGTTTAGGTCGTTTGCGCGACATAATGAGCTACAACTTATCTGGGTTTCTGGGCACTGTGATGTTCAAGGCAACGAAACTGCCGATAAATTGGATAACTATAGATCAGGGGATACGGACTTTGGACTATTTACAAACAAAGCAAATAAAAATCGGTCTAGCACGCACCCTGCACTGGATCAAATCCTATGTAAACAGTTTACATAGGAAGCGTTGGTTAACTTCGCGAAGCTGCAGTACTGCCAAGTGTCTTGTGTTAGACCCGAGCAGGAAGGCAGGGGTATTCCTTCTGAATTAAGGAAGGGAAGTTCTTCGCCGGATCATCGGACTTATCACAGGACAAAATTCTAGGGCCAACATATGGCCACAAGGGGCATCATCGAGGATCCAACTTGCGCATCATGTCTGAAGCAGGTAGACAGCACAGAGAACTTTCCCTGTGTATGTCCTACCTTTGCTGGAACGAGATTACGCATTTTGGGTTCTGATGTTATGAGGTTGGTCGAGGTTCATTCTCTTACCCTGCGCGATCTCCTGAGATTCATTTAAGAATTTAGCAAGTTCGTGCAGGAGGACTTGTAGTCCCTATCCCTTCCCTACTGCTTTCTTTCTTTCTTTAACCCCACCTCAGTCGCTTCTATCACCCTTTTCCTCACGAATCTTAAGCATAATGGACTTGAGAAATCGGCCCTCTAGGGTTTACTTTCCCGGCTCCCCTCATATTCATTATATTTCATTTCAACCGATAATAAGTTAAAAAGGCCTCAAAGTAGAAGCATTTTTCCAAACTATATGTTGCTCGGGTGGAATTTTTGGTATCATAAGGGGCCGTATAATAGCCCTAACTGTGTCTCATACAGAGGCAGCCACCATTCCTTACCTACTGGCGTTTGCAACCTGAAATTGTGTATGTTTTGAAACCTGTATGCAACTGTGCTTTTTTCCAACTTGTGTTACAACACACATTTCAAGCGGATGGTGGGGGAGGGGATTAACACTACACAGAAGAGAACCACTCGAACAGTATCTTGACAGGAATATAGTAGCAAATCGAGATGGTTTTATCTGAGCTTGGAGTTCCGGAGATACGGATCGTTCTATCTAATTTTTGTTAATACTTTGGCTTTCCCAGCTGCACACACTACCCCACATAACAACGATCCAAGAGTCCTGGGTTTTTAGGGGCGGTGTCTGTAGCCTTGGATCGTTGAAAGGGGCCACTGTACTGTATGACAGGATTTCGAGTAGACCTAGAACCTTTCGTCGGCCTCGATAGCTCAGCGGGTAGCGCGCTGGCTTCTCATACCGAGCGCCCCGGGTTCGATTCCTGGCTTGGGCTGGAAAAAACACTCATCTACTTTTGTCGCTATCCACATGAAGGGAATGATAATTACAAGAATCGCACAAGTGCGCTCTTAGCAGGCAATGGCAAAACCTCCAAGTGTGAAAGAAAAAACTGCCCATCGCCGTTCGGATTCGGCGTTAAACTGTAGGTCCGCTCCCCTCCCTTTCCCCATCCGTTTGAAATGTGTGGTGTATCACATGTTGAAAAAACAGTGTTGCATACGCATTTCAAACTGGTGGAATCTGTGGTATCACAACGGGCCCATTAAGAGGCCTAAGTGTGTCTCATACAGAGGCAGCCACCTCAACCTAACCTAACCTAGAACCTGTCTTATAGTATCATCTCATCTTATGGTGACCAGTCTCGACCTATTTTGCTGTCAGGACCTGGTTGCCACTGAGGTGAGTTTTAAAGGCGCATTTAAACGGATGATCGGGGTTCTTGATTTCGTCTGGTTACTTTCTTTACGATGCACCGGAAGCGCCACCACCTGGGAAGGCCGCTAGTCTCGTGCAGTTTTGTGAGCAGCGTAGTCTCGGTCTCATTTTCTGTTATGATGCTAATACCCAGCACACGATCTGGAGCAGCAGCAAATGCAACCATCGAGGCTCTCGACGTTTTGAGTACATCGCATCCTCCGGCTTGAACATTTACAATACTGGCAATCAGCTTAATTTTGTGACTGCGAGAAGGATTGACATCACTCTGTCTAATGCTAAATTAGGGTGGTCAATCAATAACTGGAGAGTCCTTAGCGAAGATTCGTGTTTGGACCACTGGTAAATCGGCGAGAAGGCACAAATGTCATTGACCACCAGGCACCCTAGAATTGCAGACTGGCCGAAATTTATAGAGGCATTGCGGATTAACTTCGCGACGCCACCGAAAATCCGTAAGAAGCGATGTAGAGAGGCGGCTGTTGAGCAACTTAACACTGCCCTAACATCAAGCTTCGAGCTAGCCTGTCCAACTAGATCTCCCCTTGACCGGACCCCGGTCCTGTAGTGGAATCGGGAGCTTCAGATGCTGAGGCGTGAGTCTAGGAAACCTCTCAACCGTGCTTTCAAAACTAATCTTGATGAGGCCTCCTCGATGCACTCAGAAGAA
Source organism: Melieria crassipennis (assembly GCA_963668005.1). Taxonomy (NCBI): domain Eukaryota; kingdom Metazoa; phylum Arthropoda; class Insecta; order Diptera; family Ulidiidae; genus Melieria; species Melieria crassipennis. The sequence goes on from OY764963.1 coordinate 10,213,990, forward strand.
CTATAAGAAGCAAATTTCTGTTTCGAAGAAGATCTCTTCCACGGATTTTTGCAGTGACATCGAATTCTTGAGTGACATAGCAAGGCTGGTAAAAGTTGTAAAAAAAGTACCAAAATGCAAAGCTGGGGTCGCTTAAGAAATCTGACAGTTCCAACATGGAGAAGCAAAGTGAGACACTCAGTCTACTGGAGTCCCAGGAGTAACAATCACCCTCTCGACATGACTGGTCCATTACCAAAACTGTAGCGAACGAAGCCTTAGAAAGAAAGACCCTTACGTTCCGGCCCGCAGTCCCGGTTTTTCTCGGCTCAGATCTACTCGAAGCATCGAGCAATATTTGAAACGAGTTACTTTTTAATCCTGAGATGTCTTCAATGTGCTTTTCGATAGTCTCAATCATTATTTCAACCAAACGAAGTGTCAGTTTTTAGTCACAACCATTTCTTTAGCGACTATTGCCAAAGTTATGATTCAATGGATGAGAAAGAAGACAGATTGTGTATGGCTGGCCTGTCTTAGCTTGGCGAAAACTTTGTATTTGACCCCATTTTTTGTGGAATCGAAATGGTTGGGGTTTTTCACTCAAAGCTACCAGTCAATTTATGAAAAAGGACACTTTGAACCGATGTGGTTTCGTTCGAACACCATGCGGAGCATAATTATTTAGGGTTAATTATTACTGTGGTATGAAAATTAGTCAACTATGGTAACCTTAACCCAAACTAGGCGGAAAAGGTAAGACTAACATCCAATAGCTCTCCTGGCCTGAACAAACGTGTTCAATAAAAAATTCTGAAGATTGATTTGGAAGGATCACATAAATAACCCATTAGTGCCTGAATGGCTGTGTTTTAAAGACTGTAGAAGTTCAACTGAACTTCCTTGGGCATTCTAGTGTTAAAGAAACCAGTGAAAATGGTCAACAAATCAGCGGAATAATATAGAAACTAAACTATGGAATGCAGGGTGAATTTGAAATAATTCATTTTTTTTAATTTTAAATTTGTTGCTTTTTTACAGGCGCTTCACTGGGAGGCAGCAAAACATGACAACAACAACAAAAATACATCATCAAATATAGCAACCACAAAGCCATGAATGACGCTTTTTCGCTGCCACCTCCACCTCGCCGACCAACAAGTCACTACGACAAATTGCTAGCAAATTTTCGGTTTGTTGTTGTTTTTGTGGTAGCTAAATATAATGACGCTGGCGCAGCTGCTGCTGATGTTGTTGTTGTTATTGTTGCTGTTGACTCCATTCAAACCGCTGAACGCAACGAAGATTTTTGCGCGAAGGCGGCAAAAAGGGCAGCAACGGCAACGTCTTCAATGAAAAATGCGCTGACGACAACATTGGCGTTGTTGTTGTTGCTGTTGTTGCTACTGATGACGAACTTGACGACATGGTGTGGCGTGGCGTGGCGGCCAGCATGCCGTGACGTGACGCGCCACACCGCAACGAGACGTGCTGCCGTTACGCTTCTACACAATTTTTTTCTACTCTTCTTGTTGTTTTTGTTTTGTTTACTTGTTGCGATTTGCTGCTGGTGCTGCTGCTGCTGCTGCGATTTGCTGTGCTGCTGTTACTTTAGCGCTGCTGCACAAAACACGGCTGCTGCGGCGACGCTAGTCGCTAGTCGACAGTCGTCGGTCGCGGCTGTTGGCGTTGCCACTAAAATGTGCTAATAGCCGCACTTGGAGTGGCCTTTGGTGTTGCTATTATTGTTGTTGTTGTTGTTTGATTATTGTTATTGTTTAGTAGCTGACGCCGTGATTTGTTATTGTTGTTGTTTTTATTGTCAGATAAAATCTCACTTCTTTTCACACAAATCTGTGTGTTTTTCTGGCCTTTTACGGATTTCATTCATAAAAGTTGCGCGTGGCACTGCAAACATAGGAGAGTAGGGGACATTAATGTGTTCAAGTGGCGTAAGAGTAAAGAAAAAAAATTGTTTTTTTTTGTTTTTTTTGAAAGCTGGTAAAGTGGGTACTAATAAAAAGCAAACAAAATGAGAAAAAAAAGTGAAAAGTTAAAGCAGTATTTGACAGCTGTCAAGCAAAGTGCTGTCGATGTACAAATAAGTGGTGTTTTAAATTTAGGAAAATATTTAAAGCAATTAAAAATTTACTTGAAGATATTTTAGAGATATTTTGCGCCGAGAATTTTTTAAAATTTTTCTTTAAAGAATTTTTCTTAAAACTAAAATTTGGAATCATTTTTATTCATTTTTTATTAAAACACTTTTCTAAGTGTAATAAAGACCCTATAATAAAGAACTTCTTCAGAAACTTCTAGGTTATCTAAAAACTCAAAGAATGCGTTTGTAGGTACGTGGGCAGTCCGATAAGTACTTAGCCCCACCAGCCGATGGTGCGACTATCGTAAGAGAAATTTACATCCTCGTAGACGGCTACTGTCAAAATTTCAGCCATATTGGATTTGTAGTTTTGTTTTGTCCGCGTGTGGAAACGCACGTGTCCGCGGATTTTAGAAAAATGGAAAAAGAGCATTATCGGTCGGTGATTTGCCAAATTGGTCGCATTAGGCTACGAACAGCTGCCCCATCCACCGTATTCTCCAGATTTGGCCCCGTGTGACTTCTTTTTGTTTCCAAACTTGAAAAAGTCACTCGACGGGCAGAAATTTAAGTCGAATGAGGAGGTTATCGCCACCACGGAGGCCTCCAGAAAACGTATTTTTCAAACGGGTTAAAGAAGTTGAAGCATCTCTGGGTCAAGTGTATCGAGTTGAAAGGAGACTACGTTGAGAAATACATCGCCACTTTTCCAACATTTTCTTTTTTCTTTTGTAGGCTAAGTACTTATCGGACCACCCACGTACTTATTTCAGACATCAAAAGTCATAGACTTGGAAATTCAGTTTCATTCAAATTCCTCTTCGTGTTATAAGTTCTCAAATTCTGTCATCTTACTTGCCGAATTCCTTTCTGAGTTATAAGTTCTCAAACTTTGTCAACAAAGTTTTTGTATTACAAACTTTTTTCATAGGAAATACGACCTCTTAACTATTTCGTAAATACTCGATCCACTGGATCCTTTTACTAGAGTTACGGTTTTCGGCATCTCCCACCAATTTCTGCAACGAAGCAGTCACACTAATCGTACATAGGATCTCCTTGACCCATTCTTTCTACCGAAGGCAAGGACTTGTTGTCCATTGTCAGTTTATCCATTCCGACTTCTGTCAGAGACAGACAGAGACACAGTTATTGGCATCTCCCACTCACTTCCGCATCGAATTAGTTACTTCAAGTACAAACTAATTCTCCTCCACCCATTCTTTTTATCAGAATGCAAGAGTTCGCGTTCATTGCCTTCTACTGGAGACACGACTTTTGGCATCCACTACCCTCTTCCGCAACGAATCAGTCACACCAAGCGTAAATAGAATCTCCTTGAGCAATTTTTTCTACCAAAGGCAAAGACTTGGTGACTATTGTCACACCTATTGAGGACAAAACTTGATCCATTGGGACTTCAATTGAGGACGCTGGCATCTTTCACTCACTTCCGCATCGAATTAGTAACTAGAAGCAAAGACCGATTCTCCTCGACCCATTCTTTCTATTGGAATCCAAAACTTCGTTTCCATTGTCACATTTATCGAGAACAGGACTCGATACACTGCGTCTTTCTACTGGAGGCACGTTTTTCGTCACCCTTTACCCGCATCCGCAACGAATCATTCACTCTCTGATCCATTCTTTCTACCGAAGATAAAGACTTGGTGTTCATTGTCACATCTATTGAGGAAAAAACTGTATACATAGCGACTTCTGTTAGAGACACAGTTTTTGGCATCTCTCACCCACTTCAGCATCGAATTAGTTACTTCCTTACTTACAGAAGTACTTCTCCGTGACACTTATTGAAAACAGCACTCGTACTTCATGTTCTTCTATAATACTAGAGGCATGGTTTTCGGCATCCACTACTTTCTTCCACATCGAATTAGTTACTTCAGGCAAACACATATTTTCCTCGGTCCATTCTATCGAACGCAAAGACTTCGTGTCGATCCACTGCGTCCTTCTGCTTAAATGAATTACTTTAAGGGCAGATATGGTTTCCTCTACCTCTTCTTCTTCATCATCTTCTTTCTATTGAAAGCAAAGACTTTGTGTCCATTATCTCACTTAATGAAGACAAGACTCGATCCACTGCGTTTTTCTACTGGAGACAACATTTTTGGCATCTCCCATCAACTTTATCATCGAATTGTTTACTTCAAGCGCAAATAAGTTCTCCTTGGCCCATACTTTCAATTTGAATCAAGGACGAAGTTTTTATTCTCACACCAATCGAGGACTAGGAACAAGATTTAATCTATTTTGTTCTTGTACTGCAGATCCAGTTTTCGCTATCCCCTAACCACCTCCACCATCAAATTATTTACTTGAAACTCAGACCCACAGAAAGAATGTATCAAGGAGCATCTTTCTTTTGTAGGCAGAGATGGACACGTACATTGTGGTCCCATCGACTTTCGCATCGAATACAGGTTTCGTTGGGTTTGTTCCTAAAAAAAACTTAATGTAAGTTTTTGTAGAGAAAAAAAAACATAAAAACATGGTACTCAGTCCTTAATTTGGCAGGAAAACATTGGAAAAGACATCATTTATGAAAAAAGTATACACTTTTCAAATCCCTACAAAATGTTTTCCTTGCAGTTGTAATTTCTAAACAAAATCAACTTGTCAAAGTTTTGCTTAGTCTCATTTCGATCATTTGTAGTTTAAAGCAACGATTCTATCAGCTAATAGTTAACTTTTTTAAACTAATCTCAAAAATCATTAGTAAAATGTTTAATATTTAATTTAATATTGTTAGAATTTCTTACTTTAACTTATTTAGGGTCTCCATATTTTTCTCGCTCTGCAAATTCCACTTCACTTTAAACCATTTGTAATGAAAATGTTAAAACGTGTTAATGCTCAACACAAACACAAACACACCAGCACTCACACGCGTAAACCTAACCTCAAAAAAAACCAACTCATTTCCTTTTTTCGACACCTTTTTTCCAACTTTCTCCATTGCTACTGTTTTTGTGTGTGTGTGTGTGTGTGCGTTGTAAAAGAATTAAGTGTTAAATGAAGAAAATCTAAAGCACTTAATTCACGCCCGGTTGCAGGTGTTGAAAGCCAAATGACTGCAAAAAATAATGAAAATGAAAATGAAAAAAAATCAACACCAACAACCAGAAAAACCCCAATGAAAGCCCACAAAATGAGCCCACAGAAAAAATATTTGAGTAGGAAAAAAAATGAATTAAAAGCGCATGTTAGCCCACACAACAACAACAACAGCAGCAACAACCACAAGTAGCTACAATAACAACAACAAAAACAGGCCATAAAGAAAACCCAAACGAATAACAACGCCTCAGACAGCGACCCAAAGTGCAGTCGAATGCAAAAACCACAAAAAAAAATTTAATGTTGAAAGTCCCTTTTTTTGCGAGTGTGGAGTGTGGTTGTTGCAAATGTTTTTTTTTTCTGTTACTCAGCGCCAGAATGTAAGCAACAGCAATGTGTGGGTTTTGGTTAACGAAAAGAAACAACAAAATAGCACAAATGTTAATTACCCATTGTGTGTTTGAAATGATCCTTTTGCGACATAGACACACAAACATACACATGCAGCACTCACACACACACATACAAGCACCCACTCACACGTTTAAATGTCTGAAACTTGCGCTTGAAGTCAGTAAACCCCCGTTCGGCCAAAAGTAATAACCAAAAAAATCTCATTTTTTGTGAACGTTGTTTTGTTTTTGTAAGCAATTAAAAATTATTATTATAATGTCAACATTTTTTTTGTTATGTTTGGCTCACAAGTCGAGAGATAAAACCTGGTACAATTAAACGCCTTTTCTCATAAAACCAAAAACATTTAAACACAAAAAGTGTAAACCTAAAAAAAAATATAACAAAATCTGTCCCAGGCATTAACCCGCAAAAGCCTAAAAGATTATACAAAAAATAGCTTGAAAGCAAATGCAAATTCCTGCGCAGTTTTATTGGCGTCCAAATGCCGTCGGCATTTCCTTTGGTCGCGTGCAAAGCCGAACAGGCGCTGAAGTGATTTGAATGGTGTGAAAGTGATTTCATGTCTGTGTCAGACTTGGCTGCGCCTTTGACCAAATATTTTTGGGGGTTGTTTTTGCTTGCTTCAATTTCTTGTACCCCAGCGTATTGAGGCGTTTGAAAGTTTTAACATTTTTGTGTTACTCTTCTAAAGCGAACCCAATGATTTGTTAAGGGATGATGATATAAGTTTCAACATGAATGGGAGTGAATTTGTTGCTGTACAAATAAGATTTGTTGGCATTTATGCGTGGGTTAACATGTTTCGCATTAAGGCGGCTAAAGGACGAAGCCTTCACAGAAGTTGGTTTGATTGAGTCAGTTGTGAAAATTCCATTCAAGGTGAGGTCATTGCAGGGGTTGGAAGGTAAGGTAGGTTAGGTGGGGTTGAGGTATGGTGAGGTTAATGTTAGGTACAACCTGGAATTTCAAACGATAAGGACTTTGCATGATTCTGGTGAGTAATCTCTATACATGTAATTGTTTGTCCTGATTGACTGATTGACTTACTGACTGATTCATCATCGTCCAGCCAAAAACGCTGAAGCTACAAAAATGAAATTTGAACTGTACATTAAAAAAATAAACCTGCGCTAAGACTTTTGTTTAATTCGGGGTCTAAAAAGGCCAACCATGGCTTCAGGTGTGTGAAGAAAGTTGATTTAATGGACCTAATTTGTTGAAAACACTTCAAACAAAAAATAATTCGCGCGTATTTTTTATTTTTCAAAAATCAAAATTTAACAGAGTTAGCAATGGGTTAAGGTTTGTATACGGAAAGACTCAAAAAAACCTATGAACCGATGGTCCTATTGACATCAAAGTTGGTTTCTCATTTGGTTGGTTTGTTTCTCATTTTATTCATTCAATCATAACTTAAGGGGGTCAGCCAAGGCTTAAAAGTTTGTATGAAGAAACATGATTTTTTACCAGGGACCGTAAATAATTATTATCACAATATTTTTAATAAAAAAAATCAAGATGAAGGAAGCATTGCAGATATATCATGTAGTGCAATAAAGTGATTGTTTTTGAAAGCAGTTATCAAAAAAGCAATAAAAAAAAATTCTCGATTTTTATTTTCCGCTCACCGAATAACAATTATTTTTTGATTTTTTTTTATCAGAAAATAAAAATTATTTCTTGAGTTTTATTTTTTTGGGGAAAAATAAAAATTATGCGGTGAATTTTATTTTTCACTTGCAGAATGAGAATTATATTTCAGTTTTAAAACTTACCGCATAATTTTTATTTTTCCCCAAACAAATAAAACTCAACAAATAATTTTTATTTTCTGATAAAAAAAAAATCAACAAATAATTATTATTCGGTGAGCACAAAGTAAAAATCAAAAAAAAAGTTTTATATTTTGATTTTTATATTTAGCACATAATTTTTACGGTCCCTGTTTTTTACGCCTTTGTGAAAGTACTTCAAATGTGAAATAATTCGAAACGTGTTTTTTATTTTTTCGAAAATCAAAATCTGACGGGGTCAACGATGGGTTAAGAGTTTGTATGAAGAAACTGTGAAAAACATGAATTTGATGGGCCTTTTGACTTTAAACTGAGCACTGAGGTGAGAGCACTTTACATGTTAAATAATTCGGTACGTGTTTTTAATTTTTTCGAAAATCAAAATCTGACGTTACGTCTGTAGTGTACATTAGACATGATTTAGTGTACGATTTTCGAAGAACCTTTCATTTTATGCAGTTTTCTGAAAAAGTACACGAGCCAAAAAATTGTAGGGCTAGACTGGGGTCCCATTGAGGGCATAGTTCACAAAAAAGCTGAGAAATTTGACAAATTGCAACACATCTTCTCTGAAATTGCTCTTAGAGGGTTAAAATCTATGGCAGACCCCCATTAGTTTTCCCTTCCGAATATTTTTTTCAAACATACCTACCCCCTATGTCCAAACCTTAAAGGGGCTCCCATACAAAATGATTGTTTTTATAAAATGGGCTCCCACTGCTCCCAGGTAACACCCAGACGTATCAAATGTAGGACCGACCCCCATTTATTTTCTCTTCCAAATGTTTCTTCCAAACATATCTGCCCGGTATCTCCAAGTTTTAAGGGGGCTGCCATACAAAACTGGCAATTTTCTATGGAATTCGCTGCCCACTTATAAATGTAGTAGTTAAGTGATAAAACATCGTATCTAAAAAACTACTAAACCGATTTGAATGATTTATTCAACAATTGACAACATTTTTTAGTACAAAATATACAAAATTAATTAAGGTTCAAAAATTCACTCTCAGAGGGCGTCTCCCATACAATTGGAGTTGCGAGGTTGTCAACGTTTGGGTTTCTACGAAGCAAAAATCAAAACGTGCTGTCGAAAACCCATTAACCTCCTCTTCAGCACAAAAACCCCTTAATTTAAAATCTAACACAACAACAACAACACTAATTCATGCCTAGTGTACATATTAGTCCACAAGACATATTAGCGGTATTCACTCTTCGTAGCATTTTAGGTGTAAAGTTGCTATTGTAGACATTTTTGAATTTTCACAATATTTTCGAAAGCAGTTGTAGCGACAGATTGCTACTATAGCAACTTTACACCTAAAATGCTATTAAGAATGAACTCCTCTTTTACAAAAAAAACTAGGTACTTCATATTTTCAAGTTGATTCAAAAATAAAGTCTTAAAAGGACATTTTCAATGCCTATCTGTCCTACGTACTAAACAATTTAATTCTTTTAAATTCTAGGAAAGTTTTTTTATCATTCAATACCACATTTAGCTCAATTTAAATAATTTTAAAAAATATTCAAGTCTTTGAAATTTCAAAGTCCTTTTAAAAAAATTCTGAAAACCACATTTTTTCCATATTAGACGTCTAGATTTGCGATTATATCGCGATTATAGCGATTATGTTTGTGTGTTTTTAAATTTTTTGATGTTTGTTGTACAGTGTTATAGTTCTTATCTGGTCACCCTTTACGATGCAATTTGCATGCTTTGATGCTGAACAATTTTTTATTGCGTTGATCATTGGCCATCGACTAGGATCAGTATGAAAAATAATTTTATGTTTTATATTTTTGTTGCTATATCTTATTTCTTTTTTGTTATTTTTGTCTCTTCTAAGGATCTTAAGATATTAGTTAAATAATCCTAACTGCCTGTATGTGTAGGTGAATGGTCTCAGTGCTTCTCTTTCAGAATAGTCAGCAGTTGCTACCCAAAATAAGCTGACATTTTATGTCCTTTTGCGCCCCTCGGTGCAATTTTTTACATTCTTATTTAGAATTTTAAATTTAAATCCTACGAGTTCATTACTTTTTCGAACAAGAAAAATATATTAAAACACGCAAACACAGCGTCCAAATTAATGGCACATTAAAAAGATGAAGCAGCAAAGAGCGAGAGAGGACTCGGAAGAGAGAGAGAGAGAGAGAGAAGAAGACGAAGATAGGCGAGTGCTGGCGCGAACTGAAAGCAGAAATACAAATCTGCTTAATGCAAAAATAAAATAGAAATTAAATTAAACATATTTTTTATGACAAACGGATGATGGACACATAAAAATTGCAGTGGCAACAGCAACAACAACAACAACTCTAGCAGCAGCAGCTTAAAATAACATTAAACTACATGATCAGCAACAACAACAAACAGCGGCACGTACAGCAGCAGCAGTAGCAGCAACAATAACAACAATTCTCTGTCGACGTCCTGTTGTCACTTTTAAGTTGGCTGCTGAAAAGCGATGGGCGCGCAGGCACGAATTGCCGACGGCGTCGACGACGACGACGGCGACGGCAAATCTACTTAAGTGAATCATAAAAAGTGCGTAATAATGAGAGTTTAAAATTATTTGCAGCTGCGTTGGCTGAATGAGCGCCACAAATTGCAATTGCAATGCAATGCGCCGCAACAAGCTGTCCGCCTCCTGCTGCCCGACCGGCAGTGGTGTTAATGCGCTTGTTGCGGCTTTTTAATGTGCCACTGCAAATGTGGTAAATGTGCGCTTTTATGGTAACACACACACACACAGACACAACAGAGCTCGCAGTCCGGAGCCGCCACCGACGCTATGAGTGATCAAATAAAATTTCAAATTTGTGATTTTATATTTTTAAATAATGTTGTGCGCTGTTAAGTGCAACTGTCATTAACCTAATTAACAGCAATAATATCCAAGTTGGACCACAAGTCAGCTATTTCAAAAATCACAACGCTCCATATGACAAAATGTAGAAAGTAAATCTTGCAGTGATGAAGATTTTGCTTTGATCAAATAATTTTTAAAATATGACTCGTGCTTTGATCTAAGTCAATCATCGAAGAAAAACCTAAGCATTGAATTCTCTCTACTTTCTAGAATTTTTAAAATTTATTGAATTCAAATTTAATGAATTTTACAACGAAAGAATTTTTCGTCTTTGAGGCGTTTCACTGTTTGATCTCATTGTCAGTCAATACTTGACAAAACCAAAAACAAAACCAGCTAATGTTTGTCAGCACTCAATCTATTATTATTATTATTTATTATTATTATTTATTGTTATTATTTATTATTATTTAGTTATCAAACTATTATTTGCCTATCTAAACAAAAATGATCTGATTTTTCCCTACGATAGAAAAATAACTTCAATCAGAATAGTCGAACTCTGGAAAGATCAAAGACTCTCTTAAAATCCAGTTTAGAAATGTTAATAAAAATAACTGACTGTTTAGTAATATTTTGAATATGGAATCAGAAATTTGTTATTTAAAGAGAATTTAAAGAGACAACAAATTTATTCGGAGCTGAGAGGAAACAAGAAGAAGTTTTCATCCATCAAGCGAATGTTTGATTTTTGAAAAACTAAATCAAAAATGCAACAAATTCTTTGAAATATATACTTTGCTCACTAAACTTCTGACAAAGATATCAAAGGGTTCTATGTGCTACCAAACCCAGTGGAACATACGACTATCATTTTCTGAGGCAATAAAAAACATTCGAATAATAAATAATATTAGAATTTAACTTAGCATCACTTCTTTTTCGATAAAATTTATAATTTTCAGTAATTATAAATGTCTTTGTCCAACGAAAGTTAAATTTTTTTACTTGCTGGATGCTACAAAAAGTTCTTCGAAAATGTAATCTGTGCTCATCCGAAAGCTCCATTTTTCCTTTCACTTTCAGAAACTTTCAGATAGACCTTTGAAAAATGTCAAACCTCCATCGAAACTAATGTGAGAAACTTGTTTTAAATAGATTTTTATATTTATTGTAAACCATTTTGGTTTTATTTTACCAATTGTTCAGCTATTTTTTACACAGCCTTAAACAAAATTTTTCTGTCTTAAAGCACAAATTTTAGAACATTTTTATCCTTAATATTTATTATTTATTTATTTAATTATTTATTTATATATGTATTTATTTATTTGTTTATTTATTTATTTATTTTTTATTATTTTGATTTATTTTCATTGATTTATTTTCTTTGATTAGATCAAACTAGATGACAAATGACAAATCAGACTAGACAAGACAAATTAAAAAACTCAGAGCAGAAAACTCAGAAAGGAAACTCAGAAAAAGTAAATTTGGAATCATAAGCAGAGAAAACTTACTTCTAGATGTTTGATAGATTAAATTACAAATAATTAAAAAAAAACGTTTAAGTCAAACAATGTTCGAAGTATTGGCGCATTACGACCATAACCAACATAACAGTGATTAGAACCGAAGACTTCTGGCCAGGAAATTAAAATTTGTCATCATTTCCCAGCTCAAACCGCTGCAGCGACCAGCATGAAATTTTAACTGGAAATACATTTTAAAAACTTAACCTCTTTTGAGAAGGATGTTTGCATTGATTTCAAAGTTGGTGAAAATGTTCCAGATCAAAAAAAATTGGACACAAATTTTAAATATTTTCGAAAATAAAAATTTAACGTGGTCAACAATGGGTTAAGGTTCCTATACGAGAAGACCATGAAAAAACATGAACCGATTGTCTTTAAAATTTGCCAAAACACTTAAAATCGAAAACAATTAAATACCTGTTTATTTTTTTGTAAAAATCTAAACTGAAATCAAAGTAAACGTAAGCAAAGGGTTAGAAGTTTGTATGAAGAAATATGATTGATTACGCCTTTTTACTTCAAACTTAGTAAAAGTACTTTCAATGTGAAATAATTCGATACGTGTTTTTATTTTTTTGAAAATAAAAAACTGACGGGATCAACGACTGGTTAAACGTTTTTATGAACGAAATGTGAAAAGACACAAATGATTGAGCCTATTGGCTTCAAACTTGGTGAAAGTACTCTGAGTGACACTTTTTCATTTCTTTTAAATTCGAAAGTTAACGTGGTGAACCAAGGGTTAAAAGTTTCTATGAAGAAACTTGAGTTTTTACGCCCGTTGACTTCAAACTTGGAGAAAATACTCTTAGTGAGAAATAATTCAACACGTATTTTTCATTTTTTCGAACATCGAAACCCAACAGTGTCAACAATGGGTTAAAAGTTTGTAGGGAGAATCAAGATTTTATGGGCGTTTTGACTTCAAACTTAGTGAAAGCACCTAACATAACAAATAATTCGATACTTGTTTTTAATTTTTTCTAAATCAAAATCTAAAGGGATCATTTACGGTTTAAGAGTTTGTATGATGAAATAATGGGCGTATTGACCTCAAACTTGATGAAAAGACTTGAAATCATAAATAATTGGACTTATGGTTTTCATTTTTTTTTAATCAAAATTAAATAAGGTCAAAGACGGATTAATCTAGAGAAGCTGTGAATACATATGATTTTGACTTCAAAATTGGTGAAAATACTCAAAACCAAAAATATTTGACCATTGTTTTTAAATTTTTTGAAAATCAAAATCTGATCGGGTCAACGATGGTTTAAGAATTTGTACGAAGAAACATGATTTAATAGGATTTTTTACTTCAAACTTGGTGAAAACATTTGAAATAAAAAATAATGATGTTTTTCAAATTTTCGAAAGTTTAAAATCTGACGGGGTCAACGATGGGTTAAGCGTTTGTATGGGGGAAACCTGATTTAAGAGGTTTATTGACTTCAAATATGGTGAAAGTACTTCAAATTTTATATAAATAGGCAAGTATGAAATATACAAATTTAACCGGGTTAACAAAGGGTTAAAAGAAACTTGATTTATTGGGCCCATTGGGTTCAAACTTGCGTGCAAATCCTCGAGTCGCTTGTATTTTATAAATGCAACACAATTGGCAAAATCTGCCACTAAAAAAAATATTTAAAAATATTACAATAAATTTAAAGTAAAAAATTAAATAATAATTTTTAAAAAATATGATTTGGTGTTCGTTTTACAGAAGTTAAACCCACAACCCTTAAAGCAGACACTTGGAGCTGAAGTTTAGCTAAAGTAATGATTTCCATTTGGTTATCTGATTACTTTCAAAGACTTTTTCAAAACGAACTGTAAGCAAAATTATTCACACAAGCTTCTTCTGTATGAATGAAAAAGACCAACAATTTTCTGAGTCGATTCTGAACAGGTCTGAGTAGGTTTGTTGCTGATTGTTAATAGGATTTTTATTTTTAATATTTTATTAATTCAACACAATCACTCAAAGGCCGATTAAGTCATAAAACAATTCGCTAAATGGGCAGACATGGACAAACATATTAAAAATTACAAAGCGAATGGAACGGAAATGCCCACAGCGACTGATGACAGCTAAACGAACACGGTGAAAATTTAACAATCAACTCAATAATAATTTATATTTATTTATTTAATGGGCTTTTGAAAATCTCAATCAATGTAACATATATCAAACACTCAGTTTAAAGCGATTTTGATGGCAGACATAAGACGCACCAGAAATGTTTAGAACGTAGAAGGAAAAAGAAATAAAGTTAGTTAAAATGACAGAAAGATCGACTTTGAAAACTGAGTGGCTAAACAATATAATTAAATAAAATTAAAAAAATAAATATAAAAATTAAAAAATAAATAAAAATAAGGTAAGCGAAAATTCTTTGAAGAAAGTGTTACAAACAAGTGGCAACGCCATTAAAAAAAAAGCTTTGGTATTGCAAAAAATTAGCATAACGCCGACAGGAAAACACAGGCAACGTCGAAATGCTGCCAAAGCGATATCAAAGCGTTGCGGCAGTGATAGCGCAGCGACTGGGCCCGTCGAAAGGGGTAATTGCTGTCATCGAGCGAGCAACAATGAGCAGATGACAGCCGACGTATGTGTGGAATGTTAATTGTTGTCACTTGTTGCTGCCGCATGTGTTGTTGTTGTAATTGTTGCTGTTGTAATTGTTAATTTAGAAAATGAGCATGCAATGTAACGCTAAATGTGTTGATGTGCGGCCAAAGCAACAACAGCAACAACAGCAACAGCAACAACATGGCCAGCAACAATCGCCTGAAAACGCAAACGCATAAATTGTTTAATTGCTAATTAAAAATAAAAATTAAATAGAACACACTAATGCGTGTTCTTGTTGTTGTTGTAGCTGCTGCCAAGCACTGGACATTTCGCATTAATTAAGCAGGAGAAATAGCAACAACAACATCAACTACTACAACAAATAAATAAACTCGAAATGCCAGAAATAAACACGAAAACTAAAACGCTTCAGCTGTTTGTTGTTGTTGTTGTTGTTGCTTTTAATGAAAGTAGGCACGCTTGCAGCGCTGATGATGGCCGCTGTCGTTGTTGCTGCTGCTGCTGCTGCCACTGTTGCTGTTGCCGTTGAGAAGGCGGCCAACGGTTGAGGAAGCGCGCGCCGCACACAACAACAAACTGCAATCCATTTGGCTGGACACATTCGGTGGACACATTTGTGACATTTCGCTGCCGGCCTTTAATTGAAAAGATGCGCGTTAATGTTGGCGTGTTTTCGTTTGTATGTATGTATGTCTGTTTGTGTGTGTATGTCTGTGTGGGCCGTTTGTAAAGCACACATTTTTATATTTTTGTAGTTGTTCTTTTTTTTTCGAAAAACGATCGCGTTTTCAACGCTTCATTGCTGCTTAATGCTGTGTGTGTGTTTGTGTGTGTGAAATTTTATGTGCATTTTGTTATTGTAGTTTATTTGAAATTTCTGTTTCAACATGCGATTAAATTTTAACAGCCGCCACAATTTATCATTACGAAATCATTAAGCAGCGACCAATTAAGCCTCGACTTGCAGCAAATTGAAAATTAGATAAATACGAGCCGCCATTGCCGGCAATAATGATGAACGAGCCGAAAGCGTTTTGCTCGTTTGACGCGCAAAAGCGCCGTTTGTGACAGTTTCGTGTCACAGAGAAAAACAAATTAAAGAAAAAAACAAAACACAAAATTAATAATAAAAATAATAATTCCACTTTGCTAATTGAACGTTAAAGTAGCACTTAAGTGCATACATGCAGGAAAAAATTTATAAAAATAAATACAATTAAAATCTTCTGTATTAACAAATAAGAGAAGATGTATAAAAAATTTACTTTAAATTTGAACTCAATATAAATTATAAAATAAAACAACATAAAAAAAAAACGAAAAGCTAAAAAAGAAAAATATAAGACTAAAAAATAAGACTAAGACTAAATTATAAAATAAAAGAAAGTAATGTTAACAATGAAAAGTAAAAAAAAATATAAGATTAAAAATATAAAAAAAATATAAAAATTAAAAATATTAACAAAAAATCAATACAAATAAATAAATACTTTAAAAATAATAAATGGCTTTATAAAAGAAAAACAATTAAAAATTCCCCCTACATCATACTAAAATAAAAATATACAAAATAAACACAAAAACTAATAATTTTAATAACATAATAAAAACCAAATCGCCTTTTTCTCCAAAATGCCCAAACAATTATTAAAACAAATAAAAAAACTGAAAACAAATAAATAAAAATGTTTTAAAAAATATAAAAATTAAAAAACATTTTACAAATAAAATAATATAAATATTATAAGACCACTTGGTCTCTAGAAATGACCAAAAACTTTTCCATATCGAGTAAGTTGGAACAACAAAAAAAACATAAATTAAAAAAATTTTAAAATACTTAATATAGATATTTAGTATATTTAAAAATTATAATAAATAAAATAAATAAATTATAATAAATCAAATAATAATAAACTTAATCTTATACAAATAAATTTAATACATAATATAATACGCAAATAATATCGATGTTTTTTTTTCTTAGTAATGGGAAGAATTTCTCCATACAAAAAATTATTAAAAAAACTTATATAAAATAAAAATAAATTCAAAAAAAATTTTATAATTTTAAGGCAAATAAAATAATATAACAATAATAAAAGCCAATTGGTCCTAAGGGTTACAAGCTAAAGTTACAAACTAAAAATATAATAAAAATAATAAATATCAATATCGAGTAAGTTACAACCTAAAAAAAATTATAAATATAAAACAAAACTAAAAACATTTTATAAAAAAATAAAAAAAAATAATTAAATAAAAATCACATAATTATCTATATCAAAAATTTTTTTTTTTAAATAGTAAATACTAACTTATGACAAATCTTTTTTTTTAATAATAATAATGAAATGGTTTTTTCTCGGTAATGGGAAACAACTTCTCCATATAAAATTTAAAAAATAATAACTATATTAAAATAAAAAAAAATAAATAAATAATAATTTAGAATAAATAAATAAGACTTAAGATTCTTCGGTAAAAAATGTAGAAAGAATTGGCTACGCCAAGACGAAGCTCATTTAGGCATTTTGTGATATTTAGCACAATCAATCGAGCTTAAATTTGCTGACTCATTGAGCTCCTTACGAAGTCTAGTATAGTGTGAATAGTCCTTTCGGCTAAATCTCAAAGACTGTCGAAGAAAAAGTTATCCTGGTAAATCGTTCTTCTTTTGGACAATACAAGGGACAAGTACGTGGAAAGTGCGTTTTCTTTTTCTACAAAATCAACCTTCTTAAATTTTTTTTTAATCAGCACGAAACAAATTGCATAAAAGACACAATTTCGAAGCGCACACTGTGCAGTATAGAATTCTTTACTAAGTGGTAAAGAATGGTATGTAATAAACATTGTTAAACATTGGAAGCTACGAACGGCTTAAGCCAGAGAACAGAAATAGGAGAAACATAAGTACAAAAGGATAGGATAGAGATGAGATCCACAGATCCCTAAGCACAACACTCACTTAGCCATCCTGCGGGACTTGGGATGATTATACCGGATAAATACGGCCCAGGGACTCCATGACATTTTCTAGAATGTCGCTTGTGTTGCTCATGCAAGCTCTAAGATGCCTTTCCATTAATTCGTCGTTCTCAGAGAAGTCGATAATCGAGCGGCAGGATGACAGAACGCTATGGAATTCGGTGCCTATTCAATGAGCGATGCTTCCAATCTTGCTTCAAGGACCATGGCAATATTTGCAGTTACCGTCGGCAGAGCGGAAAATCAAACAAGGCGGTTTTTTAAGTGATGAGGTCGTTTTTCCATAAAAATAATAGTTGAATAGATTTTTTCGGAAACTTATTTCAAAAACAAAACCCGAATATGTTTCATTTTAAGAAATCTATCGGGACATATCGAATACTAAATTCACAACTCAACAACACTACAAGATTCATAATTAAAAAATCACAAATTTTCAGTGGAGACAAAAAACTGTTGATGCTGCGGAAGTCAGAATCAGACAACAGTATTTTTTACCAATTAAAGAAGATAATGATGAGAATTAAATTTCTGCTGTGAATTGTTTAATGTAAAAAGGAAATTTAGGAAATTTTTGAGTTATGATTCTTCTGTTTTTAGTGTACGATATAGCTTAGCCACTATTCGTGAACTCACTGCTTGCCTGGATTAACCTATCATCAGGATATGGAGGCCATAAAGAAGACCATATATCCAGTATATCATATAGCATCCACTAGGAACAGATTTATCAAAACACTGTAACCAAAGAACCAACCAATTTAGGAGTCTGAAATATAGCAAACTGAATGCACTCAGTTCAGTAGTTAGAAATTGAAATGAGTTTAGTTCAAAACTAATGACTTAACAGATATTTCTAGGAATGCAATTTCAATCAGGATTCCTTGATTCTGAAACGGAAGCCACTGTGTTTCAATTTGGTGCTGGATTGGACCACATGTCCATGTCAATCCGCATGTAGTCCAAGCCAGAAGCAAAACCTCAGTATAAGTAGTCTGTACAGCAACCTCACATCTCATTGACGAACCCACACACAATCTCACATCACTGTCAAGAATATCTCAGGCCAAAACAATTATGTAATTTTTTTTTTATAAATCTTGAATGCTAATAAAATGATTGAATACTCCAACCGCATGAACTTTCGGCATTGACGCAAAGCTTTTGCGGATCACAAGTTTGCTCGCTCCATGGCCGCAGTGTTCGTTTAAATACGGTAATTTATAAATATGAACACATTTGATCATTAATTTACATTAATTGACAATACTTAAGAGAGCAAAATTTTATAATTTCAGCGCATGAACGCTATGAACAACAACGACAGCGAATAGATCAATGGAAGCGACCTCATATCACAGCTGTCGGCTTACATCATGCACGAACAACAATAATAAAAATGCAACAATAAATGCTGAAACTATGTATACATAGAACAACAACAATGATAATAGAAGGAGCAACAACAACAACAGCGGCAGCATCAATATCAACGTAACAACAATGAAAGCTGATCAAATGCGGCGCAATGAGTGAGAATAAAAAAAAAATAAAGGCGATAATCATAACATCATTAGCGACATCATCAACAAATGATCACATCACAGTAGTAGCAACAACAGTAGCAGCAGTATTAGTGACAGCAACAGCACCTACGTTAGCAACAGCAGCAGCAGCAGTTGCAAGCGGCGGCGGCAGCACACAACACAACACAAGGCGCTGTCGCACTTAAAGCGTCCGACAATGCGACGGGTAACAATTTCATCTAAATAATCACAGTAAGCGCAACGATAATAACAACAACAATAACAATAGCAACAACAACAATAGTGACGGTGACAGCAATGGGGGAATATTAGTGGCAAGTGGACGTTACAAATGTGCAACGGCGACAGCGGCGGCCGCGTCGGCAACCGAAATGGCAATTGGTGGCACTTAACCCCTTGGCACAATTTGGCAGCATCCAAACGGCAGCAACAACAACACAACAACAACCATAGCATCAAAAGTAAAGCGAGCAACAATGTGCGGCGCATCATATGCGTTGTCGGCATTAGCCGTCGCTAAACGGTGCGGTGGCGAGTTGAAGTGACACACACACACACACACATACACATACAACAACACGCACACATGTAGCCAGCACATTTGGGACGCAAACTTGGCTGCATTTTGGGCATTGCACTGCGTCGGTTGCTGCAGTGTGAGGTCGCGAGGGGCGAGGGGCTGCAGCCAATTGTTGCTCTCCATTTCAGCAAGCAGTCGAAATGTTGTGCGTGCGTGTGTTGGTGGGTGACATGAGAAGGCAAATAAATAATAGCAACAGCCGTAACAATAGAAATGATGTGGGGGAAAAAATGTCGGGAACCGTGAATTATTGTAATCAAACCATAATTCAACATTTATAGTTGCATTGTTGTTGTTGTTGTTGTTGTTGACGTCGTTCTCACTCTGCTCATTGTTGTGCTTATTATTTGTTGTGCGATTGTTGCTGTGTTGCTAATAGTATTTGAATCTGTTTGCACTTGAAGCAAAAATCATATCACTGCTGTGTTGTCTACATCTCCATGCAATTTTCTACATATGGCATTTTGAATTACACGGCACAGTACTTTCATTAATTACTGAAGTTAAAAATTTTAAGCATTGTCCAATATTTATAATCAAAGGTCAAATTTTGTGCACCAAACATTCTGACATTCAAGTCGGAGCTTGATATTTCAATATTTTAGTTAATAGTTAGTAGTAAACACAAACCAATAACGTAGACTTTTAGATTTTATATATTTTTTCCCATAAGTGTTTATATTTTTTAAATATTTTATAGAAAAATTCAAAACAATTTTCTACTATACTTTTAAAGCATATTTTTCAAAAAGCACTTTCTTCTTTAAATTCTGCTTTCAACTACTTTCTGCAATGAGTAGACAACTTTTAGATTTTATATATTTTTTCCCAAAAAATAAAAAAATATTTTTATATATTTTTTTTATATATTTTTTTTTTTTTTAAATATTTTGTGGAAACATTTGAAACAAATTTCTTTTACTTGTTTAAAACATATTTTTCAAAAAGCACTTTCTTCTTTAAATTCTGCTTTCAACTTCTTTCTGCAATGAGTAGAAAACTTTTAGATTTTATATATTTTTGCCCATAAGTGTTCATATTTTCTAAATATTTTGTGGAAAAATTCAAAACAAATTTCTGTTATTCATTTAAAACATATTTTTCAAAAAGCACTTTCTTCTTTAAATTCTGATTTCAACTAGTTTCTGCAATGAGTAGAGAACTTTTAGATTTTATTTATTTTTACCCATAAGTGTTTATACTTTTTAAATATTTTATAGAAATACTCTAAACCCATTTCTTGTACAACTATGTTTAAAACATATTTTTCAAAAATCACTTTCTTCTTTACATTCTGCTTTCAATTACTTTCTGCAATAAGTAGACAACTTTTAGATTTTATATATTTTTTCCCATAATTATTTATAATTATTAAATAACGGCAGCCGCCGTGGCTCAGTTGGTTAGTGCGTTGGACCGCGAGTCGCAGGCAGCAACCTCAGGTTCAAATACTGCCTGTAATAACACCTAAAAAAAATAACGGGAAAATTCGTTTTCTCTTTCGGTGGCTGTCCTCTCAGCTGGAAATGGCAAACCTCTGAGAGTAAAAATTGCTTATGAAAAAGCTCCCAAACTGCCGTTCGGAACCGGCATAAAACTGTAGGTCCCTCCACCCGCGTACAAAATTCACACGCACAACACGGGTGGTTGCGGGAAGCTAGGCCTTAGTCTCGCGAAAGCGGGCTGTCGTGCCAGTCAATTATTAATTATTATTATTATTAAATATTATGTGGAAAAATTCAAAACAGATTTCTACTATTCTTTTATTTGCATATTTTTCAAAAAGCACTTTCTTCTTTAAATTCTGCTTTCAACTACTTTCTGCAATGAGTAGACAACTTTTAGATTTTATATATTATTTCCCATATACATAAGTGTTTATATATTTTAAATATATTGTGAAGAAATTCAAAACAAATTTCTATCATTCATTTAAAACATATGTATTTTTCAAATTCTGTTAAAATTCTTTCTTCTTTAAATTCTGCTTTCAACTACTTTCTGCAATGAGTAGATAACTTTTAGATTTTATATATTTTTTCCAACAAGTGTTTATATTTTTTAAGTATTTTGTGGAAAAACTCGAAACCAATTTCAACCATATGTTTAAAAAATATTTTTCAAAAAACAGTTTCTACTTATTCTTTAAATTCTCCTTTTAACTACTTTCTGCAATTTGTAGACAATTGCTAAGTCAACTAAATATTTAGAACCAACACTGACCGAAGGTTTATAAATTACAATTTGTGCTATTTTTATGCGCAATTTTTATTATTTCAATAATATTTTTTATTTTTATTGCGATATTTCTAGCTCATATTTGTGACGTTACCGGATTATGGCCGAAAAACGCCTCTCCAGACATCTCTACGTTGCACATAATGGGGTCCTTTTGAGTCACTTTTAACTTTCATTGGCTTATAGGTTTATGTGGCAGGCACCAAATCCTGCGTAAAACGCAAATTTAAAGTCCTGGGGTCCCCAGGCTGGGGATTAGACATGCTCCACACATTGATTCGCTATTCAGCGAATGAAAAATCGCTGTCGAAGAGACAACGAGGAAGACAGTGACAAGGATTGTTCTGACATTTACCGAGTTGAACGCTATCAGAGACTTTAAGTTGTATGTCCGCTCCGATCCTTCATTTCTGTCTTGTTTTATGTAAAATAAAAGACAAGAATAACATCCGAAAGTTGTAAGCTCATCGGCTAAATTGGCTCAAACACCTCAAGATGATAGAAAGGAGCGTTCGAACTAAGCTTATCTTTGAATCTTTTTGAGGAAATTTTTCAAAAACTTCTGGCCCGGGGTTAGATACCTGGTGAATCTGTCACCACTTGATGTTTTCATCCGAGAAAAGAGCCTTCAAGATCATCCAGAGATTGAAACACAGTGGTCAATGCTACGGCAAGGGTCTAAGATTGAACGGATACGTTGACACTGACATCAATCCTGTGATCATATCCCTTGACTATATGTCTTCAATTGTCATACAAGAAAAGCGATATAATGTGTTGTTTTCTGAGGCTCACTGTCGATCGAATCCTGGGAATGAGACCGAAAAATATAGCTTCCAAATATTCAAGGACGTTTCCAGAGCAGAAACAAATTTCGGCTCCGATGTCTGCGTCGACTCAAGAGGAGCATTTGTGTTTCAGGCAGAGGGGCATGCAATACTTGAGGCAATGAACTATGGTAAGGAATGCAGGTGGAGAGGTAGAAGTAGAACCATTTGTATCTTCATCCAACCATTTTTACGACAGGACGTAACAGTGGCGGCTTAAGGTGCTCGGGGGCCCGGGGCGGCGACGGCTGAGGGGGGCCCCATAAAACGGTGCAGCATAAGTTTGCGTACAAAACTAATAAGGGGAATTTCCGGTTATGCTTTTGGCTTTTTTTTTTTTAATTTGTATTCCATTGAACAGTAAACGGACTTTTATTTTTAAACGACGAGACAAATTATTTTTAAACGTATATGTGCTTGAAATTTTATAGAAAGCACTAAAATCCCAGAGAAAAAAATGAAAAATGGATAAAACTTTCGTGAAATTAGGAAAACTTTTGGGGGAGCAAATTCGTCATTTCCAAATGCCATCTTAAATCTCGAAAAAAAACAGAAAATCTTGCTTCGTTACTACGATCTGGCCATTTTTTTAAGCTACCCGAGGAGGAGGATTCGATTGTCGACAAAAAATGGGCCGCTGAACACGAAACTGAAAACCAAAAAATTTTTGAAGAAGCGTTTTCGAAAAATCTTCGAAAAACGATTTTTTCCTGTTGTTTCAGTTATGAGCACATATCTCCTAAAAGAATTATCCGATTAACACGAGCTGTCCGTCGTTCAGAAGATAATACCTTAGTGGCTTTTTAGTGATATATAGATTGTCCAAATCAGATGAGATTTGGGAAAGTTACTGACGGTGAAAGTTGTAACAATGTGAATTTTTCGAACAATTTAAAAAATCATAAATTTTCGAATATTTTTTTAAAGAAAAAATAAATTATCTTCTCTGGTTTTAAAATCTAAAATGAAATATATACTATTTTAGCAAATATTAAGCCTAACATCAATAGAATTGAAAGAAAAATGATAAAGTTATGATGCAGTGAGTGAAAACACCAACTTTGCATTTATTACACCGTGCGAAACAATTTTTTTGTTTGCCGAGACCCATCCAAATTTTGATATGGACGCGAAACTAGAGATAATTTATAGTATTCTGGCATAGTATTAAATTCTCTGACCCAAAAGTCCTTTTTAAAGGACTTTAACATTTTAAGGAGATACACATTTCAATATTAAATATATGCGGTAGTTCAATGATGAAGATATGGGTATCAAATGAAAGAGGGAAATTGTCTCCATTTAACTAAATTTTCTATTTTGAACTTTCAGGACCAAAATATGTCAGGTATGGAAAACATACATGTTTTGGATTTCAGTCTGTAGATTCATACATCTAAATTTTATTCTATTTCAAGTTTTCAAGAAAGTTACCCCCTAGAAAACACTTTTATTTTTAGGTATATTTTTCGTGTAGAAATCTTCAGAAATGTACAGAAATATTTTCTAAAACCCAGTAACAGTGACTTTATAAAAAAAGTCCTGAAAAAACATATTTCCCCTACATAACAGCATGTAAGAAGCCCATATTTAGCTTACTTACAAGGAGCATAGAATTGCCTTGGAAACCGGATTTCCGGGACATGTGTTTTTATCCAACCAATAATTATAATAATAATAATAATAACTGTAAATTTGTTTGACTTCCACAAAGTTTAGTGAGGTTAAGTAATTGTGTAATTTACACAAGTTTACAAGCAAACTCTAAGATTGCGATAATTAATAACTTAGAATTTTTTAATTTTTAACTTAGAATTTTGTATTTGCATATTTTGCACAAAATTTTAAGTTAAAAATTGCAATCTTCGAGGGAAAATTTTTTGAAAATTTGAAAACAATTGTTATTGTTCTTGCTTTTATTGAACTGAATTTGTTATTGCCATTTCAAAGTCAATTGTCGATACTGTGTCTCTTTCAATTGATAAAAGTGACAAACGACTTAGTCTTTCATCAACCATTGTGGAGCGCAAATAGTTTTTTACAAGTTTCAGTTTTGAAAAACTTGAAATTTTTATATAGTTACAAGCTTCTCTCGGGGGCCCCCCGCAGCCCGGGGCCCGGGGCGGTCCGCCCCCCCTCTTAAGCCGCTACTGGGACGTAATGAACTAAGTTAAGGAACGCAGCAGGAACGCACCAACCATCTTCACGATAGACAAATCCTACAAAGCTTTTGATCAGGTCGCCATATATAACAACCCGACGTTTACTTGAGTCCCGAGACACGTAGCTATTATTAACCCTAAACCTGTTTTGCTACTCCCGGCTGTCATCAAAGCCACTGTTAACCCTTTCGCTATGATTTTACTGGAGAAAGTTAAAATTATTAATTTATCGATTTATTTCGAATTTTTTGTGGTTATATCAACAACATCCCACAACAATTTCTTTAATTTTTGCTACTGAACTCTGTTAGAATGTTGTCATATGACAGCAACCATATACTTTTTTTTTTCATAACTAAAAATCTAAAATTTCGTCCTTTACTTCTGCTAAAATTATCTAAAAAATGTATCTGAACTGAAAAAAAAACTCAAAATAAAAATGTCTGAGGCTGCATTCATTAACCCTAAACCTGGTTTGCTACTTCCGGCTGTCATCAAAGCTACTGTTAGCCCTTTCGCTGCAGGTTTTTAGGAGGAGAATGTTAAATTTATCGACTTTTTTTTTTTTTGGTGGTTATATCAATAACATCCCACAATAATTTCTTTAATTTTTGCTACTGGACTCTGTTAGAATGTTGTCATATGACAGCAATTATATCATTTTTTTTTTTAATAACTAAAAATAAAAAATTTTTTTCATTTATTTCTACCAAAAGAATCAAAAAATTTATCTGAACAGAAGTAAAAAGTAAAATTAAAAATTTCTGATTATTTTCTGCTTCTTCTTTCTTTACTATGTGAAGATATAACATTCAAAAAACGTCTATACTTATCTTTTTTAAACTTAAATATTCAGTTTATAACTTTTGTATTATTTCTAAACCCTAAAACTATTCCAAGGACAAAAAAAAAAATTATTTTTGAAACCATAGACGTCCATCAGAGCATGTTACCATATGGCAACAAAATAGCAAGAGGGTTAACAAATGTGTAATTTCAACTCAAGAGCTCAACTGACAGGCTGAGAGCAACCACAGATGGATGACATTTTTGCTTGGCGTCATCTCAGACCAGTAAAGTTAGTAAAGTAAAGTTAGGTTAGGTTAGACAGGCAGAAAGGCAGAAAGTACACTCGCAGGCCTCAAAATGGCCATTGTGATGTCCGAAGAGAGTTTAGGCAATGCTAGCAGTTTCTTCTATCTCTCTGCAGGAGGGGCTGCAGGCAGTTGGTTGGCCTAATGAGGCAAATTATTTCTTCTTTCTTGGGGCAAATCACATGGAAAAGGTAGACATATCTGCTTGTGGGACCACTTTCTCATTTTCTTCTCTCTCCTGAGTACGCCTGAATCAAATAGATAGAGAGATATTTGGCGCAGAAGAATTGAGACAGTTCTTTTTTTATTTACTATGATTTCTTCGGAGGTTTAGTAGATTTTAAGTAATTTAATAGGGAACCCCAAGTTTCAGTACAATGGACTTTAAGTGCTGTAATTGTTTTAAATTTTCCGTTGAAATAAAGAAATACTATTTTTATATTAAAACCCCAGTTTCTAATCTTCAATAGCTGCTCCTCAAACCCTTTTAAACCCCTCGGATCAAAGTCTGTTCCCCTTCAAAGTCTGTTCCCCTTCAAAGACCTGTTTCAACACCGTTTTTCTCCTTTTATGCTCTCATATGGCAACCTCGATTTTCTATAATTTACAAATCTCACACTTGATTTGCGTCACACCTAATTCCTCACGATCAGCGTCTCCTCTCTCGATCTGCCTTCCCCACTCGCCCCGTCCAGCTGCACTGACGGCAGCATGTGGCATCGTTAAGCTGCAATTTATTGCATCGACGTTCATTGTTATGTTTTGTTGTGCAGCCGCTGGTGACGCAGCTCGACTGTCGCTTTCTCTGTCTCCG
Organism: Melieria crassipennis; assembly: GCA_963668005.1. Lineage (NCBI taxonomy): Eukaryota > Metazoa > Arthropoda > Insecta > Diptera > Ulidiidae > Melieria > Melieria crassipennis. The sequence goes on from OY764963.1 coordinate 10,240,570, forward strand.
TCGCCACTATTCTACACGTTTTCGCTGCATTCTAAATAATTAGTATAATTAGCTGCATTAGTTGTAATTAATAGCATGATTAACGTTGCCATTTGCTGCTCCCCTCAGTGGTGTCAATGTTTCATTTTGCTTTATGCGCAATGAAAAGTTTGCTTAGCAATTAAAATTAATGAAAAACAATTTTCGTTTTTATAACTTAATTACGCCTAACAATTGCAATATGCATTCAAAACAAAAACAACAACAACAATAATTACAACAATTGTGAAAAGTCAATAGACTCACAAACTTTGTCACCGGTTCGCCTTCAACTTTGTGCGCACTGCCACGTGCAACAATCGATTGCAGCGCTGTTGTGTTGCATTCGCGGCTTCTGCTGTTGCTGTGGGTTTTTGTTGTGTTTTATATTTGAATGAAATTACTTTCTGTAATTGTATAATTTTTGCCCCCTCGGCGCTGTTAGACACTGTTAGAAACTTAGAAACTTTTATGGCATTGATGTGACGCATCAAACACACAAATTGATTTGTAGCTAATGAAGTTTTACCTTTAAGATTTCGGTTTGGTGTAAGGAAAAGTGGTGAATGTGGTGTTTGAATTTATTTTGTTTGTGAATATATCATTTTATATTTGGAAAGTTAGAAAGCAGCCTAAGAAATGAGAATTCAATCGGATTTGGTTTAAAAATTGGAATTGTAACTAGAATTGAATTATTTTTTAAGTCTAACAGCATTTGGTGCTAAAGAATAATTTTAATTTAATTAATTAGTTAATTTAATAATAATAATTTGGTGCTAAAGACCCGAAGAAAAATCATTCGGTGAGAACTTAACCACTTTTCAATATTTCGAAAATCTTTTTGAATGCTGGAAACTAGTGAAACTGTCAGTAAATTTATTTAATATTTTCAAAACGATTCATTCATTCAATTAACCCTAAAGAAAAGCCAAAACGCTAACAACATTTCAAAGACTTTTGTCATAAAGTTCGAATAGTTTAACTTGATGAAATTTAATTATTTTGAAAGCCTAAAGTCTAAGCATTTTTCTGCTATAGACCCAAAGAAGAAAAATTTGGAAAGATCCTCATCACTCTTCAATATTTTAAATATCTTTTTGAATGCCTGAAACTAGTGAAACTGTCAGTAAATCCACCCAACAATTAAGAATTTTTCTGCTATAGACTCAAAGAAAGATATTTCGGAGAGACCTGAACACTCTTCAATATCCTTTTGAATACTTTGAACTGTCAGAAAATTCATACGATGTTTCCAAAACGACTACTTCATTCCGTTAGCCCTAAATAAGAGCCAACAATCTATCAACATTTTTAAGACTTCTGTGATAAAGTTGGAGCAATCAAACTTAAGCAAACATTTAAGCATTTTTCTGCTATAGACCCAAAAGAAGAAACTTCAGAAAGATCCTGACAACTCATTCACTTCTCCCTCATATTTCGAATATCTTTTTGAATACTTGAAACTAGTGAAACTATCAGAAAATTCATTCAATGTTTCCAAAACGACTACTTTATTCAATTAGCCCTAAAGAAGATCCCAAAAATCTACCAACATTTAAGAGAGTTCTGTCATAAAGTTCGAACGATCAAAGTCAGCCAACAATTTAAGCATTTTTCTGCTATAGACCCAAAGAAAGATATTTCGCAAAGATCCTTAACACTCTTCAATATTTTGAATATCTTTTTGAATACTTGGAACTGTCAATAAAATCATCCAATGTATCCAATACGACTACTTTATTCAATTGGCCCTAAGGAAGATCCAACAATATAGCAACATTTTAAAGATTTATGTCCTAAAGTTGGAACAATCAAACTTAATGAAACTGAATTACCTCACTGAAGCCTCACATTTTAGCATTTTTCTGCTAAAGACCCAACTTCTAACTAACTTCTTACTCATATTTCGAATATCTTTTTGAATACTTGAAACTAGTGAAACTGTCAGTAAATTCATTCAATGCTTCCAAAACGACGAACAGGATGAAGTATCCTATGAGCCCTAAAGAAAATATTTGATAAAATCCAAATTGAGTGAATCTAAACAGATTACTTTTCTAATAATTTCGTTTAATTTTTATTACAATAAAGGCTGAACACATTAGTTCTCTCAACAGACGAGAAGAACTGCCGTCTACAATAAAATATTTCTTTCATGTTTCGATATCTCTTTGAATATCAAAAGGGAACTTCATACAATTTTCTGGCCAAATCTGAATTGGCTATTTTTTTATAAAGTTCTTCAGATGATTCTAAAATGATTACTTTTACTTTACAAACAATAAAAACTGAACGTCAGTCCTCTCAATCGACGATAAAAACTGCAAACATATCGTCTGAACGTCAGTTCTCTCAATAGGCGATAAAAACTGCAAACATATCGTCTACAATCCAAAAGATTCTCCACATTTCTAAAATTATTACATTCTCAAAAAATAAAAACTGAACGCCAGTCATCTCAATAGACGATAAAACTTGCCGTACACGATCCAATATTTATTTGATGTTTCGAATCTTCCTTTGAATATCAAAAAATAACTTCATACAATTTTCTGGCCAAATCCGAATTGGCTTCTTTCATAGATTTCTGAAGATAATTTTAGTTTGTTAGGAGTCTAGTTGGACTGCAAATAAATTATTTGAATGATTATAAAATGCTTTTTTTACATACAAAATTTCAATCTTTAAACCCAAAAACTACTAACAATCTATCAACATTTGATAGATTCTTTCATATATTTCTAAAGTAAACTAATATTTAAATAATTTAACTGAAAACATGCTGGATGATTTTTCCTTGATTTCTATAGTTGATTTCATAATTCTTGCTTTGTATTTATAAATTTGTTCCGTCCGAAAAATTCGAGAAAACTTTATAATGGCAGAAAAATTATGTTCTTTGAGGTCAATTAAAATGGTTTTGATTTAATCAGAACTTCTTTACTTTTAACATAACTTTTTCCGACCCTAGATAGAGAGTTAGGTTGGATTGGCTCCTCTAAGGCGTAGCCCACTTAGGTTATAAAGGCGTAGGGACTATCAATCGCGCTTAAATCCACTCACTCATTGAACCAGTTCGAGCTCCTTACAAAGCCTAGTAGACTGTGAATAGTCCTTTGGCTAGATTCCTTAGATTTTTGAAAAAGAAGTTGGCCACATAAGTCTTCCTTCTTACAGACAATGCGGAACAAGTACATAGAAGTTGAAGAGCGTTTTCTTCTCCTTCCTCCATACAACTTTAACAGAACTCTTTTGAAAGCACACCCAAACTTGCCAATAATACCATTCATGGTTCTCATCTGGTCCCTTTTTAGTGAGAGAAATTTCCTAAAACTAAAATAATTATAAGCTAAATTTTTGTCAGCAATATTTCTTCTGGAAACTGTGTTCTGGAAGTGGTGTAGCAGTTCAAGATAATCAAAATAGCCCACTGAATATATTGTAAAACTTTGATGGAATATATCTGTTCCAATTGTCTTTGGAAGAATCGTTCGTTGGACGCTTCAGGAATGTCTTACGATACCAAAGCCATTAAAATTGCTGTGTAATCAAATTGAGAGTAACTTCTTGAAGTTTGTGACATAAAATGCACAAAATTGTAATCACAACTATGAACATCACAACTGTCTGCATCACAAACTTGTGAGTGTCACAACTCACAGCAAACTTCCACCTAAGTTTAGTGTTCCTAACCATTTAGTTAAACATAAAAATTGGTGAATTAATTCTAAATAAATATTTTAATTACCATTAATGTAAATCAGTTGAATGAGTTGAATTTTCACTGTCAAATTGGGTTGTTGTATTTGTTGATTTTCTCAGTTAGTTGCACTTTATAGCAGTTAAGCTGTTTTTAGTAGAATTTACTTGTCACAAATTTTCATGTCACATTTTTTTTTAACACTTTTGCTGGGTTTCTATGGATACAGAAATGTTTAACAATTATTATTTGCCGAAGATTTTAATGAACTTTAGGTACACTTTTAGTCATAATTTTGCCTAAACATACTCAAAGCTTTGGAGGTTAGGTTCAGCAGTTATTGCATCTTAGAGTTTTGCACAGCTTGTGTTCAAATTTTTTAAATTTGCACATTTTCATTCAAAAGCTAAAAAAGAAGAAGAATTAATTTCAGAATTTTTGAAGAATTTTATAGGTTAACTTTAAAATTGTTTACAGTTTATTTATTTTTTGCTATTGAGCAGTTTGTTAGTTGGGCCCAAAATTTTGGGTGCATTTTTGCAGATTATGTGCACAATTTTTTTTCAAATTAAATTAATTAATTTTTTGCACATTAGATGCAAAATTTCTGTTTGTTATTTATGGTTGACAATTTTTTCAAGTTATGTAAAATTTGCTGTCATTATTACAATTTTCTTTTAAAGGTTAGGTGCAAAATTTCTGATCGTTATTTATTGCTTTGAATCTGAATATTCGTTTTGTGTACGCAAATAAAACCAGCACTTTGTTGTAGGTTTCATATTTATTGGCGTTTTTTTTGGAGCTTTACTACGTTCGACTTTAAATTCTTTACCGCTGTTCAGTGCATTGAACTTGAACTGCGCTCTTCGGAGAACGATTTTTTTCTTGTTTATATTGAAATTCTATTAAAGTTTTGTAAAACTTAAATACAAAATTTGCAGTTTTTTATAGGTTATGTTGTAAAAAATTGTTGTCATTATTATTTGCATTGAACTTTTAAAGTGATTAAAAGGTTATGTTCAAGATTTCTTACTTTTCGTACCGAAACAACAATTAGCTCAGAGGTTAAGTTGAATATTTTTGACTTCTTGTACCGAAGCATCAATCAGCTTAGAGGTTATGTTCAACATTTGTAACTTCTTGTACCAAAGCGACAGTCAGCTTAGAGGTTAAGTTCAATATTTTTTACTTCTTGTACCGAAACGACAATCAGCTTAGAGGTTATGTTCAACATTTGTAACTTCTTGCACCAAAGCGGCAGTCAAATTAGAGGTTAAGTTCAATAATTTTTACTTCTCGTACCGAAACGACAATTCACTTATAGGTTATGTTCAACATTTCTTACTTTTTGTACCGAAACGACAATCAGCTTAGAGGTTATGTTCAACATTTGTAACTTTTTGTACCGAAACTACAGTCAGCTTAGAAGTTATGTTCAACAGTTCTTACTTCTCGTACTGAAGCGACAATTCACTTATAGGTTATGTTCAAAATGTCTTAATTCTTGTACCGAAGTGACAATCAGCTTTGAGATTATATTCAAAATTTGTTATTTTTCGTACTAAACTTCTGAACTTTTTTGGTCTAACCCAGCGAGCGCCTTAAAAGTTAAATTTCGCGTGTTGGCTGCTCTTACACGGTTGCATTTTTATTGTTTTTACAGTTCAAAATAAAAAATTTCAATGGTTTTTTTTTGCGATTCAAATGGCACTTCCGTTCAATTCAGTCAATGTGTGTCTAACACTTTTTAGTTGTTGTAGTTATTTTGCAACTTTGTTCAATTTCAATTTGTTGTTTTGCTAATTTTTTTAATTTGTTGTTGTTGTTATTAACTATTGGCTGCACCTTTGGTGCACACTTTGGCGTGTTGCGTATACAATTAATTAATAAATTTTATTGGTAACTATTTGCGCAAACGATTTTCGGCGCCATGCACGAGGCATCGCGTTGCTTGCTGCTGCTGTTTCTGGCTGGCAACGCTGGCAGCAACAGTAGCATTTACGTAGCAATTTATCAATCACTTTTCACTGTCACTTGCAATTAATCACAACAATTGCACCAGCAATTGCAACACCAACAACGGCCGCAACGAATCAACTGCGATCGCATCGACTAACACACACAAACACACACACACACATACACACACGCACGCGCGCACAGCGGCGCGCGCATTTGTACAATTTTTGTCCGTTTACCAAATTCAACAATGCGCACTGCAACATAATCACATTAACAACTATTTGCAATGCAATAACAACAACAGCACGAAATTACACCAAACACAATTAAAAAAAAAATAAAAAAACAACCGGCAACCAACAAATTCCAATTCGCCCACTGCAATGCGTTGTTCAATGCGCCAATTTTCGCATTCAATTTCAATCGAGTGTGATTTGTGCGTTTGTTTTGTTTCTTGTTGCTGCCTTCAACAATTTTACGAGTGTCCGAATTCAGCGAATTCAGTGTTTCGATTCGATCCGTGCGAACCGTACGAACGGGCAAAGCGCTGCTAAAAGACTGAGCCGCGACGGCGCTGCCAGGCTGGCCGATTGGCAGCCTGGCGAACGGGCAGCGCGGCCGCTGCCAGCCAGAGACCCCCCAAAAGAAAAGCAGCAGCAGCAGCGACAGCGGCAGCGCCAACCACCACACGACACCAAACAAAAACAAACGTACACGCATGCAGCATTGCAGAGAAAACATACAACAACAAAAGCAACAACAACAAGAATAAGCTGCACAACGACTACGACGACAACGACGACGACAGCAGCAGCGAGCAAAGCAACAGCAACGCTGGCAGTGGCAGTGGCAGCAGCAGCAACACAACAAAAACGAACCGCAAACGAATGCGAAACGAAGCAAATTCAACGACAAAAACGACCAGCAAGAAAATTAATAAATAAATAAAAACAAACACGAACGCCAACGAACACACGTAACGAAAAGCAATACGACAGCAAAGCGCAATGTGGCTCGGGTGCGCACGAAGGCATGCAAACGATGCCGTCGGGCGCCTCTCCACCCACTCGCCCTGATTAACAGCTGCTTAGTAGAGGCGCTTTAGTAAAGTGGTTGGTTGATTCGTTGAAAGAGGAGCGAGTGGAAGGGCGAGGGCGGGTTGAACAGGAGCATGGCCTCAAGAGAGAGTGAGAGCGCGCGCATAATCATCATGAGAGAGACAGCGAGAGCGCAAGCAATAAAAGCAGCTCAGCGATTTCCCTTTGCCAACTCGATTGTTCCCTTTTTTGCGCTTCCCTTTCCCCTTTACAAACTAAGCAGCAGCTAACAACAACAACAAAAACAGCAACATTATGACGTCATGCTGCATGCCGCTTCCAATGAGCGACTGCCGCTTATTGTTAGTGTACAACTGTAAAACCGGCCCCCTAACTTCATAGTTGTTGTTTGCTTAGTTCAGCTTTGTTGGCGTTGTTGTTGTTGATTTAGTTGCTGGTGTTCTTGCAGTTTGCGCCCGGAAGGGGAAACTCTGCCGTTGCACACTTGACGAAACTTGACGACACTCTCGCGAGCGCACCACCCGCTCACTGAACGGCAGCAGCGCTCGTCTGCAACAACTCTGCATTTACTTTGAATGAGTTCGACTGTGAATCGTGCAATTTGTTTTATTTTTGCTTGGACGAATTTTTCGTTCATTGCAAGCGCCACTTCCGTTTGGTGCTGTTGGACTGTTGGCGATTCCGTTTTAAGTAATTTTTTTTTCTTATTTTTTTTGGAATGTTTTAAGTGCAGGTAAACTGACATTTTTGTTTGTTCAACTGTTGTTGCTGTTGATTGGCAATGATTTTGCTTGACTTTGTGGCAGTTTGTTGTTGTAACCATTGTCGCACATGGCGTGGCCACTTGCTATTGATCGCACTGAGGCAACAACAGATTGAACAGCTGTGCTCAATAATTGCCAAACAGAAAAGGGCGCCCAAAGAATGGAAGAATGAATGAGCAATGGAAAGCATAAAGTAAATGAAATGTCGAAAGGTAGCATCGTAGCATTGATGGAAGAAAGAACTGGATCGATAAATAACTCAGAGATTATTTAGATCTTGACTTAAATTCCGGTTAGCACTAACTGAATCTTTAAACGAAAGTCAGTCATGAATTTCGTATGTCACTTGGGATACGGAAGCTAGCTGGCCAGGTCGCCCACGTATAGACCCTGTTGGGACCCTAGCAGTACAAGTTAGAACTCCTTAGTGCTCCTTAGGACCGACGAAAAAGTAATCGGTGAGAATAAGTGTATATCAACTAATTACCAGCAAACTTAACTGAAGTTACTGAAATTGACCATTTAAGCCTTGAAATGTTTTCACTATATGCCAATTATTTTTTTTATGATGAAATAAAAAATCGAACTTACTTAACTTACATACTTACTTACTTATTAGATTAGATTGGGTAGCGGGAGTCGAGCACCACCTGTCCGAGACACTGCGCCCAGTGTTGAACTATTGTGTCACGTCCCTTTATCTTACTGGAGGAGTTCGTATCCTCCGATGTTATCCAGGAACTCCTTTATTTTCCTTAGATCAATTTCAGACAGATCTTTCGTCTGTACCAGTTCCCTCCCAGTACCCGCTTTCTTGCGTGTATGACGGCAGGACATTCCTTTATAATGTGTACAGAAGTCTCCTCGTCTTCCATACAAAAACTGCATAGTTCGTTGTCCGTGATTCCCAGTCGCGCTCTATGCATATTTAGCAGACAGTGCCCGTTTAGGATCCCCGTCATGAACCTAAGCTCAGCTCTGCTTATTTCCAAGAGGTAACTAGATTTCCTTACAGAGTAAGCTGGAAAGAAAAGCTTGGAACAGCGTTGTCCCACTGTGTTCGAAAATTTGTGGTTTGCTCGATTTAGAAATTCCTGTTTAACACAATGTCTGTAATGAGTCCTGCTAACACTTATGAACTTACTTACATAACTGGCCATAACAACGCATTATCGATCCGCAAAAGTTCTCTTCAGGCGCCTCTGCTTTTTGCACACCATCTCTAGTTGGTCACACCAAGAGATAATATACCTTCCTCAACTTGGTCCTTCCATGAGTCATACGCCTGCCTCTTCGTCCTCGACCTCCAACAACCTCGTTAATCAGCTCATACAGCTGGTCCGTATTTGATAGTCATCGCCAGTACGAACAAGACCGTAGTTTTTGTGAATCCCCTTTCTCTGAAATGGCCGGCCTCGATAGTCCAGCGGGTAGCGCGCTGGCTTCTCATACCAAAGGCCCCAGGTTCGATTCCTGGCTCGGGCTGGTGAAAAACCTCGTCTACTTCTATCGCTACCCACATGAAGCAGATGAGGATTACAAGAATCGCACAAGTACGCTCTTGGCAAGAAATGGTAAAACCTCCAAGTGTGAACGAAAAAAACTGCCAATCGCCGTTCGGATTCGGCGTTAAACTGTAGGTCTCTTCCCCTCCCTTTCCCCATCCGCTTGTGCTGTAACATTTCCAAAAAAAAAGGGTGAAATATGTGGTATCACAATGGGCCTCATAATAGGCCTCCGAGTGTGTCTCTTATAGAGGCAGCCACCGCAACCTAACCTTCTCTGAAATGATATTGGATGGAATCGGAAAGCAAAAATTAGTGTCGGTGTTTAAAATCACACCTGTGAGCGCGGGCCTTAAAATCCGTTTGAAGCTTCTCGGCTCTGATCAAAACCGTGCGATAAAGCTAAAAGCTTATTGGAGACTGTAGGACATTCAGATCTGTTGACTCCTTGGAGCATCGTCGAAACGTATCCTAAATGGCATGTCGGTATGTAAGACGATATGTCAGTACGGAGCAAAATTATCTACAAGCTAATTTTGCTCCGGTTTAGCTTAAAAGTGGTCCAATCAAGACTTTCTTGGAACATAGTCAAGAATTTGGCGTGGCAATTCTAGTGTAATGGGTCTGGAGGACATTCAGATCTGTTGACTCCTTGGAGCATCGTCGAAACTTATGAGAGTAAAACGACATGTCGGTACGGAGCATAATTTGATTGTAGATGGTTTGCCTAAAAAGTTGTCACAACAAGATTTTAGAGTACCTGAGCCAAGAATTTGACTTAGCAATTTCAGGGTTATGGGTCTGGTCAATAGTTGGATCACCATACACCATGATAGATAGAATGGAATAACCAACTGTAGAGAGTCTTAGGCAACTTTAGGATGCCAATGCGTAACGAAGCCGGAACACTTGATCTTCTAGTCTTGATCATAGAGCGCTTCAATGAACAGGGCACAGTAACTTCAAGAGACACGCAGTAAGGTTAAATCTTATTGAGGTATTACTATAGGAACTGTCACTTAGACGTTACTGTCCATTGTATCTCCCTTATCAAGGGAATCATCTGAAGCTTGTGCTTTGAAAATGACGAGACAGTCACGCATATTGTGTGCGAGTTTCCGGCTTTTGCTGAGAGAAGCATAAGCATTCGGGGAAAATCGTTCACCAAACAGAATGAGTTATGGACAATTAGTTACAGAAATCTACTACAAGTAACGCATGACATGGTCATTGAGAAGGGGACCAATGAGTATGTCAGAATTTTGAATGACTGGCGACAAACTTCAGCGGTACGAAAAGTAACCAAATTTGTGTATTGCTTGGGCAAATCTCCGAACAGGGTAGAGATTTTCTAAGGTTTGAAAAGGGTTCAAGGGTTGTGGGTCTGGTCGATAGTTGGATGACCGTGCACTGTTTAAGGTAGAATGGAATAACCAACCGTAGACAGTCTTAGGCAGCCCTAAGTGTACCAATGTGTAGCGAAGCTAGAAGATCTCTGCATCTCTGTTGGATGACTGTGCACCGTGAAAGGAAGAATGGAATAACCAACTGTAGACAGTGTTAGGTAACCTTATGGATGCTAATGCATAGCAAACCCGAAAGACTTGATCTTCTAGTCTTGATGAGAGAGCGCTTCGATGAACAGGGCACAGTAACTTAGGGAGATTAATAGGTTGATGCATATGTATATGTTGTTGGGGTTATTGTGTACGGCGACCAATAATTATCTATTGTGCCCCTACTACTTACAGTTAGAGATCATCCCCATACACTCAGACGTAATACAATTTAGTAACTCACTGGAGTTACTATGCGTGATACCCTCTTCTACAAGCTTATATTAGCCCCATTACCCAGGTCTTTCCTCAGTCTGAAGCATTCTTTACTCTATTTGGAGTTGTAACTTTTCATAAAGATTTTCGACTACCTGAGACCCGAGACATTAGACCAGTGAATAGTGGTGCTTTCCTCGATTCTTAGTGACTGTGCATGCCCATCCCAATAAAGGCCTCTGGTCCCAGAAGGGCCAGGAGATACTCAGGGTGGATTAACCTTGTTGAGGTATTACTACAGGGAGTGCACAGAGAACTGGGACACTTAGACGTTACTGTCTATTTTAACTCCCTTATCAAAGGAACTACCTAGAGGCTCTGCTTCGAAGATATGGACCATAAGACACATAAATAAATGTACTAGAGATAACGCATGACATGGTCATTAACAAAGAGGTCAATTATTACGTCAGAACTTCGGATGATTAGCGAAGAACTTTATGGGCACGAAAAGGGGCCAACTGTGTGGTTCGCTTCGGTAAATCTCACAACAGAAGATGGTTTTTGGTGGGTAAGAATCCAGCGGTCTGATCGACTCTTTTTTACCAGTTTGTTTAAAGATTTTCCATGAAAAAAGAATTTTCTTTTTAGATGAAAGATCCTCAATTTTCTGCGATGGTGGGAACCAAAAGTTTACCGAATAACTGAGTTTTCCGATTAAATGAGATAACATTAGAGATATTTTTAAATGAATGAAATGATAATTTAATGAATTCATACTCCAGATTGTATAACGTCAACGAATCCCTAAGCAAATCTCGTTGAGTATGAAATTTCAACGTTAGATTTCAACAAATATCAAAGTGCTTGAGCAAAATTGATACCAGAAATACGAACTGCCGGCGGTCAATGTGGCCACGTTTTGTGACAACAGCAATCGATGACAGCGCTCAACGCTGAAGCGGTCTGCTGCCAACCAGTCGCAACCGGTGTCATTGACAAATCAGCATATCCACTTAAGTATTTGCACATGCCGCCAATGTCGATGAGGCATTTCGTCAATGCTGCCCTCAACGCATATCGACGACTACGTACATTTGTCTATCCTTTCGACTGACTGGTTGGCTGGCTGTCTGTCCGCTGCATTGTTTAGATCTTATGGCAGCCGCTGGCCGCTTCCCTGTCGGCCATCGAATAAGTTTAAATTATGCTTCCTCCAGAAAATTATGCATGCACTTGGCCATTGCCGGCGACTATCCATCGCAGTGGCAGCGCACTAATTCACATTTGATGTTCGTCGAATGCGTTTGGTCAATGAGGTTATCCCGAACCCAAACGCGCCAAACATCGACATCGGTCAGAGCTACGGTCGCTGCAGTTGCAACACGGCGGCAACAGCGAGCGCGCCGCCGTCTCGGCCACTCATCGTTCGAAGCAGTCAGCCAAACTGGAGTAGTAGTTTGCAGCTAGCAACGTTTGCTTCCTGCATCTTCCGCGCCGATACCGACACGAACGTCGACTTCAACCGCCTTCAACTTTACTAGTCGCGCATTGTTCATAGTGTTGTTGTTGTTATTTGTATTCTATTCGCCGCACTACAGACAATGCTGTCCAGCTAACCCCACACTCTGCCTCGTTGTCCCCTTTGTTGTGTCCAGGTTGCAGGTTGTTGCGTTCATTGTTCATTCTTCGCATTGGCCGCGTTGCCACCCCGACGTGTTGCGGTGGGTCCGTCGCATCACGGCTCGTAACTCCTCCAATTTAAGTTTTAGCTGGAAAATAGATTCTTGCTAATTTTTCTTTTGCTCACTTGGCCAGGTGTTGGATTTTACTTATCGTTGTGTTAAAAAAAAAATACACAAAAATGCGCCGCGCAGCCAAATTTGGCTTAAACGACTTGGCGCGATTTTTTTGTTCTCTTTTTAGAGCATTTTATTTCGTTTTCATGTTGCCAGCGGCACATGGCCGCAACAATAAAGCCAACAACAACAACAACTAGCAACAACATTAAAAATGTACCGTTAGCCGTTTGTCACTCCAGCGCACCAGTCATTCAAACTATTCAAACTATCCGCCTATGCCGTCCAACCCAAACGCTTCCCCCCACACAGCAGCCACGACCACGAGAAAAGCTTCTTCCAACTCTTCTCTTTCCACCCCTCCCCCTTTCCTCAACCCCTCTCCTAGACATCCACACGCTGCGTTGTGCGTTCTAATTTACGTTCGCCACCCCACCCAAGCCCACTCGACTTCATCTTCGACTCTCTTCTCCCTCTGCCCACCAAACTCAACCGCCACAATGTCATTTTGCCAGCCGTCTCTGTGTTGCTTTCTGAATTCAGCACGCGCCCTCCAGGCTTCCATTTCCAACGCCATCGCCACCACTGCGCAACGCGTCTTTGCTTCATTCTCAGTCGAATTCGCCTATTTGCATTATTGCCAATTTTGTTGTTGTTGTTGTTGTTTTTAGTGTTGTGGCTCGAAATTCGAAATTAACGTTTTCCACCAATTTCTCCGCCAACTGTAGCCGCAGTGTGCCCGTTGCATACATTCGTCCATACCGCATCAGCGTCCCACACCCCACACGACGCCAACCGACCGCCGCCAATCGCCGCACACCAGCGCCAACTAATTTTTGTTATGTTTTCAGGCTTTAATCATTTCTGTTCGGTCGTCGTTGTAGTCTACGTCGTTTCATTATATTTTCTTGTTGTTGTTGTTGTTTGAGGGGACACACACGCTGTCGTCTTCGTAGATCTTCGGCGCTTGCGCGCAGTTCTTGCGACTTCTTGCTACGTTGCTGCACTAACTGGTGCAGCCAACAACAAATACAACAAAAACAACAACAATACCAACAACAATCAAATTGACCAACAACATCATGTCATACCACATATGTGTGATGTTCTTTGGCTCTTTGCTGTTGTTGTTATTGTTGTTATTGCAGACTGTTTGTTATTGTTGTTGTTTTTGCTATGCAACTTGCATTTACTACTCGGCTGCTGCTGCTGCCAACATAAACGTCCATAAAAAATCATGTTGCAGTTGCATTTCTCTGCTTCGACAATTAGTTCAACTGTTCAACTTTTGTTGTTCGGCTGCTTCGGTCGTCGGTGCGGCATTGCCAGTCAGTTGCTTGCAAATGTTGCCCGGTTAGCTGCAGTCCTTAGCCTCGGGCATCATTTGTTGTTGTTTGTTATTGTTGTTGTTGTTGTTGTTGTTGTTGCTGCTGCAAAGTTGTGTGCAATGAAATTAGTGGTGAATTCTTTGAAAGTGTCTCCTCTCCCCAAGTTGACAGCTGATTTGCACTGAAAGCACAAAAACATTTGGGATTATCACCAAAGGGATTTTCAGATCTCTGATATAATCTGAAAAATGATAATTTGAGAATTAAATAATTCAAATACGTTGACCACGCAGCTTTGGCGATTGTGTCGAGAAATCAATGTAAAGTTGTGTCGATTATTTTTGTAATTTTTTTGGTCCAAACCAATCTACAATGGTACACGAGAAAAACATTTTCCAGGTAGATAAAAGGTAGATAGGGGATTTCAGCACTTTTGATCTATCAGATCTTGAAAAGAAGATTCTTTTGGCTAAATTTTTTCTGCTTATTTTTGTACAATCTCCACCTCTGTTCTAAAAGAAGGTTACATTTCTAGAGCTCGTGCTTTAAATTTTTTTACCCGCTATCCCATAAAACGTAAAACTGGTCAGCCGTGGAAACCAAACATAAATCCCTATTCCTAGTGGAACTAAGTGAAGATCCCTTTGTAAGCGAAGAATTTTTGTTGAACAACCGCAGAGACCTGAATCCACGCAACAAACTGTTTTCCAGTGTGTCCAAAATTATAGCCTGAGTCAATTGGAACATGGTCCTGTGAAGTATAGGCTGTAACAACTCTAACTGGTTTGCCTCAGAGGGAAACTGAACCCACTCTCCTTTCATATGGCATCACAAAGCGAGTTTGAAGCCCAACTTATTACATCTACCTATCGCACCTTTGATAGGAGATAAGTTCTTGTTGTTCATCTTCTTCTCATATCAAGAGCCCGCAGTCGGCCACATTTCGCGGATCATTTACCTAACTGTTAATCGCTAATCGTCATTGGATTGAAGTGTCGTTTAAACTTCTTTCAAAACGATTCTACTTCACGCACATCATCGATGAAAAGAGTTACTTCAAATGACAAAAAGGCTTGCTTTACTTAGTCCATGCAAGCTGGGTCTTTCTCGCCTCTCTCTCCCACTTTCTTGGCTCGGGTCCACAAATGTCTTGTTCTGATTCCTGTTTTCTTTCACACTTGGAAGCTTTACCATTACCTGCCAAGAGCGCACTTGTGCGATTCTTGGGACTCTCATCTGTTTCAAGTAGATAGCGATAGAAGTATACGATTATTTCACCAGCTCGAGCTGGGATTCGAACCTAGGGCCTCGGTATGAGAAACAAGCACGCTAGCCACTGGACTATCGAGGCCGGCATGATTCCTCCTTAGGTAGACCATCTTGTTTTGTGCTGCACCAACACGTTCACTTCCCACATCAAAATTACGCTATTAGGACGGAAGCATCCATTGAGTTTTTGGACAGTTTTTCTCGTTGAGCTTTGTCATTAGGCAGCTACTTACATCTATCCTCGCTACTTAAAGTATCTATACGAAACTAGAATGCCAAAAAAGTCGCTGGTGTCATCGACTTAGCGTTGCTTAACTTTTAACATAATACACCTGGAACTCGCAACGCCACCGTTCAAATTTAGAGGCTCCCAAGAAACAGTACATCCAATCCCATGAGCTTTTCTCAACTACTTCCATTCAATGCCGCAAACTAAAGTATCTCCGTTCGAATGTGGTGGTACCCAAGAAGTCATTTATCCGAGCAACTAAGCATAGCTCAACTTCTCTAATCTCTTTTTAATCTCTTATCCCAAAGTATCATCGTTCAAATATAGAGTATCCCAAGAAACAGTCGATCCAACCGTTGAAGCTTGTTCCAACTACTTCCATTCAATGCAGTAAACCAAAGTGCCACCGTTCAAATCTCGTCGCATCCAAGAAATAATTAACCCAAATGACTTAGAATTGTTGAACTTCTCATATGCGATCCCTTATCTCAAAATACCACCGTTTGAATCTAGAGACTCTCAAGAAGCTGTCGATCCACCCGTTGAAGCTTGTTCCAACTATGTACATCCATTCAATGCAGTAAACCAAAGTGCCGGTAAAATCTCGTAGTATCCAAGAAATAATTAACCCAACTGAATTAGCATTACCGAACTTCTCATATACGATCCCTTACCTCTAAGTACCACCGTTTGAATCTAGAGACCCTCAAGAGACTGTCGATCCAACCGTTGAAGCTTGTACATCCTTTCAATGCAGCAAAGTGTCACCATTCGAATCTCGTCGTACCCAACAAGTAATTAACCCAACTGAATCAGCATTGCTGAACTTCTCATATACGAGCCCTTACCTCTATCGTTTGAACCTAGAGACTCTCCGTTGAAGCTTGTTCCAAATATGTACCTCCATTCAATGCAATAAACCAAAGTGCCACTATTCGGATCTCGTCGCATCCAAGAAATAATTAACCCAAATGACTTAGAATTGCTGAATTTTTTGTATGCGATCCCTTATCTCTAAGTACCAACGTTCGAATCTGGAGACTCTTAACAAACTGTCAATCCAAACGTTGAATCTTCTCTCAACAACTTCCGTTCAATACCATCGCCGAACTTTCCTCCGTTCAAATCTATATTTTCCAAAGGAGCAATTGATGCAACCAATTTACAGCCACCGTGGCTCAGTTGGTTAGTGCGTTGGACCGCGAGTCGAAGGCAGCGACCCAGGTTCAAATACTGCCTGTAATAACACATAAAAAAGAAATAACGGGAAAACTCGTTTTCTCTTTCGGTGGCTGTCCTCTCAGCTGGGAATGGCAAACCTCTGAGAGTAAAAATTGCTTATGAAAAAGCTCCCAACCTGCCGTTCGGAACCGGCATAAAACTGTAGGTCCCTTCCACCCGCGTACAAATTCACACGCACAACACGGGTGGTTGCGGGAAGCTAGGCCTTAGTCTCGCGTAAGCGGGCTGTCGTACCAGTCAATTAAAAAAATTAAAAATTATAATTTACCTTCATATAGCTTCTTGTATTCCATTTCGTATATGAAAATATCTTTTTTCAATTCTATGGGTTCCCAAGATGAAATCTTTTCAACCTATCTTCACTCAAAATGTTATATACAGGACCATAGCTCAACTAATCTTAGTTTAGATTCAAACTAAGGCTTCTCAAATAGTAACTAACTGGACCAACTTGGCTTTGCTGAACTTTTGATATTCTAAGTATCCGGCACCCCAAAATAACTCAATTAGAATCCAGTGACTTCAGAAGAAATTGATCCGACCAAACAATCATTACTTCAACTACTTATTTACCACATACGGTCGACAGTGCTTCATGTTGCTACCAGGATACCTTCCACACACGAGCTCTGGGCTATAGTAAGTCATTTGAGTGGCTCGTCGCGTGTAGGATTAATGCAATGCAACAAAATTAAGCACATTTAACCCCTTGACGTATCAGTTAGCGCAACGAAATTCGTTTCCAACTGTTCGCACACAACTTGCACAAAACAAACCGGTTTTGATGCTTACAAACGGCTGCAAAACAAAACGAAATGTGAATGCGTGTAATAAAACTATTTATTTTAGATGTTGTGCACGGCAACAACTAATTTTATTTTTATTATTATGAGAATCGAAAAATAATAACCTGTAAAAAATTAATGGTATTTCATAGTAGATAACAAAAATTTTATTTTTATATATATTATAAATTATATTATTTTGATATTCTTCAAATATGCCTTTGTCTTTGAATGAATATTTTCTAAAAAACAACACTGACCACGAGTCAGACTCGTGTTAATCATGTTAGGCACAGAAATTGTACCACGAGTCAGACTCGTGATAATCATGTTTGGCACAAAAATTGTACCACGAGTCAGACTCGTGGAAATACGTCAAGGGGTTAATAAGACGACGCAGCCATGTAGTACAACGACGACGACGACAACGACGCACCGACTATCAACCGATGAATAGAACGAATTGTCGAATGTTGTGGCTGGCGTTGGTGCAGTAATGGCACAAATGGCAAGGAAGCGCTGCAAAAATAGCCAAACATCAAAAGTGGCTACTCGCCGTGGCCAGAACAAGGCGGCGGCGGCGGTGGCGAACGCTCGAAGACGGCCAAACCGATATATGAGCGTTGGTTGTATTGCTGCGTTTTGTTGTTGTAAATATTATTATCGTTGTTGTTGTTATTGTTGTTGCATTTTGTATTTGGTACCGAAATTAAATTCCGCTTGAATGGTAATGATAATTACTAATGACCGAACAAATGGACGTACAGAATGTTGGGTAGTTGAAGTGGCCGGCTCGCAAGACTGGCTCGCATATAACGAGCTGCAGTTGGCGCTGAAGTTGGTGCTGGAGCAGCAACGGCAGGCGGCAATAAAGCAACAAAACGTGCATATTCAGAGCGATACAGCGAAAGCCTGGAGAGCGGTGGCGGCAACGATGGTCGAACGGCCGACAATGAAGCGAAGCGAGCGGTGGAACGATGGCAACTTTGCCATTGCTACAGCGTTGCAATCACTTTGGCATTGCCGTATGTGGCATTTAGATAATTTGTCCAACAATAACAGCAGCAGCGGCAGCGACCAAAACAGCAACAACAATGAGACACACAAATGAATTGGAGCTGCACGAAGTAGCCCATGTATGGGGAGCATTCAAAATAGCAAAAGCCAAGCAGGCCAAAGGAGGCGTAGATATGCACATATCGGCGAACGGATGAGTGGACAGACGAACCGAGAGACAGACGGACATGCAACTTGAAGCTCATTAATATAAATCGTGATTATGAGCGAATGTGAGCTGTGAACGCGACCAGGTAAACTGCGCACAAAACGACAAAACCACCGACCGACCGGCCGACGCACAGTGTTGCGAGTTCATATAGCGGAGTGACAAAAAATAGAAGGAGTGGTCGTAATTGAATGAAATTTGGTATGCAGTTATTGTATGAGCAACGAACTTACTGTACAAATTTCAATGAAATCAGAGCAAAACTTCGACTACCTCCCATACAAACGGATTTGAAAAAACTTCATATTAACAATGAAAATTATCTTAGTTCAAAAAAGCTATATTCAAAATATTTGTATTTGAATAGAAATTTATTTATAAATGTGAATATAGATGAAATGCGCTTTTTTCAAAAATGATTGAAAAGAAAATCTCGATAAATTGCTCCACAACTGCTCAAAAATTTGCTCTTAGAGGGTTAAAATCTATGACTGACCCCCATTAATTTTTTCTCTTGAATATTTCTTTTGAACATACCTACCCCCTACCACCAACCTTTAATGAGGTTCCCATACAAAATCATCGTTTTTAGAAAGTGGGCTCCCGCTGCTCTCCGGTTGGTCCCAGACGTACCATATGTAAGACTGACCCCCATTTATTTCCCCTTCCGAATGTTTTTTCTTTACACACCTAATCGTTATATCCAGCTCTTAAGGGGGCTGCCATACAAAATTAGTAATTTTTAATGGAACTGGCTCCATGGCTCCAATGGCTCCACACTTGAAAATGTACTAAAATAAGCGAAGAAACGTTGTATCTTGGAAACTGCTGAACCGATTTGAATGATTTATTCAACAATCATCAACGTGCCTGAGTGCAAAAAATACAAAATTAATTAAAGTTCAAAAATTCACCACCAGAGGACGCCTCCCATACAAGTGAATTAGTTAGGTTGCCAACTTTTAGGTTTATACGAAGAAAAAATCAAAGTGTATTGTCGAATCTCAATTACCCCTTCTATTTCGAATGTAATAGTAATCGTAATTGATTTTTCGAAGCTATCTTCTACAAATTTGTCCATCAAATTTTTTCTTACTCAAATTTTTGTGGTTAACACATTGAATTTTGGAATTTTTGTTGCTACTCGCAACACTGTGCGACGGCTCAACGAAACGGACGTGCCAACGGGCAGCACCAGAGTTTGTCATACATACATAAATACATACCTACAGGTCGAACGACCGACCATACGAACAGACATGTGTGGTGGTAATGAGCCAAGGAGCGCAAATGTTCACCAGTTGTGTTGTTGCAGCTGGCGAACAACGCGGGGAAGCGACAACTTTAAGCTAAAATTGCAAGGTAATAATAATTATTGTTGCTGCTGATGCTTTTGTTGTTGTTGTTGTTGTTGGCACAATGCGTTCTGTTGCATTTATGTTTAGAGACGCGTTGCATTTCGGCGTGCGATGTGATTATGAGTGGTGGCCCGCTGGTCGAGCTGGCGCTGAGGTGTAAAAACGAGTGTGTTTGTGTGTGTGTGACACTCGTGTACGAGGGTGGAAGGGACGCTCAACGTGCCGGTGTCTGTGTTCCTGTGCGCTGCCGCCATCGCCGTTGTGGCTCGGAGTGCGCCGGTTAAATGTTGGCCCCCATTGAGTGTCATTTCGTGTTGCTTATGCTGCAATTAATGTTGTTGTTACTCCAGTTTTATTATTGTTGTTGTTGTTATATTACAACTAAAGTTGCAGTTGCAGGCACTTTGGTGCGTTTGTGTGTGGCCTCAAGGTGTGGCGCACAAGTTGACGAAATCATAATTTTTAATTAATTTCTTGGTGAGGCTTTCCGAGAGTCCAAAGATAGATGAATGAAGATACTGAATTTAAATCTATTAACCCTTTCGATCCCGAATTTTATCCTGTGTCTCGATATTACTTTTTGGTATGTAAATCATGCAACATTTGCCTAAGAAGTGTGCAAACGAATTTTAGCTTAAAACGGGTTAAATAAATTTTTAATCAATATTTTTTAATTACTGAAAAATTACTTCATATTTATGGAAAAATACAAAATAATAACTTTTTGATTTTTTTTAACCGTTAAAGAAACAGGGTTTTGATCAAACGCGCCCAATTCGTAGACTTCAATTAGAACACACACTTTTCCTAGGTTAGGTTAGGTTAGGCTGGCCGACCCACGAAGGGGTCTCACATAGACCAAGTGGTGGTCCATAGTGGTACCAGAGATTCTGGAGTTCCAGACCTATATATAGTTTTTTAGGAACGTTTTGGCAAATCTAAGTAGGTCGCCACTTTTTTGCTCTGCAATTCCTTCCAATGAAGGGAACGACGCGGATCCGAGGCAGCTAACCCGTGATCTGTAGAGAGCGGGACAGTGGCATAGCAAGTGCTCCAGGGTACCTTTGGCATTGTCTTCACTACATCTTGTGCAAGCATCACTTGGTGCCAAGCCAAGTTTGGCAGCGTGGGACGGGGTGAGACAATGTCCCGTGAGTACCCCAACAAGCAGTTTGCAGTCCTCTCTTTGGAGTGATAGTATAAACTTTGTGTTGTTGATATTATGCTCGCGTAGCATAATTTTCGCTGTCCTGTGAGATGTAGATCTCTCCCACATGGACGCCGCCTCACGAATCATATTCTCTTCAATTTCCGTCTTAAGTGCGGAGAGGGGTGGATGGATGTCTGGCACGTTAACCGTAGGCATTCGTGCCCCGGCTTTGGCGAGCGCATCAACCTTCTCATTTCCCTCAACTCCTTTGTGACCCGGTACCCAATAAATAGTGACTACTCTGTTGCGACAGAGTTCGTCCAATTTGGTTCTACAGTTCCGTACGCATATCGAGTTTGACATTATCCCAGCTGCTGCTTTTATGGCTGCTTGGCTGTCAATGTAGATATTAATCCGAGAGTCTGGAGGGGTGCGATCCATTGCTAGTTGCGCCGCTCTTGTGGCAGCGTATACCTCTGCTTGGAAGATGCTGCAGTAATCCGGAAGCCGGAAAGACTGTTGAAGGTCTAGTTCCGGACAGAAAACTGCAGATCCCACTCCCTCTGTCATCTTGGATCCATCTGTGAACAAGTTGTAGGATTGACGGCTGAGTTCGAGTCCCTGTCGCCACCCATCCGGTTCTAGGACCACGTATGGTTTGAAATTAAAGTTGGCTTGAGGTATGGCGTAGTCTGAGCTGTCGCCTACCCCTGCGTGTATCCTACTGTGGCCGTAGTGTCGTAGCGTGAGCTGTCCAGTTACCTTAAGTCTAAGCGCGGCCTTCTTAGCGGCGCTTTTCGCTGTCAGACCCGTTGGGTAAAATCCCAAGATTTTGTCCAGTGCCGCTGTAGGAGTGGTGCGCATTGCGCCTGTTATACACAACCCAGCGGCTCTCTGTACAGTCTCGAGTCTTTTGGCATAGGTCTTTTTATCCACCGCAGTCCACCATACCAAGATCCCGTAAAGCATAATGGGTCTAATAACTGCAGTGTAAATCCAATGTGTGAGACGGGGGGATAAGCCCCAAGTCTTACCGAGCATTTTTCTGCAGGCGTATAAGGCGTTCAAGGCTTTCCTTCTCCTGTCTTCCACATTCAATTTCCACGACAGTTTACTATCCAAAATGACTCCAAGGTACTTGGTAGATGTTTTGGGGGTGAGTACGGTATTGTTCAGTTTGGGAGGAAGCCAGGTTGGGATCTTGTACTTTGTTGTAAAAAGAACTAAGTCCGTCTTGTCTGGATTTGTTTCCAGCCCCACAGTCTTTGCCCAGTTATTAATCACTCTCAGTGTCCTCTCGAGTACTTGGCTCATTGAGTTGAGACACCTGCCTGAGATGACAACGGCCAGGTCATCCGCATATGCGGTTAGCTTTGGCCCCCCGTCCCTCAACTTTAGAAGAATTTGGGGGGGTTGAAAGCCCCTGATATGTCAAGGAAGGCTCCCAGCGCGTACTCTCCATAGTGTAAAGCCTTTTCTATCTGAAATACTACCCGATGAAGTGCTGTCTCCGTTGACTTGCCTTTCATGTAGGCGTGTTGGTCCGTGGATATTAGGCCAGGTGGAATCCTTTCCTTAATACACACTTTTCCTAATATCGCTGCAAATTATTGGAAATTATTTTGGGGATAACAGTAAAATTTTGTAATTTTCTTTGAATTCACTTCTAAAAACAGTAATTTGTTGGTGCCTACTTAAATTAAACCCATAAATCAATCGTAGCTTTTGCTATATGATGACGAAGTTGCTCTCAGGCAACTTTCGGGTCGAAAGGGTTAATCTCAGGCCCTCAGATCAAACTGTAGTTACAACGGTCTAAGAGTTGCCATACTGGATATATCACCAACAGTTTCAGGGACATTTCGGCGATTCTCCATACTCAAGGATTTGTAAAAATGTTAACTTTTATATACTGTTACGAAAATTTAGTTTTGCTGGTCGACATAAGCGTAAGTAGTTCGTATCACTGGATTGTTCCAAAATTAAACCATTTGAAATTCTTTAACAAATTTTGCGATCTCTTTTTTTTCTCCATCTACTCTTTACAACTGATCTGTTTAGTGTTTTCTAGGCCGATGTTTACGCCATAAATCAGGTTGCACGCATAATCGGAGTATTGGACTTGTCTCCATCTTACCTAATCAGCTCTGTAGACAGCCAGGCGGCAATGAAGATACTGCCCTCTTAAACTATCAGATCGATGATAGTTATTGAATGTCGTAAGTCTCTGTACGGTATCAAGGACCAAACATCACACTCTGTTGGGTACCCGACCACAAGGGTATTTCTGGCAATGAATGAGCAAATGAACTGGCCCGGAAAGGATCGAAGCTTACAGACGTCACTTCAAGACTTCTACTTCAATGACCAATGGAGCCTTCGGCTTGACTGCAGGATCTCACCTGCGCTATGGCCGGAAGTGAACCAAAAGAGAACTCTGCATATGTTACGGCTTAGCAAAGCAACACTTGGCATTCTCACGGGGGTCCAAGCAGGGCATTGAGGCATCGGCACTTTTGCGGAAAGACTTGGTCTGCCTTATCGAGGCTACTGTTACGAGTTATCGAGTAACGAGCAAGCCGCTTTTTTACCTAACCTTACCTAACCTACTCTTTACACACTCACTTTCTGGTCATGACCATTCTATGGATCCTATCTTAACCTTTGGTCTCTGTTTACTTACTCCTCCTTCTACCACTTTTTACCATATCCAAATCCACTTTTTATCCATCCACATATCAGTCATTGACTTTTATTGGGTTGACAAGAAAGTAATTTAGGTTGTTACAAATACTTAGATGACTTTAGGTTTGCTGTCAAAGACTGTTCCAAACGTTATCTATGATTTTTCATAATTTTGATTATAGTCAACGTTCTGGACGATCTACCGAAGATAATGACGACCAAATCAAGGTCATAATTGAGTCGGAACATCAAGTAATTTTGAGAGATTGCAAAGATGTTTGTGATACATTACACACAAGAATTGAAAATCACTTAAAACATTTTGGACACGTAAAGAAGTTCGGTATTTGGGTATCGCACGAATTGAAAGAGATCCACTTAACACAACAAGTCAATGGATCTCAAAAGAAATGAAGTGAAGCCTTTTCTGAAATAAATCATCACTGGTAAAGTAAAATTGATCGTTTACCATTACATGGAATGAAAAAGATCATGGAATCAGCACAAAACACATCGAAACCTGAAGCTTCAAAAAAGAGTTAATGCTGTAAATTTGGTGGAATTAGAAAGATGTTCATGTATTTTGAGCTGTTTCAAAAGAACCAAACCATCAATTCAGATGTTTACTATCAAGAACTAATGAAAGTGAAGAAAGAAATCGGAGTAAAATGGCCAGAAAGGGAAAATCGCAGAGAAATTGGTTTTTGTAGAAAGTTATTGGAGTTTTTTAAAAAACGGATGAGAGATCTACTTCAGAGCTCTGACTTTGCACCATCAGATTAAATTTTTTTCAAAGTTTGCAAAACTCTGTAAATGGTAAAACCTTCATGACTGATGAAGACCTGGAATCGAACTTGGTTTAGTTTTTTGCTGATAAGGATCAAAAGTTCTATGAGTGGCAAATCATGAACTTGTCAGAATGACGGCAAATTATCACAGCACAAAGTGGAAATTATATTATTAATTTAAGTTTATTTGTCGAATAATCAAAGTGAGTTGACTTTTACAAAAACCAAAAAAAAAATTATCTTCTTACCAACTTAATACTTAGCCATTATTTATTCCTGAATTTTTTACTTATGCACTTTTTAACAATCTGCCAAATTATTTTCTACCTACAAGTATTGATCCAACTCAGCGCACACAGGGGGGTTTGGGGGTTTAAAACCCCACCCGAAACACAAAAATTGCTGATACAAAATATGGTTTCAAATGGTATTCGGCTCAAGAATTGTATGCAAACCCCCTAAAATTAAATCCTGTGTGCGCCACTGATCCAAATATTATTCACCCAATTTAATATAATAAATTATCGATCCACTCAACCATTTGTTATTAATTTATTAGTTTAAGATAAATTAATAATACTAAATGAAAAATAAATTATCTTGATTGGTTTATCTTACCTCGACTTCAATCATTACTTCTTCTTGTCGACTTCTCTTTTACTCAATACACTTCGTCTTCTTATCCATTTCTGTTTGTATTCGTCCACTTATTCCTAAACTCCAACATCCTTTTCTCTGCTTCACTTCCATTTACTTCTCCACTCAGTCAACTCCTGAGGATTCTATATGTATTGAAAATTGTATCTCTCCTATCTTCAACTGAATCAATTTCAAAGTCTTCCCAGCTGATACTAAGAATTTTCCTGCTATGCCGAACCTAACGTAAATCAACAACGAAATCAAATAGAAAAACTGCCAAATCAAATTTTATGCAATCAAACCAAACTCAACACACACACACATTGAGAGCAAACGACGGTAAGGTCAGGTTGGGCAGTAAAAATCAGTCAGTGAAACGGCAACAAGGAATGCTAATAAAATTATATTATTTCGCCTCGCACAAGATTCGAACGGGCTGCTCAGTCATAAATCAATTATTGATTTACGATGCGGCAGTGGGCAGAGCGAGCACAATGCAGACGCAATTTTTAATTGGTTTGGGCCAATCGGCCGGTCAGCCATAATTAGGTAATTTTTTCGCAAACTTCGCTCGTAAATCACAAAATGAGACGAATCGAGTGCATTAAGAGGTGGAAGGATAAAGCAACAAATTTAAATAATATGCTTTACCAAAATTTTAAGCATTGCTGTATAATTTAGGATTATTTTTTTTTTCTTAGTTTTTGTGTTTTATTTTTGCAGTTGTTGTGTGCCCGAAACGGAAATGAGCTCATCTGCTGGTGGTTGGTTTTTTGTGCTGTTTTTTTTTTCGCTTACAGGATAAAATTAAAAGCCGCGTTGAATGAAGGATTAAAAAATGCCCTCGGGGTGGGATTGCCGACGCAGCACAACAATTAAAAAATACAAAAACCTTTATTGGTAGAAGGCTGAAGTCAATGAATGAGTTGTGTGGGGTGAGGAATTTTTATAATTTGCAATTTGAATTTTATAATTTGCAAGAGAGAGTTTCATCAGAAACTGTCGTGTGTTCTTTAAACATAGAATTTTTGGAGATTCATTTCAATGGTCCAAATAAAGAGGTAACTTTTTATTGAAATTTTGGTTTAGTAAATCAAATAAATTTTCTTTTTATTTTAATTAGTTTTAATATAAAAACTAAAATTTTTTTATTGAACTTTGGTTTTAAGAAATCGATGAATAAATACACATTTAGATTGATATTTTCTATGTTTTGAAACATAACATCTTTGGCAATGATCCGATAAACTGATCCATTGGCATTTCATTTGAATCGATAGGTTTCATGCTTTGAAGCACCAAATCTCGTTAAGTGATCCATTGACTTAATTTGGGTCGATATTTTTGACGTATTGGAACACAAAATCTTTTATCGCGGTTTTGTAAAGTGATTTATTGGTATTTCATTTGGATCGATGTTCTCCATTTTTTTGTAAACAAAAAATCTTTGATCTTGATCCGGTCGACTGAATCATTGACATTTCATTTGGATCTATGTTTTCCATATTTTTAAGAACCAAATCTTTGATCACTATCCGGTTAAGTGACCCATTGATTTCAGTTGGTCGATGTTTTAAAAGTCAAAATCTTTAATCATGATGAGGTAAAGTAATAATTTTTTTAAATTTTGTTTCGATGTTTCTCATATTTTGTAACACAAAATCTTTCATCATGAGGTCATAAAGTGATTCATTGACTGAAGTGATTCATTGAAGTTGGATCAATGTTTTCGATGTTTTAAAACACAAAATCTTTAGTCATAATCCTTTGACATTTTATTTCGTAGTTTTGTCATATTTTGTAACACAAAATCTTTCATCATAATCCCGTAAAGTGATCCATTGACATTTCATTTGGATCGATGTGTTTTGTGATTTGAAATACAAATCTTTAATCATTATCCAATAAAATTATCCATTGAAATTTAATTTGGATCAATAGGCTTGAAACATCAAATCATTAATCATTATCCGGTTTAAGTGATCTATTGATATTTCATTTGGATCAATGTTTTCCATGTTTTGAAACACAAAATCTTTGATTATGATTGGTTGAAATATCCATTGGAATTTCATTTCTATTTAAAAAAAAATATATGTATTTTCTATGTTCTGAAGCCAAAAATCTTTAATCATGATCCGATAAAGTTATCCATTGACGATGTTCGATGCATTGAAACACAAAATTGTAATTGTATTTGTATTATAATTTCATTTGAATCGATGTTTTTCATATTTTGTGACACAAAATCTTTCATCATGATCTCGTAAAGTGATCCATTGACATTTCATACGTTGAAACACCAAATCTTTGATCATGATTCGATAAAGTGATCCATTGAGATATTATTTGGATCGAATTGTTTCATGGTTTGAAATACCAAATCTGGTTAAATGATCCATTTAGATTGACTTCACTTGGATCGATGTTTTCGTTTCAGAACACAAAATCTTTAATTATGATTTTGTATCGATCGATGATCTTGGATTGAAGTTCTCCATGTTTTGAAACGCAAAATCTTTGACCATGATTCGATAAAGTGATCCATTGACATTTCATTCGGATTAATTAATATTTTCTATGTTCTGTAACCAAAAAATCTTTGATCATGATCTGATAAAGTGATCCAATGACGATGTTCGATGCTTTGAAACACAAAATCTTAAAACGTGATTATGTAAAATTATCCATTGACATTTCATTTGAATCGATATTTTGCCATATTTTTTTACACAAAATTTTTCATCATAATGCCGTAAAGTGATCCATTGACATTTCACTTGGATCAATGTTTGCTAAGTGATCCATTCATATTTTATTTGGGTCGATATTTTTGTATGCTTTGAAACACAAATCTTTAATCATTCTCCAATAAAATGATCCATTGATATTTCATTTGGATCAATGGTTTCCAACTATTGAAACGCAAAATCTTTAATCATTATCCTGAAAAGTGATCCATTGACATTTTATTCGAATCAATGTGTTTCATGATTTGAAACACAAAATCTTTCATCATGATTCGGTTTGGATAGCTGGTTTCCATTTTTTTTTTAAACATTTTGTTGATAATGGTCCAGTAAAGTGATCTATTGACTGTAACCTTAGCTCTAGTAGCAATGATAGAAGTAAGGAACACAGATCCCAAAAACACTTAAAACACCCCAAACATTAATTTTTTTCTGTAAGAATATGTCATCCAAAATCAAAAAAGGACCTTTGATCAAAGCTGCGCGGATCATTTGCTGAATATTTTCATTCCATACTAAAATCGAAACATGTCTATTTTACAATGCAATAAAAATATCACCACTGGCTCAATTAATATGCGTTTTATTTGTAAATAAAATGGTGCCGTTTTGTTGGTACAACGCATACTTTTCTTCATTATTTAATATCTATTAAAATTTAAAACATACAAATTCTACATTTTGTTCATAATTAGTTGGCATTCACGTTTCGTAATTTTGCAATGTTATATATGCGACTTGTAAACACTTGCAGCCAACAGTCATACATAACCTATAATTACAATGCAATTCGGCCAAAGCTGAGGCAACGCTTACAGCTACAAACAGCGAAAGACCGAAATGGAGGCAAAACAATATAAATTAAAAAGCAAAATGCACTAACATAATTTCTTACCACTTCATAAACAGCTAACCGACAAGAAGTAACAGCAGCAAAAAGGGCGTGTATGTTGCCAACAACAACAACAATCACCACAATGCGCCAACATCGACTGCCAACACGACGGCAGAGAGCAGCAGCAGTGATCAATTAAAAAATACTTTACGATATTACAAGCTGACACTGCAACAACAACAACGACAGCGCAGCTCAAGAAAACGCATGCAAAAAGCAACTGCAACCAAGAAGAAGAACAAGCAATGCAGAAGAAGAGCAAAAGTAAACAACAACTAATGTAAGAGCAGCAAAAGGAACAGCAACAGCGTTGTTGGCAACACTTGGTGCCACACAGCGCGTTAGTGTGCAATGCACACTTCACAGGAACAGAAACAATAACAATGCAAACAACAACAACAACAATCAGGACACATGCGTGGACTGCGTTTACTGCGCATGCGCGCGCCCAACGTGCAAATGAGCAATGCACAACGTCACTATGGGCAATGCGAGCCAGTCGGCTTGTAAGTTGGCCAACATTAATGACAACAGCAACAACAAAAACGCAAAAACACGCACAGTAACAGCAAAAGATGAAAATAAAATCAGCTACAACGATTACAAAATTTCAATAAGTACCAAATTTTTGTTGTTATACTTTTTAATGATTATTTTTGTGATGTTTTTTACGATATCTTTTTGTGATTTTTTTGTAATTTTTTAATGAATTTTTATTAGATTTTTTGTTATTATTTTTGTGTTTTTTTTGATGAATTTTTTGATAATTCTTATGATTTTGTTTTTGTATTTTTGTTAATTCATATTATTCGTTTTGTATATTTTTTTAATTTTCCTTAACCTTTTTACTGTTTGCTTTGCTGTCATAACAGCAACAACAAGGAACAACATGCACAGCAACAGTAAAAGATTACAATAAAATCAGCTACAACAGCTACAAAATTTCAATAAGTATCTAAATATTTTTTGGAATTTTTAATAATTATTTTTGTAATGTTTTTTATGATATTTTTGGTGATTTCATTTGGGACTTTTTTTGGTATTTTGTGAATTTTTTTTTAATTTTTTAATGAAATTTTTAATATTTTTTTGTTATTATTTTTATGTTTTTTTTATGAATTTTTTGTTATTTCTTATGATTTTGTTTTTATATTTTTGTTATTTCATATGATTTTTTTTGTACATTTTGTTTTTTTAATTTTTTCTTAACCATTTTCACTGTTTGCTTTGCTTTCCTTACTACAGCTTCTCGTATTCTGCTTGAACCTGAAATTGTTATTGCTCTCGCATTTTGTGCAACGCATAAAAGTCCCATAACAATAACAATTAACATAAAAACGAACATTTGTGCATTTCTGTGCGTCCCTTCTCTCATTTCGTTCGAAAGTTATAGAGCACCAAAACGGCCCACACAGCTCAACGGCGTCTTCTCAACGTCCACCAGCGACTTTGCGCTGCATTGCGGCGCGCCAATTATTTGGAGTGACAACCTAGTACCGCTAACAATTATTTACGATTTGCCGCCTCGGGCGAATTTGGCAGTCGTTCGAAACTTATTGCCTCTCGAGTTGAGTTCAGTTAACCAGTAGTTAAGTTTAGTATTTGAGTTAGTGGACGCATGAGACATATTTTTGGCCAAGTTTTATTAATTTATTCTGTCAGCTTACAAATTCGTAGAAAAAAACTAAGGTTATATAAAAGTGCTTTTGATATGAGATGGCAAAAAAATTGTTCAATAAGAGATCAATTTTTTACGAGATATGCTTTAAAATTGCTCTTGTATGTGGACATTTTAATGGCAGTGCCAGCCAATCAGTCTTTCTTGCATGCAATCCTATACACAAACCACTTAAGCCGCGCCAAAAACCTACGTTTATATTCTAACTCATTTAAGGCCAAGTTGCAGCATTTCTATTTGATAGCATTTGATTTTTTCATTATCGCATTTAATAGTTCGCTATTAGATGATGTTTTACTTTGTTAAAAAAATTACATTAAATTATTTCATTATTTCACAAATGTGTGGTAGAAATGCAATTTTTTTAAAAACTGTTTATAATATAAGATGACTGTAATAAGATGGAACTCTTTACTTGAGCTATCTAACAAAAAGTTGCTCTTCTATGTTGATGTTTTAGATTTCAGTGTCAGTCAGTTAGTCTTTCTTGCATGCAATCCTATACACAAACCACTTAAGCGACGCCAAAAACCTACATTTATATTCTAACTCATTTAAGGCCAAGTTGGAGCATTTCTATTTGATAGCATTTGATTTTTTCCTCATCATATTTAATAGTTCACTATAAGCTGATGTTTTATTTTGTTAAACAAAATTACAATAAATTAATTTTTTAACAAATGTGTGGTAGAAATACAAACTTTTTTAAAACTGTTTTGGATATAAAATTATTAGTTAGTTATGTTAGTACTTTATCTAAAAAAAATTACTCTTGATGTTGTAGTTTTTAGTCTCAGTCAATTAGTATTTCTAGCGTGCGATCCTATACACAAACCTCTTAAGCAAAGCCAAAAACCACTGTTTATATTCTCACTTATACATTTTTGAGCTATCTCAATAAAATGACTCTTCTATGTTGAGTTGTTTCTGTTCTCTTCTGTTGTTTGAGTTTTTAGTGTCAGTCAGAGTTTTTTTAGCGTGCGATCCTATACACAAACCTTTTGACCCACGCCAGAAACCATTCAAACGCACTAACACTTCATAGTCTCTGATTGTTGATGGGCTCTGATTATTCCCACATTTTCTTCGGTAGTTCAGAATATGCTCAACGCACTTGAGAAAAAAACTTTAGTAATGCACAGAGTCTGAATTTTTGAACAACACATTCCTTGGATCAGTGTTCTATCGGTCCAATGTTTTGAAAACTAGTGTTGAGGCTATTAGAAAACATTTTTGCTGCCAATAGAACAATTTTAAAACCTTTTTTCATTTACCATTTTTTCCACCATTAACCATTTCATCTTCGCTGGATTTCCAAAGCTCAAATTGATGATTTTATTTTAAAATTCTGAGCAGTTTTTATAAGTACTCTATAACAAAAGTTGGGTAAAACATATTTTATGGTTTGAATGGGACATTTTTGGAATTGATTGGAACAATTTGCTAAAACTAGGCTTGAAACTTTAGCGTACATTAGTTGTGGTTGGTTCGAAGGTGCGCAGAGAATCTTCATATTTCCATTCAGAGCCATTATGATTCATAAAAAGTGCTTTTTGACCCTTCTGTGAGTCTCATCTACCTTCAACATGGTTTCCAAGTAGAACTCAACCATTACAGGAAGGAATTGTTGAACCATTTGCTTTCCCAGATGAAATTAAGGTCGGTTGCTAATTTCGCTTCCATTGTTTATTTGAAGTCTGTGATGAAGCTGGACCCCAAATATTGTCTCGAAAATAAAATCATTTAAATGGTCCCGTAACTTTGTTGACAGTACTCGATTCAAGAGGCCCAAGTCGGCGACTAAATATAACCTCTGATAAAAAAGTCTAAGGGAGTTACATTCTTCTGGAAATAGAACCTTCTTAGAGCTTTTCTTGCAACAACTTCAATGCAACACGTTGCGATATGTGACATGATGCAACATCTTGTTCGAACCACATTTTGTCCAAGTCGTCGTCGATGACGAGTTTTCATCATTGAATCCAAGTTGAGGTCACAGAAAGGGTCACAACTTGTGCACAATAACGATTCGATAGGTTTGGGTTGGATTGGTTGAGTTGATTGCTCTTTTCGTTTGGAGACTGTTCGATCAGCAACCGAACCAATTTGAATTTAGTTGGTTTGAACGATCAGTTTGGCCGTAAAGTTTTCATAATTTATTTGTTCTTGAAATGGTAACAGAATGGTAACAGATCTATGTATCTAATCACTCTAATTATAATCACACACTTAAATAATTCGAGATAGCAACACGGATCTGTAAACACACTTCGCACCCTTTGTGGCAACACGAAGATCACTTAACGTGATCGCTCTGCCAACTGCGCAAACCAGTTGGCGCCGCTGCCGATGCACTAAACTGCGGATAACATCGACTGTAAATGGTCGATTTGGCGAGATTCGCTGGTTGACTTTAAAAGCTGTCAGGTGTGCAGTTACCCGTTGCGAGCTTGTAAATGGGCGCTTAATGCAAAGCGTAATTCACATTTTTGACGCGCACAGTTGCTGTCCGTATGACAAAAATTTATGCCTTCGCGTTAGATAAGAGCGGTTCGACCGCCAGCGCGAAGACTATTGGCAACCGTCACATTAGCCGCTTATCAACGACAGAACCAGTTCGGTGTAAATTGCATTTAATTGCAAATTAAACACACTTTATCAGAGTCACGGCGCGCTCTGATACGGCTTGCGACTTGCGCTCAACGGCCACAGTGTCACTTGCGCATGCGCTCTGCAATTTCCATACAAATTGTCTCGACAGGTCTTTACGGCAATTTGTCATATTTTCTTACAATCACGTAATTAGTACCGAAACTGCTCAATGGATTTTTTTTTGCAGCTTTAAATTACTGACTTTTCAAAATGATTGAAAAACTATACTAACAACTTTTGATTAAAATTAAAAATATGATTAAAATAAAAATAAAAGCTGAAAGTACAACGGAAATTAATACTAAAGATAAACATTTATTTTAATTTAATTTAATAAAATGTAACTAAAATAACAAATTTACATTTTAAATTAAAACTAAAACTAAAATTGAAGTTAAAAAATTAGAATTAGAAACAAATAACAAAAAAAAAATTAAAATAAAACATATGAGGATATCAAAATATGTTATATAAAAATCGATTGTAAAATTAAAACAGTAACACAATAAAATATTAATTAAAAACATGAAAATAATGTATTGTAAAACCCAAAAAAATTGTAAAATATTAAATTATTGAAATTTTCAAATTTTAAACAAATAATAAATAAATAATAAATAAAAACTATTCAAATATTAAAATACAAAAAAAAAACTTTAAAAAATGTAGACATAAAACAAATAAAAATTATATTATTTTATATACAAATTTTTTGGTATGTTTATTTTTAATTTATTATGAAAATACTCAAATATAAAAATATAGAGACACAAAAATGAAAAATTGTTTAAATATAAAATTAAATTAAAATATAAAACATAGAAAAATTTTAAGAATAAATATACAAAAAAAATATCAAAATACTAAAATTAGTGTCCGACCGAAACCACTTTTTTGGGCCGAAACCGAATATTCGGTTTTTTTTTAATATTCGGCTGAAACCGAAACTTTCTATTTGAAATAAAAATCACCATATCAAGCACTTTTTTCAACAAACGAATTTTACATTAAGTAAATAAAGAACAAACAAACAAACATAGCATAAATAAATAAATACTTATTATTAAAAACAATTTATTCATTTTTTAAAAACGTAAACAAGAAGAAATCACCCTTTCGTACCTTACTCGATAATATTCAAAATTAAATAATTTAATATTATATGTTAAAAAAATAAGTTTATTTACATTTCTGGCATCTAAATTACTCCTCTTTTTACTATATATCTGCTACACAATAAAATGTAAAAAATATTCTAGAAAGTTTCGGTTTCGGCTATTCGGCCGAAAAAAAATGTATAAAAATACAAAAAAGTCTAATATATATAAATATATATGGGGCATTCCATACAAAATTTGCCACCAAAATTTTTTTTTCCATAAAAATATTTTTTTTCGTTGAAGTTGTCGAAAATATTCGATACGTATTTTTTTATTTTTATTTTTTACGCGTTATTTTCGAGAAAAAATTTTTCGAAATTTTACTTTCGTAATAAAGTACATTTTTCCAATCGTTAATACTGAAAAACCTAATATAGGTATGAAAAAATTTCCTCAACATAAAATTTACCCTTTTTTCTCAGCTTTCTAATGAGGTATACTAAATTTTCATCATATCATTTATTCGAAGAAAAAAATTGCAAATTTATAAACAAATAGAATTTTTTTAAAGATGGACCTAATTTCTTCTTTTTTTTTTTATCGAAAAACATAGTCCAAACATTCTTCTGAATTATGGAAAAATTTTGGAGTGGAAGGCTCAAAAGTTAAGGAGCAATGCATTTTTATATAACGGCTCGCGCGCCAATAAACAATAAACTGTAAGCGCGAGCGCGCGATGTCTAACGCGACAAGTCTAGACACGTCAGCCTGCGTACGACCGAGTCGCGCTGCGGTACGCTCCGCGCGCGCGAGCCGTTATATAAAAATGCATTGCTCCTTAACTTTTGAGCCTTCCACTCCAAAATTTTTCCATAATTCAGAAGAATGTTTGGACTATGTTTTTCGATAAAAAAAAAAAAAAGAAATTAGGTCCATCTTTAAAAAAATTCTATTTGTTTATAAATTTGCAATTTTTTTCTTCGAATAAATGATATGATGAAAATTTAGTATACCTCATTAGAAAGCTGAGAAAAAAGGGTAAATTTTATGTTGAGGAAATTTTTTCATACCTATATTAGGTTTTTCAGTATTAACGATTGGAAAAATGTACTTTATTACGAAAGTAAAATTTCGAAAAATTTTTTCTCGAAAATAACGCGTAAAAAATAAAAATAAAAAAATACGTATCGAATATTTTCGACAACTTCAACGAAAAAAAATATTTTTATGGAAAAAAAAATTTTGGTGGCAAATTTTGTATGGAATGCCCCATATATATATTAAAAAAAATTTAAAATGTAATAAAATAAAAAAAATATTACTTTTACTTTAAGTTAATCCAAATTTTGTTTAATTTTTAATGAAAAATATAAAACTACTACAAATTTAAAATATTTAAATATACAAATGTAAAAATATTAAAGTATAAAAATAAAAGTATAAAAATTATGAAAATACGAAATTAGAAAAATATAAAATCAAGAAAAATATATTTAAAAATATAATAATACCAAAACAAAATTGTGATATATAAATTTAAAATATAAAAATACAAAAACAAAAAATCAAATATACATGAAAATATAAAATTATAAAAACAAAAATTTTATTAAAAAAATGATTTTGTAAATTTTTGTTTAATTTCTAATATTTTTTTTCCTTGTTCACTCCTCTCTGGAGCATAGGGCCTCCACAAGACTCTTCCATCTTACACGATTCTGGGCTGGGCTTTGTATATTCTACTTTCTAATATACAAATATTAAAATATAGAAATGTAAAGATACAAAACCATAAAAATTTCTAAATACAAAATTATGAAAATATGAAATTTTATTATAATAATAAAAATTTGTAAAAAAAAATATAAGGTTATGTATATAAAAATATAAAAATAAAATAAAAATATAAGAATATCAAAATGTGAACAATGAATACTGACAACTGTAAAACTAGAAATAAAACAATTAAAAAATATTAAAAATTTTAAAGTTTAAAAATACTACAGAACATAAATTATCAAATATACATATATAACAACGAAAAAAAAAAATAATAAATAATAAATAAATAAATAATAAACAAATAATTTAATAAATGAAAAAAATTGAAAAATTCAAAACCATGAGAGTTGTTGTAAAAAAAGATAGAAATAAAAAGAATAATTTCATTATTATCAAAAAATAAAACCAAAATATATAGTTGACATCAAAATAATAAGGGAAAAATAAAGCTAAAAAAGCAAATTTTGAAAAATGTTGACCTTGATATAATGAACAACCTCAATACAGTGAACAGCAGTAGCGGCTTAAGAGGGGGGGCGGAGGGGCGGACCGCCCCGGGCCCCGGGCTGCAGGGGGCCCCCGAGAGAAGCTTGTAACTAAATATATAAAAATGTCAAGTTTTTCAAAACTGAAACTTGTAGAAAACTATTTGCGCTCCACAATGGTTGATGAAAGACTAAGTCGTTTGTCACTTTTATCAATTGAAAGAGACACAGTATCGACAATTGACTTTGAAATGGCAATAACAAATTCAGTTCAATAAAAGCAAGAACAATAACAATTGTTTGCAAATTTTCAAAAAATTTTCCCTCGAAGATTGCAATTTTTAACTTAAAATTTTGTGCAAAATATGCAAATACAAAATTCTAAGTTAAAAATTAAATATCGCAATCTTAGAGTTTGCTTGTAAACTTGTGTAAATTACACAATTACTTAACCTCATTAAACTTTGTAGAAGTCAAACAAATTTACAGTTATTAAGTATTATTATTATTATAAAATATTTTGATGTATGAATCTACAGACTGAAATCCAAAACATGTATGTTTTCCATACCTGACATATTTTTGTCCTGAAAGTTCAAAATAGAAAATTTAGTTAAAAGGAGACAATTTCCCTCTTTCATTTGATACCCATATCTTCATCATTGAACATTTAATATTGAAATGTGTATCTCCTTAAAATGTTAAAGTCCTTTAAAAAGGACTTAGGGTCAGAGAATTTAATACTGACTATGCCAGAAAACTATAAATTATCTCTAGTTTCACGTCTATATCAAAATTTGGATGGGTCTCGGCAAAACAAAAAATTGTTTCGCACGGTGTAATAAATGTAAAGTTAGTGTTTTCACTCACTGCATCATAACTTTATAATTTTTCTTTCAATTCTATTGATGTTAGGCTTAATATTTGCTAAAATAGTATATATTTCATTTTAGATTTTAAAACCAGAGAAGATAATTTATTTTTTCTTTAAAAAAATATTCAAAATTTCATGATTTTTTAAATTGGTCGAAAAATTCACATTGTTACAACTTTCACCGTCAGTAACTTCCCCAAATCTCATCTGATTTGGACAATCTATATATCACTAAAAAGCCACTTAGGTATTATCTTCTGAACGACGGGCAGCTCGTGTTAATCGGATAATTGTTTTAGGAGATATGTGCCTATAACTGAAACAACAGGAAAAAATCGTTTTTCGAAGATTTTTCGAAAACGCTTCTTCAACAATTTTTTGGTTTTCAGTTTCGTGTTCAGCGGCCAAAGTTAGTCTAGAAAAAACTTTTATTTTTAGGTGCACGCGATTGGCCCATTTTTTGTCGACAATCGAATCCTCCTCCTCGGGTAGCTTAAAAAAATGGCCAGATCGTAGTAACGAAGCAAGATTTTCTTTTTTTTCGAGATTTAAGATGGCATTTGGAAATGACGAATTTGCTCCCCCAAAAGTTTTCCTAATTTCACGAAAGTTTTTATCAATTTTGGAAAGATTTAGTAAGATTATCCTTTATCTATTTTTCATTTTTTCTCTGGGATTCTATTGCTTTCTATAAAATTTCAAGCACATATACGTTTAAAAATAATTTGTCTCGTCGTTTAAAAATAAAAGTCCGTTCACTGTCCAATGGAATACAAATTTTCAAAAAAAAAAGCAAAAAGCATAGCGGGAAATTCCCCTTATTAGTTTTGTACGCAAACTTATGCTGCACCGTTTTGTGGGGCCCCCCCCAGCCGTCGCCGCCCCGGGCCCCCGAGCACCTTAAGCCGCCACTGGTGAACAGGCCTTGCAATAATTAGTTCACTACATCCAGACACCACTGTATTTACTTTGAAACTAAAAATAAAATAAAAATATGAAAATATGAAAATAAGACACTTTAAAACTTTACAAATATTTAAATTAAAAATAGTATAAAAGTACAAAAGCTTTGAAACATTAAAAATATAAATTAAAATTAACCCTTAAATGCATGGGGCAATTTGTTTCGAATCAATCTAGAGCAAGCACAAACATGATTTAAATTGATTCAATAGATGTACGAAGGATTTACGAACTGTACCATATATGGTACGCCATGCATTTAAGGGTTAAACGAAATAAAATAATAATAATTATAAAAATAAAAAAAATAAAAAATAAAACTAAAAAAACTATAAATTAAAATTTTAAAATAAAAATAAAATAAATGAACTCCAAACAAAACGGACAAATAAAAATACAAAATAAAATAAAAAAGGGATTAAAATAAAATAAAAACCTCAACAAAAAAATTAAATGAAGCAATATTAAAATGAAAAAAACTTCAAAGAAAAATTTAAATAAAAAAATTAAAACACAAAAAATTAAGTCAAATTAAAAAATTCAAATTAAAATAAAACAATTTTAAAAATATTTAAAAAGTCACAAAAAGCCATCGATGAGCATAATTCAAAAATCGCAACAAACTGACAAAACAACAAAAAAGCGCACCAATTGATTAAAAGTTTCGTTTTTTTTTGCGCGCGTCAATTGCCGTGTAATGCCAGCAATTGTTGCCGCGGCTGCTGTGCCGTTGTGCCTGTCACTCGAAATGTTGGCATCGTTTTGTTGCTGTCGCTGCGTTGTTGTAATTATAAAAACAAATTGTGGCAAGTTTGTCTGCTGGCCGTTGCAGGCAATTTTGCGCCGCAGCCTCGGCTTCAGTTTCAGCTCCGGCCACCGCTAATTACAAAGTATAATGCGTCGTGCTGCAGCGTTGCCATCTTGTAATTTCCCATTAGCGTCCGCTGTCAAATGT
Source organism: Melieria crassipennis (assembly GCA_963668005.1). Classification (NCBI taxonomy): domain Eukaryota; kingdom Metazoa; phylum Arthropoda; class Insecta; order Diptera; family Ulidiidae; genus Melieria; species Melieria crassipennis. The sequence goes on from OY764963.1 coordinate 10,279,980, forward strand.
GGGCATAGCGCAGCATTGGGCATAAGCTGCGCCGCGGCGTGCGCGTTGCATGCCACATATTGAAATTAACCTGAATACACACCAGAGGCGCTGCGCATGCGCAACGCCACTCGGGCCGCGACACACAATCCACACATGTGAATTTGTGTGTGTGTGTGTGTGTGCATGTGTCGAGCTTAAGAAGCGGCACCAAGTGGTGGTGGCGGTGGGTAGCTGGAAGCTGGAAGCTGCGAACTCGCCGCTGTAAACTAATTTCAAATAACATAATTCATTTCGTGTACATGCGCGCAACGCCAGATTTTCCATATTAAATATGCATTTGTGTTGCGGTGCGTGTAGCTGTGGTTGTTGTTGTTGCTTTGTTCGCTGCAATTATTACAACAACATTGGCAAAAGCGCGCAAAATGGAAGACACGGTAATAAGAAAATCCAGAGTGCCGCAGAGGTAAACTAGAAATGATCGAGAGGAGCGGCCGCGCTGTAATTACGACCAGTCAAACTTCATTTCACCGCACTTATTTATGTCAAGTGGCACGGAAACGTGCACACTCATAATTACCTACAGAGAATAGTTGGTGAATATTTGGTATGGCAGCCGATACATGGAAATATTTTCATGGCTTTGTGTGGTATTTTATGTTAATTTTTTGCATTTAACTTTGACAAACACAAACGTTGAATGGTGGCAATTCTAAACAGTTGTGACTAGTATTTTCCTCCTTACGTTCGTGATTAATTAACCCTCAACCTCTGAACTTTTAAATTAAAAAAAATGTAGTGAGTAAACCATCATATTCGAGCTAAATTTGTTAAAGCCAAACGAAAGGCTTTTTTTAAAGATGTGTTTTATGTTGTAAGATTTGCTCGGGAGAACTACATCTCACATCACATCTCACACATCTCAAATCTCGCTTCATTGATTTCATATTAACTAAAATGGGTAAAAATTGAGAAAATAAATAAAGTAGAATTTTTGTAATTTTTAAAATGTTCATATCCTTTTTTAAATAGATAAAAATCAATTTTATATAAATTCTTGAGCCTTTCCTCTGAATAAATAAAAAGGCTGCAATAAAAATTTTTTTTTTTAATGTTTGTCTTTTTTTATGAGGAACTAAATTCTTTAGTTTATAATGAAAAAAATTATAAAAAACTTTTACGAGATTTTTTAAGTTTTTGGAAGGAAATTTCAGCTTTTTTTTAAGATTTAGGAATTCATTTCAAGTATCCTTTTTTTCTTAATATCCTTTTTTTCTTCATATCCTTTTTTTTAAATAGATAAAAATCACTTTTATTTAAATTCTTGAGCCTTTCCTCTGAATAAATAAAAAAGCTGCAATAAAAATTTATTTTTTTTTAAATTTTTGTCTATTTTTATGAGGAACTAAATTCTTTAGTTTATAATGAAAAAAATTATAAAAAACTTTTAGGAGATTTTTTAAGTTTTTGGAAGGAAATTTCAGCTTTTTTTAAGATTTAGGAGAAATTCATTTCAAGCATCCTTTTTTTCTTCATATCCTTTTTTAAATAGATAAAATCAATTTTATTTAAATTCTTGAGCCTTTCCTCTGAATAAATAAAAAGGCTAGAATAAAAATTAACTTTTTTTTTTAATTTTTGTCTTTTTTTATGAGGAACTAAATTCTTTAGTTTATAATGAAAAAAATTATAAAAAAATTTTAGGAGCTTTTTTTAAATTTTTGGAAGGAAATTTCAGCTTTTTTTTAAGATTTAGGAGAAATTAATTTCAGGTATCTGGCAACATTGGGTTTGACTATCGGAACCAATAACGATGTCCTGCCGCCTTCACGCACGTTCGAGGTTAATTTGCATAAGTCCGCACACTCGTTGAACCAATTTGAGCTCCTTACGAAGCCTAGAATAAAAATTAACTTTTTTTTTTAATTTTTGTCTTTTTTTATGAGGAACTAAATTCTTTAGTTTATAATGAAAAAAATTATAAAAAAATTTTAGGAGCTTTTTTTAAATTTTTGGAAGGAAATTTCAGCTTTTTTTTAAGATTTAGGAGAAATTAATTTCAGGTATCTGGCAACATTGGGTTTGACTATCGGAACCAATAACGATGTCCTGCCGCATAATTAATTTGCATAAGTCCGCACACTCGTTGAACCAATTTGAGCTCCTTACGAAGCCTAGTAGCCTTTGGCTAGATTCCCTAGATTGTCAAGGAAAAAGTTAGCCAGGTAAGTCTTCCTTTTCCAGATATTGCAGTACAAGTGCATAGAAGGTGAAGTGAGTTCTCTTACTCTTTCCTGTCCATACAACTTCGAGAGAAGTTATTTGAAAGCCAACTAAACAATGAACATAACATCAATCATGGTTCCCATCTCCTAAATTTTTAGTGAGAGCAGTTCCCTGGAACTAAAGTAGTACCACACTTTCTTCCCTTTGGGGCTTTCAAGCCATTCAAATATACCCAACAACCAAACTTCAGACATGCCTCATTCGCATTCTGCTAATTTTGCTTCTTCTTGGCGATTTATAATTAGGCACAGTTGGCCTTAATGCATTAATAATAACGATTTTTGTCTGCCTCTTACAATCGCATTGGCTTTCGTACGCTTTGTTGTTGTCCATAGTTTTGCCATCCATATTTATGTGCTGCATTTTCTTTTTTCATATCAATAATGCCAACAACAACACCAACAACAATGCAAGCATATTTTTAAACATAATTGCAATGTGGGCGTGTCTGCAAGGGATCGTTTTGTTTTTGTGTTTGCTTTTTTCATTCATTCTTTGATTAAAGTCGATTAAAATCGCGCCGTCTGCGTCAGTTGCTTCATTATTATTATTGCCGTCATTGTTGCTGTTTTTGTTTTTTTTTTATTTTAGTGCTTCTTTAGTTGCTTTTTTTCGGTTGTTTGCTGTTATGCTTATTTCGATTTAATTTTATATATATTTTTTTTTGATGTTTGCTTTATTTAAAAATTTCCTCCTTTGCGCTTTCTGCTCGCTTTTAATATTAATTTCAAGGATTAAATCAACGCTGGGAATATGAAACTTTATGACGTTTAGACTGCTTGTGTTGCAACTTTTGTTGTTATTGTTGTTGTAATTAGGGGGGTCATAAATCAGTTGAAAGAAAGACGGAGGCGAGCGTGCGCTGTGTTGCTGGCAGTTGGCGTTGGTCTGTGTTCGACTGATTGTAGCGCCGCGTTTGAGTGCTGCGCCTGCGCAATGCGCAATGCCACATGTGGAGCTTGTAATTATGAAAATTATAGCACATTGTGCGATTATAAATTAATTTAATGAGTATGAAAGTATTACATATGAGTGATGTATATTTCGCCATAATAATGCATTAGTTCCCTGCTTTTGGCTTATTTTAACAACGTATATAGTTTTGGTTTTAGAGTCTTCTAGTTGAGCTCCTGTGGTAGACTCAATCTTCTAGGCTTTGGTAAGAAAAAGCTTACATATTCCATAAAAAAATTCTGCTCTACTCTACTCTACTCTACTCTACTCTACTCTACTCTACTCTACTCTACTCTACTCTACTCTACTCTACTCTACTCTACTCTACTCTACTCTACTCTACTCTACTCTACTCTACTCTACTCTACTCTACTCTACTCTACTCTACTCTACTCTACTCTACTCTACTCTACTCTACTCTACTCTACTCTACTCTACTCTACTCTACTCTACTCTACTCTACTCTACTCTACTCTACTCTACTCTACTCTACTCTACTCTACTCTACTCTACTCTACTCTACTCTACTCTACTCTACTCTACTCTACTCTACTCTACTCTACTCTACTCTACTCTACTCTACTCTACTCTACTCTACTCTACTCTACTCTACTCTACTCTACTCTACTCTACTCTACTCTACTCTACTCTACTCTACTCTACTCTACTCTACTCTACTCTACTCTACTCTACTCTACTCTACTCTACTCTACTCTACTCTACTCTACTCTACTCTACTCTACTCTACTCTACTCTACTCTACTCTACTCTACTCTACTCTACTCTACTCTACTCTACTCTACTCTACTCTACTCTACTCTACTCTACTCTACTCTACTCTACTCTACTCTACTCTACTCTACTCTACTCTACTCTACTCTACTCTACTCTACTCTACTCTACTCTACTCTACTCTACTCTACTCTACTCTACTCTACTCTACTCTACTCTACTCTACTCTACTCTACTCTACTCTACTCTACTCTACTCTACTCTACTCTACTCTACTCTACTCTACTCTACTCTACTCTACTCTACTCTACTCTACTCTACTCTACTCTACTCTACTCTACTCTACTCTTCGAGGTCTTTGTCAACATGCAATAGTTCTGCTGGATCCATCTTGAAGAGTACAACATTTCCGTCTGCGGCTTCTGGCCGACTTCCATCTCGTAGACCTTTGGCCAACTATCCTTTCATCAGTCCATAGGTTCCTTTAAAATTCCTCTTTCCTATATCTTTACATAGTTTCCTCCTTCGTTTGATCTATAATCCTTGCGCTATCTTCAACTACTTGAACCCTCCTGAAAGGCTGAACTTTTTGAGTTTTCTGCTTTTTCTATTAACCTACTTCCAACTTGAGTAACTTGGGCCCACTGTCTTTTCCTAAGTTCACATTTCTCTCCTTCCTAGAACATTATGTAGTTATTTTTATTACATATTTTAAAGGTGTGACCTTTACTTTATCTATCATACTTGATCCTTCCTGTAAAACTCGATTTTCGAGGTCTTTGTTAACGTCCATTTAGTAAGTGAGTAAGTTGTCAACTTCCATAAGTTCTACTTAATCCATCCTGAAAGGCTTCTCGGTTTGCTTCAACATCTTCTGACTGACTTCCAACTCGAATATCTTTGGCTTGCTATGATTTCATCTGTCCACCGGTTCAAGTATAATTTCTCTCCTTCACTTTTCCTAAAACCCCACACTTCTCTTAAATCTTTCCACACAGCTCAAGTTTTCCAACACAAATCTTTCCATCTGTCTCTTCTTTCAACACATTACCCTTCCAACCATTCATTCACCCAATCCACCACCGAATCCATTCACCGATCAATTCGTACTCACCTGCCACCCGTCTGGCCATCCAACTCACAGCCAGGTCTCTGTCAATGTCTGACCGTTTTCTTCGGTAGCTAACGAAGCGAAAACCATATCTCCACGCATCCTCAACACACACATGCCACACGTACTTCAGCTACGTGCAACTAGCTGCGCAACACCCATTCACCACACTCTCCGCTACATACTGCACTCCGCCACCGGCAACCAAACGTTGGCTACGTTTCGCCCGGTGCCGGTCGTTGTCGCCGTTTCAGCCATTACCATTGAACGTGAATTCCTAATCTTGTTCGCTGAATTCGTAATCTCATTAAATTTACATATTAATCAAGGGATTTTAATTACACTTACACCGCCGCACCAATGGCCACCGTCGCAGTCGCACCGGCCGCTATGAAGTCGCTGCGAATTGTTGCAATGCGCACAAATGCGACACTGTGGTACGAGTACGTTCGAGTACCAGAGACGCAACGCAATGACATTTGGCGCAGTTCAAAGTGCCCCGAGCCATAGCCAATGCGCTGAAGAGTGAGAACGAAACCGCTGGCTGAGACGTGAAGAAGAGTGAATCTCAAGTAGTGAGCAGAGCGCAAATGGTGGCAGCAACATTCAATGATGCTGAAAGCGTTCAAGTGTAAGAAGGCTTGAAAACTTGAAAAGGGATTATTTGGTATTAGAAATCGGAACTCAGGAAAAAGTTGAACTGAAACATTACGGGTATTTAATTAATGTAGAAATTATTTACATTATTTATAAAGAAATTCTTTACATAATTTTTATAAAAATTATTAAAAATTCAAATAATATCATACATTTCAGACAGATTTTGGGGCTTTTCAAAAAATATGTTGAAGAGTGAACCATTGAAAAAGTATTTATTTTATGGACTTTTTGGGATCCAAGACACCAAATAAAGTTGTTGCAATGGTTCTTTCTGTGATATATTAGTTTTTGTTTTTAGTTTAATTCGAAAGAGAGGCATCCAACTTAAATGGACTTCATTGATACCTGTAAAGTTTTGTTTAGAAGAAAAAAAACGCATGTGGTATATGTTTCAGATATCACAGATTGAAATTTACTTACTTAACTGACCATAACAACTCGTTACCGGGTCACGGGCTGAAGCAAATCTCTCTCCAGGCACCTTTACTTTCTACACACCTTCTCCAGTTGGTCACACCAAGAGATGAAAGGCCTCCTCAACTTGGTCCTTCCACGGGAGACAAGGACTCTCTCTTCGCCGTCGACCTCCAACTACCGCATCGAACATTTTTTCGCCTGAGCTCGTCAGAAAATAGGCTTAAATGATTCTTCCTATGATGCATCAAGTATTCTTTTAAACAGTTTATTATAAAAACAAAAATCCAATTTTAATAGGCTTCAGTGATACCTCTAAAGTTTTCTTTAGAAGAAAATTAAAATATGTGCAATCAATTTCGAATAGTTTTAGTTTGAATTTAAAGCCATCACGATGCATCAAATTTATGAGCCTTAAGCCAAAGGCCCTACTGTGTTGTATTCGTAACGGTGAAGCTCTCTTATGAATAGTGAAGGTATTCATCTCTGAGGCCATTTCGGCTACGTCAATTAAATAGTTGAAAAATCTTAGCAGATCCAGTAAATAGTTTCCTTTTGTGTTAACTAAGACCAATAAAAACATGAATCTTATTTTTCTGTTGACAAACTTTCGAATTCTGCGTAAGATGTCCTACAAAATTGGATCTCTCAAGATTTGGTCTTCTGGCAATGTTTAATAGAGATTTTATTTCTTGTTCAAAATACTTATAAGTTCTTAAGTGTAGATACATATCCAATGCTCTAAAGACTTCTTGAGTTAGTAAAGTAATGAAATGTATGACCCGTGCCTCCGAAGTCTTAAACTAAAGATTGGTCTTCTGGCAAAGTTTATGAACACAGCCCATATTCTAGAAATTTCTTGAGTTACAATCGAAATCTTGGGCTAAAGACTAGAATCCCAAAAGACTCTTTTGGCAAACTTCAAACTTAAGTTTTGAAGTCTAGGAATATAGCCCATGTTCTAAAGATTTCTTGAGTTAGTACTAAAATAAAAATCATAAATTCATCCTCCGAAATCTTAGGCAAAAGACTTGGATCTCCAAAAACTTGGTCTCCTGGCAAACTTCAATAGAGATTTTACTTCAAGTTCGAAATACACGAAAGTTTTGAAGTGTAGGAACACAGCTCATGTTCTTAAGACATCTTGAGTTAATAAGGAAATGAAATGAACGATCTCAGCTTCTGAAATCTTGGGTTACAGACTTGGATCACTATAGACTTGGTCTTTTGGCAAACTTCAATAGAGATTTGACTTCTAATTCGAAATACACGAAAGTTTTGAAATATAGGAGCACGGACCATGTTCTAGAAATTTCTTGAGTTAGTAAGGAAATGAAATTAATGATTTGGGCCTCCTGAATCTTGGACTACAAACATTCCCCTTCAAAGATTTGGTCTTTTGGCAAAGTTCAATAGAGATTTGACTTCGAATTCGAAATACACGTAAGTTTTGAAGTCTAGGAATACAGGTCGTAGTATAGAAACTTCTTGAATGAGTAAAGAAATGAAATGAATGATCCGGGCTCGTTAAATCTTGAACTAAAGACTTGGACCTCCAAAGATTTAGTCTTTTGACAATAGAGATTTAATAAATTAATTAATTCGAAATACATGTAAGTCGAGAAATATAGCCCATGTTTTAAAAATGTCTTGAGTTAGTACTAAAATAATGATCTGAGCTTCCGAAATGTTTAATAAAAGTCTTGGATCACTAAAGACTCCTGGCCTCCTGGCAAACTTCAGTAGAGATTTTACTTCTCATTCGAAATACACGAAAGTTCTTATGTGTAAGAACACAGACCAGGTTCTAAGCATTTCTTGAGTTAGTAGGAAAATTATGAATGATCCGGGCCCCCAGTAATAAACTTCTTCCTCTTCTTTTTCGAAATACATGAAGTAAAAATATAGACCATATTCTAAAGACATCTTGAGTTAATAGGAAAATGAAATGTATGACCTGAGCTTCCAAAATCTTAGGCTAAGTACTTGGATCTCTAAAAACTTAAGAAATTGTACTTCTAATGAAAAATAAACGCAAGTTTAGAATTGTAAGAACATAGCGCACGTTCTACAGATTTCTTGAGTTAGTAAGGGTATGAATTAAATGACCCGGGCCGAAGGTTTCGGGGTCCCGGATCATTCATTTCATAAGAATAGTTCCCTCCCCTTTAGTTGTCTGTAGTTTTGAACTCAAATATAAGTGAAAAAGGCATAGTTCAGATGAATTATGTATCCGTTTTTCAGCTTTTCAAGGTCATTGACTGTATGCGCGTATTGAGAAGACAAATACATCACACTCGTACATATATAATAAGTATATATTTTTTTTATTTTTGTAGGCAACTTTTGCTATCGCCATCAATTCTCGCTCAGATATTTTGCCAGTAACACTTCTTTGGAGATAGAAAAAAAAATTGTTCAATTTCTTATTGAACAGAGCAGCGCTTTGAACCCTGAACTTTCTGACTAGTACGCATATTAATAATTTTTGTATTTCTTATTTTTGCCGTTTCTATGATTTTTGCAGATATTTGCGTTGACTCGATTTGGTCAACGTGATACTTTTTTGTTATTGTTTTGTATTATTGACACTGTCACTGATGCATACAGCTTGGTCTGTGTGCAAGAAATTAAAAATGGAATTTTAATCGCAGCCATAGCGATTGTTGTTGCACAAACACAATAACAACCAACAAACAAATAAACAAGCAAACAGACAGACAGAAAGCCAGAACAACAGTTGGCTGCGTGGAAATACGCAAATTGATGCACAATGAAGTAAAAAGGCTAAAAAGTATCGACAAGTTGGTGCAACTGCGAACGGAATTTACGAGTAGTAGCAATGCAAAAGCAACACCAACAACAACAGCAACAATAAAAGCAACAATAAAAGACGTAAGCTGGCAGCAAAGGAAACGCCAGACTTTTGACTCGCACGAACACGCACACAGATACGCACCGACTTACAGATACAATTCATTAACGATTTCAGCATGAACAGCCAACAACTACAACAACAGCTATGCAACATTTGTAAGCAGCTCCCACACTGCCGCTTACGGGCCAACAACACAGCTGCAACAACTACAGCTCAGCAATATCAGCGATTTGGGCGCGTAGAGTTGGCCGATACAGCGACAGAGGAGAGCATCGAAGGAGTCGAGCAGGGTGATGCATAAGGAAAGTACTAGGGGGGGAGGGGGGAAGACGCACAGCTCATGGCGAACAACGCAGCGCTCTGACTCTGACTGACGATGCCATTAGCCACGTTAGAGCGCCCCAGACTAGACTAGCGATGCGCTCAATCTTACTCCAAGTGCTGCCCGTGGAGGGCGGAGAGGGAGGGGAAGTAAGACAGCACTTCGACGGAGTGAATTGCAAATTACGTGTTTGAAATTGAAGTTTTACGATGTGAGATGCAATGAGATCGGCGCTCTACCGAACACAATGTGGAGCACCTTCCCTCCGCCCCTCTCTACGCCATAAGCGTCAAATAGTTAATGCACTCTAACCGTACTAATCGAACATGCAAAGCAAAAATACCAACAACAAAAATGGGCAAACGTTGAAAATTAAAATTAAGCTTAGATGCTGGTGTGGCGAGCCGTGCGTTCGCCTCGCTGTCGCAGTTAAAACGTTGGTAAGTGCGCAGGCGCAACGTGCGCCCTGTAGGAACAGTAAGAGTGATGTGTTAAAATTTTTTATATTTTTTTCTTAACAATTTACAATTGGAATATTTAATTTTAAAGAAAAATGTACCTAAAGTTATTTATGTATTTATTTATTTATTCAGTCTATCGACAAAAAATATCTTACAGACTAGGACAAGAATTCATTAACGAAATAGTTTGAAGAAGCTTAACTAAAATGTTGAATACTTATCAATAAAGTTTAACTCGGAAGCTCGAAATGTTTTAAAATTTGTATTTACTTGTATTCTTTAAAAAAATTCCTAATTAAAAATGTTGTAGTCCCACCAAACACACAGCATCACCTTCCTTGTCGTCAATGTGAGCTTTGACACCGTTCTTGGAGTTTCATTTTTTTCGATTTGCACTATTTTTGAACAACATTAGCGTATGTGATAAATTTTTCATCACCTTTTACCATACGATTTAAGAATTGTTTGATTTCGTTCGGCTTTAACAGCGAATCATTCGTCACAAAAGACAATTTGTATTACATGTAACCGTATCTCTAATCAACTATGAGAAAAGAAGAGCTCATGTAGAATGGCCTGGTCATCGTTTAGTTAAAACAAAACCATTCAATCGCTCTTCATTATAGTATCGGTCCTGACAGACAGATGGGCTATTGGAACACCTACTGGGTGCTTCATTCTCTGACAACTTGACAAACGAGACAAGAATCAACATTGACATCGATGTGGCCTATACCACCTCATCAGGAAATCTGAATGGTATTAAGATAGGCTTTTTATGGGCTGAGTTTACTAGGTCTGTCATCACAACCTATGGTAATGTTTAACCTTAAAATTAAGATAAAAATTAATATAAGCCTAAACCTAAATACAAACTATAACTTGAACATGAACCGAACTAAGCCGAACTAAACCTTAACTTGAATCTTAATCTAATCCAAAACCAAATCAAAACGTAACTTGAACCTAAACCTAGCTGAAACTCTTTAAACCTAAATTAGAACCTAACCCGAAACTAAAACAAAACTTAGACTTACACCTAACTTGAACCTAAACCTAATCCCAACCAACCTAAACGAACCAAACCCAAACTTTAACTTAGCTTGAACCTAAACCAAGCTTAAACAATTTAAAACTAAACTTGAACCTAACCCAAAACTAAAATCAAATTTTAACTTAAACCTGATCCCAACCCAAATATAAACCTAAACGTAACTTACACTTTAGCCGAAACCTAAACCTAGAACAAACCATAACCTAGTCCTGAACCTAACCCAAACTCAGAGCTAAACTTAAATTTGAACCTAACCTGTTCCTAACCCAAACCTAAACCTAATCTCAAATTTAAGCTTCACCTAAAACCGAACCTTAACCTTTACGTAAACTAAACTTGAACTTAAACCTGACCCCAAACTAAACTTAAACCTAAACTTGAACCTTTACCTTCACCTAACCCCAACCTAAACCTAAACCTAGCCTTAAACCTATATTTGAACTGAAACCTGACCCCAAGCCAACCATCAACTTAAACCAAAAGTTGAACCCAAACTTAACCCAAACCTAAACCTAATTCAAATTCAAACCTAAACTTGAACCTAACCTAAATGTTAACCTAAGCCTAACTTACACTTTAGCTGAAACCTTAATCTAGAGAAAATCCCAACCTTACTCTAAACCTGAACTTAACCCAAACTCAGACTTAAACCTAAACTTGAACCTGAATCTGACCCCAACCCAAAACTAATAATAATAATAATTGACTGGCACGACAGCCCGCTTACGCGAGACTAAGGCCTAGCTTCCCGCAACCACACGTGTAGTGCGTGTGAATTTGTACGCGGGTGGAAGGGACCTACAGTTTTATGCCGGTTCCGAACGGCAGGTTGGGAGCTCTTTCATAAGCAATTTTTATTCTCAGAGGTTTGCCATTTCCAGCTGAGAGGACAGCCACCGAAAGAGAAAACGAGTTTTCCCGTTATTTTTTTTTAGGTGTTATTACCGGCAGTATTTGAACCTGAGGTTGCTGCCTGCGACTCGCGGTCCAACGCACTAATCAACTGAGCCACGGCGGCTACCAACCCAAAACTAAACCTAAGCTTAAAACTTAACTTGAACCTACATCTAACCCAAACTTCAACCTAACTGTAACCTAAACCTAGCCCAAACCCAAAACCTTAACTTGAACCCAAATTTAGTCCAAATTTAATACAAAATCCAACTCAAACTTAAATTTTACGCGAACCCAAACCTAAACCTTAATTTGAACTTCAACCTAACCCCAACCCGAAGCTAAACTTAAACTCAACCCAAACCAAAACTTAACCTTAAACTCGAACCTAAACCTAACCCAAAACTAGAACTAAACCTAAACTTCAACATAAACCTATCCCAAATCCAAAATTAAACCTAAACCTGCTCCAAATCAAACCTAAACTTTACCCGAACCTAATTCAACCTAAATCTAAACTACACTTTAACCGAAACCTTGACTTAAAGCAAACCCCAACCTAACCTTAAACCTGAACCTAAACCAAACCCAGACTTAAACATAAACTTGAACCCAAGTTTAACCTAAAATCAAATTCAAACTTAAGCCTAGCGCCCAACCTAAACCTAAATTTGAACTTCAACTTAACCCCAACCCAAAGTTAAACTTAAACTTAACCCAAATCTAAACCTAACCTCAAGCTTGAATTTGAACCTAACCCAAAACTAAACCTAAACTTCAACCGAAACCAATCCCAAATCAAAAATTAAACCTAAACATGCTCCAACCGAAACCTAAACTTAAATCTAAACTTGAACTTAAAACTGGCCCCAACCCAAACCTAAACATAAACTTAAAGCTCGACCTAAACTTAAACCTAAACTCAAACTTAAACCTAACTTAATTTTCAAGCGAAACCTTGATCAAAAGCAAACCCCAACATAACCTTACACCTGAACCTAACCCAAACCCAGACTTAAAACTAAGCTTGAACCTAAATCTGACCCAACCCAAACCTAAACTTAAACCTAAACCTAACAGAAAATCAAACATAAACATAAACTTAAACTTAACTTCAAATCCCAAACTTAAACTATTTATTAGTTACAAAATCAAAATTATCCTACAGGGTTCAGGAATATTAGCTGTCTGCCTATGTCGATAATATACACACAAACATACATACCCACATATATATAAATATGAACATTTGTTTGTGTACGCTTAAGCAAATGTATCCGTAAGATGGTAAACGCTCGACGTGTCGCTTTTTACGCTGTTTGACTTGTTGTTGCTCCCGTTGTTGTTATTATGATCGCTAAGCATTTGTTGTTGTTGTTGTTGTTGCACAGCTAAAAACACACACACACACACATACACACAACTTGGGCAATTTTAACGGCCAGCAGCCGTTGCCACTAGCTGTTGCTCTTACTTGCATTGTTGTTGTTGTTTTTTTTTGTTGTTTATGCGATGCAGGATATGATAATAATTACACCTTCTTTTTCAATTCCTCCTCCTCCCTCCGCCCGCCTGCGCACCAAATTCAAAGTGTTGTTTTGTTTGTTGCTTATAATTTGGCGCACACAACGTTAGCGAAGATTTTTAGCCGGCTGTTGCAATTTCTTGTTGTTGCTGACGGTTTGTGTTTTGCGTTGTCTCTGTTGTCTGTGTGTGTGTGTGTCGTCGGTTGCCTGCTGCAAATCGTATTCGCGCATAGCGATTAAAAATTGATCTCATTATAATTATTTTTATTATTTATGTTTCGGCGTCTGTCGTCGACGGTTTGTTGGGGTCGTTTGTTGTTGTAGTTGTTGTTGCTGTTGCATTGTCTGCTGCCACATATTCATTATGAATGCCATAAATTAGGTGCATAGCCTTTTCATTATAAACCACATAGTTGTTGTTATTGTTGTTTATTCGATATTTTGATGGCGTCCTTTCGGCACAACTGATTTGAATGGCGAGACGAACATATGAGAAGAGAAAGGAATTCTTTGTTATACAATTTATAAAGTTATATTCTTTCAATCAAGTCATGCAAAGGACTTATGAATAAAAAAATAATAAATCGATTATTTAATTGAATCTATTTTCCTAATTTTTATTTTTTATTTTGTTTATTTTTCTTAATATTTAAACACAATTTTGTTACCAAAAATATTTAAATTAAAATTTTAAATTTTACGATTTATATTTATTTATATTTAATTGACTAAAATGACAAAAATTTAATCATTAGTTGCAATTAATTCAGCTTAATTTTTAGTGGAAATTCAACTTAAAATTTGAAATCGTTTATTTTTTGAGATTAATAAATATCAAATTAACAAAATATGTGAATTAGAAAAATTGTAAACGAAAATATATAAAATTTTGTAAACGTTTAATTAATTAGTTATTAATTATATTAATTTTAGTTGTTAATTCAATTAAGTTGAATTAATAAATTTAATTTAAATAATGCAAATCATTTCCACTTTAAAGAAATTTTTATTTTATGGAATGGTATATTTATTTTAATTGAATAAAATAATTAATTGATTTTACATTGAAACATTTTAAAATTATAGTATAAAATATGTTTTATATAAAATACTATAGTTTGAAATATGTTTATAAAAATAATTTGAAAAGATTTAAATTATAAAACAATTAATTAAAAGTATTTAAAAAAAGTTATTTTTTTATTATTTTACTCTGCACATTATTCAAGTCTTTAATATTTTTTATTTAAGATTCTCCTTTCAAACATTTAGCATAAATAATTTTAAGTAATTAATAAACTAATAATTTCAATAAACTGATTTTCATATAAGCATTTTCAAATTAGTTGTAAAAATTTTTAATTAAAATATTTGGAACAAATTTAAAATTTTAAGTATAACGATTGCAACAATTAATTAAAGTCATTTTTTAAATATTTGAATTTTTTATTATTTTGCTCAATATATTCAATTTTTTTTGCAAATTATTCAAGTTTTCAATCATTTTTTTGCACATCTATAGTAAATAATTTTAAATTTAAATAAATTTGGCTTTAATTGACTAAAACTACTTAATGTATATAATTGCTTAGTTAATTAAATCAATTAATTATTTAGTTATTCACAATAATTAATAACTTAATTAACCGAATGAATTAATAATAATAATTGACTGGCACGACAGCCCGCTTACGCGAGACTAAGGCCTAGCTTCCCGCAACTACCCGTGTTGTGCGTGTGAATTTGTACACGGGTTGGAGGGACCTACAGTTTAATGCCGGTTCCGAACGGCAGGTTGGGAGCTTTTATCATAGGCAATTTTTACTCTCAGAGGTTTGCCATTTCCAGCTGAGAGGACAGCCACCGAAAGAGAAAACGAATTTTCCCGTTATTTTTTTAGGTGTTATTGCAGGCAGTATTTGAACCTGAGGTTGCTGCCTGCGACTCGCGGTCCAACGCACTAACCAACTGAGCCACGGCGGCTGCACGGCGGCGAATGAATTACATTAATAAATAACTAAATTAGTTGAATCAATTACATGAATTGAATACTTAACTAATTAATGCCAAATTAAAAACATTACAACTAGTTAACACTTTCGCGTCCGCTCTCTGTGCAGTTAAACTAAAACCTATTGCCGCTTTGTTTACGTATGCCGTTGCGTTGGCGCCGTTTTTTTGTAATTTTTTTTTTTTGTAGTGCCCCGGAAACAGTTAAATTACAATTTTTAATAACATAAAAATACGTGAATGGCTCCTACGTTTGTTCGGCCTAAAACGTAAAAATACGTGAACGGCTCCTAGGTTTGTTCGGCAAAAAACGTAAAAATACGTGATCGGACGCGAAAGTGTTAATATAAATAAATTAAAATTGTTTTAAAAAATCTCAGGTGTATGTAAATGAATATAAAAAATTTTAACTAGCATTATTTTGAAAATATCTGAATTTTTGTATTATTAATTTTTTCTACTATTTTCACACGTTTCTTCTTCGGAAAATGTCTTCGTAAATAATTTTAATTTTTAACAATTTTATATATTTAAATTTTAGTTAATATAATAATTTCATTATTTCAATAAGTCACATTAATTGAATACTTAACTAATGGGTTTCAGATAAAAATCACTAACAATTATTTAACTAAAAAAAGTAGTATTTTAAAAAAATTTCTATTTCTAAAACAAAACTTTATTTTTAAAAGGTTTGCATTTTTTAATTCAATTTTCTACAATTTCTAAACGTTGTTATTTTAAATGTTTTCTACTATTTTCCGAAGAAGAAACGTGTGAAGTTTCTTCTTCGGAAAATGTCTTCGTAAATAATTTTAATTTTTAACAATTTTATATATTTAAATTTTAGTTAATATAATAATTTAATTATTTCAATAAGTCACATTAATTGAATACTTAACTAATGGGTTTCAGATAAAAATCACTAACAATTATTTACCTAACTATTAAACTATTTAACTAAAAAAGTATTATTTTAAAAAAATTTATATTTGTACAACAAAACTTTATTTTGAAAAGATTTGAATTTTTTGAATTCAATTTTGTACAATTTCTAAACGTTGTTATTTTGGCATTTTTTTTGGTAATAATTATAATTTTTTGATAATTTTATATTTAATTTAAAATAGGCTAACTATTCAACTAGTTAAATTGATTACATTAATTGAATACTTAACTAATTGGTTCCAAATTAACCATTACAATTAGTTAACTAAAAAAAATAAAATTCTTCTAAGCTAGTTTAATTTTATAAAACAAAATTTGAATTGTTTTACAACATTTTAACTAATATAACAACATTTAAAAACATTAATTAAAATTATTTTGAAAACATTTCAATTATTTTATTATTCAGGTTTCTACTATTTTCACTCGTTTCTCCTGCAACAAATATCTTCATAAATAATTTCAATTTTGTTCAAACTTATGTTTAATTTTATTTAGTCTAATTATTTAATTAGTCAAATTACATTAATTGAGTACTTAACGAATTGGCTCCAAATTAAAAAAAGTGTACAATTTGTAAACCAAAAAAATTAAAATTTTTAAAAAAAATTAAAATTAAAAAAAAATACAACAAAACTTAAATTACATTACTTTCAAAACATTTCTATTTTTTTATTATTCAGGTTTCTCTATTTTCAAAAGTTTCTCTTGCGGCATATTTCCTCGTAAAAAATTTTAATTTTGTATAAAATTATATATAATTTTAATTAGTTTAAAAAATCAATTAAATAATTAATAATTTTTTTTCATTCAAAATTAAAGACTTGGAATTATTTAAAAAATTTTCAAATTAATTTACAAATAATTACAATTGTTTTTCATTTCCGAAACATTTCTCCTTCTGCACCTTTCTCCTCGAAAACCTCTCTTCCTCCTCAACATTTTCCTCTGCCTTCCCCACCGAATTTCCCTTCTCACATTCTTTCACATAGTAATTCTGCTCTCGCTCCCACATTCCTTAGGCCTTTGGCTGCGCAACTCTCATTCACTGCGCATCGAGTGCTCTCACTTGTCAACTTCTCCACTTCAACGGCAAGTTGTCGCAGCGGCCAACTTCGACGCGTCCTGCAGGCTGCAGCACGCTTCCTTGCGGTGTGGCTCTCCCGCTCTCGCGTTTTTCGCACAAAACGTGCCGAGTGCCGGCGTCAACTCACACTGACGCGTCGTTCGTGCTGCTGCGCGTCTACTCCTACTGCTCATTAAAAAAGGCGCAAATAATTTTGTGATTTTTTGCTCATTATTTTTACCGTTTTTGACGTTGTCCTCATTTTTGTTGTTGCTGTTGTAGTTTTTTTTTGCAGCGCGACGAATAACGCGCTTTTTCGCGATTGGGTCGCGTGGTGCGCAGCATCGCGTCTTGGTGCCGATTGGCTGTTTGACGTAGGATGCCCGGCCGGGGGCGGCCGACGAGCATCGGGGGTGGTTGGTGGCAATGCTGCTAGTTGTGCTGCTGCTGCGTGTTGGGGTGCGGGGGGAGGTGCCCGTTTTGCCTTATTATTATTTTGACTTTGTGTTTTGGGTTCAAGCAAGATTTGTTTTGGTTTTTATTTGGCAACTTAAGGCAGCTGATTTTTACTACAAATCGATATTTGAAAAGGTCCTGCAGGAAGTGCTTCTTGTCTCTTGAAAGTGAGATAAACTTTTGTTTAGAAATTAGTTTGTTTGAGAAAATTAGATACCACAACCATTTATCGAAATTTAAAATTGGCTTTACAAATATAAATTCTCTTTGAGAGATTCAGAATGTTAAAAAATCGTAACTTAAGAAGTTGAAAGATGTCCAAAGTGTTCAAAATTTCAAAGTGAATTGAACAAAGTCGATTTCAGTCTTCATACAACCCAATGTTGTCTGTTATTTCAAAAACGAGTTTCCCCAAATCTCGATAAGTATAGACCTGGTTTTAAGAATTGCTTATGAAAAGCTTTTAATATTGGTCGCATGTCCATTAAAAGGCTTAAGGCTTAGTAATATTTACTATTTAAAAAAATGTTCTGAAAAAGTTTGTCATCTCAACTTGAAGATGACAGCATTCGTCAACAAAGAGTATGAAATCAGTTTTAGCCTCTTTGAAGGGCATTCACCAAAATTGCAACTATTGTGGATGCGCAGTTATTGTTCCATAATAGTTGAGTCGAGTTGGACGCTGTGTACAGTAACTCAGGACATCATTAAA
Source organism: Melieria crassipennis (assembly GCA_963668005.1). Lineage (NCBI taxonomy): Eukaryota > Metazoa > Arthropoda > Insecta > Diptera > Ulidiidae > Melieria > Melieria crassipennis. Next base: position 10,298,443 of record OY764963.1, read on the forward strand.
CAGCGTGAAATTTCGGGCAGCTGGATTTAAATTTGGCCGTTCCAATTCAGGACACGGCGGAACGTTCGAGACGTTCAAAACTGCAACCAATGACGACATGATTGCTCAAGTTCTTCAAATGGTGCTGCACAACGGTCAAATTAAAGTAAGATACATAACAGAGGCTATAAACATATCCAAGGAAGGATTTTGTCCCATATTGAATCAAATAAAAATTTACGACATGAGAGCAATCTGTAAAGACATTGGGTGCCACGTTGGTTCACGTTAGACCAAAGATGTGTTCGTGTGAACATTTTCAACGCTCTGTTAGTACAATCAAAGTGCAATAATTCAGATCTGGGAGTGGTTTATAGACTTATTGATGCATAGGCTTACCAGGATACTAAACATGTAGAAAATTAAAAATAAATTTGAAGATACAATTTCTTGTATCCTTGTTAGGATACCATCACTCTTGTATACTTTGGTGTTTGCACCTCAGTCAAAATCTTCGACTAAAAAAATAGTCATTCTGTCTGATATCCCCATAACTTGAATCATCTAGTTTAAAGTTAAACTAAGGCTTGTGGGGCCTGGACTTCAAAAACCCATCTGGAGCATTTCCATTGTTTTCACAACAGTGTAATAGCTCATAGGGAACAGTTAGGCATCTAGCACCGTTAACTCTTGGGAGCATTGTCAAATTGTTTCATTCGTGACCTATTTTAAGGACACTATCTAGTGAATGCTCAACAGATATGAGCAATTTGATGCCATTGTTCTTGTCCCTTGATAGAATGAGAGTCCTTGCCGCTAAATTGTGATTTGGCGGTCTATGGTTTCATCTCTTCGAATATTTTTGCAGCACGTGTAACTTTGGTGAATGCAAACTCAATGTTCATTTATTCTATATAATTTTTAACATTTAGAAAATCTTAGGCTTCAATAAATTTAACAAAAGTTTTTCATTTGGAAGAACTGTGGTTTCATCTCCCCAAAAATTGTTGCAGCACCTGTAACTTTGGTGAATGCAAACTCAACGTTCATACATTCTATATAATTTTTAACATTTAGAAAATCTTAGGTTTCAAAAAAATTCAAAAAAGTTCTTCATTTGGAAGTATAAGAAAATCTTAAATTTCAATATTTTTAAAAAGATTTCTTAATTTTAGAGTGCACTGAAACGGATTGGAAAGTTTTGTAGGGACGGCCTTCCAGAAAATGTATAAAATAAAAATTTAACAAAAGCATTGCCTATTCAGTGCGGTGCTAGATGAATGAAACGGGCTTAAAAGTTTAGTAGGGACCCAGAAAATTTATAAAATTTATAAAATAAAAATTTAATTTTTTCATGAAATTAAATTTGTATTTTTTAATATTAAAATTGGAAACATAGGACCTCAACAAGGCTAATGCTTCTAATGGCTTGTGTTGATAAGGTTAATCGATTGAAGTAATGTCAGGGTTGTTGAGTAATATATCCACCAGCAGTTCAAGGTGATCGGGCTGTACATGAGACGTACATAAAAGTTTACTACTGGGTTGTGTAGAGCAACTTTGGCATCCACTACTGCTAAGTAGGAGCTGTTGCTGGATAATGCAGAGGTTGGTGTCTTTGATGAGTTTATTTTTTGGATCATGTATGCGCTGCGACATACTTCTGTTAGTCCAAACCGATACTGCTGGTGGTGTTGTTGTAGTGCTAGTACGGCTACTGGATATGAAAAACGACTGAGAGCTGCTCATCACAACTGACTGGAACGAAGAAGAGGAGCTTATCCAAAGGTGAAAAATTTGATTGGGTAATGCTGAAAGCATGCTAAGCAATAAGAAGAAGAAAATAACTGAAAATGTAGAAAATTTCGATACAAAGAAGGTAGGAATTGAACCAAGGATCCTTGGAATGGAAGTCTTTTATGCTGGACACTTCACTTTGGCGGTTCATTCATTTCATAAAAATTTACCTTATATGTAGTCGTCTGTAGTTTTGAACTGATATACATAAAAGTGAAAGAAGGTGCAGTCCAGATAACACTTGACCTTTTCAAGGTCACTGACTGTATGTGCCTTGGAAGAAGTGAACTCAAAATTAGTGGAGTTCACTCTTCATAGCATTTTAGGAGTTCAGTATTCTTAGCATTTTAGGTATAAAGTTGCTATCATAGCAATCTGTCGCAACAACTACTTTCAAAAACATTGCGAAAATTCAAAAATTGCTAGGATTGCTAAAATGCTATGAAGAGTGAACTACGCTATTATATGTACATTTATATATTTTTTATATTTTTATAGACAATTTTTGTTATGGCCATCAATTTTCGCTCAAATATTTGCCAGTGCCTCTTTTTTGGATATTCAAAACATAATGTTCAGTTTCTTATTAAATAGAAGAGCGCTTTCAGCTGTGGTTCGAAAGTTTTTAATCATCTTCCCTACAGTCCTAAGCTTATACTTTCCGAAACAATATTTATGGGTCATTGTTGAACTCAAAAACCGATTGTTTTATTATTGTTTATACAAATAATTTCAAAAGTTTGTGCTCTTTGCTTTTGCATTGAAAATATTTCAGGCATATTTCAAAGCTCGGAGAATTTCTATATTTTTTTTTACAGCTATATTGGCAGGTATGTACTATTCTGAGTTCTGAGTCTGAGTTCTTTCAAAATAAATTTTCAGAATCTAAATATTTGTCAGTGTTAATTTATATCAAAATATATTTGTCAAACCTTGAAATTTTGTTCCCCTTTGTCTTCCGTTCGTTTTTTTTCTTTGACTTTGAAAACTTTTCTAGTCCTAGTCAAGCCTTCGATTTTCGTTCAAAATATGTAAACCCTAAAAATCCCTTTTCAAACACTTCTCATGTCCTTCCGAACATTGTTCCTCGCTGACACAATTTTCACAGCACTTCACACCATTCAGTAAAACATGCACCTTTGACCTTCTCAGGTCAGAGGGGAGCTGCACAAAAAGGATTAGACAACGACGATTGAGCACAAATAACGGTATGTGTAGTGACAGTGGCAATTGGCTTTAACTTGCATCTGTTTTGTTTGTAGCTGGCAACAAGTTCAAATATGACACACACACCCAAGCAAACAACAAGCATTCTCAGCGCTTTCTTGCCGCAAATGTGTGGTGCGCTCCTTTTTGGGGAGAAAAAATAAAAAAAATAAATAAATTGAATATAAAAAAAACAACATTGAAAACACCAAAAATGCTAAACCAAAGAAGTGAGCCACACAAACACATCGCCTCAAACCTAGTTTCGATTCCAGGACCGCCACCACCAGTTCTTTTGCTATGGTTCTGGTTCGTTCAACTTTCAACAGAAGCAAACAAAAACCAACAAAAAAAACAGCCAGGAGAAAGCGAAAAATCAACGTTTGTTCGTATGGCAAAAGTGTGGGTGTGTCTATGTGAGCGAGTGAATGTGTGAAATCCTTTTCAAGGACTTTTGGCAAAAGTAGAAATTCCTCTTTTTTCCTTTACATTGCCCTTGGGTAGAGATGGGCGTAGAAGGGGGAGGGGGCATACGAGTGGCATGGAGACGTATGCAGATGAGCGCAGCGCAACGCTGTGACCAGCAGCGTGTTGCCGTCTGCTTCTTCTTCTTCTTCAACTTCCTCCTCAGCCCACGTTGTGTGCTGTGGGAGTGCCGAGCGAACATTTTCTGACTTGAGCTAGAAAAAGGGATTCTTTTGGCCTGTCGCCCGACTACTCCACTCTGTCCGAAATCGTGTTACGCTTGCACGTGTATTTGTATGTGTGTGTGTGCTTACACGAAGCAGTGTATAAAATTTCACTTTTAGCTACCGTCCGTCCATTCGTGCGTCTGCCTTACACACAAAGCGCCACAAAAAAGGACACGTTTGCGGGTGCTGAAGTGCAAAATATTTTGCCTTTTTTCGCCGGCATGCGGCAAGGAGTGTGCCGTGCCGGAGCAATTCGTTGAAGAAAGTACGGACAGCTGGTGGCAGCGTTTAGTCGAGCGGTGGAAGGGACAACGCAGCGCAACAGCTGCAGACGTTGTCACGTTTGCAACAATTTTGAAGGTTAAATGGCAACACTTAAAAATTCTTTCAGCGCTCGAACGCCACAGCAAGACAAAGTGTGGGCAGTGAACAAACGAGTTTGGGTGGAGTTGACACAGTGGCAGGAGCGACCGCAATTTGGGTCAAGGACACGCATTGCATGTGGGTTGTTGTATGTCTGGGCTTAGGTTTTGGTTGCAACGAGCATGTAACGCTTTAAGATTGGGCAATGCTTGCTTTTCAGGGCACTTCCAATTTATGAAAATGGAAAATTTTAACTTTTGTGTTAAAGTGTTGTTTTGCTTGTAACAGTGCCAACGTACTAAAGTAAAAATTTGGCTGTGCCTCAAAAACTTCCTTGTAAAAAAAGTTCATTTGCGTTTGTTAGTTGTATGTTTGTTTGTTAGTCTATATTTGTGTATGATTGTTTGCTTGTTACAACAACACACAGCAAGGATCAATGATTTTGGTTCATTTTACACTTACCGGACTTGAAAGAAAAATTGTTAACAGTGTTAAAAATTTTTGAGCAAAAAATCCATATTTTTTAACTCAACTGGACTGATTTCTCTGCAAGTAGAAAGTAGACAGACAATTGAAGTAGAAGTAGACAAACCCATTGAAATATCTGATGAAGAAAGCGATGACTTCATTGCGATGTGATGTGATGTCCTGTAAGGTAATACGATACGAAGATGGATGATTTAATGGGTCCTAGAACAACGTGATGTGATGTGATTTACTTTGGTTTGGTTTGCATTTTCTTGATTTGATTTGATTTGATTTTTTTAATTTAATTTAATTTTACTTTATTTTATTACATTTTATTTTATTTTATTTTATTTTATTTTATTTTATTTTATTTTATTTTATTTTATTTTATTTTATTTTACTTTGTTTTATTTTGTTTTATTTTGTTTTATTTTGTTTTGTTTTATTTTATTTTATTTTATTATATTTTATTTTATTTTATTTTATTTTATTGTATTTTATTGTATTTTGTTTTATTTTATTTTATTTTATTTTATTTTATTTTATTTTATTTTATTTTATTTTATTTTATTTTTTTTTTTTGTTTTGACTTTACTTGACTAGACTTCATTTCACTGGTTTGATTTGAATTGAAGTTAATTGAGTTGCTTTGGTTCAATTTGATTTGAAGTAATGTTATGTGATGTAATGTGTAATGTAAAATATAATGTAATGAAATGTGAGGTAATGTAATGTAATGTAACGTGATATAATGTAATGTAATGTGATGTGATGTGCTTAGTTGTGAAATGTGATGTGATGTGATGTGATGTGATGTGATGTGATATGATATGATGTGATGTAATGTAATGTAATCTGATGTGATGTGATGTGATGTAATGTGATGTGATGTGATTTGATGAGATCGGATGAGATGTGATGTGATATGATGTGATGTGATGTGATGTAATGTGATGTGATGTGATCTGATGTGATGTGATGTGATGTGATGTTATGTGATGTGATGTGATGTGATGTGATGTGATGTGATGTGATGTGATGTGATGTGATGTGATGTGATGTGATGTGATGTGATGTGATGTAATGTAATCTAATGTGATGTGATGTGATGTGATGTGATGTGATGTGATGTGATGTGATGTGATGTGATATGATATGATATGATATGATGTGATTTGATGTGATTTGATGTGATGTGATGTGATGTGATCTGATCTGATGTGATGTGATCTGATGTGCTGTGATGTGATGTGATGTGATGTGATGTGATGTGATGTGATGTGATGAAATAAGATGAGATAAGAAGATGAGATGAGGTGAGGTGAGATCAGATGAGATAAAATGATAGAATGAAAATTAAAATGACGGCCTTAAGACAATTTTGTATGACAAACCCCGTCAAGTCCCGTGGCATGAAGCAATATTTTGATGTCAGTCATAAACCAAAAAGTTGTCACAAATAAAACAAATATACATAAAAATATATACTGTTATAAAAAATACCCAAAAATATTTACATAACAATTTAAAGCGCTCAACTGGCTGGAGGGCAGCGCCCGAATTGCGGTGCTTGTGCCAGATCGCCACTGGCCGCACACACCGATGCGAAAGTGAGTGTGTGCTATAAGTGGGCAATATGCCACATGTGGCAACAATAAATACACATATGGCAATGCGCGTATTGACCAGATTGTGGCTGTTGTTGTTGCGCTGGTAACTTGTTTTTTGTTGTGCACCGCTCAAGGCCACTCGCATTCGATGCATTCGAATGACGCTGATGACGCATGCCACACACTGAACCTTGTTGCCAGACGCCACTGCAGCCGGCCGCATTGTCCAGCTGCCTGTTGCAATGCGCTGCTGCGTGGGCCGACTGCGCGTATACGCACCGAAAAGGATGCAAAAAGTGCAGCTCGTTGCTGCCACGTGTGTGTGTGTGTGTGTGTGTGAGTTTAATGCGTTGGCAATAGGCGCGTGTACGCTGGACAAACATGCAGACACGCGTGTAAATTTACACATTTTCGAATGCAACATACACATCACACAAATGCATAAGAAGTGCAATGAACAGTTGAGCTTTTGTTTGAGCGGGAGTGTGTATGAGTTTGTATGTGTGAGTGGAAACTTGCTTTGGGCAAAACGTGGCACTTCAGTTTCAATTTGATTTGGATTATTGTATTTAAAACACTGTGCAACAAAAACAGCTTTTATCGAGACTCATTCAAAAATTAATACAAGTGGGAAATAATGCATATAGCACCAATTTTTAAGTAGATTTGTAACATTGTCAAGGTTGGTCTGAAATGAAAAATTTTCGACTTCGTTATGAAGATGTCAGCACTCGTCAACAAAAGGTAGATAATCTCTTTGCGCTTCTTTTGAAAGGTGTGTCGTTTAGATGATTTGAAACACTAAATGCTTGCAACTTGCGTTAATATAATTTTTGCTTTATTTTATTTTATTGTACTTTATTTTATTGTATTTTATTTTAGTTTATTTTATTTTATTATATTTTATTTTATTTTATTTTATTTTATTTTATTTTAGTTTATTTTAGTTATTTTAGTTTATTTTATTTTATTTTATTTTATTTTATTTCATTTTATTTTTTTTAATTTTATTTTATTTAATTTTATTTAATTTTATTTAATTTTATTTAATTTTATTTAATTTTATTTAATTTTATTTTATTTTATTTTATTTTATTTTATTTATTTTATTTTATTTTATTTTATTTTATTTTATTTTATTTTATTTTATTTTAGTTTAGTTTATTTTAGTTTATTTTATTTTATTTTATTTTATTTTATTTTATTTTATTTTATTTTATTTTATTTTATTTTATTTTATAAAATATTTTTATAAAATAAAATATTTATTTTATTTTATTTTATTTAATTTAATTTTATTTTATTTTATTTTATAAAATATTTTTATAAAATCAAATATTTATTTTATATTATTTTATTTTATTTTATTTTATTTTATTTTAATTTATTTTATTTTATTTGATTTTATTTGATTTTTTTATTTTATTTTATTTTATTTAAGTTTATTTTATTTTTTTTTATTTTATTTTATTTTAATTTATTTTATATTATTTTATTTCATTTTATTTTATTTTATTTTATTTTATTTTATTTTATTTTATTTTATTTTATTTTATTTTATTTTATTTTATGTTATGTTATGTTATTTTATTTGATTTTATTTGATTATTTATTTATTTGATTTTATTTGATTTTTTTATTTTATTTTATTTTATTTTATTTAAGTTTATTTTATTTTATTTTATTTTATTTTATTTTATTTTATTTTAATTTATTTTATTTTATTTTATTTTTTGTTTATTTTATTTTATTTTATTTTATTTTATTTTATTTTATTTTATTTTATTTTATTTTATTTTATTTTATTTTATTTTATTTTATTTTATTTTATTTTATTTTATTTTATTTTATTTTTAAATTTTGTTCCAGGAAATCTGTTTCTGACCACAAAAATCTAGTTTATCGAATAAGTTCAGCAAAATCGAAAACACACTCCCTTCTCTTTCGATTCAAAGATGCCCACACTTGCACACGTTGACTTCTCGTTGACGCGCTGCCTCTCAGCGCAGCCTAAACTCTTCAATACTTATTTCCTTTTTGTATATTATTTATTGTGAATTTTTTGCACGCTTCGCATTTTACATTTGAACTTGCACCCAACAGGGTCGACGCGTTGCTCGCTCAATTGCTCCATTCTTAGTTTATTTGAATTTTTTACGCATTGTCTCGCTCACACCCCAAACGACGCAGACAATCAATTAAAATTTCAATTTTAAATGAAGCATGCGCTGGCAACACTGCGATAACAACGAAAATCGCCCAATCACAAAAACAACAAAAAATGCATTGCGCCTATGAAAGAGTAAACGGGATTACCACCCTTTGCAATACAACCAAGAAAATATAAAATAAATAAAAAAATTGCAAAAAATCGAAATGGTTAAAACGTCAAATAAAAATTGTGCAAAATTTTACATAAGCGCTGAATCGGCAGAAAAAAATACCTACGAAAAGGACTGACGGAAAATTCGCTTCCTTTCTCATTTCATTCCACGCGGCAAGCCAAGCTCCAAAAGCAAACAGCAAACAAAAGCAAAAAGTAGTGCAGCTTATTACGTTTGCTTAACTTCGACCCCTGCAGCGCTGCAAAAAATAGTTGGCAACGCCGACAAGGGGCACAGGACATGTGTGGGCAGGTGAACGGTTCGTTCAAACACCAATCATCACACTCCTGGCACAGAGCTGTCCAGTACAGTTCCACGTGAGGTGCTCGAGTGGAACATTCAAGGCTTTTGGGCCATGCAAATAATTCAAAAAAATACAATATATTCAAAATATATTAAAAAATGTAAAACCAAAACAAGATTTAAACGATATGAAAAAGTAAAAAACGCACTGATTTGCCGGTTGATGCCTCAGAAGCAATAACCACAAAAACAATAAAAGAATTAACAGGAACGTTTAACAAAAAAATTTGAGTAGAAATAAATAGTTATAAAAGTACGTAATACAACCATACCAACAACAACAAAAATAGGAGCAATTAAAAAATGAATACTTCGAGAATTACAACAACGTTGCGCAATTTACAAAAAAACCAAAAATACAGTACCTAAATGAGGGATATTTATCAACAAAAAAAAAACAACGCCATTAGCAAAAGAAATATTTCAAATGGCATCAAGAATAAATCAGTCATTAACAACAACAACAACAACAACAATAGAAACAACAACAATTAGATAACAATAGAACTCACAAGCAATAGTAACAACTACAACAACAACAACAAAAGTACTTACAACGTCAACTGCAGACATTTTGTGCTGACAAAAACAATTACAGTTACAAAACGGACCACAACAACTACAAAACATTAGAACTCACGGCCACCAGCAACAACAACTACAACCATAGTAAAAATAGAACTTACAACGATAGCCCACAAAATTGTCACTGACAACAACTATTACAATATTTACAACAACAACAGCAACAACAATTGGAAAACAACAAAACTCATAGGTAACAGTAGCAACAACAACAACAACAACAACAATATATGTATCAACAGTACTTAGAACGTCAACCGCAGAAATTGGTTGCTGACAAAAATTACAAGAGCGACAAAAACAAGAAAAGAATAGAACTCACCGGCAACACTGACTACAACAACAGTATTTACACCGTTAAACCCAGAAATTAATGCTCGCAACAACATCAATAACAATAACAATAACAACAACAATAACGACAACAAAAGGAGCAAAAAATCAGAACTTACATGCAACAGTAACAACAAAAATAACAAAAACAGTACTTACAATGTCATCTCCAACAAAAACGCAAAAACAATTACAATAACAATAATATCGACCACAACAACAGTAACAACAACAGGAGAAACAACAAAATTTACTGGGAAAATTAAAAAGCGGGAAACGGGAAGAGAACTTAACGGAAACAACTACAACAATGACAGCGAAAAATCAAAAGCAATATTACTCACACGTAACAACAACAAACAAAAATTTATTGTAACCAAAAAAATATAGCTGCACTATTAACAATGCCAACAACAACAAAATAAGATAGGAACAGTAAAAACTATAAAAATTTAATTTGCGAGCAATAACAACAACACAAGTAATATAAGAGTTGAAATCAACAACAACAACAGCTTTAAAACCACAAAAACAACAACAACAAGCAGTAATAAAACGACTGTAAAAAAGAAAAGAAAGAAAGAATAACAACAACAACCAAATCACACCAACTAGCAACAGCTCCAGTAACCAAAGCCATGAACAACAACAAAAGTTAACGTTTTAACTACAAAAAAAAACTGTGGTATCCACAAAAGCCCCAAAGCAAAGTCAAATAAATGAAAAAGGTTGAACAAAAATTACTTCAAAAGCAAAAACAACAGCTTTGCCGCAATGTTAAGAATACTAACAAAAATTAACAACAATTACAAAAACAATATACACACAACAAACAGCAATAACAGCCAAAAATTATAACAATAACTATGCGAGCATTAGTAAAAAAATAGCCACAACGAACAATAAAAACAATCCACAACAAAGAAAAAAGTTATCAAAAACAGCAGAAAATAACAACAAACAATAGTAAAAAAATAAAAATTACAACAAACAACAACAACAACAAAACGAAAAGCGAGTAAACAAAAAACTGTCATAAAAAACAATTAAAACAACAACACCTGCTAGAATTAGTTGAAAATCTTCTCACTGCATGCTATTGCAACAACAATATTTAGAAAAATACGCTACAACAAGACAAAAAATTACGAAAAAAAACCGTTAAAAATAAGGGAACTAAAAAAAATAAATCCTTGACGCGACGCTCTCCAGCGCCGCCTTTCATTGTTTGGGGGGTGAGGTGCAAAAACCATAATTTTTTAAATTTTATTTTTAATTTTTTGTGAAAAATCATTTTATTTATTTATGTATTTCGGTACAAATTTTGTCCTTGCAATTTTTCATCAAACTAAAAAAACAAAAATAAATAAAATAATTAAAATAAATTAAATAAATTAAACAAATAAAATAAATAAATAAAATAAATAAATAATAAACGAAAAATAAATAAATTTCAAATATTTACAAAACGCTTAAAAAATATATTTTTAAGATATGCGGCTGGCTCGGACCAAAAATCAGCAAAATTTTATAATATAAAATTAATAATACGTCTCAACATAAAAAGGATCCGGTACATTGACTGCAGGAGGATTAAGAATGTGAAGTTAGTTATGTTAAGAATAGAAAACTTGCTGACTCAGTGTTGCTAGATTAGGAGAATTACGCATAGATTTAAGAGAATCTCGGTCTCTTAAGAGAAATTTTATGTAGAAGAAAAAATGACGGAAAAGTGTAGAAGATTTAGCTTTTCTGTAAGTGAATTTTTCAGGTCTTTAGTGAAAGTTTGGAGAGATTTTCGATTAACTTAGTAATACGAGGGTGTTGTGAAAAGTTTAAAAAATTTACAAGACATTTTTTCTTTAAATTTATTTTTCTACATAGTCTCTCTCTCATAGCTTCTACTCATCGTTAGACTGCACATTTCTCCCAGTTATGATTTCATCTTTTAAACCGTCTAAATAGTACTCAGAGAAAGAGATCTACATTTGAGAAGAAGAAAGATTCAAATTTCACGGAAATATTTTTCCTCTAAGGGTAACTTTTAGCTTAACCCTTTTGGGACTGCTGCCCACCAAGTTTTTAATGCCCTTGAAAACATGTATTCAGATCATATGACCGACGCAATATATTTATTCGAGTTATGTTATATGTCTCCGGATAAAGGAATAATTTCAAAATTTGTGAATATGCAACATAATTGTTTAGCCCCAATTTTCATAGCAAAAGAACATTTCTACCAACAGTAATTTGGTTTTCTAAATCAACCTCCGTCTCTTGTTCTTTTTTGAAGACAATCAATTGGCCCAACTTCTTTACTTTTTCACAAACCAGTCGTTTTTGCTGCCTTTGGAGTTCTTTATCCGTGTGTAGTCTATTGTTTTGACTGAATTTTTGTTTTTTGAAGTATCTGATGTACCTAAGTTTCATCGACAGTAATCAATCGGCGCCAAAACGTTCTTTCTTGGCTTCAGAGCGTTGAAAATATTCTTTCGAAACAATGTTTTTGGTTCAAACCGAGCAAACTCAGCACCCAACACGCGTACAGATGTCTAAATCTTGATTCAATAAGTAACAAACACATTTTTTGTATATGTTCAAAGCCTCTGCCATCTCTCTCACTTTGATTCGATAGTTTTCTGGCATCAGTTGGTGAACGATGTTGTCGTCAGTTACAACTTGTGGACGTTTCGAAAATCTTCGTCTCCCAAGCTGGTACAACCATCTACTAGATTTGCTGCTCAAAATTTTACGGAAGTAAAAGAGGATACAGAGTTCCTATCCACAGCGTTTAATTAGTCTTTAATTTTAGTAGATTTGTTGACTTTCAAAAACAAATATGACTGCCCTATGCTCAATTTTTTTATTTTCTCAAAAACACTCACATTGAGGCAGTCAAACCACAACTGTGCATCCAAAATGGCTGAAAATTTGGTGATTACCTTTCAAAATATGCTCTCCAAATAGTAAACAGATTCCCTACTTTTTGGTGACTAGTGCTGTCATCTTCATTTAGAGGTCGAAAACTTTTCAGACTACCCTCGTATAATTTTCAGTAGCTTTAAAGTGCCAAGCAATATCCATTTGCATTTCGAAAGATTGTCTACAAACAACAAGAAGGTTTCCTACCTTTTGTTTACTATTGCTGTCATTTTCATTTAAAGGTCGACAACTTTTCAGATTACCCTCGTATAATTTTCAGTAGCTTTAAAGCGCCAAGCAATATTCATTTACGAGGCATGAAAGTGAATTTCGCGCACTCAACGCCTTCATGTGTAGTTGTAATTTATTGTTGTTGCTTTTGTTGTTGTTGTGCCATAAATATTGGCAGCCCAATGTCACACACCAACTTGAACTAAACACCAGCGACCCCAATTCGGCCGCGTAGCAATAAACGCACAAATTCTTGGCAGCATTTTAGGCGCATCCACTACAATTGTTACAAATTAAATAAGGTTTTTGTCAAGCGAAATTTTATTAAATTGTAAATGTGCCCGCATGCAGTGAAATGTACATTTAATGAAGTAAATATTGTTGTTGTTATTATTGTTGTTGTTGTTGGTATTATTGCTGTTGTTACTGTGGCAACTTAATAACACTTAAGGCCTATAATTGTTGAATTGATTTCAATTAAATTCGCAAAAATTAAATAAAATCGCATGCGTGCAAATTGAAATAGCAACCAGCGAAATGACAACAACAACAATCATAACCATATACATACATACATACGCCAATAATAATAATTTCGATAATGCAATGAATTTACAGTTTGACAACAACACCGAAACACCACCGTCACCGCCATTTGCATTGCTGGGCAGATTTATTGCCATTGCTGACCGTTGATAAGCGACAAACGTATTTCGTTTTCGTTAGCCAATTATCGCATTTGGCATTCAGCTGGTTGGCCGCTATTCGACTCGCCCCGGGCGCCGCTCTCAGTTGGGCCGTTTCGCGCCACGTCCTGGCGCGCACCGCAAATGCACCGCACGCCGACTGCACATTGCGACCACATTATCGTAAATGCAATGCCTGCGCTCTGCCCTCGCCGCTCCATGCACTCGGCCGGCCGCGCATTCACGCATTTTCAATTAATACAAAAAAAGGCGCGCATTTTCGCTGCTTATGTTGTTGTTGTTGGTGTTGTGGCATTTTATTTGCGGCCGGCTGGCAGCATAATTTGGTAAATCATCATTAACGCTGCCGCTGATCCGCATTCGGTTCGATATGTCCTGCAAGTATCTTCGCACATTAAACGTTCGCCTCGCTGGCCACGGCGCACCACAGCACTGCGCGCGGTTAGTCATTGCGTTGGTCAATTGGTGGTATTTGGTTTGTTATTGCTGTGATTTTTGTTGCTGTTGTTGTTTGTTGCTGTTGACATTGCGACCACAAATACAACGATTTTTGGCTTTACTCGGTGGCACTGAATGTGAGCTGCGCGCAATTCGGCTGTCTGCCGCTGTCGACATAGACCGGAACAAGGACATGCCGACTGGCAGGCATTTAATTTAAAATAATGAATTTATTATTAGTAATAAGTAGACCGAGTGGTTAGTGCATTACACTGCGAGGCTGAGAAAAAATAAATAAATCTTGTTACTTTTCTCTCAGCAGGATATGAGAAACCTGTGAGCGTCGAAGGGGCCCAATAAATCACAATTCTTTAAACTCTTTGAATTTATTTCTATATGTCTTTTAACTTAATGAAGCCGGCCTTGATAGTCTAGTGCGTACAGTGTTGCCGTTGTGCGACTCAAGTGTCAAATTGACCCTTTTCGGAGACGAAAACCACCTGATACGGACTTTTTAAAAATAGGCTTATTTTTTATCAAAAGGTTTATATGTAGGTACATTTTGAAAGTTGTTTCGTAAAGTTAATTTTTTCTATTTTTGCGTGTTTAAAAATACTCAAAATGTGCCTTCCTTTTTGTATTCACTTTTCAAAGGTAATACTTAAGTACTTAAAAATTACATCTTTGGCAACGTTTAAACTACTTGCAAGCCTTTTGTTATGTCAAAGTTTTCCTGCACCCCAGATATAAATTTATAGGAATACATACTTACTATAACTAAAAGCTCAAAAATCGGAGTCATTTTTAAGGTAAATATTACAGACACACATTTTTATATCTTTAAAATTTCAAACGCCAATCGAATGACAAAACCATAATTAATTCTTTTACTGCCAATGAACGATTGGTCAAAAAATGCATCAATAAATACCAAAGAATAGGACATTCATATAAAAATATATTCATACATACAAGTATGAGGCGATTTTTATGTGTTATATACATATGTACACAGTCAACTATGCACATAACGCCAAATAGTTGCATACATAAACACCTCACAGGCATTGAATAGACATCCGCAGGTGTTAAAAACACCACCAAAGGATAAGAAAATCATGCAACAACACCAATTACAATTTCTTTCTCAACATGCCAGACAAGCCAGCAGCAAATGTCTGTAAAAGTTGGACAACTACTTTCATCACACACGCTCGCTTTAGTCACCTACACAAACAATGTTGTTGTAACTTGAAAGAAATATAATTTTTAGAGCCTAAAACGCTTGCCAGGTAAATTGATTTCAACTACACGTACATACATGTTGAGATTGTGTGAGTGTGTTGTGTGTGTGTCTTGACTGATGCCTGACTGAGAATTGTGCGCTTACAGTTGTGTGTGTTCAGTATATATGAAAATAATATATGTAAGCATTGATAGAACATAAATAAAACTTTATATGCACCAATGATGCACCAATGACCAATGATGTATAACAATTTTGTTTTTATATTTATACTTTTATATTTGTATGTTTGTATACACGACTACTAACATGCTCGACTCATATTCTCAAGCAATACACCTTTCTCGTCAAGAATCAAACAGCAGCTACTATTCAACCTCAACTCTACTCACGTCTTAAGCTTACTTACACATATACACATACATACATATATACATACATATACCTATGCTATACTATGCCTATACATATCTGTATCTAAGTAGTTACATATTTTATTCATCTTGAATTTTATTGCAATCTTTCGCAAGCATCAAATTTTCACTCAAAAAAATTTTTCTTTGGACATGCATTGGAGATTTTTTCTTACACCAACTGTCCTTCTCACACCGATTTCATGTTCCGTGATATGTATGTGAGGATATTTAAAATGCAATCATCATTTTGTATTTATTGTTTGCTTAATAATTTAATCATGTTTTAAAGTTTTACTTTATCAATTTAAAGCTCTTCGATGTGTCTGAAATGTTCATTAACTGAGCAGGATAACTAAATTTCGGAGCTGTTCTTATTTTTTTTTTAACGGAAGTAAAATCTCTCGGAAGATACTAAAGTTATGGCAGATTCCTAGCGTCTAAAACCTCTTCAGGGTTGGGAATTCGCCAAAGTAGCCAACTGAATCGGGCCTCTTCTTGTTCTCTTTATGAAAAGGATTAGTCGTTTGCCATAGTCATCGATCTTTCTCCCATATCCTCTGTGAAATTGAGCACATCCTTGTTTTTAACTTAGTATTAGTCCATCTCTCTCTTATATCCTTCGTTAAATTCAGCAGCTCCTCGTTCCAAATGATTATTCTATCTCTTTCTTATATCCCCTGTTAAATTGACCAGGTCGTCCTTGTGGTCGTCCTTGGTCTCAATGATTGGTCCATCTCTCTTCTGTATCCCCTGTTAAATTGAGCAGGTCCTTCTTACAAATGATTAGCCGATCTCTCTCCCATATTCCCCAGTAAATTGAACAGGTCCTTGTTCTTAATGATTCGGCGATTTCTTTCCTATATCTCTCGTTAAATTAAGCAGGTCGTCCTTGGTCTCAATGATTATTCCATCTCTCTTCTGTAGCCCCTGTTAAATTGAGCAGATCTTTGTTCTTAATGATTAGCCGATCTCTCTCCTACATCCCCTGTTAAATTGAGCAGACCCGTCATAGTTCTTAACGATTAGTCCATCTCTTTCTTATATCCCCTGTTAAATTGAGCAGGTCGTCCTTGCTCTTAATGATTAGCCGATCTCTCTCCTATATCCCTCTCTAAATTAAGTAGGTCCTTGTTCCTAATGATTATTCGATCTCTCTCCTATATCTCTCGTTAAATTAAGCAGGTCGTCCTTGGTCTCAATGATTAGTCCATCTCTCTTCTGTATCCCCTGTTGAATTGAGCAGGTCCTTGCTCCAAATGATTAGCCGATATCTCTCCCATATTCTTCGTAAGTAAGTTGAGCGATCTATCTCTTATATCCCTCGTTAAATTAAGCAGGTCGTCCTTGTTCTTAATGATTGGCCGATCTCTCTCCTAAATACCTCGTTAAATTGAGCAGATCCTTGTTCCAAATGATTAGCCGATCTCTTTCCTATATCTGACGTTAAATTAAGCAGGTCGTCCTTGGTCTCAATGATCTCTCAATGGTCTCTTCTGTATCCCTCGTTAAATTGAGCAGCTCGTCCTTGTTCTTAATGATTAGTCGATCTCTCTCCTAAATTCCTCGTTAAATAGAGCAGGTCCTTGTTCTTTATGAGGATTCTCCACAACTAATTTTTCTGTGTGGATATTAGTTCCGAAATTCGCCTTTTCCTACTCACTAAGGCTTGACAACTTAGCTGCTTGCCCATCATTTTCGAAATGATACCTTAAAATTTCATCTTCAACGTGATTGAGTCGTGTGAGGTGACACCTGAGAATTCCATGTGATGTTTGTCTTATTTAATTAAATATTTGATGTTTTTTTAAACCAATATGTTCATTCATTGTTTCATTAAAAGAGAGAGAGTATTTAGATTTTTGTATCCCAAACAAATACAGTTAGAAATACGCATTTCAAATTTATGATAGTATACATCTTAAACATTAAGACATAATTAAAAAAAAAACTACTATGCATTTTCAAGGATATTCAAGGATAAAGTTTTAAAAGGACATTTGAAACAACTATATTAATTTTTTTTAATTCTAGGGAATTTTCTCTTTCATTTAATAGCCATATTGATGTCATACATTGCGCTAAATTTTATAGATAATACATATTTAAAAAAACATGTCCTTTAAATTTCAGTATTTAAAAACAAAAATACAAATTTCAGAGAGAAAAACTAAGAGCGCAGTTTTACTATATTTGGCTTCTAGTTTTTCGGTTATATCGATATTTTTGTAAGTAAAATTGGCTTTCGCACAATGCTAGAAGACACCCAATGGCACCCATAGGATTTCATTTTGGGGATTCCGTTCATAACTTTTGAGTCCAGTACCAGCTGAAACCATATTAACAAACCAAAGTGTTTGCAAGATACAAATATTTCGGAAGGGTTTGCAAATATATTTAATGTTTTCTTTACTTTTATAATTTCACAAAAATTTTCTGATTTTTCTTCACCATTCATGTTGAAGTTTTCAAGTTTGATGTCTTATCGTTTAAAGCACTAAATAATTCGATACCGCTTGCTTCTCACTTCACATTCTATGACTTCTTATGTCTAAGTTTTCATAGTTACACATTTTCTTAATATTCCAACTTCTCATAATATATTTTCATATTTACATTTTTCGGTTTCTTTGTTCACTACGCTTTACGTGTATTCGTGCCTGAAGATTCCCTTCAACTTTTTCTTCTTCGCTACGCATTGCGTGTCCTCATGCCTAAATATTTTCTTCTTCGTCTTGTTCACACATTGTTCTTCTTCTCATTCTCATCTTTCTCCTGAAATCGTAACGAAATTCTGTATCTTCCTTTTCATACTCTACGCACGCCTTTTGCTTCCTTTCATTCATACCACTTCCTTCTCTCTTGCCTTATGCAACGTTCGACTAGTTATTATCAGCTTTCATCTGCACTGCTTCTTCTTGCTTCACTCACCAAAACGTCCCTGCGTCCCTTGCTCCCTTTTCATGCGTCATTACAAATTTCTGCAATGCATTTTCTCTCAATTGGATTATGTCGCCGGAGAGTTGCTTTTCGACATATTGTCGGCCACAAACTGCAGGCATGCACTAATGCAACAACAACAACAATAACCACAGCAAACATATAGGTACAAATATATGTATATATATGCATATATGCACATCCGATTGCATGCATGCCTGTATATCCTTGCTATGCACACACACTTACACAATTGCATTGCCCGCACTTGAGCTGGTTGCCAAAAATGCAGCAAGGAAATCCCCAGCTTGCCCGGATGTTTGCCGTAAATTTACATTAAATGTTGCCAACTGCGCTCACACACACACACAAGCACACAATTTCATCAGTCTGGCTAAATTTGCATGTGTGTGTGTGTGCTCGTAGATATGCATCAAGCAATGTCTTGGCTTTTTGGAGGGTCTTAGGTGGCAGGCATTTGTTTGGATTAGAATTTTAATTGTATGCGTGTGTACATGTACATATGTACATACAGACATGCGTGTAGTTCACTTTATTATATACACATGCGAATGCGTCTGTATGCGTGCGTGTCTGCTTATGTTATATGCAAATTAGTTGAATGACAACTGCATACAAAATTGCCCAAGAGCCAAGAACTTAATTGTTCAGTGTGTGTGTGTGTGCGTATGCTAAGTGTATGTGTGTTTAAGTGAGTGCGTGTGTCAAATGCCCACTGTGTCCTTTGCCTCCAACTCAATGCACCTTCACGCCTACTCACTCAATAAACGGACTTACAGTGGCGTCGAGTACAATGCAGCGTCACTTACAAATTTGATGTAAATTCTTTTGTATACGAAAAAGTGGCAGTAAAAGTGGGAAATTTGAACTCATGCCATAGATGCCTAAACATATATGTGGCCATGACAAGTGGTTATCGAGTTACAGCCCACTTTAACAACTTTTTCCAGAAATCTGAACAATTTCTCCCGCTGCGGGCAGCTCCATGCAGCGTCGCCTTCAGTAAACCTCAAGCGCTGTCAGAGCATCTTTATCCTTCCACTCTATGCTTCCAGAGAAGCATGATCCCCTTAAACAGTATTCCACTGTCTCATATACTCAGCACATCGAATACGCTTCGTCGCCTTGGAAAATGAATGTCGTATGTTCCACTGAGTTAAGTGGCACATACGACATTTGATTTCTCAGCTTACGGTTTATCGTTGGAGTTGCATCACAGCACTTGGAATGCGCTTCGTCGCTTTAGAAAAGGAATGTCGTATGTTGCACTGAGCTTAGCAGCACATACGACATTTGTTTTCTCAGCCGATGGCTTATCGTTGAAGTTGCATCATCAATTCATCGACCCACGCTGAGAGAGATTGCTGGAGTCTTAGAAATGCATCACACAATGGCTGTCACAATCAGCACCAACGTTTCAAGGCTGAAGCTTGAGACAGGAGTGGGTCTCTATTCCGAAGCTCTATAAATTCGATAGTCGCATTGTTTAACACTGTTCTTTGACAGTGAATCCTTAAGCCAGATGAAGTAAGACAAGCAGCATGCTGATTGCTCAACTCATACACTCTGAGGCTTCTCAGGCTCATAGTGATGCCCAAAGGGAATGTGGCTAGCTCCCTTCTATTCGGTGTTCTTTAATGATTGAAATCAACCTGAGATTCGAATGAATCTGGTGATATCCCTCAGTGACACAATGCACATTTGCCCGGATCATCAAACTTTCCACAGATGGAAGCCGATACAGACAACCAGTACAGTTTAATGTTGTACTCAGCCGGAGGTACTGACAGCATTCTAGAACGCATCTCGATTGAACTATGTGACAGCCCAGTACATTGATAGCAGTCTGACTGTAGTGGAAGGTCCAGTAGGCTGTCAGTCTCTTAGTAGTATTCCAATAATGGGATCATAGGGGTCGTCTCTGGACATTTAAAGCTGATCCCCACTTCCCCAAGAAGAATGAACTGAACCATTTCTGGGAAATTTAAGCATTAGCAGCTTCAATCAATGATAGATCTCGTTCGTCTCGGAAAAATATTGATGGGTTTCTTTTCTTCATGTATCCACATGAGGAGGTTCAAAATCGTCTAACTTTCCAAGTGAACATTCAGCTCTTCGTCCATTTTCATCCATTTCCATTAAATTTTCGTCCATACGAGACCAATGTTGAGGAACTACGTTATTTCAAGAAATTCTTCAAGTTCAACACAAAAGAAGCTAAGGCAGCTTTAGTTCTGATCAGAAGTCAATTCATCATCCTAGGAGAACACATTATCGGTGAGAAGGACTTTCTCAGTAAGTAAGTAAGTAAGTAAGTAAGTAAGTAAGTAAGTAAGTAAGTAAGTAAGTACAAAAGTAAATAAGTAAGTAATTAAGTAAGTAAGTAAGTAAGTAAGTAAGTAAGTAAGTAAGTGAGTAAGTAAGTAAGTAAGTGAGTAAGTAAGTAAGTAAGTTAGGAAGTAAGCAAGTAAGTAAGTAAGTAAGTAAGTAAGGAAGTAAGTAAGTAAGTAAGTAAGTGAGTAAGTAAGTAAGTAAGTAAGTAAGTAAGTAAGTAAGTAAGTAAGTTAGGAAGTAAGCAAGTAAGTAAGTAAGTAAGTAAGTAGGTAAGTAAGTAAGTAAGGAAGTAAGTAAGTAAGTAAGTAAGTAAGTAAGTAAGTAAGTAAGTAAGTAAGTAAGTAAGTAAGTAAGTAAGTAAGTAAGTAAGTAAGTAAGTAAGTAAGTAAGTGAGTAAGTAAGTAAGTAAGTAAGTAAGTGAGTAAGCAAGTAAGTAAGTTAGTAAGTAAGTAAGTAAGTAAGGAAGTAAGTAAGTAAAAAAGTAAGTAAGTAAGTAAGTAAGTAAGTAAGTAAGTAAGTAAGTAAATAAGTAAGTAAGTAAGTAAGTAAGTAAGTAAGTGAGTAAGTAAGTAAGTAAGTAAGTAAGTAAGTGAGTAAGTAAGTAAGTAAGTAAGTAAGTAAGTAAGTAAGTAAGTAAGTAAGTAAGTAAGTAAGTAAGTAAGTAAGTGAGTAAGTAAGTAAGCAGGATAACAACAATTTAATTATATATGTATGTACTTCTCTCCGTACTATACTTGCACCGTACGACAAACATAAAATATTTAACTAACTCATGTATGCAATTTTTTATATCCTCAACTAATGAAGTTAGAAGGACGAAATTCGAGGATTTGGGTGTGTATATTAGTGGTTAAGATATATTAAAAAAAAAAAATATTGGAAATTTCCAAGAATATTCAAAGACAAAGTTTTAAAAGGACATGTTAAATACCTCTTCGTCGTTTTGCACCAAAACATTAAATTTTCTAAGATTCTAAGGATTTTTCTCTTTCATTTGATACCCATATTGTTATTCTTCAATGCGGCGATTTTGTAAATAATTTTTTGAAATAAACATGTCCTTGGAATTTCAAAGTACTTAAAAAAAAAATCCTGAAATCAGAGAGAAAAAGTAAAAACGCAGTTTTACTACATTTGGAACCTAGTTTTGCGAGTATATAGATTTTTTTGTGTGTTTTGAAATTTTTTAATTTTTGTCGCACGGTGTAATTTAACGATATATCAATAATCGACACATAAGTCGAAGTAATATTTGTATATTTTCAGTAATATTTTTAGTTTTTTCCTCAATTTTTTCCACTCACACCAGCACCAAGAAAAGGACACAAAATATTTTATATTCACACAGTTACATTTCAAAAGCGTCTTTATTACGTGCACAATTTGCACTTTTTCCCCATTGGCTAACAAAAGCAGCATACTTTTAGGCTATTGTCACTCATCACATACACACACACACACACACACATATACTCATGTATTCACACGCTTATTTGCATTGCAGCAAAACTATTGTTGCAGTCACAAACTGCAAATTGCTGCTTGTTTACCTGCTCTATGAACAACAAAGAACGAGACGAGCTAAAAAAGGAAACATGTTGCCTACTTATGGGCTTAATTAGTAGGAAACGGCTCAGGCACAAGTGTACTTCCTGTCCTGAGTAGCGACGGCAACAAGCCAAACAATAACAAACGTTATATTACGAGCGCGCAAAAGTATGCTACAACAAACACACTCACACACACATGGACACACAACACACGTTCAAACAACGAGCGAGGCTGCTACAGAAAAAAAAAGGAGGACACTTCACGCGCAAATAGCTACAAGTAGGCCCCTAATGAAGACAAATTACCTGAGGGCATTTTTTATGCAATAATTAAACAACAAACGTGTACAACAATAACAACAAACACAATGATGTGTAGAAATGTTGGCGCTGAGAAACAGGAAATTTCATTTTTCAAGCACCTAAAAGTATGCTAACATGTGCATGAGTTAAGCTGTACGTTGTTAGTGGGTAATGAGGAAGGGCAAAGTGGAAGCGGTGGAAGTAGTGGACACCGGGTGATGGATGGCAAGAGAAGAGAGAAGATAAAATCTTAGACTCAAGAAAAAGAAACGGAAGAAAGCATGCAACAGTAGAAAGCAGAACCAAAGCAGAACCATTTTCTTGCCTGAGAATTCGAAAAGTCGCTGCTTGTGCCGCTCAGAAGTATACTTTTAGGCTATTTGTCTTAGCTGATATTGGAAAATTTAGCTATCACTTCTGTTTTTTGATCACTCGCGACCACAATGCTCACATTTGGTCGCTATGCGGTCAACGTGTGCGTGGCTGTCAGCGCCATACGCGCTTTCTGGCCTTTGTGTTGCCTGTGTTGTTGTTGTTTTTTTTTGTTGTCAAGCCCCAAATCGACAGTGGCGGCACTGTAGCTGGAATGTGTCGGCGGCACCGGAAATGCGAAGCAATTATTTTATCAATTCACAAACACGCTACCACACTTGAAGGCCGCATAAAGTGCTCCTCCCCACCACTCCTCCCCTCACCACGCGTTCGCAGCTGCTGCTGCTGCACTCATCGCGTGCGCGCCTTTACATATGCCACAAGTGCATGCCACAAAAGCACTTTTTGCGTTATTCGTTTACTTTTGGTTTTTTTTATTTTTTGGTTTTTTATTTTTGGTTTTGTTTTGTGTGCGTATTTTGGTAAAAATCGTCTTCTTTTTTTTACAACTTGTTCTTTTTTTTACATGCACTGCATGTGTCGCGCGTTGACAATGCAACGCAAAAAGTATTTGGCGGTGATATCAATTTTTTGCTGCAACTGTTCTTATTGTTGTTGTTTTTGTATTGCACAACACATACACACACACACACATACACATACACCCCATGACTGCCTGTTGGCATTTGTTGCTTGCTCTCGGTCGCTGACAGTTGAAAGGAAATGTAAATTGTTTTATGCGGTTACGCCAAAAAGTATGCAATATTCAACTTTTTTTTTTCAACTGTCCACACACAAATACTTAAAATATGTACACGCATACATGAATGTAGATGCCGGGCACTTACACATGTTATGGCCGAAATGAATGTTTGATGAGTACAGTAGCTGATATTTGTTGCTGGAATTTTTATTTTTTATTATATTTTTTAATTTTTATTGTTATTGTTGTAGTATGTATAATGTATGTTTCGTTAAAATTGCGCATCATACGCACATCTGCAAGCGCATAATGTTGCACACTTTTGGGCGTGCGTCAAGGTAAGTCAGTTTTACGGTTAGTGAACAGCGCTGGACAGTTGCTTAACCCTTTGAGAAGCTAGGGAATAAAATGTGCCATATTAATTTCAGAGTTCTTCAGGATATGGAAAATCATATAGCAAGGCAAGTAAAATTTTGGCATGGCATTGCTTCATTGGATATGAAAGGGTTAATATAGTCGCCTTTGTTCGATTAATGGATGCTAATCAAATTTGCAATGCGCACCAGGACAAAATACTTTTGTCATTAATATCTGAAAGAAGTAAACAAAGTTTTTTTCCGCAACAATAATATTCGAAAAAAAAAATTGACTTACATATTTATAAAAATTTTTAATTAAATCGGCACAAATATTGTTGAAGTTTCATTAAAAAAAAATTTATAGATCGCACATCTGCAGGCGCATAATTTTTTCTTCTTCTCCTTAAATGGTACTAGCTACAACCGTCTTTCAGTTAGTTTAGTTAGTTTAATTAGTCTGATTTTTTATTGAATTTTCCCTTATTGAATATTTAAATGTTTACTAGTTTTAGTTTTAGTTTTAAATTTTAACATTTTTTATTTTTATTTTAAAATTTTAATAATTTCGTATTTTTCTAGTTTTCAATTTTAAGATTGTTAAAAAAAATGTAATTTTTTTTAATTTCGTTCAAGTTTCTTAGTATTTTTTAATGTGTAAAATACATTTTTATTTTTTAAGTTTTAATTTTTTAGTTTTATTTTTAACTTTTAACATTTTAGTTTTATTTAATTTTATTTTATTTATAATATATAATCTTGTTTTATTTATAGTTTTATTTTATTTATAATTTTTAACTTTAGTTTTAAATTTTTAATTTTATTTGTAAATTTTAGCTTTACTCGTTTTTTTTTTAATTTAAACTTTTATTAAATTAAATTAAATTTAATTTTTAAATTTAAGCTTTTATTAGATAAGTATAAGATTTTAGTTTCAGATTTGTATTATATTTTTCATTTTTTATAATTCGTTTTGTACTTTAAATTTTAAGATTAACATTTTCTATTTTTAACTTTTCGTTTGTTTTAATCATTAATTTTATTTGTGTACATTTAATAATTCCTTTTCATCATTGAGATTTTAATTTTGAGTGTTTAACCTTTTATTTGTAGTTCTTGGTTAATAATAAGTAATTTTTAAATTGTATTTCAAGAACTTTAAAATTGAAAACTAAATGCTCAAAACTAGTTAAATGTACACTAATAAATTTAATGTTTACAAAATTAAAACGAAAAGTTACAATTAAAAATTCATATCTTGGAAGTACAGATTGGAATTACAAAACAAAATACTAACAAATCCAAAATACTAAAAATCTGAAAGTAAAAATTTTAAAATAAAAAATAAAAAGTGGAAATCTTAAGTTGAGAAATAAAACTAAAAAATTTTTAATTAATTTATTTATTTATTGAAATTATCAATTTAATTTATTTAAAGGTTTACTTTAACTTTTAATGAAAAATAAAAAAAATTAAAGCTACAATCTAAATTAAACCGTTAAAACAGACAACCTTAAAATTAAGAATTTAAATTAGAAATTGAAATTAAAAATAATTTATTTATAACCAAAATCTAGAAATTAAACATAAAAAACTGAAAAATAAAAAATTTAATACATTAAAAAAATTATTATACAAATTGAAAACTATTGAAAACAAACTTAACCCTTTCCGACATGAAAATAAACCCGTTCTGTATGAATTGTATCGGCTGTAGTCCAATATATTGGACATTGTGACTGAAAGGGTTAACCCTCAATCGCCCACCCTGAGTCCAGGGGACTCACTACGAACTTTAATAAGTTCGTACAGGTTGTGTTTTTATGTTTAGGCGTCCAGCTTTCGTATACCTTCATACAGGGTCGCGCTGAACGCGAAGACGATCGGAAGTTAGCGCACTACAATTACAAGGGTGAATTTTAGCATCGAGTGAGTCCCAGGAACTCAGGGTGGTGTTTTGTGTTACAAAAATTGTACTTGTAAATTTTTTTTAAATCGTATTAATTTAAATTTAGGATGCCAAAATGGCTGCGAAAAGTTCAACAATTGAGATTGTTAACCCTTTGAGAAGTTTTGCTACTAACAATTTGCCTTAGTTGTGCTAAAAAGGTATGTGAGGTATGTGCACAACATATGAAATTCAACCTGCTGCACGTTTTCTTATTTTATATAATGAAGTATTACTTTAAGTTTTTTTTCTGAATAGTTATTTGGGTTTTAAGTAATTTATGTAAAAAGAATTGTTTTTGTTAATTTATTTATATCTTTTATTTTTGTTAAATGTTTAATGTATTTTTTTCTATCAATTAAAAGGTGAATTTTTATTTGAGTTATGTAAAGATATAGAATGATATCTATTACAAGAGGTCTTAATGTGGCCTACAAAAAAATAAAAAAACATAAAAATTTAATAGGTGTTGCGTTATTTCCAAAACAAAAATTGTGAGTCCCGGGGACTCAGGGTGGGTAGATACGTGATTTTAATAGGGGTGGGTGATTGAGGGTTAAAGCAACTAAGAAATAATTTAAAAATAAAAATATGAAGATATAAAAACTGAAAATTAAAAACTTAAAAATGAAAAAAAAAATTACTAAACTTAACCCCTTTGAGACCACTGAGAAATTATGTCCCAAAGTGTTTATCCCTTTCTGGAAATTTGTACGATATATCCAATTTTTATGCAACAAAATTTTAATTTTCATTAAGTAGGCTGTGTTGTATCATTCTGTTTGAAAATATAAATCATAATAGCCGTGGCATTATGTGTTCTATCAAAAAAATCAATGAATTGTTTATAAAACTTAAAAAACCGAAACCAAAAATTCATGAATTTTTATTCCTTTGCGGACCATTGTACGATATATCGTACAAAATTGATGAAGCTGTTATTCTCAACCAAAATGATTTTTTTGAAATTTGTTTTGTATTTTATTGCTAAAATGTTCAATGAGAGTCAATATTTTGAAGGAACAATTTTTATTTCAAAAAATGTGGAAATTGACCGGAAAGGTTAATGCCACTCGAAACAATTATCCTTTTTTTATGACCCACGCAAATTATATATTCGAATTATATGTCAACGGATTAAAGATGATTTCAGAGTTCGTTTTCTAATCCCACCTTTCATAACATGGGAACATTTCTATTAAGAGATTTTGGTTTTAAAAATTTAACTGCATCCCGAAGGGCTTAAAATTACAAAACTATAAAATGAAAAATTTAAAACCAAAATTTAAAAATTCCATAAATCAAAAACTTAAAAAAAAAAATCAAAAAAAAACAATGCCAAATCCTGCAGAAAACCCCCAAAGAGTGAAATTGATACTCACCATCCCGTCTCAACTTGGTATCCCTGCAAAGTTAGTCAGACTTAGCAGAGCGACATTGCGGCCGGTAGCAACTCGACAACGGACTGTTATGGCCAGAACGTAAAGAACGTAAGTAAGTTACTTGTATTCCTTAAATACTCCAACACATTCGAATGTTCGTCTCGCACTTATCAAGAAATCCACTTCCTCTACATCACGTGTGGCATTTACATGTGCTATGGTTTTTGTTGTTGTTGTTGTCGTTGTTAATGCTGTTGACAGATTTGTGCATTGCTGCCTGTCCATAGCAGTCAAAACGACTGTCGAAAGCGCATAATTACCAGCAACAACAACAACAAAGCGAAACACAGGCAAGAAGCGAGAAAAATGCTGCTGGCAATTCATAGCTGACGCTGTTGTTATTGTTGTTATTGCTATTGTTAGTGTTATGGTGGTTGCTACTGTTGTTGTTGTTATTGTTGTTGTAATTTTTGTTGTTTTATTCTTATTACTCCGACATATGGCAGCTGGCAATGTTGGCCGTTTCCTCTTGTGTGTTTTTTTTTTTGTTTTTTCTTGTCAATTTGTTGTTGTTGTCGTTACTGTTGGTGGCTACTATCATTTGCCAATTCGCCGAATGACGCGCACTCGTCGCGCCGCCAGCAGCCGTTATCGATGTGCCGTTTATAAGGAAAAAACTAATGAAAAATCAGCTAAGAAAAAAACCACCAAAAGAGAACTAAAAAAAAAACTGCAGCGGAAGCAGCAGCAGCAGAAAAAAAGAAAGAAAAAAGGGCAAGCAATGCAGGCAGAATTAAATTAAATTGAATTAAATTAAATGAAAACTAAAATTCAAATGAGTTTTTGTGGCATTAACGAAGGCGAGCTTAAGCAGCTGACAGTTGGCCAAATGATTGCATGCCAATGCCGATGTTGTTGTTGTTGTTGTTGTTTGAATCAATGCCAGCTCGTTCGAAAGCGTGGAGCAAAGCGCCCTGGACGGTAGTGTAATGAAATAATCCAAATCGATTTCGCTTGCATTTTGACTGTTGCTGGTGGCAGCGGTGGCTGCCGCTGTTGTTGTCGTTGTTGTGTTGCTTGTTTGGTGCTGCTGCTGCGCTTGACAGTTGGCAATTTTGCTGATTGCTGCTGCTTACGCTTCGTTTGGATGCAAATTAGCTAGTTTTGCTGATGTGGCGCTCAAGATGCAGCAACCAACAGCCACCAGCGAACAGCAACCAACCAGCCCCACGGCAGCATTATGCCAACTGCAACGTTGCTGGCCGCGCCGCGCAATGCAAGAAATGCAAATTGATTGATTTATTTTGTAAATAAGACGAACGCGCTGCATAAGCAGCATTCCGACTGCAGTTTTTTCATAGTTTGAGGTTTTAATAAAATTTAGGGATCTCCGGTCGTTCCTGGAAGTTTGCGACGAATCGAAATGAGAAATTAATGTTAATTGCATGGCAACTAGTGGAAGACGAGATTCTGATTGCATATTTGACTTTTAATTAAAACGTGCAATGAAACAAGTTAAAGTAAAAAAATATAAAAATAAAATATCAAAAATACCAAAAAAAATCAAAAAAAAAACCTAATTTTAAATAAACAAAAAATGCATAAATAAAAAATATTAAAAATTAAAACTAAATAAAAAGAAATTAGTAAACAAAATTTTAAAACTTACATAAACATTAAAATTAACTTAAATTAAAACAATGAACTAAAAAAAAATTATAAAAGGAAAGATAAAAATTAAATTTAAAATTAACTAATTAATAACTAATAAAATAATAAAAATAAAATTAAATTAATAAATGAAAAAGTAAAAAATTTTAAAACTTATGTACGCGTTAAAACTTAATTAAATTAAAACAATGAACTGAAAAAACTTAAATTCAAAATTTAATTACAAATTAAAATAAGCTTAAATTTAAAACGTAAAATAAATAAATCAAATATTAAAAATTCAAAATTTTAAGTAAATATAAAAACTAAAAGTCGAAGTTAAATTAAATCAAACATTTCTTATTTAAGTAAAACATCAAAATAAATGGTTAAAACTGAAATTAAAATTAAAATAATTAATAATTTTAATTAATAATAAAAATTGATGAATAAAAATTAAAAAAAAACTAAAAAGTTAAAACTGAAATTAAAATTAAAATTATTAATAATTTTAATTAATGATAAAAAATGTTAATTAAAAAATTTGAAATAAAAAATGTCAAATGATTTATAAAAATTAAGAAAAAATAAGTAAATATAAAAATTAATACTAAAAAATGTAAGGCTTAAAGTTCAAAATTAAATAAATAAATAAAATAAAATCATTCATTAAAAACAAATATATTTTTTTCATTACAAATAAAAAACTTTAAGTTTAAAATCAAAATTAAAAAAAAACAAAGTAATTAAATAATGATAAAAAATTTAAACTACAACAAAAATCAAAAATTCAAATTTTAAAACAGGAAAAAAAATAAAAAATCTGAAGTTTATAGTTTAAACGAAACAATTAGAACTTAAACTAAAAAAATATAAACTAAAAACCATCTAAAAACGAAAAATCAATAAAATCTCAACATTAGGGGGTTTAAATTCCCAATCGAAAATTGCTTGTTATTGATTTAATAAAGTAATAAAAGTTTAAATTGAAAACAAAAAGTTAAAAGGTAAAAACTAAAAATAAAATCTACAAGTTCAAACTCAAAAATTAAAAACTACAAACTAAATCAAAACGCAAAAACAGTAAAACGTCAAAATTAAGAGCAGTTCATTTGTAGTTTTTGTTTAATTATTAGTAATTTTTAATTTAAATTCTTAATTTTAAATTTTTCCGGTTTAATTTAGATTGTAATTTTATTTTTAAGTTTTAATTGAAAGTTTAAATTAAAAATTAATATACAAAATTAATACAAATTGTTAAGTTTTCAACTCAACTTCAGATTTTTACTTTTTATTTTTATTTGTATAATTTTAATTTTTATATTTTTAATATTTTTAATTTTTTAATTTTAATATTTTTAATTTTGATTTTTAACTTTTTGGTTTTTACAAACTTTTACAAAATTAATACAAATTGTTAAGTTTTCTTCTCAACTTCAGATTTATGCTTTTTATTTTTATTTGTTTAATTTTAATTTGTAGATTTTAAAAAAAAATTTTTATTTTTAATTTTTTTAACTTTAATATTTTTAATTTTTATTTTTCACTTTTTGTTTTAATTTTTTAATCATGGAATTTATTTGTGTATACTGAAATATTCGTTTTTTGGATTCAGTTTTTAATTTAAAAAAAATTTAAATATTTTAGTTTTCAGTTTCATTTCGTTTACGTTTTATTTGCAGTTCTCGATAACTATTCAGTCATTTTGAATTTCTAATTTTAATTCTATATTTACAAGGTGCACTATTTTTAGGGTTTAATTTTGTTTGTAGCATGTAAATTATTATTTTTAATTTAAAGTTCAAACTTAAAAATAAAAAATAAATACAAATTGTTTTGTTTCTCAATTTCAGATTTTCACTTTTAATTTTTATAATTTTGTGTTGGTTTTTAATTTAAAAACTTGAATTTTTTATTTTTTTTTTTTAGTACTTAATTTTCATAAATTTTTTTTTTAGTTTTGGTAGGCATTCAGTTTTTGTTTTTTCATAAAAAAAAATGTTTAGTTGAATTGATGTTCAATTTATAATTTTTAACTTAACTGACCTTAACGTTACATTATTTTTGTGCGATAATGATTTTTTTTTTAATTTTTATTTATGCAATTAAAATTTTGTTTTTCTTATATTGAAATATATGTATATAGTTGTGCATTAAAAGACTTGCTTTTTGAATTGACGTTCAAGTTTTAAAAATTAAAAACTAAACTAACTTTTACTTCAAATTTGTAATCATTATTTTTGTATATTAATTTATTTTTTATTTTTTAATTTTGAATTTAAAATGTTGTTTATTTTAAAATTTTGATAATTAAGTTTAAATAAAAAAAATCAAATTTGTATTCATTATTTTTGTATATTAATTAATTTTTTTCTTTTTTAATTTTGCATTAAAAATTTTGTTTATTTTAAAATTTTGATGATTAAGTTTAAATAAAAAAAATTTTTGATTGAATTGATGTTAAATTTTTAAGTTTTAATTTAAATAACTTTAACTTTACATATTTAATCATTATTTTTTTATATTAAATTATTTTTTTTCTTTTTTAATGTCATTAAAAATTGTTTTTCATTTTCAAATTGTAATATTTAGGTTTCAATTAAAAACACAAATTTTTGTAGTTTAATTTTTAGTTATTAAATGTATGTTTTTGTATTTGGAATACTTAATATTATTATTTCAATTTTTATACGTGCTTTTTGTGTTTTTGAGTATGTTGGTGAGTTAGATGTTTCTTTTTTTATATTTAATTTTATGTTTACTTATCTTTAATATTAAATTAATTTTTAATCTTAATTTAGTTAAATTTTTAATTTGAATTAAATTTAATTTTTACGGCCGGTTACGGCCTGCGCAAAAGTTTTCCCCAGGCAACGCTGCATTTGAATTACCTTTTTTTATTTAATTAATTTGAGTTAATTTTTAGTCACAAATTGTATTGAATCTATTTTTTTAAATTTCATAAATTTGATATTTTTAAAATTTGTTATTTGTATTTTTTTTAATTTTTTACTTTTTATTTATTTTTAATTTTTATATTTTCCGTTTATATTTTAACCTGTTTTGTTTGAACATTTAATTAGCTAACCAAAAACATTTTTAATTTTCCTATACCAATCAATTTTAATTAGAATTTGTCCATTTAAGCATTTTTCAGCAAACGTTCTTTTTCTTCTGTATCGCAGCAGTGTTATTTACACGAATGATTAAAATAAAAATATTTCCAATATTATAACAACAACAACAAATTTGCCATGTGCTGCCACTGGTCGAAGGATAAAAGGGGTTAACGCTAACGATTTGCAATGCAAATGCGATTTTACTTGCTGGCCAAACCTTTTGCGCACAACACCAAAACAAATACAAATAATGTGAAATAACTGACTGGACTGGCGCACAAACGTCAAATATTGCAAACGCCCCTCAGCGCTCTGCAGCGGACGGCGAAAATTCAAATAAGCCACATCATTAATTGTCTTCATCCGTTTTGTGAGTCGCGCACAGACAGGCGTCTTGTCTTCTCGTCGCTTCACTTTCTGCGTTTCGTTCTTCACTTTGTCTGTTAAGATGAAATGTTCCACTCATATCGACAAAGCGACAAAATATTGCCAACATCATTATTCTGAATCCTTCAGAAATTTTATGCTAATCAGCACAAATTTGCTTTTGCAGCGCCCGCGCGCGCCTAAATCTATGCTATGCTTTGCCCGCGTCCATTTGTGTCTGTAATAAAGGGTTAAAATTGGACTTGAAGCAGCGTTCGGCATTGCCAATTGATTTGCATTTCTTCGGCTATCGAAAGGACACGCGAAGACGTCGCGGTCGCCTCTTTGCATCGTTGTCGCTGCGACATTGTCATTTGACGTTAGGTGCGTCGTCAATGTGGCCCAACAATTTTGCGGTATAATTAATGCATTTTAATTATGACGCCCTTCAACAACAACAACAACAATAACCAAAGCATTCAGCACCACAAAAACGCCAACACATCGAGTAATTGTCATTTTCGGCCGCTTTGAGTCGCCGGCTTTGCCTGTTTAAGGGTTCATTTGCACGTCCCGTTATGGGTTATGGCATTCGGCTGACATCGCACAGCACTCACCATTCAACCATCCAACCATCGGTCCGTTTGATTCCGCCAACTGGTGCACGCTGACAAAACCTCTTTGATTCTATGCTAATTTCTTGTATTTAATTTGCACGCTTATTTGTTGTTGGCATTGTGGTTTGTTGGACACTATCGTTGTTGTTGCTGGCAGCTGTTTCACGCGCCTATACGCGGAATTTAATTTTTTAATTTCACTCTCCTTCTCTCTGGTCGAAATGTGAAATGAAATGCCGCTTTCAAGGCGTTACGCTGTTTTGGTCCAATTTACAAAGCCTAAAAGTATGCCATTAATTAAGTCAAGATTGTAATTTAGCAAATTATTTTAGAGAAAAACGATGTTGTGTACATTGAGGAAAACATAAATAAAAATTGACTGAAAAAGTAAAGAAAAAGGGGGAAAAATATTCCATGCAGTTGGGTTCAAGTGGGGCAAGTCGGGGGTTTCTTCAAGCATTCAAATATCGCGAATGATTACACAGCACAACAAAAAAACACTTTTTTTCTGTTGCATGGAGTTTTTCTAATGTTTCTTACTAATTTGGGTGCGCTGATTTCGAATCTATCCTCAGATTTTTTCTAGCAGCTCTAGTTAGTGAGATATAGGTGCCGTGTCATTTTTTCAGTTTTTCCTCTACTTTTTCCATATTTTTGATCGTAATTTCTAAACCAAAAACCCGATTGACATGATTTTCAGCTTATCGCATTAACAACACTGCACCGCTTCTTTTCCGATGCAACTTATTTTTCTAAGTTTTTAAAATTCGGCGGTAATTGGACCTAAAAGTCGGAAAAATTTTTGGAATTTTTAAGCGTTTTCTTTGATGGTCAAAAACATACACAATTTTCGTAAGTCAATTAACGAGTTAGGTGTATAATGAAAGCCGACACATCAAGCAATACAACAGAGCCAAATTATTTGGCGGTATACACATTCACATCGAAATAATAGCAAAAATGTACTATAGCCATTTTTATCACTTTTCATACTTTTTCCTTAAAAAAATAGGAGCCTCAAAATATGCAACATTTTTAATTTTTTTTGTTTCGAGCAATTCAAAATTTTTTTTGGGTTTTTGGTTGTATTTCAGACTATAAATGGAACATATAAAAGAACATATTTTGAGGCCCCTAATTTTTTAAGGAATAAGTATGAAAAATGATGAAAATGGCTATGGTACATTTTTGCTATTATTTCAATGCGAATGTGTGTTCCGCCAAATAATTTGGCTGTGTTGTATTGCTTGATGTTTCTTCTTAAGATATTCATATACTTCGTAACTTGATTTATGAAACATCTGTACAATTTTCGCCATCAGAAAAAACGCCCTGAAATTCAATATTTTCCTACTTTGAAACCTTATTACAACGCCAGTTTAGAACGCAAAAAATTTACTAATGTCAGAAAAGATGACGTGAGATGGTTTTAGTGCAACTATATAAAAATCATGTCGATAGGATTATTCGTTCAGAAATTACAGTCGAAAACGAGAAAAAGCCGAGGAAAATTCGAAAAATGGGCACGCCCATTTTTTGCGAAAACTACAGCTGTTACATAAAAACGGAGTATGGTTTTGAAAACAGCGTGGAAAAACGATCCAGATTCATGTAAAAAACTCCATGCAACAACAGATATGCTGTTGTGCAGTGTTATGTTTTTATGACGGGAGATTTATGTATAAGATATATATAAAGAGAGTATATGTGTCAGATATATATGTATAAGTATGTGTGTATGTAATTTTCCTTTATATGTATTGATTTCTATTTAATTTTTACTTTTTGAAGTTTGGTCCATTACATTTGGCATAAGGACGAATCTTTCATCATAGATGAGCGAATATTTGTTCTAAGTAGATGTCACAAATGAATTTATGAACTCCTGACTGGTAATTCAATGATTTAATTGCCAAATTAGTAATGTCAAAATACACGAAAAACTACGCAGGTGAATGTCAACAAGGTAGATAAGTATTTGGGTTTATGATAAAGCTGTTTACTTCGGTTGTAGTTGGCCCTCTGTGATATCTCAGTATGTATTGACCTCAAAAATCGGGTCACCCTGATCGAATGTTTGAGGGAAACCAATTCCGTTTCTTATGAACCAAACCAAGTCATGCACAAGCTTATGTCAAACTTGTTGGTTTAGTATTCCTGAGTAGCTGGTCTCCATCAGAATAATGCATCAAAGTGATGAAATTAAGCACACCGTCCTTCTCATCAAAAAAACATCAACTTACATGACTTCTATTGTCATTAGCGGGAACCGAGTGTGTACCTGAGTACCGAGTACCTGAGTGTGTCTACCATAGACCCAATGTGATGTGTGATCCAGTCATTTATTCCATAGAAAACATTCAAAAGATGACTGTCTCATAATTTAACACTTTTAATGTTTAACACTTTTGACCTATTAACACTTGTTGTGACCAACTGAAGATGGCGCGCGAATTATGTATACTCTTCTGTATACTCAACCAATCTTTCCGGACCTCCCAAGGCTTAAGAAGGCGATGACCTTACATAGCTGGGGTTTGTTTAGGTCGAGGCACAGAGAGCTGAAATCTTCTAGGAAGATCTTAATCCCGAGTGTCAAACCAGTATTATGAGCTAATAATTGTTTTCTTTAGTCTTTTTTCCCCTTGTTCACTCCTCTCGGAACCACAGGGCCTCCACAAGACATTGGACTTTTGTTGGTTACGTTAATCGGTTATGTTTTTCTGCCAGGGTAGGTGACTGGCCTACCGCAGGTAGTCCTAAGTGATGGGGCTGCCATCTAACGTCGCTAACGAACGTCGCCTCCGTTATTTTCGAGCTACCGCTTGTAGCGCCATCTGTTGTGTGAGGAGGTTACAGCAGAATGGTTGGGGACCTCGCTAGATCAATTTGGTGCGCTATTTTTCGCATCTGTCCGGTTCCCCTTGCAGACGTCACTAATGCACCATGTAGCTGTAAATATGTTTTTCAGGGCTCATACTACAAACACGTCCACGGATTCAGTGGAAACTACCCATCGGTAATTAGTTGGCCATCACTGCACGAAATCTTCCCGTAAACAATTCTATCAAAGCAACCTGGAGTTTTGCCATGAACGTCAATGGAAGAACCCCTGATTGCTTGGTTCAACTCGTACATTACAAAAACCTTGTAGAATCACAACCAAAGTGTGTCTCATACCCCACCCCACATCAATATTGATTTAAAATTCTTATCACTCGCACCTTCATGCATTTATTCTTCTTCATTACATAACGAACGTAAACACATTACATGCTAACTGGAATATTTCGCTTCAACGCTTTGCTTCAAAATTCAATAATTTATGAAAAACAATTTCAATTTTTTTTACAACTAGAAACCTGGACAACTATGCGCTGAGCGCTTCTAGTCCTTCTTCTGCATGTAGCGCACGAGATCGATGAGACGTTTCGCGTAGCCCCACTCGTTGTCGTACCACGCCACCAGCTTCACGAAGCGGTCGTTGAGCGCAATGCCCGCCTTGGCGTCGAAAATGCACGAGTGCGGGTCGCCGTTGAAGTCGCTGGAGACCACCTCGTCCTCGGTGTAGGACATGATGCCCTTCATGGAGCCGGCCGCGGCCTCTTGTATCTTCTTCTTGATGGCCTCGTAGGGCGTGGGTCGGCCCAAGCGCAGCGTCAGATCCACCACGGACACATTGGCGACGGGCACGCGGAACGCCAGGCCGGTCAGTTTGCCGTTCATCGATGGTATCACCTTGCCGACGGCCTTGGCGGCACCGGTCTGTGCCGGTATGACATTCTGCGCGGCGCCGCGTCCGTCGCGCCACAGCTTGCCGGACGGGCCGTCCTGTATCTTCTGCGTGGCGGTGTACGCGTGCACAGTGGTCATCAGGCCCTCGATGATCTCGAAGTGCTCGTGTATGACTTTGACCAGCGGCGCCAGGCAGTTGGTGGTGCAGGAGGCGTTCGACACGACGCGCATCTCGCGATTGTAGCTCTCCAAGTTGACGCCGCACACCAGCATCGGCGCGTCCACCGACGGTGCCGATATGACGACCTTGCGTGCGCCGCCCGTAAAGTGCGCCGACGCCTTCTCGACGGTCGTAAAGACGCCCGTACACTCGATGATGTACTCGGCGCCGACGTTCGCCCACTGGATGTTGTTGGGATCCTTCTCGTTGAACACCTGTATGCGAACGTTGTTGATGATGATGCCGTCCTCCTCGGCGAACACTTCGCCCTTGAAGCGGCCATGGTTCGAGTCGTACATGAACAGGTACGCCATGTACTGCGGCGTCAAATACGGATCGTTGATGGCCACCACCGAGGCGCAGTCGTCGATGGCGTGACGCAACGTCAAACGGCCGATGCGGCCGAAACCGTTTATACCAATGCGGGACATTTCTCTTCGTTTCCTTTATGCGCAAAAATTTTCAATTCACTGTATTTTTTTTTGTATTTTTGCAAAAACAAAAAATTCACAATTTCTTTTCAATTCACTTTCAATTTGATTTCGATTTGAAGTTTTTTTACGTTTTCAATTTGAGTGCTGTTGCAAAGAATGAAAATTCAAAATTGGTTTTTAATGTAAAGTGATTGAAATGTCGATTGCTTGAGCGGCCAAAAATCGGTGAACAATGTAAATTACATGAAATGCAACTGTCGAATGATGCGGAAGTTATGATGAGACTATGTTTTTTTGGTGTGGGCTATGGGTAGGTTTGACTAAAGTATGATGTAGCTAAATGAGGTTAAATTAAATTAAGTGAGGTTAAGTTTAGTTCTCAAAGATGACTGCATGGAAGAAACTCAGCAACCTAACGCAAGGAAGGAATAATAAAGTTTTCTATTGCACCTAAGGAGGTCCGTCAAGAGGTTGAAGTGCACCCTGGGACCAATGCGAAGTTCTCTCTTGTGGATATATGTAAACAATGGGCTGCATTGACTTCTAAATGGAACTCAATCTAACATACTTTTCTCAATCTAAGCTAACACGATACAACTTTAGTTAATTAATATTATGTTATATAAGGTTAGGTAGGGTTAAGTTGCATAAGTTAGGTTAGTTTGAATTAGGTTTAGTTTCATTACTGTTAGTTTACTCCGGCGAACATAAAGAAATAGAAGTAGTTCGTACACTTCTCAACCTAACATAATCGGAGATATCCTTAGTTAGTTCACATTTAATTGAATTGAATTTGATTAGGTAACATAAGTTAGGTTAGTTTGAATAAGCTTTGGATTAAGCTTACTCAGGCGAACATAAGAGAGAAAGAAGAAGTCCGTACACTTCTCAACCTAACATAATCTGAGTTATCTTAGGTTAGTTCATATTAAGTCAAAGGGTTGTTTAAGTAACAGAAGTTAGGTTAGTTTGAATAAGTTTTAGTTACGTAAGGTTAAGAATAGTTTGCAAATCCGTACCCTTGTCGACCTATTAGAACCCAAGGCCACATAAGATAGTTTATGCTTGGTTACATAAGGTTAAGTAGAGTTAAAGGACATAAGTTAGGTTAGTTTGAATTAGATTTAGTTACGTTAGATTAAGTCTTTTAAGGCCAAGAAAAGAAAAGAAGTATACATTAATACCGTTCTCAACCTCACACTATCCAAGACAACTTAGGTTAGTAGACATTAAGTCAGATAGAATTGGATGTAGGTAAGTCACATAAGTTAGGTTAGTTCAAATTCGTTTAAGTTTTGTTAAGACTAGTCAGGCAAAAATAAGACAGGAAGTAGAAGTCCGTACATTTTTCAATCTAACACAATCCGAGACAGTGGCGGATTTAGGCGGAGTTTTGGGGGTTGAAACCCCGGCCCGGATTATTAGGGTCGACTTTAAAACTACATAAATATTTATGAATATTAAAGAATTTCTGTTTGAAACCCTCACCCCCAAAATATGTCAAGTTTTTTAAATTAGATTAGTTCACTTCGAACCTAATTGAAACAGAGGCGAAGACAATAAAAATAAAATCAAATTAACAGAAACAATATTAATTATATTAAATTTAATACGGTAGTAATTTTAGTTTCAAATGCTAACAAAAAGTTTGTTAAATACTCTCGTTCAAATATTTAGTATCTAAAAATTTTGTATTTAATTCTAAATTAAAATTTCACTATTTTGTAATTTAATATGCGCCTAAATCTATGTCACACATTTTGCATATTTACCTCCTTGCAACGTTCAATTTGCATTCCAGTCACGTTCAGCATAAATTGGCAACAGAACCAATACAACCTGCTGGCTTCTTCCCTCCTATTTTCTTTTTCCTTTAACTTTCTTTCAACGACACACATGATTATGAATTTATTCAGCTAAGATCACGCATGATTTAGCATACTTTCACCTACAACATGCAGAACCTTGAGAAATATTGAAATCGTTTATAAGAAAAAAAATGGAAACTAAGAAGGCAAAGAGAATGGTTTTATCCGAGAACTTAGTTCATGTAGTGTAATGTTGAAGTCCTCATTTTCTATAAAAATAAATACTAAAAGAGCTCTTTGTAAAAAGAATCATGATTGCCAAGAAAATATCTTTCATTCTAAACAATTATGTAATATTAAAAAAATACTGATGACAAAATCTTCATTATTATTGTCTTTTTCCGTCCATTTCAATTTATTAATGAACTCCACGACAAATATATAAATTTTTTTACCCTCTATTTCTTACTCCAATTTGCTATTTAACTTCAACTTATCCAAAAGTTCATCGTCCTCCTAATTTCATCTGTTTCCTAACTTCGGTTGGTTTCCCAATTTCATCTTCTACTTAAAGCAATTTTCTTTCAAACTTATTCTCTTTCCAATTTTCACCTTTTTCCAACTTTATGTTTATCCATTTCGTACCCTTTGCTAGCTTTGTAACTTTACCTTCCTCCCAGGTTCATCTTATTCCCAACTCTATTTTTTTCAACTTAATTTTCTACCGAACTTGACCTTTTCCAACTTCATCTTCTTCCGAAAATCACTTCTTACCGAATTCATCTTGCTTTTAACTTTATTTTTTATCTAACTTCGTCTTCTACCCAACTTCAAGTTTCTCTCAATTTAATATGCTTGCTACATTCATCTTTTTCCCAACTTCATCTTCAACCTGACTTCATCTTC
Source organism: Melieria crassipennis (assembly GCA_963668005.1). NCBI lineage: Eukaryota > Metazoa > Arthropoda > Insecta > Diptera > Ulidiidae > Melieria > Melieria crassipennis. The sequence continues at coordinate 10,338,884 of OY764963.1, forward strand.
TTAAAAACTCAATCTTCACCTTCTCCAACTTCATCTTCTTCTTGCGAAAATCACTTCTTCCCGAATTCATCTTCCTTTTAACTTAATTTCCTATATAACTTCATCTTCTACCCAACTTCAAATTTCTCTCAATTTCATCTGCTTGCTACATTCATCTTTTTCCCAACTTCATCTTTTACCTAACTTAATCTTCTTAAAACTCAATCTTCTTTCTATTTTCATCTTATTTTCAACTTCTTCCCAAGTTCATCTCATTCAGAACTTTATCTTTTTCTCAACTTATTTTTCTATCCAACTTTCTCTATCCAACTTTCTTTCTATTTCCATCTTCTTCCCAATTTTATCTCATTCACAACTTTACCTTTTCTCAACTTAATTGTCTATCCAACTTCGCCCTCTTCAACTCCATCTTCTTCTTAATTTTATCTGCTTTCTTAATTTCTTTTTTTCCCAACCTCATCTTCAACCTGACTTCATCTTCTTAAAAACTCATTCTTCTTTCTATTTTCATCTTCTTTTCAACTTCTTCCCAAGTTCATCTCATTCACAACTTAATCTTTTTCTCAACTTAATTTTCTATCCAACCTCGCCCTCTTCAACTTCATCTTCTTCTTAATTTTATCTGCTTCCTAAATTCATCCTTTTCCCAACTTCATCTTCAAACTGACTTCATCTTCTTAAAAACTCCTTTTTCTTTTAATTTTCACCATTTTCCAACGTCATCTTTTTCGAAAGTGTTACTAGCTTTGTAACTTAACATTCCTTTCAATTAAATCATATTTCTAACTCCATCTTTTTCTCAACGACATCTCCTTTCCAATATAATTTTCTTTCCAAATTTACCTTCAATGCTGTGTTTAACTTTTTCAACCATTTTTTTTTAGTCTTAGCAGCTTTATTTGGTTTCTTACTTCGCTTTTTCGTTGTTATTCTAGAACCTTCCCCATATCATATTTTTTTCTCGTAATAGTTGCATCCATTTAAATTGAGTTGTCACAAAAAGGCAGTAACCCAAATAATCAACTTGCAAATTATGACAACACCAAAAAAAAGAATGTCATCCTAAAAATATACTACGCCACAAATGAACTCTCGAATTGCGTCAGCACGTAGTTAAATATTCAAATTATGCTCGAAATTAAGCATGACGCGAGATAATAACGAATACGAAATTCAACAACAACAAAAACAACAACAACAACAACAACAACCACAATAGCAGCAGCCAAAAAATTAGAGCAACGTTAGAACGATGCCGCGACGATGAATGTATTTGGGGCAAAAGGCGGCAAAAACGTAATTGCATACTTTCAGGCGAATAAATTGCAAAACCTCCGGTGCACGCACATCGAAACGCTCGCGCTGAGAGCGAGCAGCGTTGCAGCGCGATGTGGCGCATAAACTTTGCACTTAAATTAACCTCTAACCCCATTTGTGTGCGGCAAATGCACTGCCACAACGCGGCTGAGTGATGCTGACGCTGGAGCAAACGTGGACGAGGAGGAGGAGGAGGTGGAGGAAGAGGTTGGTGGCGCCAATGGTTATGGTCATGATGACGTTGTTGGCCGCAAACTGATGATATAGGTACTTGTTGTTGAGTTGTTTCACACACACACACACACATACTCAAACACTATCACTCACACACACACACACATAAATAAGTACACATGCGCAGCGTCAAGTGATGTTGAAAATACCAAAGGACACGACCGCGAACTGAAAATTGCAACATTTGCCCTCTGCATTTTAGTAGTTTTTGTTGTTTTTGTTATTTCTTGCATACTGCGTGCGCATCGCAGCGTTGTTGTCATTATGCCACACGGTGTTCTTATTTGCACGAATTTCATTTTAGAAAATTAACAGCAATTAAAGCGAGGCGCTAGCAACGAGCGCGTCCCTGTATGGCTGCGCTGTGTGTGCGTTGTCCTGCGCATCCTTGCAACAGCAACAACAACGACCGTTGCAAACCCGACTGTAGCGGCGCTTCCACCTTTTGCTTGCTGGCGCTTTGCTCGTTGTTGGCAAAGATGGCACCGTGTTGGCTGTTGCTGCAAATTTGAAATTAGTTGCCAGTTGCTGGTGCACCTGACTGGCACATCCGCCGCCGTGCGCCAGTAGGTCAGATGGCTGGCAATTAGGCAGCGAGCGCACTTGCCACAGGACAACGCTACGTCCGCCAGCAACAGCAACAACAGCAACACTGTGAGTTTGGCTGCTTCTTCAGCCACTCCAGGCGCGGCTAATTGTGCGGCCATTCGCTGTGACTGTTCGCGTCCCGCTGTCCCGCCGCAACGTAATGCAAATTATACGAAAATTTAATAAGAAGCTGCCGGCGCATTGCCAATTAACAAGCGGCAAGTGGGCAAATGGGCAAATGGGCAAATGGCACTGATGATTTACTTAAGTGCCGCCTTGGCCGACAGGCAGCTGCGGGCACAATGCGAGGACATAGTTTTGGACTAGAATTGATGAGGTTACGAGCCGGAGACTAGATTATGTCAGAAGAAGAAGAAGAGATACGGTTGGAGTAGCATATAAAGCTAATAAAGGGTCTGAGGTGCATGAAGTCGTCGAGAAGATAAAATTGGGAAGATGATAAAATTAGATAGAAAATGAAGGTGGGAAGTTGGGAAGAAGATGAATTTGGAAAAACATGAAGTTGGTAAGAAGATGATTTTGAGAAAAATATAAAATTGGAAAGAAGATGAAAATAAAAAAAGAAGATGATTTGGAAAAAACATGAAATTGGAAAGAAGATGAGTTTCGGGAAAAATATAAAATTGTAAAAGAGATGAATATGAAAAAAGAAAATGATTTGGAAAAAACATGAAATTAATATAGAAAGAAGATGAATATGAAAAAAGAAGATGATTTGAAAAAAACTTAAAGTTGGGGAGAAGATGATTTTGGAAAAAATATAAAATTGGAAAGAAGATGAATATGAAAAAAGAAGATGTTTTGGAAAAAACATGAAATTGGAAAGAAGATGAATATGAAAAAAGAAGATGTTTTGGAAAAAACATGAAATTTTAAAGAAAATGAGTTTGGGAAAAATATAAAATTGGAAAGAAGATGAATATGAAAAAAGAAGATGTTTTGGAAAAAACATGAAATTGGAAAGAAGATGAGTTTGGGAAAAATATAAAATTTTAAAGAGATGAATATGAAAAAAGAAAATGATTTGGAAAAAACATGAAATTAATATAGAAAGAAGATGAATATGAAAAAAGAAGATGATTTGAAAAAAACTTAAAGTTGGGGAGAAGATCATTTTGGGAAAAATATAAAATTGGAAAGAAGATGAATATGAAAAAAGAAGATGTTTTGGAAAAAACATGAAATTGGAAAGAAGATGAATATGAAAAAAGAAGATGTTTTGGAAAAAACATGAAATTGGAAAGAAAATGAGTTTGGGAAAAACATTAAATTGGAAAGAAGATGAATATGAAAAAAGAAGATGATTTGGAAAAAACATGAAATTGGAAAGAAGATGAGTTTTGGAAAAATATAAAATTGGAAAGAAGATGAATATGAAAAAGGAGATGTTTTGGAAAAAACATGAAACTGGAAAGAAGATGAATATGAAAAAAGAAGATGATTTGGAAAAAACATGAAATTGGAAAGAAGATGAGTTTGGGAAAAATATAAAATTGGAAAAGAGATGAATATGAAAAAAAGGTGAATTTGAAAAAAGTTTAACTTGGAAAAAAGATGAATTTGAAAAAAGTTTAACTTGGGAAAATGTTAAAGTTACAAGGCTAGTAAATGGTTCAAAATCGGTGGCGCAGGCAAGGGAGAGTTTGTGGTTCACAATCCCAACGATTTTAGGTGACGGTTTTCAATTATATTTGCCTCATGATGTTGGAAAAGAGATACAAATTGGAAGAAGAATAAGCTTGGAAGAATATGAAGTTAGTAGAAAATGAAGTTGGGAAATAAATACAGTTCGAAAGCAAATGAAATAAGATGGAAGATGAAGTTGAGAAAAAGGTGAAGCTGGGTAGAAATTGAAGTTGAGATGATGACTTTAGAAACAAAGATGATTTTGGGATCAAGATGAAGTTTGGACAAAGATAAAGTTGTAAAAAGATGTACTTGAAAAGAAGGTAAAGAGACAAAACTTGTAAAGGTTTCAAAATGAAGGAAGATGAAGTTGAAAATAAGACGAAAATAGAAAGAAGAATGAGTTTTTAAGAAGATGAAGTCAGGTTGAAGATGAAGCTGGGGAAAAGAATGAATTTAGGAAGTAGATAAAATTAAGAAGAAGATGGAGTTGAAGAGGGCGAAGTTGGATAGAAAATTAAGTTGAGAAAAAGATAAAGTTGTGAATGAGATGAACTTGGGAAGAAGTTGAAAAGATGATGAAAATAGAAAGAAGAATGAGTTTTAAAAAGATGAAGTTAGGTAAAAGATGAAGTGGGGAAAAGGATGAATGTAGGAAGCAGATAAAATTAAGAAGAAGATGGAGTTGAAGAGGGCAAAGTTGGATAGAAAGTTAAGTTGAGAAAAAGATAAAGTTGTGAATGAGATAAAATTGGGAAGAAGTTGAAAAGAAGATGAAAATAGAAAGAAAATTGAGTTTTTAAGAAGATAAAGTTAGGTTAAAGATGAAGTTGGGAAAAAGATGAATGTAGGAAGCAGATGAAATTGAGAGAAACTTGAAGTTGGGTAGAAGAGGAAGTTAGATACGAAATTAAGTTAAAAGGAAAATGAATTCGGGAAGAAGTGATTTTCGGAAGAAGATGAAGTTGGAGAATGTGAAGTTGGATAGAAAATTAAGTGGAGAAAAATAGAGTTGGGAATAAGATGAACTTGGGAAGATGATTGATAAACATAAAGTTGGAAAAAGGTAAAAATTTGAAGAAGAATAAGTTTGGAAGAAAATTACAATAGGTAGAAGATGAAGTTGAGGAAACAGACAAAGTTAGGAAACAGATGACATTAGGAGGAAGATGAAGTTAGCAAGAAGATGAAGTTAGGTAGAAAATTAAGTTGAAAGAAGATAAATTTGGCAAGAAAATGATATTGGAAAGAAGATGTAGTTAACAAAAAGATGAAGTCAGAGACACGATTAACTTGGAAGGAAGGTTAAATTACAAAGCTAGGAACGGTTGCGAAATGGAGAAAGATGAAGTTGGAAAGAAGGAGCAAATGGAAAATTATGAGTTTTTATGAAGATGAAGTTGATGAAAAGATAAATGTTGGAAGAAGAAGAAGTTTTGAAGAAATTTACGATAGGTAGACGATGAAGTTGGGGAAACAGAGAAAGTTATGAAACAGATGAAATAAGGCGGAGATGAACTGGGGGAGAAGTTGAAGTTAGGTAAAGAAAGTTAAGATACTAAAACATCAATTTGCAATATGAAGTGCCACTATAATCTGTACTAAAGTATCGATTAATGGCACTAATTAGTACCAGCTTTCCTCTTTTACACTCCAAAGTTCCACAAACAAATTTTACTAAAAACAAAAAACTTGAAGCAAAAAGAACACTGCCTACATCGACGCTTTTGAGCCGCACTCGTATCTCACACACAAAATATCCACCTGCCGCGCTGCCTTTAAGCCAGTGGGGAAGGCTGTTCCCGCTCCGACTTTCGCCACATTTATTTCTTTTGTAGCTTAACCAGCCGATTGCGCTGACTCCCTCTGCTGCAGCTGCGCCTCCACTGCCCACTGCCAGCCGGCACAAACGTGCACAGCAATTGACCATTGTTGCTGTCTCTGGCACCGCAACGTCGCATCGGCTGCGTCGGCGATTGAGTGCGCCGCAAAAAATCAGTCTAGAAAACGAGCGACACATATGGAGCGTGAGTACAGCGCTTCCTTTCTGCATGCATCTGTGTGTGTGTGTGTGTGCATGTATTAATGCGTGTGCAGCCTATTCAAATTTTTTGGCAACAAGCAAACGACACACAAAACAACCGAACGCCAACGAGAAAAAGAAGTAAACATTTGCAATACAAAAAGGAATTTTTTGTCGTTTATTTGACAGCCGCCAACGTGGCTCGAGCGCGCTGACCAGTGCAGGCAAATGATGCCACCTGACGCGGCCAATGGCGACACGTACGGACACACGCACGCACTCGTCTGCCGCTGACGCTGATGATGATGATTATGGCGCGCGTTGAAAACTCATTTCATCGCCCGCCCTCCTCTCGCCCCACGCCGTGCAGCATTTCCTATTTTTTGTCTCAACAGCCATTGGCGCTGCCTTTGACTTGCGCGTCCCCGTCAGTCGCAGCAGCGCTTTGGCATCGCACTGTCCAGTGTCCACTTCAGGCGCAGCTCCAGCTCCAACTCCAACTCCAACTCCAGCTGCAGCTTTAGCACTCTTAACAACGCATTCCCAAGTGTGCGCTGGACATGCATCATACGTATATATATTTGTTTTTATTTGATTTTATTGTTGTTGTTGTTGAATTTTTTTCAGTATTGGCGCTGCTGCGTTCGTCCGCCAGCTTCCTCAATCATGCAAAAAATCCATTGTACCCGTTGCCCGTTGCCCATTGCCCGCTTGCCGCTGTTGTTACCACCGCACCGCTGGTGCCGTCACCTTTGTGCGCCGCCATTGCGCCGAAAGTTTGTTTTGTGTTTTGTTAATTTGTTGTTGTTTTATTGGATACTTTTTGCCGTTTGTTTTTTGGTTACTTTACATTCGCGAATTTTCATTTCGATTTGTGTTGGTCGCCAAAGTTTTCGTATGAGTCGTGTGTCGAAATCGGCCCAGTAGGGAAAAATTAAAAAGTGAATGAGTGATTAGAGCTGCCAGATGGTTGGGTGAAGGTTACCAAATCGATTAGTTAAAACTAAAATGCATTTATTTTTTGGAAAAGTCTTTTTGCATTTATTTTTCATTCTACACTTCTTAAGTAGAAAACAACCTTGTGACAAAATTTTTAAGCAATAGTTGATGCTCGTTTGACTGTTCAGTAGGGAAAAATTAAAAAGTGAATGAGTGATTAGAGTTTCCAAATTGTTGGGTTAAGGTTACCAAATCGATTAGTTAAAACTAAAATGCATTTATTTTGTCGAAAAAGCACTTTTTTTTTGATAAATTTTTCATTCTTAACTTTTGAAGTAGAAAACAACTTTGTGAGAAAAAATTAAAGGTAATGGTTGATGCCTGTTTGACTGCCCAGTAGGGAAAAATTGAAAAGGGAATTAGTGATTAGAGTTGCCAGATGGTTGGGTTAAGCTTACTAAATCGATTCGTCAAAACTAAAATGCATTTATTTTGCCGAAAAAGTACTTTTTACATATATTTTTCATTCTAAACTTTTGAAGTAGGAAACAACTTTGTGAGAAAAAATTAAAGGTAATGGTTGATGACCGTTTGATTGCCCAGTAAGAAAAATTTAAAAGTGAATAAGTGACTAAAGTTGCCAGATAGTTAGGTTAAGGTTGCCAAATCGATCAGTTGAACCTAAAATGCATTTATATTTCCGAAGAAGAACTTTTTACATAAATTTTTCATTCTGAACTTTTGAAGTGGAAAACAACTTTGTGATAAAAAATTAGAGTTAGTGGTTGATGCCTGTTTGACTGCCCAGTATGGAAAAATTGAAAAGGGAATTAGTGATTAGAGTTGCCAGATGATTGGGTTAAGCTTACTAAATCGATTCGTCAAAACTAAAATGCATTTATTTTGTCGAAAAAGTACTTTTTACATAAATTTTTCATTCCAAACTTTTGAAGTAGAAACCAACTTTGTGAGAAAAAATTAAAGGTAATGGTTGATGCCTGTTTGACTGCCCAGTAGGAAATAGTGAAAAGTAAATGAGTGATTAGGGTTACCAGATGGTTATGTTAGAGTTCTCGAAAATGTACTTTTCTAAATTTTTTTTTCATTCTACACTTTTAAAGTAGAAAACAACTTTGTGAGAAAATTTTTAGGCAATGGTTGGTGCTCGTTTGACAGTTCAGTAGAAAAAAATATAAAAGTAAATGAGTGATTAGGGTTACCAGATGATCAGCCTAGAGTTGCCAAATCGATTAGTTAAAACTAAAATGCATTTATTTTTTGAAAAATGTACTTCTTTACATTTATTTTTCATTCTACACTTTTGAAGGTGGGAACAACTTTGTGAGAAAAATTTAAAGGTAATAGTTGATGCTCGTTTGACTGTCGTGTAGAAAAAATGTAAAGGTGTACGAGTGATTAGAGTTGCCAGATGGTTGGGTCGTGAGAAAACTTTGCAACCTTGTAAAAAAAATTTAAAGGCAATGCTTGGTGCTCGTTTGACTGTTCAGTAGGGAAAAATTAAAAAGTGAATTAGTGATTAGTGTTGCCAGATTTTCAGGCTAGAGTTGCCAAATCGATTAGTTAAAACTAATTTGCCTTTATTTTTTTTTAAATGTCCTTCTTTACATTAATTTTTCATTCTACGCTTTTAAAGTAGAAAACGCCATTGTGAGAAAACCTCAAAAATTTAAAGGAAATGGTTGCAGAACCAAAACTTGAAAACCAACTTTGTAAAAAAAATTTATGGGTAATGATTAATGCTCGCTTGAATGTCCAGTAGGAAAAATTGAAAAGCCAATTAGTGTTTAGTGTTGCCAGATTGTCAGGTTAGGGTTGCCACATTGAAAGAATAAGACTGAAATGAATTATTTATATTTCCATCTTTCTACAGCTTTGAAGAAGGGGAAACATTTTGTTGAACAAATTTAACTGTGATCATTGATCAAGGTTACCAGATGGTTAGGTTATGTGTTACCAATAAAGCGATAAATAAATAAATAAATAAATATGTAAATAAATAAATAAATAAATAAATAAATAAATAAATAAATAAATAAATAAATAAATAAATAAATAAATAAATAAATAAATAAATAAATAAATAAATAAATAAATAAATAAATAAATAAATAAATAAATAAATAAATAAATAAATAAATAAATAAATAAATAAATAAATAAATAAATAAATAAATAAGTAAATAAATAAATAAATAAATAAATAAATAAATAAATAAATAAATAAATAAATAATAAAATAAATAAATAAATACATAAATAAATAAATAATAAAATAAATAAATAAATAAATAAAAAAATAAATAAATTTAAAAATTAAAAAATAAATATATAAATAAATAAATAAAAAAAATAAATACATAAATAAATAAATAAATAAATAAACCAATAAATATCTTCAGCTCAGCTCAATATCTCAATTCTTGAGTATTCTTGTTGATTTCAACACATCTGACTGTTTTTCATTCCTTAACGAATTGGTCAACAAATTAGCATTCGATAAGTCAAGATATCAGATTAAAAGTAATCATGCATTTTTTCGAACTGTGACTAAATTCACTCCAAAGGCAACTTTTTCTGCATTCACAATATTTTTCATATAGAAAATGTTGCATCGTTTCTGCTCCTAGAATAATATTTTAATATGTCTTACTATATGAATCTTCTTTTCCTTTTCTTTAAAAAATGCATCCACCTTTGTGCTACATTTACCCAAGTCTTCTTGTCAACTTTTGTCATCGTTTCGGTTAGCACTAACCGCACTAATGAGCAACGCAAATATTTTCCTGCCGAACCTTTACAATCATTGCAATAACAACGTTTACTAGCGCGGCCCAATAGCTCTAGTAGTAACAACAATAACCCAACAACAACAACAACAAAACCAACACAAGTCATATGAGCAACAAAGGCAACGTTGCATATATCGTTTTTTTGTTGTTGCTGTTGTTTCCGTTTTTTGTGCATCATGCGATTTCGGTTCAGTGCAATTGGTAAAAATACAAAAATTTATTCAAATAAAAACAAGAAAAAATTTGCAACATGTTCGCGAAACGAAAAGGGTGCAACTGCCGCACACTGCCTTTGCTGCGAACCCCACCAAATATGCCAGAAACGAAGAAAAAACGAGCCCCGCTTGACGATGACGATAACGACACCGACGACGACGACGACAACATTGTAATGCGAAGTTTCGATGCGAATATATATTTTTTTCGTGGCCGTTCGGCAATCGTGCGTAGTCGTAGATATGCGCGGACTCTACTATTGTTGTTGTTGTTGTTATTGTAATATTTTTTTGGTTGTCAGTTTGGTGCAAGCGGTGTGATGGTTGATGGGTTGAATTGGTCATTCGACATTTGCGTAATTCTCATTTTGTCATATTGCACAAATTAGTATCGCATGTGCTGCACTCACTAGAAGCACATACGCCAATTAATTACGCAACGCGCAAATAAATGTTTTATGCTTGTTTATGTTGGCAAAAGTTTTGCTCCATTTTTAACACTGACCACGGCTCGCCTATTGTCGCCGCTACTGCGAACCACCCTCGCTCTCTTCTCACCCCTTTCGCATACTTTTGGCCGATTTGTATTTTTATTTTGACCAACTTTGCTGCTGCTGCTGTCTATTGAAAGGAGCGCAGCGGGCGCATTGTTGTTGCTTGTTGGTCTGTGGTGGAACGGCGAACTTCTCCGCGCCGTAGCTGCTCATGTGTGCACTTTGTTGTTGTTATTGTTGTTGTATTTGTATGCGGCACAGTGGGGTGACTGAAAATTGCGCTGCTGGTCATTTTTGGCGCTGCCGTGGCCGTCGCTGCTGCTGATTAAACATTAATTAAGGAAAAACAATGCGACTCACAACTGCGTCGTGTTTGCTTGCGCTTTGTTGCTTTTTGCAATTTTGGTTTTGCTCAAAATCGCGAAATGTTTGTTGTCTTTTATTTCTAGTTTTTTTTGTTATGCGAAATTACGAAATCGCGAAAACGTTATAAATTTTTTTTCGGAATTTTTGTTCATTTGAGGTGGTGTGCGACTGGTTGAACGGCGCTGTTCATGTATGGTGTGGTATGGTTGGTGCACAGGGTAAGCTGGGGGTGTTCTGTGGTGGTGGTGTGAGAACGAGGAGAAAAAGAAGCCGAATTTTTTAATGGTAAATCGCTAAAAATAGAAGAAACGCTCATCGACAGACGTAATAAATTAAATAACGCGCACGGCATGAGCAATGCTGCGATTTTAGGTGGCAGTTGGTTTATGTATGAAAAAGAACATTAAAAAAAAAACGGAGAAACCCATGGAAAGTTTGAGTATAATGGCCTTTGGTGATTTTGAATGCATATGAGAGTACATGTAAGTATATATTTGTATATACCTATGCTTATATAGGTATTTATATATGGATATATAAATGAACTTACGTATAGGTGGATGAAAGTTATGACATTACAACTTCTTACCTGCCCAGCCCAGTGTTATATATCTGATCAAAGTATTAATATATATATCGGGAATGGTATAATAAAACAAAAACGATTCAATTGTTCATCGATATTGAAATTATTTTTTTCAAAGTAACGTCCGTTGTAAGCGATACATAATTCCCACGCTTCCTTCAATCTACAAAATACTTTTTAAAGGCTGATTTTGGATCGTCCTCAGTCTAATACATATTGCACGGTTCGCAGAATTCCATTGAAAGATAGATAGATAAATAGTCTTAATGACTCTGGATGGACCAATAAAGCCCAATAAAGGGCTCTGTTCCAAGAAAGGCCGCACAGTGTTGCGAGTTCATAAAGCCGAGTGACAAATATAGAAGAAGTGGTCATACATCAATGCAATTTGGTATACAGTTATTGTATGAGTAAAGAAATTTTGCACAGTAAGCAAAATTTCAATTAAATCAGACCAAAACTACGACCACTTCCCATACAAACGGATTTGAAAAAACTTCATATTTACAATGAAATGTATCTTAGTTCATAAAAGCTACATTCAAAATATTTGTATTTTAATAGAAATTTATTTATAAATGTGTATATAAAAATAAAAACGATAAAATGCGCTTTTTTCAAAAGTGATTGAAAATAAAATCTCGATAATTTATCGAGCTCCACAGCTGCTCAAAAGTTGCTCTTAGAGAATCAAAATCTTAGACTGACCCCCACTAATTTTTCCTCCTGAATATTTCTTTCGAACATATCTACCCCTTATCTTCAACCCATAATAAGGCTCCCATACAAAATCATTGTTTTTAGAAAGTGGGCTCCCGCTGCTCTCGGGTGGGTCCCAGACGTACCATATGTTAGACTGACCCCCATTTATTTTCCCTTTCAAATATTTTTTCTATACACACCTAACCGCTATATCCAATTTTTAAGGTGGCTGCCATACAAAACTAGTAATTTTCAATGGAAATGGCTCCATACTTGTAAATTCAGTAAAGTAAGCGAGGAGACATCGTATCTGGGAAAGTACTGAACCGATTTGAATGATTTACTCAACAGTTGTCAATATTCCTGAGTGCAAGAAATACAAAATTAATTAAAGTTCAAAAATTCACCACCAAAGGGCGCCTCTCATACAAGCGAAGTTGTCAAGTTGTCAACAAGTGAGGTTGTCAACTTTTGGGTCTGTACGAAGAAAAAAATCAAAGTGTAGTGTCGAGACTCCATTAAACCCTTTATTTCAAATAAAATAGTAAACGTAATTGATTTTCCGAAGCTTTCTTCAACAAATTTTTCCATCAGCCGCAGAGCATTATTTGACCGATTGCTATTGGCATGAAATGAAAATATCGCGAATTTTCACTCAAGTCTTCACTGAAAAATGCCAATAACTTGTTTCCGCGCAAATATGCGCAGCTGAAAATTTTACAGCATAATGTACATACTTGCCGAAACAAAATATCAAAAAATTTCGAAAGTGATAAAAAATGTTTTCTTTTTAAATGTATCTCAGTTTTTATTCACTTATTTTATTTGTTTCATTTTCTTTATAACGTTACTGCTCAGAGGTGAGAAGAATTAGCGGAATTTTGGTCTTGCAAATCTTAGATTGTATTAAACTTAAGACAACAGTAAGTTTTAGGAACCCGCTCATAATTGATTTTGAAATATTGAACCTCAAAGTGAAAGCAAAAATGTGCTGTTTGTATGTACATAATTTTCTTCAACGATGTGTGAGTGCACTTTAAGAGCTCGTAACTTCTATATTATGCAACATTTTTTGTTAAGACTTGGAATTTCTCATAATTGAAATATTTACAACAAAACCTCATACTCAGATTTTGTGGTTATAACATTGCATTTTGGCATTTTGTTGCTACTCGCAACACTGTGGGCCTTGGCTGCAACTTTTTTCCTTCTTATTGCCGTCTAATCCTCTGTGAGCTGAAACAGAGGATTTGTCTTTTAGCGAGATACGAACCCATGCCTCTTTTACTTCTGGTTCATTACTTACTATATATCACTAAGGCACTGTAATTTTTATTTTTATAAAAAAAATTAGCAATGCCATTTGCAGCAGATTACTCAATCAGTTCTCTCTTTGTTTTTTGGCTCTCTCAGGTCGATAGTTGCACTCTCATACTGGGCTTTGTAGGCACCTTAATGTATGCATTCAATGCAAAAATCTACGTTTGCTAATGTGCTAATGTAAACTACTTACAACTCGCTCTCTGACGCTGACCCCATCGAAATCTCTCTCGTTGCTCAGCGCAATGTCTGGCTGACTGTCTGACTGGTTGACTGACTGGCTGGTGTTTTCCGGCTGTCATTTGTATGCATTTACTTAAAGTTCCTTCAACTCGCAGGTTACACGTCTTTGTCCATATTTGAAACGCACACACACACACAAACATACACGCACACACACACACACAATAATGATAGCAACAACAACAACTACAGCAATGCATAACGACGAAGTCCTTCTGTCCTTTAACTGAATTAACTTGTTCCCTACACGCACACAGACCAAAAACGCATGTACATAAATATGTATTAACACACACATACACACACAAACAAAAATATGCAGACCATCGCCTCAACTTCCTTACCCGTTCCCCACTACTTAGGCTGTCAGTATTGTGGAAATTTGCGTTTGTAAATTTTGAATTTTCGTAATTCCAAATGAGAATGCAATGTTCGCCTGCCAGTTCCTCCCTCCCACCCACCCCCCGGCCGTCAGCCAACGCTTCTAAAACTACACTTGCATTGTTGCAGTTTGATGGTGTGTTTTTGCTACCCTCTCTCCCCCTTCTCATCATCCTCCTTTCTACATTAAGGCGGTCATTTTGTGCGTTGCTAATTTTCGGTAAGAAGCAACGCCAACAACAATGTGCATTCGCTGAGCTTGCAAGATAATGAAGGGGGCGTCTGTGGCGGGCGCACAAAAGCACAGGAAGTGCTAGCAGCAACGCACAGTCCTTCCTGCCGGACGGACGGCTGTTGCTGAGGCAGGCAGGCAGAATGTTAATGTCGAAAACTTAAGCAGCAGCAACGCCTGAAATGCTGCATTAGTGAACGGGAAACGATGGTCGATGGAAAAGTTGTTGGAGCAGCAGTGGCAAGTAGGCAAATTTATAATTGTGCATCGGTAGCTGCTGCTTTGTTCACACTGACACCCACACACACAAGCAATCACACATACTTAGACACTCGCACAGCGGAGCTAGCAGGCAGGTTGCGTATACGACGCGGCGTACCAGGCCGCTGCCAATGTTGCTGCATTTGTATGCAGCGTAGGCTTTTGTTTTATTCGTTTGACTAATGCTGAAACGGGCGAAAGATGGCTGGAAGGGTGAACGGTGTAGTAGAGTTTAGTGCTAGCGACAGGCGACGGCGACGGTGTTGAGTGCAATGTGTTTAATTAAGCAGTGGCGTTGTGTATATTTTGGAGTTTAGATTTTTCTTATAAATAGTAAGTAAATATTTTGAAACGAATTGCTATCTGATGATGAAAGGCCATGAAAAACTCATTTCATTGTATCATTTCTTAGTATTGGGAAACAAATTATGGTCCAATGCAGAAGAATATTTTGAAGGAGAAGCAATTCATAACCCCAGTTACTCAGTTTTGTCATTGTCTCAATTTAAGTATGCGCCCATACATTGTCGTGACGATAGAATACTTTTCCTTTTTTTCCGATTTCTCTTGTTTTCATAGTTAACTCCATCCATTATATAACAAAATTTACCTGTTATAGTTTTACAAATTTTGAAGATTGTAAATATTTGCAAAATATTGGAAGATAATGAGTTCTTTAGAGCTATGATTGAGTTATACATTTTTCATAATTTTTTCAAACATATTTTTGAAAAAACTAAAATTTATTTAAATTAATTCAATTTAGAAAATTTTTCTCATATGTATTTATTGCTCAATTTTTACAAACATGATTTTGTCTGAAATTTTTGCTGTCAATATATAGACAAGTTTTACAAATTGTAATTTTTTTATTCTAGAATTAAAAAAAAAATTATAATGCTTACAAACCATTAAATTTGTTCAAATATACAAAAATAATAAATGTAAAAAATATCTGTTGCCACTAGAATTTTCTAGGAACTATTTTTCTTTAATTTTCTAATTATATTTTCTAATTATATTTTCTAATTATATATTTATTTATTTATATTCATTATATCTAAAATATATTTGTTAATATTTTCTAAATTTTATGTGGATTTTTTACAATTTATTTAATAAATTTTTTTGTTACAACCTACAAGAATTTATTTAATGCCAAAATTTTTTTAAATGTATTTTTGACTTTTAAAAATTTTCTTATGTAAGCCAGTGATTTATTTAAACCAAATAAAAAAGAGAAAAACAAAACAACTTAAATCCAAAATATTTACTGAAATTAAACTTTAACTTAAACTGTTAAATAATATTTATATAAATTTTCAAAATTTTATAAAAACCAGTAAACTGGAACCGAAACAATGTACTATTATCTCTAACAATTTTTCAAAATTCATTTTTAAAAATTTGTAAAATTTTTTATTTTTGTAAAATTTATTTATTCATTATTATTTCATTTATTTATTAAAATTGTTTAACTAAATCTTTCACAATTAATTTATTATTTCATTTATTATTAACTAATTTATTCAATTAATTTTTTTAATTTTAAAAATGTGTGTTAATGTAAACCAGTTTTTTATATAAGCCAATTTTTTTTAATAAACAAAAATACTAGAACCTAAACAATTTTTTGCAAATAAAAATGTTCTTGAAATTTGTGAATGTTGTTTCTATAAATTCTCAAGTTTTTTAAATGCTTCCAAAAAAAAAATGGAACTGACGATATTCACTACTATTAAAATTTTCCAAGGTTTTTTTTTTTTAAATGAATAATTTATTTATTAAAATTTTTTATTAAAATCTTGCACAGTTTATTTATTAAAAATTTTTTAATTTTTTAAATGTAAGCCAGTTTTTTAAATAAACCAGCTAACCAGGACCTGCAAATAAAAATGTTTTTGTAATTTTAGTTTTTATAAATTCTCAAGTTTTCGCACAACAACAATATAAATATAACAACTGGAATCGAATCAATTTACTATTTTCTATTAACATTTTCCAAAGTTAATTAAAACAAATTTTTACCAAAATTTTCCAAAATAATTTTAAAAAATTTTTTACAATTTATTCATTAAACTTTATTTATGTGAATTTTCTAAAATGTATTTATTAAAATTTTGTATTAAAATCTTCCACAATTTATATATTATTAAAATCTTTTAAAAGTAATTATTTAATTTGTAAAAATTGTGTTTATGTAAACCAGTTTTTTTATAATATATTTATTAGTTTATTGCAAATAAAAATGCTTTTGGAATTTTTAAATATTGTTTTTATACATTTTCAAGCTTTTTTATATAAATTAAGAAACTGGAATCAAAGATATAAATTTTCCAAAATTATTTTTTTTTCTAAATTATTCATATATTTATTTCTTAATTTTATTTTTTAAAATATTAAAAATTTCCAAATATTTATATGTTATAATTTAAAATTTTCATTACAATTTTATAAAACAAATGTTATGAATTATTAATTTTTTTAAAGTTATTTATTAAAATTTCCTCACCTTAATTCATTATTTAAATTTTTTATTTATTTAATTTTTGGTATTAAAAGTTTAGCTTAATTATATAGATTTACAAATTTTTGGAAACTCTCCAAATTGTTTTGTATAAATCACATTATTCCTAACTAAATTTACTTGCACCGCCACTGTGTTCGTAATTCATTTAAGACTGCAATAGTTTATTTTCATGTCCAAATTGCATTCATGTCTCAGTGTATTAGTGCATTTCTGAGCATGTGTACAGGCGCCTGCCTCCCTGCATGCGTAAGTATGTCTATGTGTCTGGGTGTGTAAGCAAGACATGACCGAAACATGGACAACAGCCATGCCAAGTGGCAGCCGCACAAGACGCACAGGACCTGCTTCCGTTCCTTCGGTTGGTTGGCCACTGCTGGCTCCACGCCTCCGCACTCGCCGCTCAACAACATTGTCGTCAACGTTGCGTCGTTCTCAAATGAATCTCATTTGCATTTAAATTAGGAGCATGCTTTCCAGCAGCTCGTCTACTCTCTATGTGTGTGTGTATGTGTGTGTGCTCGAGTGTGTGTTTGAGGCTGAGGGTTTCTGCCCATTGCAGTTTTGGTAATTTGGGTGCTATATTCAATTTGTATGAGTTTGTGTGTGTGTGCGTTGAGTGTAAAATCTAAAATCTGTTTCGACATTTCGATAAATTTGCTGGAAAATACAACGCCAGGGAATGCGTTTCGTCGTCCAGTGCTTTTCTTAATGTTGACCGTTTGTTATTGTTGTTGTCGCTGAGCTGCTGCAGTTGTTGCTGTTGTTTTAGCAGCTCACTGTTGGCAGCAGCGTTGCATAAACGTTGATAATAATGTTAAGTTATAACGTGTGAGGGCCAACAGTAAATTACAGTGCGGTGTTTTAGCGTGGCTTGAAATGTTTATAATATGAAAATTTTCTTTTAATTTGAATACGACATGCTTACACATATTTTTGTTAACGTCTTACAAAACCAAACTAAATTAAGTAAAACTTAATTTTCTAGGTAATTTATCAAACCAAAAAAATCAATTTCTATTCAATTTAACTCAGAAAAAAATTAAAACTAAAACTAAAATTCCCAATTAATTTTATAAATTTTTTTTTATTACAATGGATGTTTGTTTCAACTGCTTACAAAATAAAAATGTATATACAATTTTTATGGCCACTAATTTTTCAGCAAACATCAAAATCGAAATTACTGTAAGGGAGAGAATAAGAGAATAAACCAAAAAAGTGTTTTCAGAATTACAAAAAACCTAAATTATTTTATGAAATTTTATTTTCATATCTAATCAGAATTGTTGTTCAATCATCTGCAAAAGGAAATTTTTTATAAAATTTGTTTGCATGAGAAATTTCTAAACTAAACTAAAAAAATTTTCAGAACCACAAAAAGTTTCAAATTATTTGATGAAATTTTATTTTTATATCTAAAGTGATTTTTTGTTTAATTATCTACAAAATAAAATGTTGTATACAATTTTTTTGCATGAGAATTTTTCAAACAAAATCATATCAGTTTTGGAGAATTAAATAGAAACCTGGGGGGTTACTCTGTAATACGATGCGAACATAAAATGTATCGCATTCGCACACTTAGTACTCTGAAATCCGACAATCACATTGAAATTTTCCACTTTCGCATTTAGATTTTCCCCTTTCGCATTTGTAGCACTGCGTATTTCGATTATAAATTTCAAAAAAATTCGATTGTTTACATTTTTTTTTTATTTTGTTTGAATTTTATGACACTCGACGCTAGTAATGCCAACTTACCCTCGAAACAAAATAAGGGCCGTTTTTCAATAATGCGAAAGCGATACAGAGTACCGATTGACTTTCGCATCGCAACTCAATTTCGCATCGCATTACAGAGTAGCCGCAAAAAAAATATATTATAAAATTTGTTTTTGACAATACAAAGACATATCAAACAAACATATCATATTCGCTGATATCTCGAAAAGGACACATTTGGACTTGGATTTGGCTAATTTTGGATTTGGCTAATTTTTTACAAAATAAATTTAAAAAAATATATAAAACTTTTTAAAATCTTTCTAGTGTTAATATTTCTGTTAATTTCTTCTTAATTTCAACTAAACGTTGTTTAAAAAATAAGAAATTTTTTATTATAATGTGGGATAAAAAATTATTCAGAAAAAATCAAATCGTAAATCGCTATAGAGAATTTAATAGAAAACTAAGCAATTGAAAAATTATATTTAATAAAATTTATTTAATAAAAAAATGTATTTATATTTATAAAATTTAATTTATAAAATTTTTAATTTAATATTTTAATTACTTTTTTGTTCAATTATTTAAAAAAAAAATTATTATAAGATTTTATCGACAAAAAATGATTCAGCAAAAATTTAAATTGAATTCCCTTTACAAAATCGGATTCAAACCACAAACTTTTTATCTTAGAAATAAAAATATTCCTACTTAGTTCATAAAGTTTTTTTGTTATATTTTTTTCAATTCATTTTATTCAATTGCCTATTTAATAAAACCTGCTATAAATTTTTTTTGGGATCATAAATGTTTTAGTAGAAATAAAAATTGAATTCGCTTCAGAGAATTAAATGTAAAACTTAAATTGAGATTTTTTTTAATTTTCTAAAAATTTATTTTTTTCAACTGATTTCTTGTTCAATTATCTATAAATTAAAATTGTGCATCCATTTTTGCTTCATGAAAAAATGTCAAAATTAATCAAAACTGAAATCGTTATAGAGAGTTAAAGGCAAACCTCAAAATTTGTCTCTCAGAACTATAAAAAATTCCTACTTAATTTATAAAGTTATATTTTTTCAAAGACTTGAAGGCTCAATATAATATTAATTGGTATTAATTCAAAGTCAACTAAGGGGTTAATTTTTTTATATTACAGATTAAAATCGTTGTAGAGAACTGAAGGCAAAACTCAAAATTTTTCTCTCAGGACTATAAAAAATCCCTACTTAATTTATAAAGTTATATTTTTTGTGAAAGACTTGAAAGCTAATTAGTTTTAATTCTAAGTCGGGGTTAATTTTTTTTATATTACAAAGGTTTCAATTCAAGAAACACATAAAGTACTTACAAGCAAATATACTCGAATTCATATTCAATCACATCGGCTCTTTGCATATATAAACCTTAAAACGCCATATGCCTAAAAATATGCTATGAAAAGTTCATATGTCTCCAACACACAGCAGCATTCCGCTCAGAATGCCTGGAAGTATGCTTTGAAATTGCTACTTATACGCTCAACACTCAAACCAATTACTGACCAAAACGGCTGGCTGGCCTTAGAGTTAATATATAAGATAATATATAAGATTTGTTAGTATATAAAGAGTATATAAATTACTTCAACAGCCAGGCATATTTACCTGCGCACACTTAACCCAACCGTCATATGCACACATCAACATAAATGTATACTACATATATATGTACTATATATATAAATTTTCATAGGCATCTATCAATTATTTAGCCAGGTCAGAGAATCCTATGCAGCATGCATTTGCCTCCATTTATTGCCAGAGACATGGCAAATATCTTAAAATTTTGTGTACATGGCAACACTGCATAATGCAGGCCCACATGCAGCCGGCCATTACATACACACACAAACTTGTGCATGTACATTTATGCAGCATTGAATGCACTTTAGTTTCTAATTATAAGTGTAACTCAATCCAATTGAAAATTCATTCGCCGCACTCACATTTGCACCGCATCCCGAAAATCATAAACAAAAGCACAAAGCCGAGGAGACAAAGGCAAACAACCTAAAGTTATTTACAACGAACACACACACTTACACACTTGTATATGTATTATACAATACACACACATACAACAACAACTAAGAATACCTGCAGAAGTGCATGTCCTTGCTCAACACTCGATGCGGTTTGTCCAACTGTGCGTGTGTTGGTTGCTCAGTGCGTGTGCGTGTCCATTGCAATTATCATTTGTTATGCTTTATATATCTAAATACACACGCACACATACACAGGCTATATGTTTACTCAATTCCAATGGCCAGCATATATAGTAATGTGCATATTGTTGTTGCTATTGTAGCGCTCGTCGTCCATGTGTATGTGTGTGTTAAGTACGCTCGCCTGCATGTCCAAAGCTTTAACCTTTAATTATTACTATTTTAATTCACATTTGAATGCTTTGCAATGCAGTCGCAGTTGCTGCTTTTATTGTTGTTGCTATTGTTGCTTACATAATGTATGTACGAGTATGTATACTTGTGGCATATCAAATGTGTAAGAGCTTTCGAAATTTATGCGTACGCTCCCACACTCACATTTATGCATACTTACATTTCTGAATACTCAAACACACACCCACACACACACACACACACACACACACACACTTACACTTTCCTGGCTATCTGCTGCTCGCATCTCCACCTACGCCCAATCTTTCATTAAATGCACTAACGCATAATTTCCAAAATGTCCCTTTTCATTTGAGTTTCAATGCTTAGATGAATGGCTAGCAATGTCTGTCTGTCTCCTTTCTCTTGAATTGCTCGCTCTGTTTCTAATAAATACATTTAGTTGGTTAAAGTTTTTGAATTGTTGGTCCTCTTGTTTGTTTCATTGGTTTGCATTGTGCTTAGTGTCTATTGGCATCTGATCCGGTTAGAAGGTTTGTCATGCATCTTTACATCGTTTTCACCTTCTTTCCGTTTCTTGTTCTTTCCGAGCAAAGCAAACGATATCGAAACGATAGAGAAACGGTATCGTTAAGGCAAGAATTTTTCTCGTATTCAAGTATTGCTAAAGTGTCTGAATTCATATCGAGAACGAGAAAATCTCAATATTTATTAACACAAAGTTCTTAAAATTGTTGCTGCTCTATGTGAATTTTTTATTATTTATTTTAGTTTTCATTCATTTTTCCTTTCTCATTTCATTCATTCCTCATTTTTAGTATTTTACTTACTTTACTTTTCTTTTAGTTCCTTTTTGCTTATTCTTCTTTTTCTTATTTCTTTCTTATTTAACAATTTTCTTCTCTTCTTCAACTTATAGTTTTTTTTAATTTTCTTTATTATTTTAACCCTGTCGCTATTTTGTTGCCATATGGCAACATGCTACTTTGTGGACGTCTGCATCCTCTATGGTTGCAAGAATACATTTTTTTGTTGGTCTTTAGAATAGTTTGAAGTTTTAGGAAAAATACGAAATTAATGAACTGAATATTTAAGTTTAAAGAAGAGAAGTATACACGTTTTTTAATGGTATATATTGAAATAGTAAAGGAAGAAGTAGCAGAAAAATTAGATAACTTTTTTATATGACGTTTTCTTTCAATTTAGATACTTTTTTTTAATTTTGGCTGAAGTAAATGAAGATATATTCAAATTTTCGGTTTTGCGTAAAAAGTTTTATGTTTAAGTAATTATTACAGCCACAACGATGTGGTTGCTCTCATAGAAAAACACTCTAAAATGCATGGTCCGAGTATAAAAATTAAAACATTTTTTATGGAATGTTGCTAATATAACCACATAGAAGCCTAAGACGTAAAATTTAAAATTTTAACTCTCCCCAGTAAAAACCTGTAGCGAAAGGGTTAAGGCACTAGCAAGGCCCCGCGGCTTTGCACGCAAATTTTAAGTCATTGGGGCCTATAAATCAAGTTTTGCTTAACCCTTTGTTGATCCCGTCAGATTATTATGAAAAAATACTAATCTAATTATTTCACATTTGAAGTGCTTTCACCACATTTGAAGTCAATTGGCGTATTAAATCATGTTTCCCCATACAAAATCTTAACCCATTGTTGACCCCGTCAGACTTCGATTTTCAAAAAAGTGGAAAACCCGTATAGAAATATTTCGCATGTTAAATGCTTTCAGTTAGTTTAAAGTCAAAACACCCATAAAATCTTGCCTTTTCCAAATAAATGTTTAACCCATTGTTGACCCTGTTCAAATTGGTTTTCAAAAAAATGAAAAACATAACAAAAAAAAATTCCGAATTATTTCTCACTAAGTGTACTTTCACCGAGTTTGAAGTCAAGAGGTTTTTTTCATAGAATCTCCATATAAACTTTTAACTCCTCCTTGACCCGTCAGTTTTTCTTTTTTTGGGAAAAATAAAAACACGTATAGAATTTTTTCTTACTGAGAGTATTTTCACCAAATATGAAATCAAAAAGCTTAAAAACTCATGTTTCGGCACACAAATTTTTAACCCATTGTTGACCCTGTTAGATTTCGATATTTTAAAATAATTAAAAACACGCGTTGAATTATTTCTCACTAAGAGTACTTTCTCCAAGTTTGAAGTCAATGGGCCCATTTATTCATGTTTTTCACAATTTGTGTGTACAAACTCTTAACGAAAAAATTAAAAACTGGTATCGAATTATTTCACATGTTAAGTGTTTTCACTAAGTTTGAAATCAGAAGGCCTATAAAATCTTGTTCCTCCATAGAAACTTTTAACTTTTGATTTTCGAAAAATGAAAAACACGTGTCGAATTATTTTTCACTAAGAGTACCTTCACCAAGTTGGAAGTCAAAAGGCGTAAAACTCATATTTCTTCAAACAAAGTTTTAACGTTTAGTTCACCCCTTCAAGTTTTGATTTTCAAAAAAATTAGAAACACGTGTCAAATTATTTTAAATTTCAAGTTTTTTCACCAGGTTGGAAAACAATAGGTGGGTTAAATCAAGTTTATTCATACAACACCTTAACCCATGTTTTGGGTTCTATTTACTATTCAATAAATAACAACAACAACAACATGTTAAATCAACCAACTAATCAATTAATCATTATTTTTTCCTTTACTATTTCATTTGCTACATTTAAACATTCTCTATTTATATTATTTGTTTTTTTTTTTATTCTTTATCACCAAAGTTATACGATTTATATATAACATATATATATATATATAAATATATACATATGTGTTTATTCTTTTATTTAAGTGCAACAAAAAAATTAATAAAGAAAGAACGCCTAATTTGATCAGTTTTTTTTTTCTAACAAGAATTTTTATCAGTACTCGGCTTCGGCTTCGAACTTCGCCCGAAATTTTTAGTTATGCCGAATATGTCGCTTTGGCCAAACTCCACCTTCGGTCGGACACTACTCTTTGGTATTACATGTAATTGCTATTGGTTTTATATTTTATATAAAATCCCTAACCCTACTTTTATTTAGTGTTTGTCTTATTTCTTCTCTTTCAGAACGTTGGCAACGTCTGTTATTTAAAAAAAATCAGAACACAATTTTTGGTATTAATTTGCTATACTAAGCGCACTCTCTGGGTTCGCTTAGCCCCCAACCAGAGAATTTTTTTTTTTTATTTTTCATTATTTTTTCATTCTAAATTCACGCCACATATTTTACACATTTTCCTGGAGATTTGTAAATTGTTTCTTTTAATTTCTTATTCAACTTCTTAGACCAACTAGCATCTCCTTCTGTACTCAGTGCAATGCGCTGCTGCTCGAATCTGTTATTGCACATCTACCTACTATCACACCAATCCAATATTCCCATTTCGAACAATACATAATTTTCGCTGTCATAACTCATTCAGCATCCACATGCGCCCCGCTCTTCCAAGTGCCCCCCGCCGCAGTTCGAGCGCTGAGCTGTGCGGCTTTCGTTTAGTTGTGTGTCCAGCGTTTCAACGTCTCGTCGCTTCTACATTTCGTCAGGGCGTCCATTTGCCTCACACTTTGCCATTCGGCCATTCGTTCGCCAAGTTTTCAGCCACTTTATCCTTTTCGTAGCATCGTCATTTCATTTGTGTTTGGCGTATTATTTTGCATATTCATAATTTGGTTTTTGGGACTTTAATTAGAATATCATCAAAATATTTGCTATTGTTGCTATTGTTGTTGTTGTTTTTTCGTCCCATTGTTGGTTGGCATTTGCTGGTAGTTGGTTGATGATATACATGGAACATCGTTGAGTCATAATCTGGCACAAAATTATTGTAGTGCAATAAATTAAATTCACTTGTGATTTGATTTCTTCTTCTTCTTTTTCTTTTGTTGGCGTTGTAGTTGTGTTTAAATTTTAGAAATTTAATGTGAAATTTCAATGCTTAATTTACGCGTCCCAATTAACAATACGAATACAAATTGCTGATTTTTTAGATACATTTTAAGTTATGAGATTTTCTGTGTCTATTGGACACAAGACATGATTTATTGATTTGCATTATTTGTCGATATTAATTTTATACGATATTAATTTTATGCGATTTGATGAAAAATTGCATGAGCCCAAAAATTGGGTGGCTAGAAAGGAGTTAATGAATGAGTTCAAAATTCACAAAAGCGCTTGAAAATAAGACCAATTGCTCTACAGCTGCTCAGAAATTGCTCTGAGAGGGTTAAAGTCTATGACTGACCCCCACTAATTTTTCCCTCTGAATATTTCTCTCAAATATATTTGTACCCTATCTCCAACCCTTACTGAGGCTCCCATACAAAATCATTGTTTTTATAAAGTGGGCTCCCGCTACTTTCAGGTTGGTCGTAGACGTACCATATGTAAGACTGACCCCCATTTATTTTTTCTTTTAAATGTTTTTTCCATACATATCTAACCACTATCTTCAACTTTTAAGAGGGCTGCCATATGAAACAGGCCATTTCCTATGGAATTAGGTGCCCACTTGTAAATGTAGTAGCCAAGTAAACATCATATCTCGGAAACTACTGAACTGATTTGAGTGATTTATACAGGAGTTGGCAACACTAACAAATATAAAAAATACAAAATTAATTAAAGTTCAAAAATGTATCACCAGAGGGCGCCTCCCATACAAACAAAGTTGTGAGGTTGTCCAATTTTTCGTTTCTTCGAAGCAAAAATCAAAATGTATTGTCGAAACCCCATTAACTTTCCGATTCAAATTTCAATTATATGTATGTACCAAAATACTTCTACACTCTATATATCAATCAACCAGTCAACAATGAGTCATCCTTTCAATATAAGTAAAATCAAGTAATTCTAAATCAACTTCAATAAAAATTCAAAATTAAACCAAAATTGCTTAATGATTTGCTCAATGTTAAGCAATAATAACTCCATAAATTTTTACCCTGAAATGTTGCCCATTTTCGTATTTTCTGTTTATAAAAAATTGCACACATTTGTCAAGTTTCTGCGCATGCGCAACAATGCGGTGACTGCAAACTGCGTTTGCGTGTTCGTGCTTCGTAAATGCCAAACAAAATTAATCACGCAACCATAGTAAAATTAAATGCAAATTAAAAGTTAAAAAAAATATGCAACTAAAAATTAAAAATAAAACTTATAGGCCACTTTTTTCATGTGGGTGCGGACACGCCCTAATGCCGCAAACGCAACGACAACAGCTAAATGTTATTTTTGTGGTGCGCACTTTGACGTAATTACGTAAATAATTTTCAATACAGTTGAGAAAAATGTGCGGCGACAAGAACGCCAGATCGAAATCGCCAGCCAACCAACCAAACCAGTGGAGCAGACAGTGGGACATATAGACAGCCAAATAATGTCTGCCAAATAAAAATAATGTCTGCATTTAATTTGCATTGCAAGTACACAAGCAGCCGACACAGCAAAACCACACATGTGATTTCGACTGATTGCTTTGCATTCGAATTTTTCGTGCGACACACACACACACACACTCGCACACAGACGGAAAATAAACTCTTGTTTTCACGCGATCGCATAGCGTTGCTCATTACCCATTCACCGGCGACGTCTGTGCCGTGTTTTCTGAGATTTCGATTTTTATCAGCCGAACTGAATTCTTTGCTTAGGCTGCGCCGTTTGCCGTTCAGCGGTTTATAATTTCTTGTTATTGCGCTCATTTGAGGCATGATTGAAGTCACAACAAATACAAATATATAAATAAAATTAAAAAAAATTAAAAACAAATAAATAAAATCAGTGGAAGGTTCCACCGAACCGATCAGCCAGTTTCGGTTAGGCATTCAAATGCAAATTTGCTACATTCACACCCACACAAAAACACAACTTAGACTTTTCGAAATATCCGCCCGCATTGTGCTGAAATTTTCAGTGTTTATGCAGTCAAAAAATTAATCGTATTTATGCACAAATAAATAAATAAATCAAAAC
This sequence comes from Melieria crassipennis, assembly GCA_963668005.1. NCBI lineage: Eukaryota > Metazoa > Arthropoda > Insecta > Diptera > Ulidiidae > Melieria > Melieria crassipennis. The sequence continues at coordinate 10,365,899 of OY764963.1, forward strand.
AATTCCATTGACTGACTTTAAGTTTTTTTAAGCTTTTTTATTTCAAGTCTTTTGTTGCAAATTTACAAATAAATCTAAACATGCATACACTCATGAAAACATTTTCGTCCTCATCTCATTACCGAAAGTCATTGCATAATTAACTTAAATCGCCGTAATTGCTTGCTTAATATAAATTTAATTAACTTCCGCTTCATTTGGCAGCCGCGTAGTGCGTCGGCCGGTAAGTCACCCCAAAAATTGTTTTTCGGCTTTGCCGCATATGCGTTGACATTGGCCAAATGTGTAAAAGTCATTTACGCACATTACGCGCACAGTGGGGTGAGTGTGTTGCGATTTGGGCCTTCATTAAAATGTCATTTTTGGCAGGAAATTGAAAATTTTATATACGCAAATTGTGCGCACATTGTGCCAACACACGAAATAAATCGTGTTTTCTCGATTCGACTTGCAACAACATGACAGGTGTGATTGTTGCAGCGAATGAAAATGAATTTAATCACACAGTTGAATCAATGCTTTAGTCAGTCTGGTTACCTTCTTGCAGCTGCTAAAAGGAAACTTGTTAATTTTTAGCTATGAGCAATAATTTGAATCATTAATTTATTTAAATAAAATTGGCAAATTAATCAATCAAAGTTAATTAATTAAAATTAATGTATAAATTAATCAACATTTATTTGTTAAATAATTAATCAAAATTACTTTCAAAATCAAACTTAACTATAATAAAAAAATAAAAAAATAAAAAAAATAAAAAAAATAGTTTTCAAAATAAATGAATTTAAATGAATAATTAAATTATTTTGATAAGTAAGTGATAAAATTAGTAATTGGTGATAAAATTAACAAATTAATCAATACAAATTAATTAATTTAAATTCAACTATTAATTAATCAAAATTAATTTAATAAATAATTGATCCAAATTATTATTTCAATTACATCCAACTGCATCCAATTACCTCCAAATTATTATATTAATCAAACTTAATTAAAAATTTCAATAGCTATCAAAATGAATGAATTGAATTAACTAATTAAATAATTTTGATTAGTTAGTGATAAAATTGGTGAGAATTAGTTATAAGTGATAAAATTAACGATTTAATTCATCAAAACTAATTTATTGATAATCAAAATGAATTAATTCATTAATAAAAATGAATGAATTAATTAATCAAAATTAATTAACTAATTATTCTCAATTAACCAATCAAAATTAATTTATTGATTCGTCGATCAAAATTATTTTATCAATAAATTAATTTATCAATTTCAAAATTCATTAAAACATTAATTAATTTATTCATCGAAATTAATTATGTAAGCTTAAATAAATAAAAATTTAAGAAGTATTAAAATAATTGAATTGAATTTAATATATTTGAAAGATTTTGAGGTCATTACAAAAATTCAATAAATTTTAGTTAACAACTAATTAAACTTAGTAATAACTGATTAAAAGGAATAATTTAATTTATTCAATGTAATTAATTTAAGTAAGAAAGTTTAATTATATTAACAGATGAATTTAATATAAATTAAAATAATAACAAATATAAATTATATATTAATTTAATTATTACTAATACAACAATTACATTATAAGTCATAAGCTAATTTACTCTTTATTACTGTTACTAACTTGGTTAACTAATTCAGTGTATTAATTAGTCAGTGTAATTAATTAGTCAACGTAAAATACTAACAAGCAATCAATCAAGATCAAGAATTAAGCCATTAATCAGATCAATTCATTCATAAAAAGTTACCTAAGTAATTATCAAACTTACTAGTTATTGGATTAATTGACGATTTGTCTAACAAACCAATTAACTATTTTACTTACTATTAATTAGACAAATAAATTAAATAAAAGCTGGCTAATACGGGACAAACTCATTCATTAACTGAGTTACTTGGTAACTAAGAACTCTTTACCTAATTGAATAGAATTTTGCTTATTTAGTGGCAAATTTACTAAATAATGGAATAATGTTCTTGACTAATAACTAATTAACGAACTAACATTTTACTTACTTACAATTATTCCAATTAATTGCATAAAAGTTTGCTAAATACGTTACAAACTCAATAATTTATGGATTATTTAATGAATTGACTACTAAGTAACTAAGAATTTTATTACCTAATTGAAGAGAATTTTGCTTATTTAGTGGCAAATTTACTAAATAATGGACTAATGTGCTCGACTAACGAACTAATAACCTAACTAAAAATTTTATAAACTATTTGATTAAAAGTTTGTTAACTAACGGGCAAACAAACTAATTAATTGACTTCATAACAAGCTAATTAACCAATTTTGAGTAACTTATTAATTATCCAAGAAAATGAATAAGTCGTTGTCACACTTTGTTAAGGGAAAAGTATATATAAATATTATTTCAATCACAATGGGTCCTTTAACGATTGTTTTTTTAAACAAAAAATTGTTTAACCCTTGCATCGGGCAATTATTTTCGAATCAATCTAGAGCAAGCACAAACATGATTTAAATTGATTCAACAGATGTACGAAGGATTTAGGATTGTACCATATATGGTACGCCATGCATTTAAGGGTTAAATTATTTATCAAAAGTTAAATGGATTCATAGATAATGGAATCATACTTAATTTATAGGCAATTAATTGACTCCCTTAGTAACTGAGCATTTAATCTGTAAATAAATTACCTCAAATAACTTGAAGTTAATTTAATTAATTTTTTCATTGAAAGAATTTCCATGAAATCACTTTTAATCGATCTTTTTAATTAAATGTAATTTCAATTTCAGCACTAATTAAATCTTTAATTGAATATTATGAATCTGGATTGATTTGACTGTGGACTGAATATTAAATAATCGATATTGAGTATCGAGAATATATTCAAAAATTTAAAACTTAACTAAAACTATCAATAAGAATTTCTGAATAAATTTTTGATTCCCATTTAACAAATAACATTTTTATGTACATAATTGAAAATAATTTCAATTAAACTAATTACTTTATTAAGTACTAAATTCAAGTTTAATCCAATAAAATGTTTGCACTCCAATATTAATCATTTACCATTAAGTTCTACAACTAATTTCAATCTCAATTAAATCTTAAAATCTATTGTTATCGGTGCCCTAAAATACGCTAACAAAAATTCAATTAAATTTGTGCACATGTATGTATGTTGGTAATAATTCGACAACTACGCACAGGCACTTACAATCAAATGGCTGCTAACCAATATTCAAACAATTACGGGCAACACAAACGTTTTCAATGAACGCTGCCGTGGCACCAGCGAAACTTTGGCGCCGCCGAACATTGGCTGGCGTCGGTGTGTGCGCCAAAGCATTGTGTAATAGTTAAGGATAATAAGGACATTGTGGTGCTGCATGGCAGCGCACGCGGATGCAGCAACTACAAAGCTGCGATTCGACTGGTGGAGGCGAGGGACGTCAAAGCACCTCAGCGAGCAGTTATGGCTGCTGTCAAGTCAAACTATCGAACTTTGTTTGACGTATTTAGAACGTCAAAAGGCAAAATGCCAATAGACAAAAACAACAACAACGACGTCGAAGGCGTCTTTTGAAAGGAATCATTAATAAGCAGCATTACAACAATGGCAACGGGCCGAAGACGATGCAATCAGCGCGAATGTGCACGTAAGTGCAGCGGTGTATTGAAGAATATGAGAGAAGGGAGAGGGGGCGGGAGGAGAATGAAACTGGTGACTAGGCCAATGCAACAGCCTGGTAGAGGGCACTATTCGAGTTCAAATAGAGTTGCCAGGCAGTAAATGTAAATAAATTTCGTTGATGAATTTAAAAGGCTTATGAAAATTTAAATCTGTTGAAATGTTCAAGTTTTGTTAAATTAAAAACAATGTTTTAGGAATTCTTAAAAATTAGAAAAGTATAAAGCAGTAGAATTCATTTAGGTGATAGCGTAACCAGAAATACAAAATTTTAATGTAAGAATTTTCAAGTTTTCAAAATATAAATTTTTTTCAGTTTCATTAATTTGAAGTCTTTTTAATTTAAAATATAGACTTTAATTCTCAAATTTATTGATTTCATTCAATTTTTTTAATATATAAACAAATAAACATTTTTTTAATTTTAAATTTTCAATTAATTTTTTTTTTAAATATATTTTTTAATTCTCAGTTGCATTAATTTTAAAACAAATTTTTGGGTAAGGAATTTTTATAATTCTCAGTTTTTTGTATTTAAAACAATTCTTTTGTAAATAATTTTTTTTATTCTATTTTTTTATTATACAGTCGTGTCTGGGTATAGTGAACCCCCTATATAGTAAACACCTCGATATAGTGAACACCAAAATGTTGACATCAAACCGCTAAATATAAAAACAAAAATTTCAAGCAAAAAACAAAAAGTGTATTTTGAACAGGCCTTGCAATAATTAGTTCACTATATCCAGACACCACTGTATATTTTTTATTCTGAGCTGCATTGATTGTAAAACAACTTTTTTTAACAAAGTACACTGAAAAGTTTTATTGATTTTAAAACACATTTTTTCAAAATATATTTTTTCATTCCGTTTTATTAATTTTACAAGAAATTAAAAAAGTATGCAATCCTCATTTGTATTGATTTAAAACCAAATTTTTTTAAAATATATTTTTTAATTCTCAGTTTTGATTTTATAAATTTTTTTTTAAACATATTTCTTGATTCCCACTGTAAATTTTTTATTCTGAGCTGCATTGATTGTAAAACAACTTTTTTTAACAAAGTAAACTGAGAAGTTTTATTGATTTTAAAACAAATTTTTTCACAATATATTTTTTCATTCCCAGTTTTATTAATTTTACAAGAAATTAACAAAAAATATGTAATTCTCATTTTTACTGATTTACAACCAAATTTTTTTGAAATATATTATTTAATTCTCATTTTTATTGATTTCATACAATTTTTTTCGGAATAAATTTCTTGATTCCCAGTTGTATTGATTTCAAAACAAATTTTTGAGAAATAAATTTTTTTCATTCCCAGTAGTATTGAATTTAAAACAAAAACGAAAATTTTAATTCACAGTTGTAATGATTAAAAAATAATAATAATTCTTAGTCGTTTAAGGGCAAATTTTTTCAAAATATAGTTTTTTAATTCTGAGTTTTTGGATATAAATATATTTATTTAATTCTCAGTTGTATTTATTTTAAAACACATTTTATTTAAATTTATTTTTCTTACTGTAAGTTGTATTGATTTTAAAACAATTTTTTTTTTAAATATAATATAAATATTTTTTTTTATTCTGGTATATTGATTTTAAAACAAAAAAATTTTTTTCTCATTTGTATTGATTTTAAAATAAATTGTTTCAAAATATATTTTTTTTAATTCTCAGTCGCTTTAAAACAAATTTTTTTTCAAAATATAGTTTTTGATTCCCAGTTTTATTGATTTTACCACAAATTTTTTTTTTTATTATTTAAACATATTTACAATTTTCAAATTATATATAAACAACTCAATTGTTAACAAATTTTCGACAATCAATTGTGATTTTTATTAGTTCGAAGGTCGGTGCATGCCGCTATCAATGTGTATGTCTGTGTCTGTGCGTGTGTGAGTGCGCGTTAAAATTTCTCATTTTCTCAAATTTCTCAATAATAAATGCAATTATGCGCCTCGCGTCTGTCCGTCAACCAACCCGACCAACCGAACCATTTTCCTCGACGCTGCGCTTGTGTCCTTTTGTGGGCGCTTTTGTGTTTTGAAATTAATTTTGTGCTAAAATCGTAGGAGCGCACGGGGTGTGGCTGGCAGGCAGCAGCCAGCGACAGCGACAGCGCCAACAACGTGTTCGTTGTTTTTGTGCGCCTGTAAGCAGCGCCAGCGATACCAATCAAGAGCGTCTTGAAGGCAGAAATTTGCATTTTCCGTGGCGCCACGCCAAAACAATTTTACCACCACTCACTCACACACTCATTCTCTCTCTCTCACTTAGCTGCCACTCTTCAATATGTTTTCAACTCACTCCTTCAACAATTATTACGCCACCAACTGCCAACATTTGCATTTAAAATTAAATTTATTGAAAAATTAGCAACGATATGGCAGCATCAGCAGCTGTGCCACACAGCAAGGTGGCAACTTTGTAGCAAAATAAAATGCAAAACATTGCAGGGCTCACCCTTTCAGTTCAGGTAAATACAATAAAAAATGCTAATGGACGCTCGAATCGTTGCCAGATTGGCTCAAAGCATGCAAGAATTATGAGAGCGCAACGAGTGCGGCTGACTTTAGCATAATTGTGCTAATTAAATGGAGCGCAAATGGCGCCTTAGCAAAACAAAGAGCTGTAAAAATTTGCCAATTGCACAAATAAAATTTTAATAAGCAACAAAAATTACCACCAAATATAAACATTTCGTGCATTTTTGAACGCCATCAGTTCGTTGCGTTTGCCATATCAGTCGAAAGTGGTTGCATTTGTGAGCACAATTAATTTGCGCCGTGCAACATTGTTGCATGCGACATGCACAGCGAAACCTATTCGTATGCAACTCATTTGGCCGCTTCGAATATTTAGCGCTTGATTATTATTTGTTGGCATTAGCATTAAAAGGAAATAAACTTCATTGGGTGCACATGAAATGTCGAATGTGACGATTGTAGGGTGACGAATGCAGGTTGGGAGTGCGAGTTAAAGGTGCGCTTGGACATTTATGCGAATTTTTAATTTGATCAAATTTTTGAAGGGGTTACAATGTGTGGCAATAATTGTGCAGTTAATGCAATGAAATACTTAAAGCATTAAATTGTGCTGGAAGACCACACAAGGGTTTTTATATTGTGATTCTGAAAACGAAGAAGCACTTTAAAAAAAATAAAAGGAAATCCAATAAAAATGTAATAAAAGTTTGACTATGGATACTAAATATGAGGTTGAAGCGACATGTGGCGTATTTCACAAAAACTTGCATTACTCGACCTTCTCTTCCTTTGTCTTGTTCTTGTTCTTGTTGTTCTTATGTTGTTATTGCTGTTGTTGTTGTAATTCTTCTTCATCTTAGCTGCTCATAAGAACCCGTGGTCAAGTTTCGCCTTGACGCAGAAATTATTTGCAGGCACCTCTGCTTTCTACCAGCCTTCTCCAGTCTTGTATACAATGCTCCCTCAACTTGATCCGTCCACCGGACTCACGGTCTTCCTATACATCTCCTTCCTTTAACTTTATTCTCGTCGTTCTGCGTCATCGTTCAAGCTTCTGTGTCATATTAAAGCACAGATCGATTGAATGATCTGTTGAGTGTAAATTTAATCGGACGAGAGAGAGCTTTAGATACTAATTGCTTACTGAGACCGTAGTGGTACCTGTAATTGTTTTATTCGTTGGATAACCAAGCTGACAATTTGTTGTTGTTGTAATTGGCAGTGTCAAGGTAGATGAATGAATGTACGTCGTTGATAGCGTCGAAAGCATATTTGCTAGCAATCAGCTTTCTGATCTTTCCACTTTCGTACGGCTCCTTCGATACCAGCAAATGCAACAGTGCCCAATATCGATTTCACTGTATGCATTTTTCAAGTATTGTTCCAGCACAACCATGACAAATTAAAACAGGTCACAAGTTAGGAGCCTTGTCTGACACCTTGCACGGTATAAAATAATTTGGATAGGACCATTCCTGACTTGACGGAATTGCTTGGCGGATAGTGCTCAAAGCCATGCTGCAAAGTCATACAATATTAAATATTGCGTAATATACGCAATTCCTTATTGGGCTATCGGACGCTGCCTTCTAGTCGACAAAAAGATGGGCTGTGTGTGAGCCTACTTGACCTATTATCAAGCAAAATGCATGCATTGGCGGACATTACTAGTTATAGTGGTATTTTTAAAGCCCCTACCAATGGCTCCAAAGCGAATCTGTAAATATTCTAAACTTAGTTTGTTGGTTGGATTAGAGAAAATAATCGAGAGGTGTCAAGTCGTATGAATGCGGCGGCCAATTGATGAACAATCGCCGTGAGATGACCTAGCCGCCATGATGACGGCTGACCTCAAAATTAAATTTACGTTGAGTATTTAAAACTGAGCAGGAATTTCGATATGTTTTACAAAATTTTAATAATTTTTTTTTTCTAATTTTTTCAGTCACGCTAAAGACTATTTTGGCTCGAAACCTTCTTCTCTGCCCTGCTCTGAAATTGTTTTACTATTTATTCATTTATTCTTCGCAACTAAACAAGGAAGGAAGAACTTCCTGTTAAGGAAAAACTTTAAAGAGCGCTAAATTAGCGGCACACACAGCGGCATTTTATTGTGGGAGCGAGGGTTCTATACACAAATAAATATTTTGGAGGTTGGAACCACCAAATCCACCCCTTGCCTGCGCCAGTGCCCTTAAGTTAGTTCGCATTATTCCGCTTTCGTTTTCTCTAAACTGGAAGTCTAGAACTGGTTAAGTTATTCATGTGTTCATAGTTGTTTTATACAAACTCTTAACCCGTTGTTGACCCGTCAAATTTTGTTTTTTGAAAAATTTACGGGCACATGTCGAATTATTTTAAATGTTGAGCACTTTCACCAATTTTGAAGTCAAAAGGCCCTTAAAATCTTGTTTTTCCATCCAAATTTTTAGGCCATTGTTTACCCCAAACAAACTTTTAACCCATTGTCAACCCCATTTGATTTGGATTTTCGAAAAAATGAAAAACACATGTAAAATTATTTTTGATTTAAAGTTTATTTAGTAACTTTGAAGTCAATAGACTCATCGATTCATGTTTTTTCGTAGTCTTCTCATATACGAACCTTAACCCATTGTTGAGCCCATTACATTTTGATTTTCGAAAAATTTAAAAATAACATATCAAATTATTTTTGATTTAGAATATTTTCACCAAGTTTGAAAATAGGGTTGTTTACCATAAATAACTCCTTAACCTATGATTTGCCATTTTTTAGACCTCAAACTTAAAAAAAAAATCCCGTCTTAACGAAGGCACATTTTTTCAAATATACCTAGAGTTCAAATTTCGAGTCTGTAGCTTCAGTGGTTCAGTGTTGCCAGATCAGGAGATTTCCTCCTAGATTGAGGAGATTCTTGGCCTTTTAGGAGAATTTTTAGGAGGAAGAGTTGTTTAGGAGAAAGTTTAGTAGATTTATATTTTATGTTACGGGAATTTTCGGATCCTTAGTGGATTTATGGGAGATTTTGGATTGAGAACACTAGCAACAAAACATGTTTTGGCAACAATTTTAATAGTCAAAGCAACCTATTGTGTTAAAAATTTTGTAAGCTTACAGAATGTAAGGTCATTCTATCTCGTTCTCACTTATTGCTGTCACAATGAAATACCGCCAAAAATTACATTTTTTATTTAAATTATTTGTTATATGTTTTGTTTTTGTTGTTGACCTGAAGATGAATAAAAAAGGCTGCATTAAAAAAAATAATATGTAAATATTTTTATTTTTTATGAGAAAATTAATTCCTTTAAAGTGACGTGAAATTTAAAAAAAAATTAGCAGATTTTTTTAAGTTTTGGGAGGAAATTTCAGTATTTTTTGAAGATTTAGGAGAAAGCCATTTCAGGTATCTGGCAGCACTGCAGTGGTTTGGGCTGGACGATGATGAGTCAGTCAGTCAGGACAAAAACTTATAAGTGAATAGATCAATGGACTGAAAAATATCAACTTAAATAAATATTCCAGCCAGATCTCTTCGGCGAGCTGAGCTTTTCAATGGTAATGAGAATTTAATTAAACAATATTATTGTTAAATAAACAAAACCAACTATTTGTGCCAGAAATGCTCCTATTGCGAGAGTCCTTGCCGAGTTCGGTAAATGCGCACTTATTATTTATTTGACTAATGATTTTACCATTTTTATGTTGGTTTTCTGCGACGCTCTTTTTAGTATTAAGTATCTTTAAAAAAATATTGAATCGTTATATTTATAGTTGCTTTGCCCGTCTATAAGCTTCTATACCTTTATACATAAATAAATTAACATTTAACATTTCATTTGCGTCATTTACCGCTTAAATAATAAGAATTATGTTATTTAATTAATTTTGTATTAATACAATTAACATTAAGAGTATTAATTAATTTTGAATTTAAAGATTTTTTTAAAATAATCAAAAATTATTTTAAGAAAACTCCTTAGCAATTTTTTCGTCATTTTCACATTTTCCATAACACAGATTTATTCAAAACTTGTTACTGCTCGACTAAGCAGACAAAAAATAATTTCTACAAAATTCAATGCAACACATTAACGAATTGTGCCGCAATGCAATTTTGCAAATGCCACGAAAATGCGAATTGCGAATGGCGAATGGCGAACACATTAAAACGCCAACGTTAATGACCACTTTGCATGTGTGCGCTGCATAATTTATGCGTCTTGTACCGTTGCGGCGGCTGCTGCAACTGCCACTGCCAGTGCGGTCGTTAGGCGCTGCCATCGGTCGGACAGCAGAACTACTGTCGGGAAAGAGCGCCAAAGCGCCAACTGCTCAGCAGCTCGAAAGAGCACAGAACAAGATACAAAAACAATGACGTCAGCTAGCTGAGCTGAGCGCCAAAGAAGCAACCGAAGGAGAAGTTCAACTTGAAGTGATTCTTAGTCAAACAAAAACAACAACAACAAATATGAAGGGGAACTGAACGAAAGTTGAGAGCATTTGAAGACAGGGGAAGTTGAAAGTGAGGGAAAAAATGCGTCGATAGCAAAGAGCAAAGAAGAGCACAAATTGAAGTCGAGTTGGCTTGCAGTGAAGTCGAATTGGCAACGATGCAGTCGAGTGGCGTTCAAGCCAAACTTACAGGCACAAGAAGCAGTAAAGAGCAGCGTAAAGAAGCATTGAAGAAAGATGCAAATAAGTATCGCAACCGGAGGTTGTGGGCCAAATGCTGCGTGTGGCTGGCGGCCGGTGCGAGGCTGATGGGCAGCCGTTGCGACGCAAACTGGTTCTGATTGAGTACGTCTGAAGTTGTGCGTGAAGCAAGAGGAAGTGTAGTGGGATAGGTCGGGCGCATGGTAGACGTGTTAATGAAAATATTCATGGCAAAGATATGACTGCAGCCATGGGAAGCGACGCCTTCATGCAGCACAAGACAGGGTTCTACCTAAATTCAAAGAGGCGAAATATGCAAAAGATCTGAGAATGAAAGAAGAAGGTTTGGTAAATTAGTTGTTAAGGGCCAAGAAAATAGATCACTGCAAAGGCCGCGCTGTGTTCTAAGAGTTGCAAAATGGAGTTTTGCGTTATTATAAAAACATAAATAAAATTAATGGCGGTTTATACATCCGTTGAACTCAACGATTCTTAATGCTATGGAATTGAAATAGAGTTTCGAATTGGAAATAGATGCTTCAGAATTTGTCTGAGAATTAATAGGGATTTAATAGTCTTGGTACGGAGTAAAGCAAAGACAAAGGTTGATAGATAAAAGCGGCTGGTTTTTATTTGGTCTATTAGTCCATTGAAATACCTCGGAATTTAGTTCTTCTTTAAATTCAAACCCTGCAATCAAAGTAGGAAGAAACAAAATTGAATACCGTAATAAAGAAACACATAAGTTGGTATGTACAAGTATGTTCATTTTTAATTTTTAATTCTTCATTATACATTTTTAGTTTTCAATTTAAACGTTCTGATTTGAAATTTTGAATTTTAAAGATTTAATTCTTCATTTTTAATTTCTCATTTTTTGTTCTTCATTCTAATTTTCATTTTCAATTTTAAGAGCTTTGATTTTAGGTTTTGAAATTATAATTTTTGTTTTAATTTTATTGTTTATAATTTTAAATTTTGAACTTTAATTTTTATTCTTATCTTTTAAGATTTATTTTTTATTTAATTTAGAATTTTAAAATATTAATTTCTAGTTTTGATTATCTTGTTTTTAGTATTTAATTTTCAATATTTATTTTTTTTAAGTTTTTAGTTTTTAAATTTTCGTATTTAATGCTGGATTTTTATTTGTTAATATTTAACCTTTTATTTTGAGTTTTTCGATTTTAATTCCTTTTTATTTGTATGGTGCCATTTTTAATTTTTAATTCTTCATTTTTTATAATTCATTATATATTCTTCATTCTTTATTTTTAGTTTTCAATTTTTAAGTCTTAACTTTTGAGATATACAGTCGTGTCTGGATATATTGAACTAATTATTGCAAGGCCTGTTCACTATATCAAGGTTAACATTTTTGTTCAAAAACTCGTTTTATTTGCTCAAAAAACACTTTTTGTTTTTTGATGAAAATTTTTTTCAATATTTAGAGGCTGCATATCAAAATTTGGGTGTTCACTATATCGAGGTGTTGACTATATCCTGTGGTCAGTATACCCAGACACGACTGTAATTTTTAATTTTGAAGTTTTAATTTTTAAATTAATTTTTAATTCCTAATGTGGAATTTTAAATGTAAAAATGTTTATGTTTTAATTTTTTAGTTTACATTTTTACTTTTTAATTTGGAATTTTATTTTTAACTTTTAATGTAGTTTTACATTTTTACTTTTTAATACAGAATTTTGGATTTTATTTTTATTAAATTTTTTAATTTAATTTTTAATTCCTAACGAATTTAAAATGTTAAAATGTTTAAGTTTTAATTATTCAGTTTTTTAATTCCTAATGTGGAATTTTAAATGTAAAAATGTTTATGTTTTAATTTTTTAGTTTACACTTTTACTTTTTAATTTTGAATTTTATTTTTAACTTTTAATGTAGTTTTTATTTTTTACTTTTTAATACAGAATTTTGAATTTTATTTTTATTTCATTTTTTAATTTCATTTTTAATTCCTAACGAATTTAAAATGTTTAAATTTTAATTTTTTAGTTTTAATTTTTAATTTTTACTTTTTAATTTTGAAATTTGAATTTCATTTTTAACTTTTAATGAAGAATTTTAAAATTTTAATTTTTAATGCAGTATTTTGAATTTAAAAATACAAATTTTATTTTTTAAGTTTTAAATTTCATCTTTTAATTTTTATTTTTAAAATTTTTATTTTTAGTGTAGAATTTGAATTTTCAGTTTTCAATTTTAAACTTAAAATTTTTAATTTTTAAATAGACAATTTGCATTTACAATTTTAAAATTTTAAAAATTAATAATAATAATTAATTTTAATTTAAAACCCTAATCTTCATAATTCATAATCTCTAATCTGTAGCGTTTTATTTTTTAATTGTTAATCTTGAAATTTAAAATTTTAGTTTTTACTTTTAATTTTTAATTTTTAATTTTTTTATTTTTAAGTTTTAATTTGTAATTTTAAAATATTAATTTTTAAATAGTTCTTAATTTTATATTTACAATTTTTAGTTTTAAATTTAAATTTTTAAATTTTGATTTTCATCTTTTAATTTTATCTTTAAACAATTAATTTATTTTTTAAATGAAATTTATCTTTTTTTACTCAAAACATTAAGTTAAAAGGAAATATTTATAATTATGTTTCTATATTTTCAGCGAATTTCCATAAATATAGTTTTTTTTAATATGACAAATTTGGTTTCACTTTAATTTTTAATTTCAAAATAAATATTTTTATTTCAAGTTTTAAATAATTTTAACTTTTCTTACCTTAAATGATTTAGTAAATACATTTATTTTCGAATTATTTAATAAATAATTTTATTTTCCACACTTTCAAAACAGACACATTCGTTTTATTGAAGTAAAAGCCAAATCTACTCATACATTGGCCTCATTGACCGCTACTCTACTTGTTACATTTGCATTTGTAGTTCATTTTGTTGTTGTTGGTGTGCTGAATGGAGGTGGTCTCAAAACGTCAGACTTTTTCGCCGTGTTGGCATTAATGTGCAACACACATGGAAAATTTGCATCGGCATCTTGCCGCGACGCGTTCACTCCTTCACTCACTTACCTACTTCTTGCCCCTTTCCCGTCTTGAACAAAAGGCTTTCATTGCGCCAGCGTGCGTCGGGTTGTGTTGCAATTAAATTTCGCTGCGCTTTTCTTGTAATAATTTTGGGCCAAAACGCGAACGGCCCTAAAAGCCACTGCACTCCGTTTGCCAATGCGCTCACCTCAACGCCTGACAGACCACACGTACGCCGTTGTAATGCAATGCTCAGCTTTCGAATGCAGCCAATGCTTTCCGATGTTGGCCGGCTGCTGCATCCAGCTGTCGCTCTATCTGTCTGTCTATCGGTCTGTCTGTTTGTCTGCCTGCCTTTGCATTAATGTACATGCAAATGCATACGTTTTTGTTCTTGTTGTTTTAGCTGTCTTGCAAGCAATGCCATTGCATGGCACACCTCGCCGCCCCAAACGACGCGTCGTCTCCGATTGCTTTTCGATTCGTCCGTTTCGTCTATTTGCGTCTATAAATTAAATTATGTTTGGAAATTATGCATGCATCGGCAACAGCAACACCAGCAGCAGCAGCAGCCACAGCAACCAACACTAACAACAACAACAACATCAGCAACGGTGGCCGCACCGTTGCCACCCCGTGCGACTTCGACTTGAACGTCGTCGTTGCACTAATTCACATTTGATGTTCGGCGAATGCGTTTGGTCAATGAGGTTAAGTTTCGTCATTGTTGTTGTTGTTGTAATGTAATGTTTTCACCGCTGCTGCTGTTGTTGTTGCTGTTGCTATTTTACATTTGCAATATTGCACTCAGACCGCCGAAGACATTCCGGTTCGAATGCATAGAATGTGATGGCAAGACTTGAAGGCGCAAAAGTGTGTTTGAAGGAGAGAAGGAAAGGGGGGCGGGGGAGAAAAGGAAGGCGGAGTGTTTGCGGGGACCAGAGTGCAGCGCTAGCTGGAAGAGTGACAGAGCAGCGGATATGTGTAAATGCTGTAAAAAGGCTGTAACAAAGAATGGGAAACTGTAAAAATTGAAGTGAAATAAAAGAATGGCGAAAGCTAATCCAGGTATTCTGGGTGATCTATGACTCCATGCAGCGGAATCAGTGGGAACAGCAAATCAGCAAGCAGCTACAATTTCCTAGTTTACTATGACTTCTAACAGTAACGTTCAAAAGTAACGTAACACGTTCAGATCAAAAGTTTTATATAGGATTGAGGGTTGGGTTACAGAAGAGTAGACTAAAGTTTTAGTTTCCATTTAAGAGTTTTAGTTCTTAATTTGTAAGTTTTAATTTTTAATTTTTACTTCTAATTTTAAAATTTTAATTTTTAATTTCTACTTTCAATTTTTTAGTTTTTAATATTTCATATTCGATATTTAATTTTTTTAGTTTTAGTTTTTAATATTTCATATTTAATACTTAATTTTCATTTTTTTTTATTTTTACTATTTAATTTTTTATTTTGAGTTTTTGGTTTGTAATTTTTTTAGTCTGCCATTTGTAGTTTTAAATTCTTCATTTTTATTTTTTAATTTTTAATTCCTTATTAGTATTAATTTTTAATTTTATGATTAATTTTTAATGTCGAATTTTTTTTATTTTTATTATTTTTATTTTTTGATGCGTAATTTTAATTTTTTTTAATTTTTAATTTTCAATTTTTAATTTTTTAGTTTTAATTTAAAATTTTAAATTTAATATTTTGACTGTTTATATTTCATATTTAATACTTAATACTTAATTTTTATTTTTAAAATTTTTACTATTTAATATTTTATTTTGAATTTTTGTTGTTTACTTTTAAATTTGTAATCTGCCATTTGTAATTTTAAATTCTTCATTTTTATTTGTTAATTTTAAATTCTTCATTCATTCATTCATTCTTCATTATTTTGAATTTTATGTTTAATTTTCAACGTAGAATTTTTAATGTTAAATTTTTTTGTTTTTTGATGCGTAATTTTAATTTTTTAAATTTTTAATTTTTAATTTTTAGTTTTTAATAGTTAATTTTTGTTCTTAAATTATTAATTTTGTTTTCATTTTTAATTCTAGATTTTTAACTTTTTAGTTTAATTTAAAATTTTAACTTTAAAATTTTTACTTTTTACTTTTTATATTTCATACTTAATACTTAATTTTGATTATTTAATTTTTACTATTTAATATTTTATTTTGAGTTTTGAGTTTTTGTTGTTTACTGTTTAATTTGTAATCTGCCATTTGTAATTTTAAATTCTTTTTTTTTATTTGTTAATTTTAAATTCTTCATTATTTTGAATTTTATGTTTAATTTTTAATATAGACTTTATAATGTTCAATTTTTTATTTTTTGATGCATAATTTTTAGTTTTTAATTTTTAATTTTTTAATTTTTAATTTTTAATTTTTTAATTTATATTTTTCATTATTTAATTTTTAATTTTTAGTTTTTACTTTTTAGTTTTTAAGTTTTAATTTTTAAGTTTTAATTTTTAACTTTTAATTTTCAATTTTTAGCTTTTACTTTTTAGTTTTAATTTTTAATTTTCAAGTTTTAAATTTAACTTTTTAGTTTTAATATTTCACATTTAATACATAGTTTTTATTTTTTAATTTTTACTATTTAATTTTTTATTTCGAGTTGTTAGTTTTTTATGTCTTTTTTTTAATTTGTAATCTGTATTCTTATTTTTTATTTTTAATTTTTAATTCTTCTCTAAAAATTTACTTTTAATTTTATATTTAATTTTTATGTAGAATTTTTTATGTTTAACTTAAAATTTTTATTTTTAGGTGCGCAATTTTTAATTTTAATTTAGGGTACTGTGTGCACTTCCACTCGGCGACCTGTTTGGGTTCATTGTAGTTCGTATGTAGGAATTTTTTTCATTCAACCAACCAAAACTACCGGAAATGGCCAAATATGACTTGTGAGCCTGGAAAAAGAACCAATTTTCACATTGACCACACTCGATGCAATTGGCTATGGGAATTGTTGTTGTTATTGTTATTGGTTTTATTATTTTTAACAGCATTGTTGTTGTAACCATTGTTACCTTTTTGTTGTTGTTTTAATAACATAAATGTAGCAGTAGACTGCAAATAGTTTTGGCGCCCCAATGCCCAACGAAACATTCACAGAAAACACCAAAAAAAAACAACTACTTTTTATTTCATTTAATGAATTAATGAAAGGAACAAAAAATTCCATTGGTCGACAATGCATAATTCTTCAGCTTGGCGGCAACTGACACTTTTTTATGCTTGAACACTTTTAACAAATCAGACAATTTTATTTTTTGGCGCCGCCAAAGCGACGGCATTGGTTTTTTTGAAAAGGTTTTGGAGAGTTTTTTTATATGACTTTTCAATGGGGCTTTTGATTTTCAGTTTGAGTATTTAAATAAATGTTTAAAAATTTTAAAAAATTATATTTTATTTTGTTGCCTTTTATATACTGCATTGTCGTTTGTTTATTTATTTTCGTTGTTTCGTGTGGACTTTGTTATAATTTCGATTTTTTTAATGAAAGCATTTTTCAAATGCTTTAAGCACAAATCAAAGAAATCCAAATCACTACAAACACTCAACTAAACTGAACAAATCGAATCAAAGCGACGGAAAAGCAACAATTTATGTCAAACTGTACAAAATGACACCAAGTCCGTTTCCGTTGAAATAAAAATTTCAAGGTGTACCGCATGCAGCAACTTTACCAACAATGACAAATTGCAGCAAAAAAAATTGTAAAATAACAAAAGTTACAAAAGTCACAAAGCAATGCATAGGTGCAGGTCAAAGTTCAATGTTGTGCACATATAGCGTCGCTTAGTAATACAAGCAATGCAGCAGACAATAGACAACAGGTGACAGCTAGCAGCGAGCGCATCGCTTGGCAAAGAGTTCAACGTTCAAAGGATATGGCAGGATATGTGAAGAGTATAAATGTGCGACAGTGTGGCAAATAAAGCAGGAAATTGATGTCAAACGCCAGTTTGACAGTTTAAATGGCTGCACGTACCAACAGTTCAATGCGACAGCTGGACAAACGGATGAACAGTTGAGCGGATGTTGGCCGCTTCGTCAGTCAATTGATTTCTATATTGATTCTACTATATGTGGTGTTCGAATTGTTCAAATGTCACTTTTACTAATGACAGCAGAGGATGAAAGAGTAGTTCGTATGTGTGTAAGTGTGTGTGTGTGTCTCTATGTGGGTTTTATGATCAATCTGAACTTCCGATTTGTAATAATCTTTCAATTTGGAATCACTTTGAACTTTCGATTTGTATATTTTTTCAACTCTGACTGACTATAGTTTTTCTCACAAAAAAAAAACAATTAATTAGAAATTTTTCTGTACAAAATTTGCATGCATATTTCACACGATCGACTTTTTAGTCACTAAGCCGCTCCTTTGCATTACTCAGTTAAATTATTTTTATCCCTATATACCAAAATATATTATTTCAGATTTCCACACTGCATCTTCTCATTTGATTCATTATATTTTTTTATTAAAATCCAAATCAATTTCGAAAAAATATGTTGCCGCTTCATTTTAGTGCTTCGCTTTTGAATTGAATTGTGCACTGTTGAGACTTGAAGCGTTTTAGCCGCAATAATAAATTTAATTATCCTTACACAAACACGTGCAACACACACACACACAGACATTTCTGTATTGTGCTCGTGTATGCTGTAAAAGTTGTCGCTCGCTGTTGCTGTGCACTTTTATTTGGGTCGTTCGCTTGAAAGCCAAATAAATGCAATTTAATTTGTTGCTCTTTTTTCGCTTCTATTGTCTCTTTGACTTTGGCTGTTTTCAATATTACAACTGTGACTTTATGGAAAAAATATTTTAATTTTTTTATCCATTAATTTTAATAATTTACTTAGCCTTTTCGCGGCGCTTCTCAGTTGTTCTTTCTTTTTTTTTGTTTTTGACTCTAATTTAATTTATTTATTTTAATGGCAATGGCAAAGCTCAGAAATATCCTTTTTTTAAACAAGGAAAAACATATTGGATTATTTTATTAAAATTTATATTAGTTTTATAAAACTCATTACATTGAATGGCAAACAACAAACAATAGTAAACTAGCAGCGACTAATTGCAGTGCAGCTTTGTGAGCGTGGAGCCAATGTGAGTGAATTGGATGGGAGGTGACGGAGAAATCATATATTTATGTAGTAAACAATAGGTAGATAGGTATGTAGATAGGAAGGTAAGGTTACGTCAGGTTTAAGAAGGGGAGTGTGCGGCAAGCACTTCCACTCGGAGACCCCATTGGGTCCATTGTGAATACCTTCATTCTTGAGTCCGGTGTCCTTTTCTATCTGTTGGGTCTACAGGGAGATCCAGATGGGTTCTTTTGGGAACCATTTGGTTTTGGCGACAAAATTGTGTAGATCAGTAATCTGTGCTTTGTAGCTCATCGGCTGATCATTTTCCTTCTAAAGGGTAACCAGATAGCAGTTATAGTTTTTTTCAAAAGGAATATGTCAGCAACTATCAAAGAATTCAATGAAGTTTAGTTGTCAAAGTATTTGGTATAGTTTGACATTTCATAACTCATCGTTTTAGTCAGCCTCGATAGTGGAGTAGGTAGCGCGTTGGCTTCCCATACTAAAAGCCTTTGGTTCGAATCCCAGCTTGGGCTGGTAAAACTCTCATTTACTTCTATCGCTATCCACATGAAGTAGATGAGAATTACAAGAGTCGCACAAGTTCCGCTTTTGGCAGGCAATGGCAAAAACCTTCAAGTGTGAAAGAAAAACTGTCAATCGCCATTCGGATTCGTCATTAAACTGTAGGTCACCTTCACCATTTCCTCATCCACTTGAAATTTGTGTTGTAACACATGTTGAAAAAAAACCGTGTTGCATACACATTTCAAAAAACGGGTGAAATATGTGGTATATCAATGGGCCTCTTAGGCCTCCGAGAATGTAACCTAACGTAATGCATCGTTTTACGTGTAGAAATTATTAAAAAAAAGATATAATCGAAATTCCTGCTCAGATGTTGGCTCACACCCTTGAAAAGTTTAAGGATGGGTGCACACTTTGGGATTTTAAGCCACCAACTACTTAGACAGTGATTTATGCGAAGTGAAGAAAACATGGGCAGTATTGAAAAAGGTCCAGAAATATCTTGCTTGAGGCCAACAAGCAAAAGACTCCGCAATATATTGAACCGAGTCATCAAAAAAGCACTGCCAAGCATATTTAAATGATTCAGCTTCAAAATAAAGATATCTCAGACCATTGTTGTTCTAAATAAATTTATTTTGTTAACGTTGTTTTCTGGTCACCTTTTATGTCTCTGTATCCACGCGCTCAACAGAAGTGTGTGTTGTACTGCTAGGAGACAGAAGATCTTATTTAGAGATTTGTTTTTGAACGGCAACGAGCGCTTAGCAGAGCTTGTATTGAGTCCTGGATATAGGTGGAAATGGTTTAAATCTCCTGAAAAGGATTGCATTTGTTTTCGGGCAGTTGCCTCACTCATAGCTCCGAGTTCAGCTCAGTTGATGCTGCAGGGACCTGGTTTTTTGTTCCTTGTCAGAACAACCTAGCAAGAGCAGCACCCAGACATGTCCATTGTACTGAGACTTGAGGTTCTCTATTAATTTTTTTTTTAATCTAAACGACCTCCGATGAAGTCTGACTAAGTCATGAGGTCTCAACAAGCTAAGGTGCTTCTTAACACTTCAGTGCTAAATGTCTCAAGCCTGATTCGAGTGTTCCCGAGGCAGACACACAGAAAGAGATTCACCATCTCATTATCCTTCTCACAGACAGGACATACTTACCACAATGTCAGATATGGATAACTTTTTCATGTCATCAAAAATCATAATTTGACCATAATTTGACCTTAGAAAACAGTTCGCTATTAGGTCAACCAAATGTCTGTAGTCCGTCCTGCAAAAAGATTTAAAAAAAAAACTGCGAGCTCTGGTCTGAGATGACAGGAAGCATGAGTTTCGTCAGCAGTCGGTTTGCCACATTCGCTCGTAGGTAATAGTGACCGATTTGTAAACATAAAATAATAAAACAATCGAAAGGTCCTGGTAAATATATGCAACGATACTGACTTTATGGTTGATCTTTGAACCTTCGCTTCGTTGGCCTCTTCTTTATTTATTTATTTATTTTATTTATTTGAATTTAGTCTTTGAACAATTCTTACAGACTAATTAACAATATGGAACATAAGCTTAAACTTAATCGGGAAAATGGGAGTAAACAAAGGAAATGAACAAATTTTACAATTCTCGCAGTTATTCCAATTGTCCCTCAAATGGGTCTTTGTACTAAAGAATGCTTTAGAGTGAGATTTGAGGATTGTGTAGTCAATCTCGCATGACTGTAGTAATGAACAATAAAACAATAATTTTGGTGCTTTCAGGATTTAAAGGATTTTTTCCTATTTGCAGATAATTTAGTATGTACATAAGTAGGCTTCAGATTTCATACTAATTAAGTTGCGTCATAACAACGTGTTAAGAAATTTCCAACTCTTTTATTGATTTGTCTCAAGCTTGCTTTCTATAACTGATCTATCAAGAAATTATTTATACTGATAGAACTTCTCTTACTTGATACTTTAAACAACGAAACGCTGTCTTTCCTGTCTTCGCCGTTGTAATGGAATTATTTACCTCCAAAATAGCAACAAGTTATTGAACAAACCGGTGCATCACTCTTTGAATGGGATAATGTCAATTAAACTAAATAATGCCATAAATTTCAGATGTAACCGTTGCGCCTTTGGTTCCTTTTTTTCTTTATAAAAATTCTATCTACTGACTTTCCCATTGAATACGTTTTCCATTGAAGTTTCACAGAGCCGCTGAATGTTGATGTGATGCTACATCCATGTCCTTGAATTTTTCTACCCGCTGCGGCTCTCATCGCCTATACAATTTTGCAAAAAAATTATCTCTCAAACACGCAGAGGTCAGCATCAAAAGTTTAGATTTCTAGCTTAACACAATTGTTCACAAATCGACAGCCAGTCTTAAGTTCTTTTACCAAACAAAGACCTCAAAATTAGCATCAACTTTTTATAGAATCTTAAGCATAAAAAACCCATTTTTTTATAAAAAATTGTAATTGCTTTACTTTTATTTTTTAAATAAACCAAACAAAGCATCCAGTGAAATTGTTGACCCTCATAGACGGCGCCTGTAACAAATCTTCATTTGAGTAAACAATGCTGAACAAAAAATGAAGTCATTCACCTTTGAAATAGTCAAAATGTATCACCAGCAATAACAACAACAACAATAACAACCAGCAGCCAACTGACGCCACACCGTTGCAGCTTGCGCCATGCGCCATGACAGAACAAATAAAAACGAGGATTTGATTTTTCTTTTGAATTTTCATTATGAAAACAGCAGCCAACGTGAAGCGACCGTCTGGCCAGCAAGTGACTGGCTGGCTGACTGCCTTGTTGACTGCAGCCAGCAGTTGCTGCCATCTGTCGGTTGCTAGCATGCCCGTTGGGCGAGCAGTGTGGCGTAGAGAAAAGGATTAGACGATATTCGACGACATGTGTCAATACTTCAGGGCTGGCCAGCTGGCTGGGTGAAGCGTGCACGAGGAAAGCGAAAATCACACAAAAATGAAGAAAACAGCAAGAAGCAAGAGCAGCAAAACTCAAACAATAACAACGGTTGAAGAAAAAATAACAAAAGAAAGCAGCAGCAGCAGCAGTAAAAAAAAACACGTATACGACAAGTAGTACGCGGCAAATGTGGCAGCACTCGAACGCAGGCGACATGAATGAATGCAATGAAAACGAAGAAATAAACGGAGAAGTGGACAAACCAACGAACACAGAGAGCAAAGTGTTCTGTGTGTGTGTGTGTGTGTGTGTTTCTATGTGTGCTTCAGCTGCCAAGTGGAGTGAGTTGCGTATATATGCAGACCGCCAAATAGACGGCAGACAAACAAAATTGTCTCGTAGTGTTGTTTCAAGGACATGCTTCTTACATGCCGTGTGATTTCTTGCTGCTGACTTTTTTGTGACTGCTTGCTGAATGAGGATTTTTTTTTATTCTTTTTTACAATCATTGTTTTTTGGAGTTTGACGCTGTTGTGTGCAGGGCGCCAAAAGTGGAAAGAGTCAAAACTGGGCAGCTGCAAGATGTGAGATGCTATGTTTGGTTTTAGGGTAGTCAACTTTTTTGAAGGCATTGCTTTGTTGTAGTTGTTGTACAGTGCGCAACAAGGTGCGCTCAGTCTGTCGCACTGCAAGAAGGCAACATTGTTAGGGGAGTTTATTGAGCTGATGGAAAAAGAAAATGGAATGCACAAAAAGTTTGACAAGGGTGCCTTGAAGGTGTTAATGGGTCAAGGACATGCTGTGACCGTCAAGGAAATGCCACCGAAGCGTAGCTGGTGCACTGCTTTTAGAGTGTTGCTCTTAACTTTTTGGCATGTGGTGGTTTTAAAAGACAAAACTCAAGGAAAATTAATCTAAAATGGTACCAATTTCTGGCAAAAAACTTAAGAAAATGCCACCAAAACATAGCTGATGCACTGCTTTTAGTGTGTTGCTCCCCACTTTTGGCAATAGTTAGCTTTAAAACGCAAATTTTCAAAAAGTAAAATTAATGCCTCAAGGATAATGAAATCTTCATACTTAGCGCAACAAACCGCAAGAATTAATCTGCTAAGAGCATTGCTCCCAAACTTTCATCAGCTGGTGGCTTTAAAAAACCAAACTACACAAAACTGAATTTTCAAAAAGTAAAAATAATGCCTCAAGGATAATGAAATCTTCATATTTAGCGCAAAAAAATTGCAAGAAATTTATCTATTTAGAGCATTGCTCCCAAACTTTTATCATCTGGTGGCTTTAAAAAACCAAACTACACAAAACTGAATTTTGAAAAAGTAAAAACAATGCCTCAAGGATAATGAAATCTTCATATTTAACGCAACAAACTGCAAGAAATTAATCTATTTAGAGCATTGCTTTCAAACTGTTATCATCTGGTGGCTTTAAAATACCAAGCTACACAAAACTGAATTTTCAAAAAGTAAAATTATGCTTCAAGGATAATGAAATCTTCAAATTTAGCGCAACAAACTGCAAGAAATTAATTTATTTAGAGCATTGGTCCCAACTTTTATCATCTGGTGTCTTTAAAAAACCAAACTACACAGAACTAAATTTTCAAAAAGTAAAGTTAATGCCTCAAGGATAATGAAATCTTCATATTTAGCGGAACAAACTGCAATAAATTAATCTGTTTAGTGCATTGCTCCTAAACTTTTATCATCTGGTGGCTTTAAAAAACCAAACTACAAAAAACTAAAACTTTTAAAAGTAAAAATAATGCCTCAAGGATAATGAAATCTTCATATTTAGCGGAACAACCTGCAAAAAATTAATCTATTTAAACTTATTAACAGCATAAACAAGCGTGTAGTGTCACAGTAACGCAGTGAGCGAAGCGAAATGACAGCAAAAGCAATTAAGTTGCATATCCTGGCAGCAAACATTTGAAGTGCATTAAAAAAAATCCTTCACTTACCTCATTAAAAAGCAGCAAAAAAAATACAAAAAATCAACACTACCTCTTACGTCCATCCCCACTCTCTCTGCGAAATGCGGCGCTGCTTGGGCGACAGCGACGGCGGCGGCAGAGTCGCATGTGACGTGCAAAAATTCGCGCATATCCTTTTAATCATAATAAGATGTACGTTGCCAAACAGAGACAACTACACAGCAAGTCAACGCCACAACAACAACAACAACAAGCGCCACTAACTAAACAGCAGCAACAACAACCAAAACGCAAGCGAAAAAAAAATCATATGCGCTGCGCTCGCTTTTCCGCTTTTCCGCAATTTGTTTTGTTCGTTTTTTTCTACTTAGCAGCATCGCATTTCTACGCTGTAGTTGTTTGTGTCTATGTGTGTGTGTGTGTGTGTCTCGCTGCGCGCTCCTACCCTGCACAGCAGCCGCGCCTCGACCAATCACAAATTCTGTTTACTGCGCCCCCAAATGCGAAGCGCGATAAGCAGCAAAAGTTGTCGCGCACGACAAATATAAAAATACAACAACAACAGTAGCAGCAACAACAAGAAAGCGCCAAAAAGGATGCTGCGTATGAATTACGACACAAGGCCCACACGCGAACGTCGACAGCAGTGAGCGCGCACTTTTTCTTCAGCCTCCCTTCCCTTCGTCCCTCACAGCAAAGCAAGAAAAATTGCAACAGCAAAAAAAAAAAATTCCAAAGCATTCAAAATAAGGCAAACTAATGCAAACTAGACAGCGAACCCATGCAGCGAGAGCGGCAATGAGTGTGTGTGTGTGTGCGTGTGTGAGAGCGAGAAAGAGCAAGAGAGAGAGAGCGCCTCCAGCAGGACATCGACTGACTTGTGGCGCAAAAGCCAAAGCCAAAGCGGCGCCGCATCGCATTTCGCTGTCTGTAGCAGCATTTCTCTGCTAACTGGTTGTAGTTGTTGTGCGGGGAAAGTCGCTGGCTGCACTTTGCAGCAAGATGGTTTTTTGTCTTCTTCGTTGACAGAGAAAGAGAAGAAGCGAGTAGTAGAAACTTCTGCAAGTAGCGCTTCATTTAAACGAAGAATTTTCATAGAACTTTTTCTCAGTTGGCTTTGTATGAGGGGAAAGGACTTTCTTGCGCATTAATAAGAAAATATCACATTAAAAAAATGTTTTTATGTAATTAAGGGGAAGTGATCTTCGTTGAGTTATAATTGCAGAAATTGTTGAGCAATTTAATGTCGACATATCCTTTGAAATCAATCAAATATTCATAATCACTTAGTAACTTAAAAATTTGTTTATAATTATATAATAAGTTGAAAATTTTATCATTTGGGACATTGTGATTAAAAACTAAGAAGTAACATTTTGAGGTCCTTTGAAAATTAGATATTGACTGAAAATTCAACTGATATCTGCACAGATGATTCCAAGTTGTTTCAAAAGTTTGGTTGTAGAATATTGTCCAGTAAACTGGGGATACAACTTTCACTCCGCCTATCCCAGAAGTGCTAAAGTGTGTTTTTAAAGCTGAAGTAATGGTCATACTGCAAGCAACTAAGTGGATCTCTTACAAAGATTTCCATATCTAATGTAAACATCGCCATTTATTCATATAAAACGGCAGCAATCAAGTCGTGCTTGGGTGCATATTTTTCCTAGTTTACTCCTTCCTATGGTCTCCACAAGACATTGCCTTGTGTTGGTTACGTTAATCGGTTAAATTTTTCTGCCAGGGTAGATGATTAGCCTGCTGCAGGTAGTCCTAAGTGATGCGGTTGCCATCTATCGCCGCTTAGGAACAACGCCTCCGATGTTGTGAGCTAACGCTCATAGCGCCATCTGTTGTGTAAGGGAGATGAAAGCAGGATGGTTGGCGCCTTCGCTAAGATCGGTTTGGTGCGCTGCTCTTTGTTAATGCCCGCTTTCCCTTACAGGCGTTGCTGGTACACCGAGTAGCTGTATGTCTTGTAGGTCCTTAGACCACATCAAATCTTGTGCCTGATTGTCGCCACCTTCTCAAAACTGCAGCAAATAAATCGCAAGTCCTCTAGAAATACCAACCTGAGCACAAACACATCGCAGGCAGCTGCAAGGCCAATGAATCAGCAACATGGGGAAACACTAATTGAGGACATCTCTCCTTCTAACCCATTTAAATGTCTCTCGTTTTGTATCGAACTAATCTTCAAGCAGCGCTTTGTTAGGTTATGTCTGTGTGAGACACACTTAAGCCAATATGAGCCTTTGTGGTAAGACAATTCAACCCTTTTGAAATGTATGCTACACTGTTTTTTCCAACATATCGCTCACTGAGTACAAAAGAGTCATAACTTAAAAATCTCAATAGGGATAAGAATGAAATGTTTGAAAATTTTTCCACACTTGAAAGTTTTTGCAATCACCTAACAAGAGCGCACTTGCACGTTTCTTATAATAAATTACATCTTCTTATTAAAGTACCTACTTCTTTCATATTAAAGTCTTCTTATTAAAGTTAGCAATAGAAGTGGGTGAGTGTTTAACCAACTGAAACCAGGAATAGAACCAAGAGCCTCTAAAGTGACAGTTCGCTTGATACCCGAACGATTATCGACGTCAGGCAACGCTATGCAGAAGTCGCAAACAATCTCTGAGTGGAAGAACACAGCTGCAGCATTGTCAGATAAACCTGGCCATCACTTAACAAAAGGCCATCCAGAATGAGTTACTCAACTTAGATCGAAAATGCATTACTTCTGGAGTTGCCATACCACGAGTTTTATTGTGGTTGTTGTGCTGCAGAGAGAAAAAAGAAACAGTCGTACACTTTAGGTGCTAATGTCCGTCCTGGCCAGGACAAGGTGAATATTTCTAGACTCTTCGTTTTACTTCAGAGTAACCGCGGTTTAAACTCGAGTCATCAAGGGGAGATTCATGTTGAAATTTTCGTGACTCCCAGCACCGTAAAGGAGGTTCTATACCATCGCAATGTGATATCACATCTATTTGTGCTGAGACTTATGAATTTTTCCAGTCATGTACGTCTTTACACTAACAGTTTATCTGAATAGATTTTCGTTAAATCTGGTTTGTATTTTTAATTAGATTTACGTTATTGATAAGTCTGTAAGATTATTTCTGTAGACCGAATAAATAAATGAATGAATACATAAATGAATAAAAAATAAATAAAAAATAAATAAAAAAATAAATCAATAATTCAATAAATCAATAAATAAATAAATAAATAAATAAATAGACACATGAATAAACAAATAAAAACATAAACATATAAATAAATAAATAAATAAAATAAATGAATGAATAAATGAATAAATAAATAAATAAATAAATAAATAAATAAATAAATAAATAAATATATAAATAAATAAATAAATAAATAAATAAATAAATAAAATAAATGAATGAATAAATGAATAAATAAATAAATAAATAAATAGATTAATAAAAAAAAAAATTTTAAAAATAAAAGATAAATATTCAAAATGAATGAAATATTTTATTTACAAACTAATTAAACTTTTAAATTAAATCAAAATGTTTATTCATAAATTACTTTTTCCTGGAAACCCTACTTGAAAGTGATGGCAGACGATGCCCATTTGGCTATAAATTTTTAGTTAGTACAACTTCAGTATATATCTGTATAAAGTTTAAATCCGATGTTTTTACTCATTAAAGAGTTTTGATACCAACTGACCAGTTCACAGACAAAATTGATTTGCATTGGTAAACTGATAATGACGATTATCCTCATATGTAATCCTATTCTAATAACCTCTTCAATCTCCTGATATCCTAACACCTCTTAGCTATCTATAACATCTAACTCCTAACATTTCTGAGCAATGTGTAATTAATCCTCAAACCATTTTGAACATCTTTTCCGAACAAAAGAAAACTGGGTGGATAGTTAAAAAAAATATACACAATTGTTTAGAAATCATTATCGATGATTGCTTGAGATAATTTACATTTAAGTTATTTAATTTTACTATATTAATGTCCATGGGTTCGGTCTGGAACCCACTTCAATATGACTTGGATTCCACTGTATCACTAACAAACACTAACTGCTGAGCCAAGTTGGTTGATTGGCTGATTGGTTGGTTAATACGCTAATTGGTTCGTATCATTGGTTATGTTTCGACATACAGGCCGAAGGTAAACATTTTTTGAGTACACATCGCTCCATATCGGAAGGCAAAAGTAGCCCAATTGCGTTGCAAAATCAGTTGAACTCAAAAGTGCTAAGCGCTGAAAAGCAGCATTGCCAGCACACACTTTCGGGTAGTGTTATCCCCACACATTCAGAATAGTCAGAACCATCTTTTGAAAACGGACCGAACTAATCTGTACTCCCAATATTTTGACTGTACACGAATCTGTAAATCAAATGAAATTATAGCGAAACTCTTTGACAACCAGTAGTCGAATTTATCTGACAGCTTCTGTAAAATTTTTGTTGCTCACATGTAAAATTACAACTGGTACACTAAGGGCCAATTTTTCAGTGCGAGTTTAACTCAGTTTTTAGTTTAAACTTAGTTTCAACACGAAATCGAATTTTTCAGTCAAACTTGAATGAAGTCTTAACTCAGTTTAAACTCCCAATCCAATTAAGTTATTCACCTTCGGCTTCGGTTTTAGCTGAATGTCAACATCGTAGCCGATTAATTGGCTTCGGCTAAAATGTCACCTTTGGTCTGGCTTTAACCCTTTCGACCCCAAAGTTGCCTGAGAGCAACTTCACCTATTTGCCATCTTATAGCAAAAGCTACGATTGATTTATGTGTTTAATTTAATATTAATAAATAATAATAATAAATTAATATTTTTAAAAGTGAATTCAAAGCAAATTACAAAAAATAAGTAATAAATCATTTCCAATAATTCACAGCGATATCAGAGAAAGTTTGTGTTTTTATTGAAGCCTACGAATTGGGCGCGTTTGATCAAAACCCTGATTCTTTAATAATATTTAAATAAAATCAAAAAGTGATAATTTTTTATTTTATAGTGTCCGACCGAATATTCGGTTTCGGTTTCAGCCCAAAAAAGTACTTTCGGTCGGACACTACTATTTTAGCAAAAATATTAGATAATTTTTCTGTATTTAAAAAATATTTATACAATATTTTTTTAACCCGTTTTAAGTAAACTAGCTCTAGAATTCTTACAAAGAGGCGTGGCAACTTCAAATGTTGTGTGCAACCTTCTTAGGGAAGTGTTTCATGATTTAAATACCAAAAAGTAATATCCAGACACAGGGTAAAAATCGGGGTCGAAAGGGTTAGGGGGGTAGTCAGGTAGATATTTTTCAAAAAATCGAAAATTTTTTCTTTGCAGTTTTGGTCTATTTAAACCCTTAGGAATCATGTAGAAACCTTCCTTTACCTCGGAAAGTATCCGAAAGCGATTGAAAATGAGATTAGCTGTAAGGGCTCGCGCGCTCGAATCGCACACCTGGCGCGTGAAATAGATGCTGTTGTTTTGAGCTGGCTGACACGATTATTGCCGATCTACTGCACCGATTTGCTTAAACTTTTTTTTTACATTTTCATAAAAGGTTTGGCTGTCGTGTGAACTACGATCATTATTGTCCATTTCTATGTAACAACTTTATGACACAATTATTAACAAAACAAAAAGGAAAAACTTTACAATTGCACTAAATGTTTATTTATTAATACTTTTTTACAGTTATAGGTCAAACGAGAGCCATTCATTTGTACTTCAAAATGAAATTTGTTTGATATGTTTCAGATCATCCAAAGTGGAGAAATCGTGTCAGCCAGATTTCAAAATGGCGTCTTCCGGTCGCCCATATGTCCCCCGGATATAAACGAAAATTTATAAAAAAATGTTGTTCAGTACTCAAAACTATGTGCAATAACATATAAAAGAATTTTTAATGTGGAATAAAAATTTGTATGAAAAAAAATTACTTAAAACATGGTCGATTCTACCTGACTACCCCCTTAAATAAAGGTATGCCTAGTTATAAAAAGTATGCATGTGTAGTGTCTTTTGGGCTGCGGGAACTTTATATTCAGTTCGAGAGGCTAACGAAAGCGAATATCTCCTCCATTGGTGTACTTAGCGTCTTTCATCTTCTCCTCTAAATATATATTCAAGTATTAACAATAATTCCATACATCTGATTTCATTTAAAAATTAAAATGAGACTCATTACAGGTAAAAAATTGTGTTTTAGTTATCAAGTTTGACTTTGATAAAAAATGAAAAGCGAACAGACTTCTTTAATTAAAAAAAAGGACATGTTAGGGAAGATTTCCAAGCTCTAGAAGGCTACTAAGATCCATTATGATGCCTGTAGAACTAATAAGAAATCCTACATCATTAGATTGTCCGTGCTCTTCTAAAGTTGCTTCACTAACAAATCGCCCGAAATCCATTACAGCTAAACCAGCCAGAATTCGTCGACATCTCATCTCTAAAATCACTCAAATTGTTTATGCCCCAAGTGTTCGTTTTCATCTAATCTTCTAATGACATGAACTCAAACGATTTCAGCACTCAACTCAATTTCAACTACTCTTTCAAGTGGTCACTCTTACTCTCTCTCTCTCTCGCTCACTTGCTCACTCAACGCACTACTTAGTGCCGTCACTCTTGACGCTCTTAACAAAATTTTCCGTCTGGCCGTGTGGCCTCTTATGTCGCACAAATCGCATAAAAATGTTCGTCTACCGATTTTCGCATTTTCCCTCATTACACATCAAATGCGAATTTTCTTCATTTTTGCACAGCAGCAGCAGTAGCACAAAAGCAACAACAAAAACAACTACAGCGAGCACTAAAAACCATGCGGCAGCAAGTAGCGTAAAGTGGAAAATGCGAAAAATTACAAGAAAAGGCAACAAAAAAAAAACGTTGTCTGATTTGTTTTAATATTTTTTGTATTTTTTGTTACTTGCAGCCTGTTGTTGTTGTTGTTGTTGTTGCTGTTGCTGTTGCTTTCGGCTAGAGGTATATAGACCAAGCCTACTCGCATTTTCTAAGCCAATCGCCGGCGCGCATTTCGACTCCGCTCACACACACGCAAACGAAATGCGAACATTTGCCTTGTGTGTGCGCCAAGTCAACGTTGGAGGCAGCTGGCGGTACTGCTGGCAGCGCCCATACATGTATGTGTGTGTGTGTGTGTTTTATGGCTACACGTGTGCGCGCGTGTGTGTGTGTGCGAACGCGGTGATGCGTGTTTTGCGTGTTGGCACTGATTATGTGGCATGTGGCATACAAAACAAACAAATGGCACCGCGCACAGCTCAGCCAACGAGGCCGACTGTGTGGCATGCAAAGTGAAATGCGCGAGATGGAATTTTTATTATAGATTCGTATGGAAAAATTACAGCAGACAATATTTTCACAACTCGCCTTAATCTAGAATGAAGTGCTACAAGTTACGCTGAATTTGGCTTTTTGCTTTTTGTAAATAATTTAGACATTTTTAGCCATTTTGCTGCTTAGAGAGAAACTATTTTCGTTTCAATGAAAATTGTAGAGAAAATTCAGAAACGCGAGCACATAGACAGGATTTTTTCATGGCTTGGACGCACTTCTTCCATTTGAAAGTAATAAGGTACACTTCCACCACTTTGCAACTATTGTCTGTATACCAGAAGAGAGCTTCTATGAAACACTCAACTATGTTTTTTCAGCTTTAAAGACCAGTCTAGAGTGGTCTGTAGTTATTAGGTTTGAAGTTGCGCTAAGAAATTTTCCGTAGGTTCTTTATCTCGATTAGCCAGAGCATTGCTTTCGTGAAGCTTAGCGTTTTCAAGAGCTCTCCTCAGGGGCGGATTCAGAAAAATATTTCGGGGGGTTTCAAAAAGTAATTCTTTAATATTCATAACATACCAAAAAATGCCCTTTAATTTGTATGTAGTTTTAAAGTCAATCCTAATATTTCGGGGGGTTTCAACCCCCAATCCCGCCCCCCTGAATCCACCACTGGCTCTCCTCCGCACAGAATCCTACTCCCACCAAATTTCTGTTGGATTTTGGGCAGCAATCATGGTTTGAAAAGTCACTGAGCTCAAAAGTTATGCACGGAATCCACTTGTCCTCCAAAAAGAAATCCTGTGTACATCACTGCATGCCTGTACTGCCCGATTGCTGGGCTTTCACACATTAAGTGCCCCAAAATTTCGCCATCTTCAAGCCACAAGTCGTATAAAGCTGAGTCTGTAAGCCCAATCCTGGTGAGCTCTTAAACCACTCCTCCTATGAACAGCAGGTGGCTCGTTCTATCGGGTCGAGGTGCATCAATGAGCATCTTCAAATTCCCATTAGTCGTGAGACTGTGTCAGTAGTCACAATACTTATGCAATGCTATGCTGTTTAGTAAAGCCTTGTGCTTGGATAATCTCCAGCTAATCCCTACTTAAGGTCCTCTGAAACGTAGCATTGATTGAATTCTCGAGCATAGGTATCCGCCTTTTCATTTCAGGAATATTGATTATTCAATCGAAGTAACCATTAAAGAGGGCAGATAATTATTGGGGTTTGATTGTACCTCGAAAAGGTTGCATTTATAGGTGAGGTACTTAAGCGAGTTTGACTGTATCTCGAAAAGGATGCATTTATAGGTGAGGTACTTAAGCGGGTTTGACTGTACCTCGAAAAGATTGCATTTGTAGGTGAGATACTTAAGCGGGTGTAACAGTACTTCGAAAAGATTGCATTTATAAGTGAGGTACTTAAGCGGGGTTGACTGTACCTCGAAAAGGATGCATTTATAGTTGAGGTACTTAAGCGGGTTTGACTGTACCTCAAAAAGGTTGCATTTATAGATGAGATACTTAAGCGGGGTTGACTGTATCTTGAGAAGATTGCATTTGTAGGTGAGATACTTAAGTGAGTGCTACTGTATCTCGAAGTGGTTGTATTTATAGGTGAGATACTTAAGCGAGTGTGACAGTTCTTCGAAAAGATTGCATTTATAAGTGAGGTACTTAAGCGGGTTTGACTGTACCTCGAAAAGGTTGCATTTATAGGTGAGGTACTTAAGTGGGTTTGACTGTATCTTGAGAAGATTGCATGTTTAGGTGAGATACTTAAGTGAGTGCTACTGTATCTCGTAGTGGTTGTATTAATAGTTGAGATACTTAAGCGGGTTTGACTGTACCTCGAAAAGATTGCATTTGTAGGTGAGGTACTTAAGCGGGTTTGACTGTACCTCGAAAAGGTTGCATTTATAGGTGAGGTACTTAAGCGGATTTGACTGTACCTCGAAAAGGTGGCATTTATAGGTGAGGTACTTAAGCGGGTTTGACTGTACCTCGAAAAGGTTGCATTGATATGTTAGGTACTTAAGCGGGTTTGACTGTACCTCGAAAAGATTGCATTTGTAGGTGAGGTACTTAAGCGGATTTGACTGTACCTCGAAAAGGTGGCATTTATAGGTGAGGTACTTAAGCGGGTTTTGCTGTACATGTCACACTCAGACCTTCCCCTACACCGCAGCTTTCGCGTGTTGCTATCAATGAAGTAAACACTTCTGCTTGAAAGACGGAAGTATAGCTGCCAAGCGAAAAGGAAAGTTGCATGTCATATGTGTCCGAAAAGATTACAGCGCCAGCGTCGGAGCACCTCAGTGACACATAAGTGTACATAATTGCCAAGTTAGGCTTAAAGCCTCACCAGCAGTTATTCATACATTCCAATCGATCGGCGAGACAAAGGCACGTCACATTGGGCATCAATGCCACCCTTCCTCCCTTAAGTGGAAGAGTATTGAGAAGGGCTCCTTCAGGATCCTCCCTTTTCTCCAGCGCTGAAACAAGTTTTCTCCCAATGCGACATGCACTTTATTACGCTCTTCTTACCAAATTTTTTGCAGGAAGATGTAGAGGAGGAAGACACAGAAGCAGCTCCATCCCAGCTATGGGGTTACACCGTTATAGAGCGACACGCGAGGTATTTCAGGTTGTCCAACTGTCGCCTTCTAGGATACACCTTTGACTACCATATTAGAGCTCTTTAGGTTAGGTTAGGGTTGCTGGCACTGTATGGGACACAGTTAGGCCTATAAGGCACATTGTGATGCCAGAACTCCACTCATTTGAAATAGCAGAAATCTAGAGAGAAGGAGAAGAAATATACAGTTTAACGCTGAATCTGAACAATGGTTAGCAGTTTCTTCTTTTACAATTACCTACCAAGAGCGCACTTGTGCATTTCCAATAATTCTCATCTGCTTTATAATGTTTCACCAGACTGATCTTAGAACCGAACCTAGGGCCTCCATAAAGGATATAAGGTTTGACAATGCAGGTTTCGATTCAATATACTAGACGGGGGTTAAGCCCCCAAAACCGACCAAACATCTTTCTTTATTGTCATTGAACCTTAGTTGATTTTATTTTTGCAGATTCGATTCGATTTTTCGGGAGGTTATGATGCAGAAAAGAACTTTTGTCACCAAATGTACCACTGTCCAGCCCTATCGTAAAGGATCCTCCGTCATTTTGTTGCACTTTTCGTGATTGACATGCTCAGACCTTTCCACCATCAACATTAACCCTGGACTACTTATATAATTTTTAACAATATACTTCCAATGTTTGTCGAATCAACTAACATTTGTCTTCCAAAGGCTCGGCTCAATGGCTTTTCTCTTCCATCCGGAAAGGGAGGAAAGGCAGTGGCATCCACTGGGGGGCGGGGGTGGGGGTTTGGGGGTTCAAATCCCCAAATGCACAAATTGCTGGTACAAAATATGGTTTCAAATGATATTTGGATGGAAAGTTGTACGCAAAATCTTGTGGGCGCCACTGGAGGCGGGGGGGCGGTTAGTTTTAAAGTCCTTTCCTATTCTTGTGGTAACATTGGAAGTCATTTTGGGCCTATGTGAATATCATAAGCTGCCTCATAACCTAACCTAACTCATGACACAGACAAGGCTGGAAACAGTTTATTTGTACCCATAAAAAATTAAAATAATATTTTAAAAAAATTTTATTTCATGTGTGTTTCCTGGAGTTGAAGATGTAGTCTAAAATTTTAATTCAGAAATTGAATCGGTGTACCATTTCATGCGAATAGTTAGAAATATTTAAAACTAAATTCATTCGCTTTTCAGCTACAAAGCCGCACGGATATGTGACCCCTTACGCTTCTTTGACGCTTTCCTCCCTTTACTTTTCCCTTTGAATCTTTAGTATCTACTTCCTTTTTCACCTTTTTCCCTTTCCCTTCTTTCTTTGCTTTCTTCTTCATCTTTATATCCATACTATTATACTCCTTGTCAAAGATTTTAGGACTCACTTGCACTAAAAAGTTATTTTTTTGCTCTTTTCCTTCTCATTTTCTATCTATTTACTTGTTTTGCTTTTTCTCTGTTCATATTCTTCAATTTCTTCTGCTTTATTTCAAAGCAATTTATATGCCTTGATTTTTCTTTCACTTCATCTCCGTCTCATTGCTTTTTAATTCTTACCATTTTACATTTTCTCAACACTCATTTCCAATCATCTCGACGTCCTTCTACTCTGTTTTGTTCTGTTTCTATGCATTTGTACGTACAAGCCTAAAAATTCCATTACAATTGAAAATTGCAGTCACATTCAGAAAAATCCGTACTCCTCGCACTCTTCAAAATTTCCTTCTCCCCTGTCTCCCGTCAACCATTCCATCGGTCGCTTTCACCTCAAATAAATTCTGCACGCCACACAACTCGCTACAATGTCCGTCTGTGGCCGTGCAGCATGCGTCTGTGGCTCTTCCTGGCTGACTTCTTTTCCGTCTCCCACTCGCTTTGCCACTTCACCTCTACACCCTCACCCTCCCTCTCCCCCACTACGCCTTTTACCACGCACGCTTTATTGGTATGCGGCGGCCATTGCCACACACCATACATCATTTAAAATGCTTGCAAAAGAAGCATAACAACAACAACAACAACAAGAACAACAATAAAACTGTAAAACCACCACATTTCTCGTCGATGACCATTGCCAAATGCCATTTTCCTGCCGCGTCGCATCACCGACTATTACTAATACTTTTTTCTTTGTTTTGTTTGAATTTTTGTTTTTGTTTTCCTGTTGGCAGACATTTGAATGAAACGGAAAAAAAATTGTACAATAAAAACAATAGAGTGAAAAAAAAATTGGGCAAAAACCGCGTGTCTGCCAAAAAACAAAGCAGTCAACGGCAATAACAGCGGCAACTGTTAAAATAACAACAACAACAACAACAAAAACAAGTAAAAGCAATTGAAAGCGCAGCAACGACAGTCGATCGAAACTGGTAGAAGAAAAAAATCGCTTGAGTCAACGAAGCAAACGAAACATTTACGGCGGTGGTAATAATAGAAAAATACAACAACAAAAACAGCAACAACAACAACAACAACTGCACTAATACAGCAATTATCTAATAGTAAAAACATTGAAATGATCAAATAAGCACAACAACAATAACAAAGTAGCGCATTCGAAATAGTCGCCAAGCGACTGTGGACAACAAAAGGAGCCGTAAATTTTTGTTTAAGATTTGTGTATCTGTGTGTGTGGGTATAATTGTTATTGTTGTTGTTGCGCTGTATGAAGCAGCAGTCGCTAAGCAGTTCACTGACTATGAAACGTTTTGAAAACTTAATGAAATTTACTCATTTATTATAAATTCGCAGACTCGCAGACGTCTACTGTCAAATTGACGCATCAGCTGTCGTTGGTTTATGTAAACGAAAATTGATTCCGTTTTGCCAAATTGCAAAGAATTTTTCTGTTGTTTTCTTGTTCTTCTTTGTCTATAAATTCGACACATTTCGTATGTAACAACCGACAGGTAATTTTCGAGTGAAGGAAGTCATCAGGATCGATTTTTGTTTTTGGTTGTTGTGTAGATTTATAGCGCTCAATATGCAAAATATCTTTCAAATATTTACAGCTCACATGTACTGAATAACTGAAAAACCTTAAAAGTTGATCTTCGTCGGAAAAAATTGCATTTGTGTGTGGCATTGTGTTGAGAGAAACTGCCAATCAGTGATGCCAGATACCTGAAATGACTTTCTCCTAAACCTTAAAACAAAATTGAAAATTGAAATTGAATTTAAATTGAAATTTCCTCCCTAAAGTTAAAAAATCTACTAAATTAAACTTCTCATAAAAAATAAAAATATATTCAGATATTTTTTTTATTGTAGCCTTATTTATTCAGTTTCAGCTCACTTAATTAATTAAACTTCTCTAAAAAAATATAAGTATATACATATAATTTTTTTCTTCTCATAAAAATAAAAATATATACATATAATTTGTTTCTTCTCATAAAAACTAAAAATATATACATATAATTTTTTTCTTCTCATAAAAAATAAAAATATATACATATAATATTTTTTAATGCAGCCTTTTTTTATTCATCTTCAGCTTAAAAAAAAAAAAATTAGCAAAAACAAAACATATAACAAATGAATTAAATAAAAAATGCCCTTTTCGGCGGGATTTCATTGTGACAGCAATAAGCGAGAGCGAGATAGAGCGAGCTTACATTTTGTAAGTTTAACAATTTTTAACAAAATCGGTTGCTTTGACTATTAAAATAGTTGCCAAAATATGTTTTATTCCTAGTGTTCCCAATACATCATACTTTGTTATTCAAGAATCTCCTAAAAATCATCTAAGGATCCGAAAAATCCCCTAACATAAAATATAAATCTCCTAAACTTTCACCTAAACAATTCTTCCTCTTAAAAATTCTCCTAAAAGGCCAAGAATATCCTAAATTTAGTAGGATATCTCCTGATCTGGCTACACTGCTACCAATTGACTTTGGACAGTAGCATTTAAAACTTTTGTGTAGTGTCCAAAATCGTCAAATAAAGCTTTAAACATGCAGCAGATAGACCAACTCGTTGATGATTTTTTATACACCGGAACGATCTAGAATGTCTTTCGCCGTATTACCGGCAGTTCCTTGCCTAATACTGATTCAATGCTTAGCTCATTCACGATCTATGACAATTGTTCTTTCCACGCGCTGTGACTCTTCTTAAACTCTCGAGTAGGGTTTTTCTCACAGGTCTCAAGCCCTCACAGAACCCTGGACTATCTCAAATCAAAATATACTGCAATGATGAGTATCAAACAAAACAAAAGTTTCCAACACAAAAAATCAGAAAGTGGATGAAAATCCTTTTGGGGTTCATAAAATTTGCATTAAAACTACTTAAAAAAAATATCACTATCACTGTTCTATGGCACCA
Source organism: Melieria crassipennis (assembly GCA_963668005.1). Lineage (NCBI taxonomy): Eukaryota > Metazoa > Arthropoda > Insecta > Diptera > Ulidiidae > Melieria > Melieria crassipennis. The sequence goes on from OY764963.1 coordinate 10,404,543, forward strand.
ATGCTCCAACAAAGACAACTGCCTACAAGTACTCTCTGCAAAAATTGCCATTATAACGAAAAAGTGGAATCAATTTAGAACTCTCTATGTTGATGTTCAGGGCCAAAGTCGGAAGGACTCGAGCTCACGCTTCCTCAAAGACCTAACAGAGATAAAGGAAGTAAACTTATTGGACGCCTCAATTTTATCTGGGAGAGCAAATGGTTTTACAAAGACAACAGCTTGATTTTTTACAGGAAACCCAGTTAGAGCGATGCGTCTGCTCCTGGCAGTCATAGAGAGCACTCACAATGGGCAATGAAGCCTCAGATTGGAATTATTTGTGGGTTTTCTGTACACGCCTTCTGAATCTAATCTAACCTAATGCTCAACTAAAATTACAATAACTTACATTTGAATGGAAAGGCTTTCGACAATACATTTTGATTGTATCTTCGTAAAAATCCGTAAATTGACAAACTCACAACTTCGTTTGTATGGGAGACGCACTCTGGTGGTGAATTTCTAAACTTTCATTAATTTTGTATTTTTTTTAATAAAACATTTTGCCAATTGTTGAATAAATCATTTTCATAGGTTCAGTAGTTTCCGAGATACGATGTTTACTGTACTACTAAATTTTAAAGCAGGTAGCTAATTCCATAGAAAGTTACTAGTTTTATATGGCAGGCCCCTTAAGACTTGGAGATAGCGAGTAGGTATGTTTAGAAAAAACATTCGGAAAGGAAAATAAATTAGTGTCAGTCTTACATTTAATACATCTGGGACCATCCTGGGAGCAGTTGGAGCCTATTTTATAAAAACGACCATTTCGTATGGGAGCCCCTTTAACGGTTGGAGATAGGGCATAATATGTTTGAAAGAAATGTTCAGTAGGAAAAACTATTGAGGGTCCATCATAGATTTTAACCCTCTAAGAGCAACTACTAAGCAGCTATGGTGCAATTTGTCAAATTTCCTCGCTTTTTTGTGAACTTTGACCTCATTGCGATGCCATTCGACGCCACACAATTTGTTGGCTCGTGTAATTTTTCACCAAACTGCTAAAAATGAGAATGAAAAATGAGTTTTTCATCACCGAAATCGAAAAATCATGCACTAAATCATGTCTAATGCACACAAAACGCCAGCTCTGCGCCTTAAAGTATGCCACAGTCAAAACTTAAAACGCCAAGTTCATCTCTACTACTTGAACCTTGCACCATTTAATTGCTACATACTTTTGGGCTTGCTTTTTATTGTAAGATTTGTGCACCATTTAATGGCTGCATACTTTTAGGCTTGTTTTTTATTGAACAATTTTAAAGATTTCTATACTGTAAAGTTCATAAAAAAACTAAAAACTTATTCATATTTTTATATGATAAATTCGGTCATATCACCTCAACATTTAAATGCTCAGTCAGTTTGCAGTTGAACTTCTCAAAATCGACGAGTGTCCATTTCCGATAGCCATAAAACTTTATTTGATTGATTTGAATTAAGCAAAAATCCCATGCCAAACGAAAAAAATTTAACCCCCCTAAAAAAACAAAAAAAAATGAAAAATAAATAAATGCATTGACCTGAATGCTGCTTGCGCTGCCATGCAAAGACAACCACTTTGGCCCAGCTCCGCCTTCAATCCACACACCATTAACTTGCAACAATTTTGCGCAAAAGTGCAACAAATGGTCAGCTGCAGCTGGCCACAGCCACAACGACTGCGTTGCACGGCCTAAATGCGTTTGCCGCGGCGCTGCCGGCTGCAATTCAATGCAATGTCGGCGATTTATGAAGTTTGGCTTTTTTCATTCGATTTTCGCTGAATGCAATTTTTAGCTGATGCCAGTGTTGTTGTTGTTGTTGCTTTAACTGCACATGCACTCTCAGCCTTTCAACATTGGAAAAATGCATTTTTATGCCTACGAGCGGCGGCTGCGTAGCGCTGTTGCCGCACCCCCGCTCCACCTGCCGCCGCCGGTGCAGACTTAGGCGAACGCGATGATTGCGTAGCACGGCCCGCTCGCTTCTAGGCCATTGTACGCAAAGTTTTACATACACATAGATATATATGTATGCATGCATTTTTTTTTATATATTTTTCGTTGACCAATGCCGCCGCTTTTTTTTATTATATTTTGAATTTTTTCATTTGTGTATTTATTTTATATATACAAATTTTATTTTATATATAAAAATATATATAACTACGCATAGTCGATATGTGCCATGTTCGCTGTTGACCATTAGCTTTGCTGTTGTTGTTGTGGTTGTTGTTGTTGCTGCTACTGCTACTAGTGTTTGTTTGAATTTCAAGGTCATTTGAAAAAATATGGATCAATGTCTGATTTATTGTAACAGCCGCGTCGTTGTTGTTATTTCGTTTGTTTTTCCCTCACACCGCTGTTATTTATTTTTATCGGGCTGCATAAAAAAAAAACAACAAATAACTGACGGTATGGAGTGCTTCTTTTTTGGCTGTTGTTGTTGTCTTTCAATTGCAACAATCGAGTGTTTTGTTGTTTTGGTTTTATTTGTTTTTTGGTTCTCGTTGGTGTAAAGTGAATGAACTTTTGAAAACATTTGACGCGACAGCAAATGCACGCAAAAAAGGGAAAGCAGCACACGGTGACGTATGAGTGATGTCTGCCATTGCAAATGCTTGAAATTGTTGAGAAAAAAGTTGTCAAGGTGTGAAAGTAAAATGTAAACTGTTTTCAAGTTTTGGTACAACTTTAAATGTATTGAAATTAGCTGCATGTGGAACAGTGTTGATGTTCTTTTGGGGAAAATTTATGCAGAATTTAATTTGAACAGGGAAAAAGTCAAATTGTTGGAAAATGTACGAAAGTTTGGTTGAATCGAATAACAAGAATAATTACTTAAATAAGAATTTATTTAAATAATTTTTTTAAATAATTTAATTAACTACTTTAATTAACTAAACAAAAAAAAATTGTTTCAATATAATTTTGTTGAATTAAATAACAAAACTAAAAAATCAATAAAAGAGAATTAATTACAAATAATTAATAATTAATTATCAGGTCCCGGTGGCTGCTTGTATCGTTGAACAGAGTTTACCTTTTTTTGGGACAAATCTATACAAAATTCCATTTTAAAATTCCATTTTAAAAAGCCAAATTATTGAAAAATGTTCAAAAATTTTCTTGGACTAAATAACAAGAAAAATACATTAATATTAAGAATTAATTTGATCAAATTTGTTTACATAATTACTATAATTAACTAGCAGAGCCCGGCGGCTTTTCTTGAAGGATTTTTATGATTTCATTGAAAGAATTTCTTTCTAAAATTAATGTTGCTGAATTAAATAACAAGAATAATAAATAAATAAAAAATAATTAATTACATATAATTACTTTAATCAACTAGCATGGTCCGGTGGCTTTGCCTGCATGAATTTTATTCCATTAAAATAATTTCTCTCTAAAAATAATTTTGATGAATTAAATAAGAAGAATACAAAATTAATAAAAAAAAAAGAATTAATTATAAATTTTATAATTTCATCGAATTAATTTCTTACTAAAATTAATTTTGTTGAATTAAATAAGAAGAATAAAAAATTAATTAAAAAAAAGAATTAATTAAAAATAATTACTTTAATTAATAAGCAGGCCTCGACAGCTTTGATTGCATGAATTTTATAATTTCATTGAAATAACTTGTTTCTTAAATTATATTTGTTAAATTAAATAACAATAATAAGAAATGAATAAAAAAAAGAATTAATTATGAATTTTATAATTTCATTAAAATAATTTCTTTCTAAAAATAATTTGACGGGTGCAATGAGGTCAACAAAGCGGCCATTGTTGACCCCATCAGATTTTGATGACAAATTCTTGTGTATTTTTTTCTCATTTGAAAAGCTTTGAAGCTATTTGAAGTCAATAGACTTCTTAAATGATGTTTGTCAAACACAAAGTGTTAACCCCTTGTGTAACGCATCGGATTTGGATTTTCGAAAAAATTAATTTTGTCTAATTAGTTTTGATTTCAAGTGTTTTGACCAATTTTGAAATCTATAGACCCATGGGTTCATGTTTTTACAATCTTCCCGTATACAAACCTAACTCATTGTTAATTCCCATAAATTTTGATTTTCGAAAAATTGAGAAACACGTGTGGAACTTTTTTAATTTGGAGTATTTCCAACAAGCTCGAAATCACCAGATTTGATGTCATAAAACCCCCATTAAATCACATTTCACCATGCAAACTTTTAACCCATTGTTGACCCATGAAATTTTGATTTTAAAATAAAATTGAAAAAATGTGTCTAATTATTTTGGATTTCAAATCGCTATCGCAAATTTTCAAGTCAACAGGCCCATTAAATCATGTGTTTTCACAGTTACTCCACACAAACTCTTAACCCATCGTTGACCCTGTTAGATTTTAAATTTTCGAAAAAATTTAAAACACATAGAATTATTTCACATTTGAAGTGCTTTCACTAAGTTTGAAGTCAAAAGGCCAAAAAATCATATTTCTCCATAAACTTTTAACTCTTTGTTGACGTTTTTGAGTTTTGATTTTCAAAAAGAGTAAGAACACATATTTAATTCTGTTTTTCAACTAATTTTACCAATTTCAAAGTCAATAAAGTCGGTTCATGTTTTTTTAGTCTTCTCGTAACCCATTGTTGACCCTGTTAAATTTTGATTTTACAACAATTAAAAAAAAAAAATAGAATTATTTCTGCTTTGAAGTATTTCCACCAATTTCAAAGTCCATAGAACCATTTAATCACGTTTTTTCATACAACACCTTAACCCACCTTAGATCCCTAAATGAAAAAAAAACCCCATCTTAACAAAGGTTAAATTTTTCAAATTTACCATTCATATTTGTAGTTTTAATGGTTTATGCTGATTGATGATTAATTAGATTTATTTATTTATATGAATATAGATTTATTATTTTATATCTGTATTAATTTTCATCAATAAATTATTATAAGTTATTATAAGTTTCTCCAAGTACAACCATTGACTTTAATAATTTTATTAAAACAAGAAAAGTTTAGTCCAAAGCGAAAAAATGTCTCTTAAAAAAATTAAAAGCAGTCTTCTTAATGCAGTTCCTTCGGTGTCCACCCAAAAACTAAACATCACAAATGCGTAAAAGAAAATGAAAACTAGAAAAACTTTAAAAAGAAAAAGAGTAGATAAGCAAAAAACGAACACCATACAACAAAACTGAGGCAGTTGCTGCCTACAGGCCGAACGTTGGGGGGAAAAAATCTGAAAAAAACGTTTTTAATTTTCTTTTCATTTGTGTGCCCGCCAAAAGCACACAATGCAGGCCTAAAATGCAATATCCACGCGCAACATCCCTGCGCATTCTTGCCCATCTCTGCCTCTTCACCAACTCTCCCCTGACGTGTACTGCACTCAGCCATTTTTCCATTTTGCCATTCCATATGTGAACTACTAAGAAAAAAAACCAAATAAAAACTACAACCAAGTACAGGCCGCGTTATTGTTTCATTACAAGCAACAACTACAACACACAACAGCAAACAACAACAACAACGCTTAATCAACTTTAACACCCAGAACGCCTACTTCGACCACAGTCGACCGAAGGTGGGAAGGAGCGGCGCGGTATCTCTGCTCGTAGTGCGTTCATGTTCGCATAAATAAGTACAGCTGCAACATGAAAGCCAAACCAAAAAGCAATGCGAAAAGAATGAACAACAACAACAAGAACACTCAATACTAAGAATGCAACGTAAAAGAAAGAAGAGCGAAACGCTTATCGGCCAGAAACAAACAAACGACCGAACAAAAGAAGATTCCCCACAACGTTATCTAAACTTTAACACTCACACATATACATACACGCAAACACACACACATAAATAAGCACATAACACCCATACAGGCTACACATACACACACATAGACAAGTAAGTTGTCTAAAACGCAGCCGAAATGAAATGAGAAAACACTTACAAAAACAACAAATACTAATGAAACAGGAAATAAGAAGAAAATCGCCTCAGAGCTTTTCGTTTGTCACTATAAGGTTTCGATTAGGACACTGAACAGAACAGAACTCATAACTTCTGTCCTTCACAAATTCTATTTTTGAAAATTGAAAGAAGAAATAAAAAATTGAAAGTGGAAAGCAAAGCATAGAAAGACGTAATTACTTAGTTAAAGTTAATGCTTTACGATAAAATAACTGAATGAAGAGACAAGCGAGCTGAAGGATGTACAAACTAAAGTGTCCATGAAAAGAAAAGTAGTTGAATGATGAAGTAGAAACATAGCTGAAGGAAAAGCAGAACGAACCGAAGAGTGCATGGAAGGAAACCAGTTGAATGAAGTGAAGAAAGTACTAGAAGATAATTGACATTTCAACAGAATTATTGATGAAAAATAAGTACGGAAGAACGAACTGAAGGATGTATTGAAGAAAATGAACAGTGAATTGAAATAATGAAAAAACTAAGAATAAATGGAAATAGGGAAAACACTTCAATGAAACTATAACAAGATGAATGAACTGCAGACTAGTTGAATAAAAACTAAGCTTCTTGAGTAATGGAAAGAATGAATGAACTGCCGATTAACTGGACGGAAAAACAGATGAACGATCTGAAGAGTAAATGGATAGATGGAAGGAAAAGCAGTTGAAACAGTTGAGAAAATGGACGATCTGAAGAATGTATGGATAGAAAAAAGTTGAATGAAGAGTTAAACGAACTAATGGATGAATGGAAAGCAAAAAAGCTGAATAAAGGGATGAACAAACTGATGAATTAATGAATGAAGCAAAGATATTTGAATGAAAGGTTAGACGAACTGATAAATGGGCGGAAGAAAAAACAGTTGAATGATAGAATGGAAAAACAGTTCAATTAAGAGATGAACGAACTGATGAAAGAATGGAAGGAAATCTAGTTGAATGAAAATAAAAATGATCTAAACAATGAATGGATGAAAGGGAAAACATGCGAATGAAGGAATGAAAAGACAGTGCAATGATGTGAATAAAAGGAGAACAAAATAGTTGAATGAAAATAGAAATGATCTAAAAAATGAATAAACGAAAGGAAAAATAGTTGAATGAAGGAATGGACGATCTAAAGAATGAATGGATGGTAGGAAAAATAGTCGAAAGAATAGTCAAAAAATATTTGAATGGACGAATTGAGATATAAATGAACTGATGATTGAATGGAAAGAAAACTAGTCGAAAAGATAAATGCTCAGAAGAATGAATACATGGAGGGAAGGACGGAAAAAAGTTGAATAAATAAGCAAAATTAATAAATGGCAGAAAAAACATTTGCCTGAAGGAATGGACGAACTGATGAATGGACGGAAGGTTGGAAGAAAAAACAATTGAATGAAGAAATGTAGAAACAGTTGAATGGAAGGAAAACTAATTGAATGAAGGAATGGACGAACTGGAGAATAAATTAATAGGAAGTAAAAAAATTGAATGAAGGGGCGAACGGTCTGAAGAATGAATTGGAGGAAGAAGCAGCTGAATAAAGATGAAACACTTAAAGAATGAATGGCAGGAAGAAAATAAAAGAGCTGAATGAAAGCTAATGAAAAATTAAAAAAAAGAAGTTTAATGAAAGGTTGATAGTATTGATGGATAGGTGGAAGGAAATATAGTCGAATAAAGATATGAAATATCTGAAAAATTAATAAATAGAGGGAAGGAAAACGATGTAATGAAGAGTTGAACGAACTGAAAGACGAATGGAGAGAAACACAATTGAATGAAAAAAAAGATCGGAAAAATGAATGGGAAGAAGAAACGAAAAACAGATCGGAAAAATGAATGGGAAGAAGAAACGAAAAACAGATGTTTCAAAGGATGAACGAGCTAATGAATGCATAAAAAGAAAAATCACTTGAATGAAAAGAAGAACGAACTGATGGAGGGATGGAAGCAAGAATAACTGTATAAAAAAACAGTTAAATGAAAGGTTGACAGAACTTGTAGATAGATGGATGGAAATATAGTCGAATAGAGATATGAAAGATCTGAAAAATTAATAGATCGAGGGAAGGGAAACCAATTGAATGACAATGCGAACTAACTGAAAGACGGAAACAATGGAAGAATGATTGTGGAGAAGGAAGAAAAAACACATCAGTTAAGGTATGAATGAGCTAATGAATGAATAAAAAGAAAAACTATTTGAATGAAAGGGTGAACGAACTAATAGATGGATGGAAGGAGAAACAACTGGATAAGGGAATGAACAAACTGACTGATGGAAAGAAAGGCAATTAAATAAAATGATGAACAAACTGGAGGACGGATGGAAGAACAAACACTTGAATAAAAAGTTGAGCTATCTGAAAGATCGATGAAAGGAAACACAGGCAGCAGACTAATGGAAAAGAAACTGGATGACTGGATGAGCTAACTGAGAGATGGATGGAACAGCAAAAGATGCGGTAAAGAAGGTCGCATGAACAAAACAGATGACATAAAGAAATAGACGTATGAGTCTGATGGATGGATTGACATATAAATGATAATACAGATGCATAAAAGAATCAATAGGCTGCAATTGTTTGAACTGAAAATATTAAAGAGCAGCAAGACCAGTTGACAGACAGTTCATCATTCAGCTGAACGCATAGGGAGCCGAATTGTTTAGGTTACATGCCAACTGAGTAGTGAGAGCAAATGAAAGGACCAACCAATCAATGGACAAACATACAAAATAGACACAAAACCCGTATAAGTTGACAGCCCCCACCGGCAAATGATTGCACATGGCATTTAATGGCAAACTAAAATTGCTAGTGGCATACATGGGGCCCCATCCATGAAGCGTACAAGAAAAATGCAGAAAATCTCCTATGCGAAGAAACAATGAGCAGAATGTATGAAGCACTAAATGAAAAGCAACAAAAAACAACAATGTGCAGAGATAAGCACACAAAGTATGGCAAATTAAAAAGCAGCACTACAAAACGTGCCTACCGCCATCGCCATACACGTTCGCCACCTGCACTGCAGCTCTTATAACGTTTTCCCCATCCGGCCGTCCCACCCGACTTTGCATACCAACAGCCTTCAATTCAGCCAACTGCCCAGTTTATTTAACCCCAGAATTCATGCCTACAGTTTTATGGGGATCGCGTCGCTCTTCCTCAATGCGAACGACTGAAACTGCAAAATCGTAGCCTATTTTTTGGCGCAGATAGCGCTATAAGCCTAAAAAACGAACCAACAAACAAACAATGTGCAGCGAAAAGAAATAACAAAACAAAAATAAAAATAATTATGATGGCAACAGCAACAATAACAACAAAAACAACAATGCTAACAACAACAACTACGTACGCAAGCGAAACAAGCAGCAACTGCAACAACAAAAGCTATACCAACAAGCTGACGCAACAACAAACACTTTTTCGAAACAAAATAAACGCTAAAACAACAACAATTACCAACAACCAACCAGCCACCACAACTGCAATAACAACAACAACAACAATGGGTAACCCCCACCATTTGCCAACTACTACTCGTAGCAACAGCAAACTATTCACACACACACACACATGCGTATCGTATTTGTATGCGTGTGTGTGTGTGTGTGTGTGCATGTTTTTTTGTTGTTTTTTGTATTTGCTTGCTTTTTGGCCTACGCAGGGCGGAGCCTGTGTCCAGTAAAAGCAGCAACAGCGCTGGTGCCTCATCTTTTATGCCATTTTTCGCCGCATGCATTGCGTCCGAGTGTGTTTTTACATATGTGCGCATATGTACCCATGTGTGTGTGTGTATTATGTACACGGCAGTGAACGCATTTTTCATTTTCTAGCCGCCAAACTGAGCCCCTTCGGCTGCTGCTGTTTTCCACTTTGCCCACCCAGCCCAGCTGACCACTTCTCTTTCGCTCCTCTTTCACACTACTGCTGCCTCCGCCACTCCTCGACTACAATTTCATACTCATTTTAGCGCTATTTTTAAATGATTTTTTTTCGTTTCAGTTCCTTCTTATTGCGTTCATAGTGCGTCATGGCCGTTAGGAAATCTTTTTCCGCAGGCCATAAAATTCGTTCATTACTTTTTTCCACATTTTCTTGCACTTCCGCTCATTCGTTGGGCGCCATTTTGCATGAGAAAAAATTTATTTTTTTAATAGTTGAAAGCATGAAATCACTAGCGCAGAGAAAACTTATCGTTTCTTTTATCTTCTCATTCTTCGAATTCCATTTCCTTAGAATCTATTTGATTTTTATTGATTTCATGTTTTCAAATCCTTTCGCGAAATTTTTTTGTAGTCATTTATATTGTTGATTTTCCTTTATTTTCATTTTTTTTTACAACATGTACTGTTTTAAATTTCTGGTCTTTAAAAAACACTAAAATTTCATTCATAAAATTCATTCAAAATCTGCAATTTAAAATTATTTAATTTTAAGAAAAATCTGGTATTTAGAAACAAATTTAAGATTATGCAGGACTTAAAAAATGGTTCTGTATTTCAACAATCAAAATTAAAAATTTCCAATTCCAATTTCCAATTATATAGTTTTATAAAAATATGTTTTTTTTTTAATTTATTGGTATTTAGAAACAAATTTAAATTAGATTTTAAATGAAAATATGTTTTTTAACTTTTAAAATTTTTACGAAATTTGCAATTTTCAATTATCTAGTTTTAGAAAAATATGTTTTTTTAAATTTATTTGGTATTTAGACCAATTTAAGGTAGTGCATGCTTTCAAAATGTTTTTGTATTCCAACAATGAAGTTTAATTTTTTTTAATCTAAAATTACCAATTATCTGTTTTTAAGAAAATTCTGTTTTTTTATTTATTGGTATTTATTGGTAAGCCTTCAAAATATTATTGTACTCCAACAATCGAATGAGTTTGAATTTTTTTTACAAAATCCACAGTTTTCAATAACCTGGTGTTTAGGAAAATCTTGTTTTTAGAAAATATCTTCTATAAAGAAACAAATTTAAGGTTATGCACGCTTTAAAAATGATGTTGTTTTCCACGGTCGAATTTATCTAAATTTTTGTTTTTTAAATCAGTTATTTTTAAAACATTAAAAAAGTTTTTCGAAAACATCTGGTTTTTAAAAACAAATTTAAGGTTGTGCAAGCTTTCATAATATTTTTGTATTCCAACAATCGAATTTGTTTAAATTTTTTTTTACAAAATCTAAAGTTTTCAATAACTTGGTGTTTAGAAAAATCAGGTTTTTAGAAAATATCTGATATTAAGAAACAAATTTAAGGTTATGCACGGTTTACAAATTTTGTTTTTTCCTACCATCAAATTTATTTATATTTTTTTAGAAAATCAACTATTTTCAAAACATTAAAAAAGGTTTTTAGAAAACATCTAGTTTTTAAAACAAATTTAAGGCTTTGTATGTCTTCAAAATATTATTGTATTCCGAAAATCGAGTTTGCTTACATTTCTTTTATAAAAGCCACAGTTTCCAATTTTTTAGTTTTTAGAAAAATCTGGTTTTCAAAATGTATTGGTATTTAGAAACCAATTTAAGGTTATGCACGTTTTCAAAATTTTTTGTGTTCGAACAATCGAGTTTATTTAAATTTTTACAAAATTTACAATTTCCAATTATCTCGTCTCTAGAAAAATCAGTTTTTGAAGAAATAAATAAATGCAATTAAATAACAGATTTTTTTTAAATAAATCCGATTTTTCTAAAGAATAAATGATTGAGAATAGTGGATTTTGTAAATAAAAATTGAAGAAAACTTTGTTGGAAATAAAACAAAAATTTTGCACGTCATTCATGTCTTAAAAATGTTTTTGTATTCCAAAATTTTTGTTTTATTTCCAACAAAGTTTTCTTCAATTTTTGATTTACAAAATCTAATATTTTCAATCATTTATTCTTAAGAAAAATCTGATTTTTTTTTAAAAGATCTGTTATTTAAAAGGAAATGTGCACGTTTTTAAACGTTTTTGTATCCAACCATGGAGGTTTTTAAAAAATTCGTTTTTAATTTTTTATTTTCACTTATTTAGTCTTTTGAAAAATCAGGTTTTTAGAAATTATCTGATATTTAGAAACAAATCTAAGGTGATGCATGCATTCAAAACTGGTTTCGTTTCAAGAAGCGAGCAAAGATAAGTGCACAAATAATTTAAAAAAATTAAAAAACAGAAACACTTATCAAACAACAACCTAACCATGCCTTATAACAACAACAATGAATCGTTACAATAAAAACTCCAACAAAAGCCACAGTAACCGAAAAAGACTCATTCGATCTATCACAACAAAGAATTTGTCTCTGCTCAAACAAAATCGTCAAATGCTTTTGTGTAATAACGAATTATAAAAACTTAAACAAATCAACTAAAAAAACAGCAACAAAAATTTCAAAAAATAAAAAATTCTTTATACAAATTGTTGCCTGCGAAATAAACTTCATTTTTTCATCTCTTTATTTACTACGCTGAATTTGTATATGCTTCCTCAGCGCTGATCACATTGCATCACATCCCTCGACTTTACTTACGCTCTTCTTTTCTAACTCTCTCTTTGACATTTGCCTCTCGCCTCCTCCTCTGTGACACATAGAATCGCATTAAAAAACAAAAGCAAAAAACGTGCGTATAGCTGTCAGCATGTGTGGGTGGGTGGGTGGATGGGCAAATATTTTGCTAGTCGTAATTGAATGCGAATTAATTGGAAGACATTTGTCAAACGCAGACACAACAACAACGACAACAACAACAATAGACACACACAACTCTTTCGCGTTTTCTCTTTTGCTCGCTCGGCGTTTTTTTTTCGAGGATGTAGTCGCGTATAGGTTGAAGATAGTTGGTGTAGGCGAGTCCTTGCATACTTAGTGGCGCTTTACATCTGAAATATGTAGCCACACTTTAGGCTCAACTTTAATTCGATTTTCAAATAAAAATTTATAAATTAAAAGAGATATATGTATGTATACTTATGTGGATGGTTTGAAAGTAAAAGCAGGAGAATACTTTCTAATACAGAAGCCTTTCCACACGCTTCAAAGAAAAAAAATAGAAAAATAAGCAGAAGTACAAACCGATAGATGATCAGCTATTTAAAACAAGAAAGAAAGAAATTTCATATCTAGTATTTTTAAATAGAAATCAAAGAGTTACATAGACAATTCCCTCCGCGCTAAACCTAAACGTTGTATCAATTTCTCATTCTCTCAAATCTTACTTGAGCTTTTTTTAAAAAGCTTTTTTTTCAGTCACCATTGCGCCTGTCTATCATTTAATTAGTAAGCAATTTATCTATCGAAAAAAAATCAGATTTTTCATGCTACTTTTCGTCTGCACTAAAACTGAATTGACAGTGCAAAAAAGCATCAAGCGTCAAGCGTCCATTTGCTGTCAATGTTATGGCAACAAATTAAAATTTGATTGCACTGTAGTTAGCAGTGACACACCATTTCCTAAACCGAATGAGAAAGTGTTGATTGAATATCAAAACAGTAAACACAAAATAAGAAAGTGGCAAATAAAAAACATGAAATCGAAGTAGAGAAAGTAAATGGAAAGTAAAGAGAAAATAATAGAACAAAAATAACACCAAAAAAATTTTAACATGCAAAACTGCAATGAGAAAGTTTCAACTGGATATGAGAAAGTGTGAATTAGAAGTAAGAAACTGTGAGTTGCCCAAAGGAAAGAAGAAACCTGTAATAAGATAATTGAAAAAGAAAAATAATAGTATAGAAAATGAGTAATAAGAAATGAGAAAGTCTCAATTTCGAATGAGAAAATGTGAATTGAGAACAAAAAAATGTTAATAGAAACTGACAAAGAGTGATGGAGAATAATTTTGCAACCAAACCTCTAAATTAGAGATCATAAAGTGTCAATAGAGAATGAGAAAGACTGAACTGCGAATGAGAAAGTGTGAATTGTGAAGAGAAGAGGTGATTTTAGAAATAGCAAGTCTGATTTGGAGATGAGAAAGTATGAATTTGAAATAAGAAAGTCTGACTTTTCAGTTCAGATTTTCTTAAGTGGAAATAGAAAGTGAGAAAGTCTGAATTGCAAATGAGAAAGTGTTAATTGTGAAGAGAAAAGATGATTTAAGAACGAGAAAACTGATTTGAAGATGAGAAAGTATGAATTGAAAATAATAAAATCTGAACTGAAAACAGGAAAGTGGAAATAGAAGATGACAAAGTCTGATTTTTGAATAAGAAAATGTGAGTTGTGAAGAGAAAGAGTTATTTAAGAATGAGCAAGTCTGATTTGGAGATGAAAAAGTATGAATTGGAAATAAGAAAATCTGAATTGAAAACGAGAAAAATTAAATAGAAAATGAGAACGACTGAATTAAAAATGAGAAAGAGTGAAAAGAAAAGAGGAACAAGAAAATACGAATAGGAAATAAAAAAGTGAGTGAGTGAGTGAGTCTGATTTCTGAACTGAACAGGAGAAAAGGGAAATAAAAAGTGAGAAAGTCTGAATTGCAAATGAGAAAGTGTGAATTGTGAAGAGGAAAGGTGATTTAAGAATGAGCGAGTCTGGTTTGGATATGAGAAAGTATGAATTGCAAATAAGAAAACCTGAATTCAAAACGAGAAAGTGAAAATAGAAAATGAGAAAGACTGAATTACGAATAAGAAAATGTGAGTTGTGAAGAGAAAGAGTTATTTAAGAATGAGCGAGTCTGATTTGGAGATGAGAAAGTATGAATTGGAAATTAGAAAATCTGGATTGAAAAGGAGAAAGTAAAAATAGAAAATGAGAAAGACTGAATTAAAAATGAGAAAGTGTGAAAAGAAAGGAGGAACAAGAAAATCCGAATAGGAAATGAAAAAGTGAGTGAGTGAGTGAGTGAGTCTGATTTCTGAACTGAACAGGAGAAAAGGGAAATAAAAAGTGAGAAAGTCTGAATTGCATATGAGAAAGTGTGAATTGTGAAGAGGAAAGGTGATTTAAAACTGAGTGAGTCTGATTTGGAGATGACAAAGTATGTGTTGCAAATAAGAAAACCTGATTTCAAAACGAGAAAGTGAAAATAGGAAATGAGAAAGACTGAATTGCGAATGAGAAAATGTGAGTTGTGAAGAGAAAGAGTTATTTAAGAATGAGCGAGTCTGATTTGGAGATGACAAAGTATGAATTGGAAATTAGAAAATCTGAATTGAAAACGAGAAAGTGAAAATAGAAAATTAAAAAGACTGAATTGCAAATGAGAAAGTGTGAAAGGGAAGAAGGAACGAGAAAATCCGAATAGGAAATGAAAAAGTGAGTGAGTGAGTGAGTCTGATTTCTGAACTGAACAGGGGAAAAGGTAAATGAAAAGTGAGAAAGTCTGAAATGAGAGAGTGTGAATTGTGAAGAGGAAATATGATTTAAGAATGAGCGAGTCTGATTCTGGCACTGAGAGGTTGACAAGAAATCAGCTTGGCTCCTTGATACCATAGGATCTATTTAGATTGCTCCGAAGATCCTGCGGATATAAAAAAGATTAAGATGGAACCTCAAGTCGCTTGTCAGACTATTCCAACTAAATAGAAAAAAAAGAATGAGAATGCGCGATAACTCTTTCTTTTAATCTTATTAAAGCAAACAATTTTAATTTAATTTTTTAATTTTACAATATAATTCATTTTTTAATTTTTTTGTTTTGCTATTTTTTAAAATAAATTTGAAAATGTAAATTTTTTTTTCTAACTTAGTTTATTTAATTTAATTAATTTGTGTTATTTTTAATTATTTAATATTATTTATTAACTTAAACTTTTTAATTTAATTTTATATTTCTAATGTAATAATTTCTAGGTTACATTTTTTAAATTTAATTTTAATTTTTATTTAAATTTTTTTTATTTTAATTAAAAAAATGCAATATTCAGCTTTTTATACTACACAAAATTTTAAAACTAATCAAATCATATTCTGACTTTTCACACTTTCAATTAGAACTGATGTAGTATTTAATTGATGTCGTGTCATTTAACTATATGTAATTGTTTTTGTTGTTAACCCCTCTGTTACCCTAGGAAAAACTCGCACATTTGACCCTTGGGTCATAAAATGACCCCGATTTATTTCTTTGTATTTTGTTCAAAAAAGTTAAGACAATGTGATTTTAACAATTAGTTATTACTTTTATTACTGTAAACCGACTATTTGGCCTTACTGGAGTCAAATATGTTCAACATGGAGACCATGTCCAAGTTCTTGATATTCTTCTCGGGCACTTTAATTCTTGCGATTTTTTCAGAAGTTAAGGGGCACAACTAGTTTGACCGCCTGAAAAAAGGAGATTTTTGTGAATTTTGAATTTTGTGAAGTATTGCATCGAATGTTTTAAAATTTTGCAGATATATTTATGCATAAATAATGAATGCAAAGTAATTTTTTCAAATGAAAATATTCGATTTTCAGCAAGTTATCCACCATCTCCTGAGTCTTCAAAAAATAAACGTTCTCCCACTGCTGCAGTGATTGTAGCCTTCGCAGTGCCTGAAATCAAAAAAACCAAAAAATTTACTTAACTAGGTTATATTTCCTATACAATGACCCTCGGTTGTAAAAAAAAAATAAAATACAACAAAATGGCGGTTTTTTGAAAAAAAAATTCAAATTTTGCTGAAAAATCTGATGGTTTCTGGCCTGGCATAATTATACTTTTCATCCTATCATTAAACTGGAGGGTCATTGTATGGAAAAACAAATACACAATAAGCTAAAAGAAGACCCAAGTCGATCGGATGATTTGTTATCAAGTTACAGCTGCAGCAAATTTGAAAAATGTAGTTTTGAGAAAAACGCGTTTAACAATAACTCAGGTACGGCCGTCAAGTAACGCGCCATTCTAAATAATGAGAAGCTGCTATGTAGAAGGCTGTAACTCAGAAACTATTTAAGATTTTCACTTAAGATTTTAATATGTTATTTTTAAAGGTATAAATTATCGAAAAATGCAAAAACAAAAAAAACGAAATTTTCAAAATTTCAAACTACTTAGTTGTGCCCCTTAAAGCTATATCGTAACTCATTTTTGGACAATTATATTATATATAACAGATAATAATCATTAATCGCTAATCGCCCAAAAATAAATGATTTCGCAAGAAAGCCTGCTCCCGTGGCCCACAAAAAATTACTCAGTTTAGAGGTTTACTTTATAAAAGTATGCTAAAATATTAAACTCATACTAGATATTGACACCAATGAACCAATAAAAATTATAATATATATTAATTAACCCAAATTATTCCATTTCCCGAAGAAGAAAATGAATATATGCGGCTGACTCGAATTGCGCCCCATCGTTTCTTTTCACTGAGTATCTTCTTCTTTAGTGAATGTACTGCTGAGGATAACTCACACGATTATATTATTGGCTTCCTTTCTTTTCGCAAAATTGAAGCCCAGGAAGTAACTTTTCCAATTCTTTATATAATAAGCAGCGTTACGTTATCATTTCAGGGACGAATTTCACACCACAAATGCAATGGTGCCGCAAGCGATAATAGAGTTGCGAACTGCAGCAACGAGTAAATTTTTTGCTTGTCGCTGATACGAATATGTTTCAGAAATTTGATCTAGCTTGTTCACACTCCTTTTGGAATTTCTTAGAAATTTATTACTTGCTAGAAAGTACTATATGTACTATTTATATTGAAAGCTTCAATTAAGATTTCGTACCAGAATCATAAAGTTTTCGTTCTATTGGGTTTCGATCCCTTGAAGCTTAAAAGATCTTCTACTGCTCATTGAGATGTGTGGGCGAAGCTACGCCCTTTATTAAATGCCCTTTTCCTCTTCCCACCTTTTCCCCTGTCGAAAAACATGACCCAATAGTAAGTTCGATCTTAGTGTCACTGATGTGCGACTTATAGTTCCGAAGTTATGTTCAAAATTTGGATCGTTAAAAGAGTGCCACGCCCATTATTAAACGCCCATGAAATATTTCAAGTGGAACAGTGTCTACATGGGGACACTGCACGAAATTGCAATGTTGTATGACTCATAATTTCGCTTTTACTCCATAGTAGAAAGGGTGGTATAGCTAGGGCCACGCCCTCTTACCAACACAAAACAAAACAAAAATCCCAGAAACATTTATCCACGACACTTTGAAACCAAATCTAATAAAATCCACATCGCATTGACCAATTTCTTGCGTTCAGTACTATGGGTCATAAAATGACCCAAAGGTCAAATTTGTATAGTTGCTCATTTGCACGTAAACCAGTGTTGCAAATAAAATGAAATTTAGCACATATTCAAATGGCATAAAATTAGTCACTGAGTCCAAAGGAAAACAATTCCTTACCAGAAATAAGAAAGTTACGGCTCCTTAAAGTCAAATTTTACTCGAAAATGACCCTAAGGTAACAGAAGTGTTAATATCACTTTTTAAAATTTGGATTTTGCACAACAATTTCAGATTTTACAATTTAATTTGCTGACGTCTTCGTCAATTGATGCGAAATGAAAGAAATTATATTACAATATTGTTGTAATTGTTTCAAAAGAAAGTGAAATATGTTTTTATTAGTAAATTAATTTACTGCAGTCTATTCCTATCATCAATTAATACTGAATGTAAGAAATTATATAAAATTGTTGGGGTTTTTATTTCAGAAGTAAGAAATTAGTTGAAAGCAGCACAATTTGTCATCAATAAACGAACATCAAAAAGAAACTTGTGGATGGTTAAGATTCTTCATGAATCAGGCTGACGCTGCAAAAGTTGACAATTCGAATCCACTCTTTCATGAAGAGTTCGAACTGGTTTGCCTTGGATTGAGACTGATAGTTCCCTTTAGAGCACAATCCGATCATTTTGGCCTTCAAGTGAAGGTGAAACCTATGCTGCAACCTACTCTTCCTCATCTACGATAGCCTACTAACAATTTCACGATGTTTTTTGCATTGCATTGAATTTTAAGATTTGTTACGCTTGTTAAGCAAGACTGGAGAATTGTAGACAGATAAGCTGATTCACAGACCACTGCGAAACAGATCAACTGACAGATCGATAAACTTGCTATAGAGATCTCTATTTACTAGTCTTATTACTCCTGATTACATAAATAAAATTTTCAAGAAAACTATAGAAGATGATCCGAAGGTATTTTAATGCATTTAAAGCGTTTCTAATACGATAAAAAAATAACCTAATAAGTGTCAGGTGTTGCGGGAAGCTAGGCCTTAGTCTCGCGAAAGCGGGCTGTCGTGCCAGTCAATTAATTAATTAATTAATAGGTGTCAAGGCTTAGCATTCTGAACTAAAGAGTTTAATTAACCGAAGACCAGACAAAATCGAACTTGATGATCTACTTCGTCCAATCTTCTGACAGGATAACCGGTAATGAATTCAGTCGATAAAAATTGAATATGCTGAATTACATAGGTTTTTTCCTCCGTGTGGAAACAGCCTTGCAAACGCATCACTCAGATAGAAAAGAATTGGAAAAGGTTCTCTATTCATTTGATTTAAAACTACTCGACCTCCGGAGAAATCTGAGTAAATACTGTTCTACCATGGAGTCAAGGTGATCGTTTCGCTACACTTCAGGGCCAATTCAAATCTCTCAAATTTGATGCGCTGTCTCATCATTCTTCCCGCAAGCAGGACATAGCTAATTGCCTGCAGTACCTCCTGCAAAGAGACATAGGAAACTGCAGACATTGCCTTGTTAGAGCCCAATGAAGTCTTTGTGTTATGGGACATTGATTTTGCCTCTCTAAATCGGCCTTCTTTGAGTCACTCAACCTCGTCCTTAATTAATTTGTTAAATTTTTGTAAAGATTCTATCTTTGTTTAAAAATAATTATTTTTAAAAAATTAACAAATTCCATGAACTAAACATCAAATCATCAGCCAAAATTAAGAATCCTGTGAACAGTCCTTTTATTGCTTTATACCATTTCTCTCATTTCTCAATCTCCCAGCAGACTAATCAATCAACTCGACTTCAAAAGCCATTCGCACCTGGCTGCCCTCAAACGATGAAAGTGTGTAAATTTCAACATTTGCCTTCATTATGTTTTGGAAATGCAGAAAAAAACATAACAACAAAGCAAAAGCTAATATCCTGCGGCGCTGCCAATCAGAAAATTTATAGCAAAAAGCAAAGCAGTGGTAGACCAAAAAAAATAAATTACAAATTTCTATATGAAAAAATTTAGTAAATAAACGAGAAACCTGCAAAATATAATAAACTTTTTAAAACCTAAAAATATATAAAAAAAAATACAATTACAAAAAAATAAATTAAATGAGCAAAATGAAGTACGACTCATCAAATGATGAATCGAAATTGCTGGCCAAAAAAAAACAACAACAACAACAATAATAACAAAATACATTTCAGGGCGAACGCAAGAAGCGCACAACATTTAGACCAGCAAAAACAATGTTTTTTCTACAATTGGCGCAATTTTGTTGCTGATGTTATTGTTGCTGCTGTTGTTAATGTTTTTTGTGGCAACACATAAAAATCAGCAGGCAATGTTTTTGAATGCCGATGGCGTTGGTGCAGGCTGGGTTGAGCTCAGACCACAAACTAACAAAGAGCAAAAGCCAGAGGTGAGGTGGGGGGATGAGGTTGGAGGAGGCTACAAACAAAGAAATCACAAAATGAACAACGCAAAGCAACGAAATACAAATACAAATTCGCCAACGCACTGGGCCATGGCTCAAAGATGTGGTTGGGGGAGGCGTGGTGAAGAGTGAACCCTGTGAAGAGTGGGGCGGGAGTAAGAAAATGTTTCGCTGGGTGCAAAATTTTGGCATTTTATTTGTGGCACAAAAATAGCGTCCAAAAAACTCAACCACTCACTCACACACACACAGATGCATACACACAATTTAGACTAACAACAGTGACCAACAAGCTGGACCGTTAAAATAACCGCTGAGAGTGAGACGAAAGTGTGGCACAGAGCAGTTGGAGTGCAAGTCGCGCGGCCAACACATGAGCGCGCGAACAACAACAACAACAACGCATAATAACCATCCATCAAGCGGCATAGACAGGTGGGCAGCGTTGGCCCAAAAAACAAGTACAAATAACAACCAAAACAACAACAACAGCAGCTATACAGCGGTCAGCAGTCAGCAATTGAGGCAACACCGAAGCGAACCAGCATTTTAGACTGTTTTGCGGCCAGTCCGCGCCATCTATTCCCGCTCTCTCTCTCTGTCTCCCTCTTTCTCACACTCTGTGTGGCTTTCCTTGGTTCGACTTTTTCCGCTGTTCGACGCATTCAAAGCCTGGCGCTGGCGCTGACAATTGCCAGCCCAGCAGCTCGTAGTGTGAGCAAACATTTGCGCATTTATTTCGCCAAACTTAACGCGAAATACGTACTTGACGCGCACACAAATTCGCATTAATTTGAGTCTGCGCCGCTACCCCACACTGCACTCACACTGCCTGACACCACTCACACACACACACACACACACAAACTCAAAACACACACACACACCAGCAACGTTTTCTTGCCCTCCCACGAAAACCGACACACACGCTCGCTGATGAAGCACCAAAGCACAAGTGCGCACACATGCCAGCGCCTAAAAGTATACTACGCCGCAGCGCCAATTTCATATCTCTCATTCTGTATGTGAGTGTGTTTGGTTTGCAACATTTTTTAGTTTGTTTTTAGGCGCACAAAACCAACAAACAAATAAAAGAAATGACGCATATGCGGCGCCGAAAAATTCAACGCCAGCAGTGCTCAGCGGGCCGCAACCGTGAGTGCCATTGCCCGCGGCCAATGTCCACTGCCGAGTGGTGCCAACCAACCAACCGACGTTCAACGTTTTTGGCAAAATTTTTATTTGCAAAAATTTGCGTTTGACTATTTTACTTGCATTTTTTTCTACACTTTTGTTTTATTTGATTTTAATTCTTTTTATGTTTTTTAAGGCCGGCGATTTTATTATGAAAGCGCGCGAAACATTTAAGTCTCGCGCTGCCGCCTGTACACAAATCGAAGTTTCCACAACTGCCGCAGCGTTCGAAGACAGGCAGACAGCAGTCGCTACCAGCGGCCGAGAGTCGAGTTGAGGTTGCAAAGTGCGCTGCCCATTTATGTCATTTCTACGCGTTATTTCTCGAATTTTATTTTGAATTTATTTTTCGCCTATGTGCAATTTGCACACCTCCCTTGACCTCTTGCCAGCAGCGCTCACCCATGTGCCCCGGAGTCTCTTTTTTCGCCCCTTCTCTCGTTTTTTTCTACTACTGTTGGCGTTTGGCTTTGGCTCGGTGCTGCTGTTGGCATATTTTGTATGGAATGTTGGCTGTTTTTTGTTTGGTCAATACTTCAATTGCGTATTTTCTACAGAATTATTCATTTTTTGCCTTCGTGCTTCGAGCGTAAGTAAAAATTTGAAAAGGCGTCATTTCATTTTCGAGCAGCATTTTTCAGTTGAAAGGAACTTTAAGCATTTTTTTTTTATATTTTGCTAAATTGGCCATTTTTGGCAAACACCTTTCAGTGCAGCACTAAAGATAGAAAAAAAAAACTAATTCGCAACTATTCAGCTTGTTTTAAAAAGTAAGAAAATAAGTGGAGCAAACGAGTTTGAGAAGAGAAGAAAATTGTTTGGGTTGAATTGATGAGGAAATCGTTTTTCTTTCATGGTTAACTTACAATTAACAATTTGTATTTTACTAATTTAGTTGCTTTGATAAAAATATAAATTTTTAGCAATTTTTAGCAATTTTTGCTATTTTTTTTTTTTGGACTAGGAGTATAGCCAAAGGGCAGAGGGGTTGGTTATCAGAACCACCCTCCTTTCGTTAATCAATATTTTTAATCACTATGCATGGCATGTTCGTTGCCACACAAGCGAAGTTGTCTTTTTACCTTTAAATATTTGAAAAAATTAAAAAACAAAACATAAAATTTTTGGGGCAAACCCATTTTGTTTTTTTTTAGACTCAATACAGCGATTTTCCTGATCTAAAAGCATGTCTAATGAGTGTTTTAGATCGTTTTAGATATATCCTTTAGGATGCCAGCATAAACCTTTTGGATGATCTACACGTTCTTAAAATGCTTTCTTTTCATAGGCAAATATATTTTTTATAAAATCTCAAAGTCACATAATATAGATTCTAAAAAATACAGGAAGTGGTTGATGGTTAAAATTTAACTTTTAGTCAAAAAATCAGTCCATAATTGTGACTGACTGTGAATGTGAAATGTGAATGACTGATCGATGAAATTTTGTCTGTCAACTTGTGCAAAACAAACCGTACACAAACTTTTCCATAGTCCAGTTAATAGTTCAGTTAAAATGCGATACATTTTTTGTTGAGATGCTCAAATCCATTCTTAAGAGTTTCAATTAAGATTTTTGATGATCTTTGATGAATTCACGCACAGTGGTGATGGAGATTGCAATGATCACAGATTTCGATTGAACAAAATTTTGGTAATCATTTGCGAGGACGACCCTTTTAAAACCACGTATATAACACATGAATAAAAAAGTAACGCGGAACAATCAACAAACAATCACCATAAACTTGACTTATCAATTGAAATATTTCAGTAAAAGTTTTACCAAGTTTAAACAAAATTTATATAATATTGGCTCTTTATTCTACGCTAATTTGTTACCAATGATACAAACGTCATGTCACTTTAGATGCAAAAAATGTTTTATAAGTTTGCTCCAGCATTAGGAAATGATATACCTTTCCAACGCACTAAGTCACATGCAGGTGGCGTCACAAAAAATGCCCCATTTGAAGAGTGCAGTTTTCTTTCAAAAGCACAAAATTGAATAAAAACATTTTTTTTTAAACCCCCATGACCAAGTTCTGGCTACGTCCCTGATTTGTGCAATACTTCAAAATTAATATAAAATATTAAAGTAATTGGCTTACTTGGCGTATGAGTAATATTCAGTAATAGTAATAATTCGCCCTTGTTTGTATTCTTTGTTGTCATTTTCGCGTTGCTACATTCAAGTTTCCATCAACTATATTCAATATAATTCCTTGGCTGGGAAAACGAGATCTCTGCAACAACATTAAATGATTTGAAATCGCTGATCAACCAACAAAAGGGTTATACTTGGCTTCTATGAAGCAAATTGTAATTCCAAAGGCACTGGCTCGTTGAAAAACGTGCCTACTGGCACAGTAGTTATACGTTACTTCTATGGAACCAGTTGTTAGTCCCAAGGCGCTGATGAACCAGCAAAGTGCCAACGGACAAAAGTGACTACACGTAGCTTCCATGAAGCTATGAAACCAATACAGTGCTTTCTAGGTAAGTACTTTCTAAAATACTAGTGGAAAGGCCCTTTTTACAGATCACATATAAGTCAGTTTAGTGCTAAATCGTCTTTTATAGACCAGTAGAACATCTCGGGGCACTATTGAGTAAAAAAATTATATTTAATATGTGAATTGAATGAAGTTAGAATGAGTCAAAGGGAGCTCATTACTCATTAGAGTGACGGTACGTAGTTTTTACATGCAACAGTATAAGATTCTAGTCCAGCAGAACATCTATAGGGGCTTACCAGTCAACAAAAAAATCGACAATAGGTGGTATCTGAGAAGCTGACAGAAGGCTGGACTAACAGACTGGCAACACATAGCTTCTCGGGGACTAGTAGGAAGTCTCGCATTATTAATCAGACATCAGCCAAGTAGAAATTGTTGCTGCCACATAGACTTTAAGAAGGTCTAAGAGTGCTAATGAATAAAAAAAATTTAAAAACGTTGTTTTTATGAAGTAAGATTGGGCTCGAAGTTCGCTGATAAACCAATAAAATTCCAATAGGTGGTTTCTAGGTACCCAGTAAAAGATCTATAGGAGCCTGTAAGTCAACAGAACAACAAAAAGCGATTTCCGACGAGCTTGGGGAAATCTAAACCAAAAAACTGGTAACATTTTTAACTTCTGGGAGACCACTAAAAACATTTGGAAGTGTCAATAAGTGCTTTCTAATAAAATTGTAGAAATTTTAAGACAAACAATTTATAAAACATGGTTTGTATGAGTTCTGACCTGAAAATAGGTGGTTTCTGAGTAACTTGTAGAAGATGGACTGACAAAAGAGCAACTACTGGATTTGGTAATAAGTGGTTTCTAATAAACCTGCAGAAATTCTAAGAGTCAAAAATGCATAATGCGTGTCTTTTTTAATATCTGAATGTGATCCAAATGTGCTTATAGTCCATTAGAGTGAGAATGCATGCTTCTAGGAGGCCAGTAAACTATAAGTAACTTCTAAAAAACCACCAGAATGCTTTTATAAGCCTACAGTCCGTTTTCGTCTTAACCCTAATTCCCAGAATTTTAAAAGTAACGTAAACCCAGAAGTGAGACTGGCAGGCTTATATGAGGTAAATTACTGAAAACATTTGTTTAAAAAGTACAAAAAGTGTATAAAATTAAATGTATAAATGCAATATAATTCTAGCATTCCATTAGAGGATTACATAAAATAATAGAAAATCTTTTGGATTTATAACCATTTGAAATCTTTAGTGAGACTGGCTCACTTCTGGGAATTAGGGTTAAGGGGGTCAATATGTATAAACGGTATATTTTTGGAATCACGCATACGCCGGAAAAAATTAATGCAATGTACAATTTTTTTTGTCATTCTTTTAGTAAAAGGTAGCAGTGCAAGAAACAAATTTCTTTTTTTTGGCGTGCTCAAAATAGCGGCGGTGGTTGGGGTAAACGTTGGGCCCAAATTCTAGTAGAAGTTGTGCCGGCGCCCCAAAAATCATCTGAAAAGATATTGCTGTTAGTTATTATGAGAAAATATATGTACATACCTTCTAAAGTAACTAACAAACAAAATATTTTCTCGAAAATACAAAAACGCTCCACCGAAAAAAATTACCTTTTTTTCTTAATTTCCCGAAAATGGCGCCGCGGACTTCGCCAAAAACAATGAAATTTTTAGTTACTTTAGAAGTTCTATGTTTCAAAAAGTTGCTTCCTAAATTTTAGATCAGTGGGACTAAAACTTGCCGAGATATTCTACTTCCATAATCAAAAACCAGTGTTTCGAAATAATTCTGTTTAAATTTTGCGTTACCAATATCATGCGGAACGAATTGACCATAAATAAAGCGCTGCTGCAGGGGAACGGGTCGTCAGAATTAAAAACCAAACCAACCAACCAAACCAGAATTAAAAACCATTAAAAACCTTGAGGGGGGTATTCTTAAGACCCCTGGAGTCTATTTCACAAAAAAAAAATTTTTGAAAATTTTGTAAATTTACACGTATTGACCCCCTTAATTGGAAAAATTAAGGGGGTTAAAAATTAATTGCACATTTTAGCGTATTTGCCTGAGAAATTTGTTAGTGTAAAATCGTATCTTTCTAATGTCATCTGGCGTAACTCGATCACACTTACTGTATGTAACTCGAAATACAGATTACAAAATATATCTGTTGGAAAACTAATGGATTTTCCTGGTTTTTCCTATCACTACACATAATAATAATAATTGACTGGCACGACAGCCCGCTTACGCGAGACTAAGGCCTAGCTTCCCGCAACTACCCGTGTTGTGCGTGTGAATTTGTACGCGGGTTGAAGGGACCTACAGTTTTATGCCGGTTCCGAACGGCAGGTTGGGAGCTTTTTCATAAGCAATTTTTACTCTCAGAGGTTTGCCATTTCCAGCTGAGAGGACAGCCACCGAAAGAGAAAACGAGTTTTCCCGTTATTTTTTTTTTAGGTGTTATTACAGGCAGTATTTGAACCTGGGGTTGCTGCCTGCGACTCGCGGTCCAACGCACTAACCAACTGAGCCACGGCGGCTGCCTATCACTACACATACAATTTATTAAAAGCCAGCGACTAGAATGAATGAAAAATCAGAGTTTAAACTGTTTACAAATTCTTGTACTGTTCGTATTTGTAATGATTTAAAAAAATGTTCATTCAAAACATATTTTTTTAACCTTTTTAAATAGGAAGAAACAAGAAGTTTTATTATTATTATTATTTATTTACTAAACTAGGATTTTTATTATTATTATTATTATTATTTATTTAATAATAATAATTTAATAATTTTAATAATTAATAATAATTAATAATTTTATTATTATTTATTCAATATATATTTATTATCCAGAGTTATTTCCAACAGAATCAGTTTCTAATTTTGATTGAATTTTTTTTTCTTTAATTTACACATTTTTTTCATTCCTGTTATAACAATATTTTTGTTAAAACTTTCACCATCACTTGTCATTAATTAGCATTTAATTGATTGCTAAACAAACAAAATCGAACTGCGGCTTCACAGCACGCAGCGTCGAATTGCTGATCACTCATACGCCCCATTGTACAGCAAGGAATGAGTTGTTGTTTGCGTTGTAAATATGGCAGCGCAGTCAATACGCCTTTGACGTTTAAAGTAACGCAAAAAAACTCCAACAACAACAACAAAATCGTCTTCTAATTGCTCTAAGCCCAAAAATGTGCTCAAGTCGCACTTCATTACTTTGCCTTTCAATTTCGAGCGGTTGCCATGGCCACACTCGACTTCACTCAACTTACACTTTACACCAACACCGTCCGGTACATGGAGTGCCAGCAACCAACAAACAAGCAATAAGTTGCCAATAAATACTTTGGGCTTTCTTCTTGTTTTGTCGACGTTCGGCTTTATTTGCTTGTGTTGCTTGTTGCTTGTTGCGTTGGCTGGCGATTTCTTTGCAGCCAAACAACGCCTTGACCAATGCACGTACGGTCAGTTCATACAGCATGCCACAGTGTATAGTGCGTGCATGTGTGTGTGTGTGCGTGTGTGGGTGCGGCAATTATATTAAAAAGTTTTTATTTCTGCTTCCTGCCCCTGGCCGCCCCACTGTGCCATTGCTTGTTGAAAAACTTTCACAAATTGATTTTGCTTTTATGTAATCGAATGTTTACACACACACACATCCACATATGTATGCGTTTGTATGTCGCCATGTGAGCTTGCTTATAATAAAAGTTGTATTAGGAAATTGCTAGAATATGAAAAGAAAATTTTCTACGAAATGCACAAAAGTATGCAAAAGTTATTAAGTGCATACAAGCAAACACACACACGTACGCATGCAAATATGCACGTACGCAGCCATGCAATACATACAAACAATACTTGCTTATGTGTACAAGTGCATTTTTATTGTCTGCTTATGGCTGTGTGCTGGTGTGCGTTAAAACTTTTTAATCACGTGTACAGCACTCACACACACACACGCAGCAAACTTTTTCTTAAGTTTACTGGCAGCCTTCGACGCACTCACCGAGCACTGGTCAAATTTTCTGCATTTTCATAAATTGCCAAACGAAACTCTCAACATTTTTCCTTGCATTATCAATTGCCGTCTCTTTCACTCTCTCTGTATCGTCTGTATGTAGTTGGATATGTGTTATTTTTAATAAGTTTTAATTGAAGTTATTAAATCAGCGCTGCTTCTTCTTCAATTTTCTTCGGCATATGAGCGCAATTCATTTACTGGCAATGCAATAAAATCAAAGTTTCCAGGCAATGCATCGCACAACGTGTGGTATACGTGATTTTTTTTTATTCATTTCCATCTTCGACCCGAAAGCCAATGTGGCATTTTGTGTTTGAATTTTAAATAAATGCCAATTAAATTGATTTTTATTTTATTTCTATGCAATTTAGAGGTAAGTTGTGAGAGCTTAAATTAATGAATTATTTTTATTTAAAGCAAATTGATATGTTATGCATTGAAGCGAATTTATTACCGACTGTGCTATTCTGTTGCAACATTACAGTCATACACTTTGATCATTACTTTCAATGAATCAATATTGTGGAATATTTTTAGTGGTTTTGCAAAGAGTTTTCGATTCTCAAGAATGTATATAATAAACAGGGTGACGCAAAAGTTGTCACCCATTGTTCTTTGGGTCTAATTTGAATGAATGAATGAATGGATAAATGAATGAATGCATGAATGAATAAATGAATGATTGAATGAATGAATGAATGAAGAAATGAATGAATGAATAAATGATTAAATGATTGAATGAATAAATGATTAAATGATTGAATGAATAAATGAATAAATGAATGAATGAATGAATGAATGAATTAATGAATGAATGAGTGAATGAATAAATGAATGAATGAATAAATGAATAAATGAATAAATGAATAAATGAATAAATGAATAAATGAATAAATGAATGAATGAATGTTTATGAATGAACGAATGAATACAAGATTGAATGAATGAATGAATGAATTTATGAATTAATGTATGAATGAATAAATGAATGAATAAATGAATGAATGAATAAATAAATGAATAATTAATTAAATGAATCAATGAATGAATGAATGAATGCTTGAATGAATGAATGTTTATGAATGAATGAATGAATAAACGATTGAATGCATGAATACATGATTAAACGAATGGATAAATGAATGAAAGAATGAAGGAATGAATGAATGAACAATTGATTGAATGATTGAATGAATAAATGAATAAATGAATGAATGAATGAATGAATGAATGAATGAATGAATGAATAAATGAATAAATGAATAAATGTTTATGAATGTTTATGAATGAGCGAATGAATACATGATTGAATGAATGAATGAATGAATTAGTGAATAAATGAATGAATGAATGAATGAATGAATGAATAAATAAATGAATAACTAATTAAATGAATGAATGAATGACTGAATGAATAAATAAATGAATAAATGAATAACTAATTAAATGAAAAAATGATTGAATGCATGAATGATTGAATGAATGAATGTCAAAGCAAACTTTACTTTTGCCTCCATTTGCAAAAGTTATAGCATCTGCCGATAAGGTCATGACTCTTGCATCACCCTGTATATGTAATGGGATTTTATAGAAAAAAAATTATTAAAATAAATGAAAAATAAAAAAAGTACCTTAATTAATATCGTTAAATTCGGATCAAAAGTTATTTTAATTAACAAATTAAATTTAATTAAAAATTAATCTTTAAATTATAAGAAAATTAAAACATTAAATTATAAAAACACATTTTATTATATAAAAAAGTTTTCTACAAAAATGTTGTTGAAGTTAAAAATTTTTTTTAAATTAAAGAAAAGTGAAGAACAACAAAAAACAAACAATAAACAAAAAAACAAAACCGAATGAGTCAAGCGCAGTACAAATGATCATATGAAAAGTTAATTATAAACATAATACATAGTTAAAATTTATTTAATAAATTTAATTAATTATATTATTATTATGATATTAAATTTTATTAAAATTATTAAATTAATTAAAATTAAATTAAATTTTTTTTAGTAATTAGTTTAATGTAAACATTTTTTCAATTAAATTAATTAATTATTATCATTATTATCAATTAATTTAAATTAAACTAAATGTTAATTTTAAGTTAACATAACTTTTTTTAAAGCCAATAAAAAAATTGCAATTAAATTTTAAATGTAAAATGTTAAATATTAAATTAATTTTTAATTTTTATTTAACATACATTTTTCTTAAACTAATTTTTAATTTAAATTTAAATTCTTATTTTTTAAATTAAATAAAAAAATAAATTTTAAATAACTTTAAATTACAACAAAATTTATTATTAATTTTTTTAATTAAAATTAGTTAATGAATTTATTTTAAAAAATATTTCAGTAACAAAATTTATTTATTTAACATAACTTTTTTAAAGCCAATAAAAAAATTTAAATTCAATTTGAAAGATAAAATATTTAAATATTGAATTAATTTTAAGTTTTATTTTAACATAATTTTTTTTTTTTAATTTAATAAAAAAATTAATTGTAACATATGACATTTTTTTAATATAAAAAAATTAATTACACTAAATTTGATTTTCAATTTAACTTATTTTTTTTTAATTTAATAAAAAAAATAAATTTTAGCTATGTCTTATTAAAAAAAAATTATAATAATAATATTTTTAATTAAAATTAGTTAACGAATTTATTTTAAAAAATATTTCAATAACAAAATTTATTTTTTTATTCGATTAAATACTTATTTTCAATTTAAAACAAATTCCAATACATAACATTTTCAATTTAAATTTTTCTAAAATTTTAATTGCGAGTTTTAGAAACTTAAACAATTTGACATCGAATTTTTCGGCAGAATCTTTTACTTTTTTTGTACCGACAGAATTGCTCGAAAAAGTCTTGAAAAAACGTTCGTTGAGGGCCAACTGGTTAATAAAATTCAGGAAAACTTTGAAGTCTTTCAAAACACACAGTTGAAGAAGTGCCGTTTGAAGAAGTAATTTATACTAAAAAGTCCAAGAAAACAGTTCCACTCATCGATTCAAATAGTATTGTTTCATAAGTTACAATAATCTCCATAATTTCAAAGAGTAAATATTTGAATTGATAGATGTAACCGTTACTTAAGTTACCGAAACCTTTCCACATCTTTTCTCACATAGAAACTCAAACTCTATAATTGCCAAAGTTCGCACAAAAACATTGTCAATTATTCGCCAACATGCGGCAAAAGATGTTCGCAAAGTGCTTTCAATTTGGCCTTCAATCAAATTGTACAAAGTTTTTAAGTTTCACTCAAGCTGAAAATGTTATGAAACCAAAACACAAAAACAAAAAACATTAATAAAATCATAAGAAAAACTGCTACTAAAAGAAAATTCCCAAACTTGTATGCAGAAGCAATAATATTGTAAATGTAAAGTTTGCTGCTGCAAATTGACCTCTGGCAGCGCTCGACAGTGGCTGCAATTTGTGTTGCAACACATTTACACAACAGCAGCCGGGCGTACGGCTGCGTAGTGAGTGACTGCAAGCGACGGCCAGTGGCAGCACTCGTATTTATTGACTCGAACGCGCAGTTGCCACATAATTTGTGCCATGGACAGTGTCCATAACGAAACTTAAACTTTAACAGCAGCAAAACTTAATTAGTGTTCAATCAATAATAAACTTTCGAAGCGACTGGTCGCTTGTGCCTGTTGCTTGCCGAGCCGAGCGTTGTTACTTTCTTGGCAGCGTAATTTGATGAAATTTCTATGAAATTTCTTGGACTCTTTTAAGTTTACATTCTGTGTAGTCAAACACGCACACACGCAGACATCGACACTTAATAAGTGTTGCATATATTTTGTTGTTGTTAGTGTTGTTGTTGTTGCTGGTTTTTGTGCAGCAAATTAGTAGTTATGACTAGTTGGAATTCTTGGTATTTCCCACTGCACTTTGCTACTAATTGCAAATATTTTCATTGCATAGTTTTTGGCTTTAACTTTTACACATTTACAGCTGGCCATGGAATTTCCATGTCGGACCTGAGGCAACTGGTTTCCAAAATTCATTTGTTTTTCAACTAGTTTTTTATGTCAACTAGTTGTCCAAGTAGCTCTCAGCGAATGCAAAAGTCAGTCAATTCGCGTCTAATTGTTCACGTTCTGTATGCGCAACGAAACAGATATGAAATAATCAACAAAATACTATTAGATCTGACCTTGCGATAATTTCTTTTAAAACAACAATAAGGAAATTTTTGCATTTTTTGAACATGTCTGTTTCTATGACTCGAGGCTCGTTCGATTTGCACGTTTTGCCTTGAATGATTTCAGTTAGAATTTGGCGACGTAGTGTGAAGGAAAGAATTGAAGCAGCAGTTGAAAGGCATTTATTAACAAATTTATTGACGTTTTAATTTTGTATTAATTAAATAATTTATTTATTAATTGCAGGCATAGTCAATGAGGATACTGAATTGCGTCAGCCCTCAAATATTTTCGGCAGAAGTGTGTCAAGTCCAAGTTCATCTCTTTTTTAGAAGTGAAATTTTTTCCCACTGAATTTTTGTTGTTTTGAAAATATTTTTAAAATAAAATTAATATTTAGAAATTTCATTGTTTTATTGGGAAATTTTTCCCCAATGAATTTTTGTTGTTTTGAAAATATTTTTCAAATAAAATAATATTTAGAAATTTCATTGTTTTACATTGCTTAAAAAAATTCAACTGGTTAGTAAACTAACCCAGAAGAAACTTGGACATCGCCATGTTAAAAGGGTGCCTAACCTAACCTAAATGTGATTGTAATGCCTCGATCACCACTTGGTGCATCGATCAAAACTTGACTGTGAAAGATAATCACAATCTATCTATTCCAGTGTTTCCGCATTAAAGTATACAAACCTTTCAACTGCATGGATTTCTCAAAATGTCTATACTTCTCTTTTCTAAAAATAAGCATTAAGTTTTGTATTTCAATTTACTCTCAAAACTTAACCCTTTTGACCCCAAAGTTGCCTGAGAGCAACTTCACCTATTTGTCATCATATAGCAAAAGCAACGATTGATTTATGGGTTTAATTTAAGTAGGCACCAACAAATTAATATTTTTAGAAGTTAATTCAAAGAAAATTACAAAAATTTTACTGTTATACCCAAAATAATTTCCAATCATTTGCAGCGATATTAGGAAAAGTTTGTGTTCTAATTGAAGTCTACGAATTGAGCGTGTTTGATCAAAACCCTGTTTTTTTAAAAATGGTTAAATAAAATCAAAAGCTGATAATTTTGTATTTTTCCATAAATATTAAATAATTTTTCTGTAATTAAAAAATATTAATACAAAACTTATTTAACCCGTTTTAAGCTAAAATTTTTCAAAAGTAAACTGGCTTTAGAACTCTAACAAAGAGGCGTGGCGACTTCAAATGTCGTGTGCACACTTCTTAGGCGAATTTTTCATGATTTAAATACCAAAAAGTAATATCGAGACTCAGGGTAGGTAAAATTCAGGGTCGAAAGGGTTAAAGTTATTCTGAGCACTATAAAAAAATTGTATAGTAAAACTATTTCAAAATATTTCTAATTATTCTTAAGACCAAAAAAAAAATCAAATTCCATGAGTTATAGACCACGCAGGTGTGTAAAAAATTTGCAGTTTCCTGTTCAACAATAAATATTGCTCATACGTCACGTGGGACCACATTTAATTATTTTATTAATTAAAAATGCGCTGCCAATTCAAGAACTCTATGACACAGTGTAAGTGTGTGTTTGTATGTGTGAGTGTGTGTGTGAGTGCGCGGTTTGGCACCAAAGCAACATTGCAGCATTGCAATGCCAAGAAATTCACGCAGCCACGGTGCACACTTGAGAGTTGTGGAAATTCCCCAATTCAATTCGCGGCACCTGCACCAACCAAATTGTGAAAACTACAAAAACCAAAAATGAAATCAAATAACTAGAAAAACAGCACAAAATAAAATTTAAAAATAATTGAAGAGAAAACCAACAAAACATACCAATGCAACCGCTGGGAAGGTGTGGTGCGGCTAAGGATGCGCTGCCGTTGCTTCACGGAATTAAATCTCAGCCGCGCATCTGGCGTCGTAATGATGATGAAAAGCGCGAGGCAGAGTTTAGATTGCGTTAGGTGAAGGCAACGGCATAGCGTAGGGGGGCGTGGCAGCGCTAATATTAGTTTACGGCAAATGCAGCAACACACGCACACATACACAGACGCGAGTGTGGCAAATTTTTTAATTTCCGTGGAAAAGGCACACACACACACACATTCATGAACACATATGTGAGTGTGTGTCAGTATGAGTGAGTGTGTGTGTGTACATGTCAGTGTAACTGCAAGTCTGTGTAGTTGTATGCGTTTGCAGCAGCGAAATAAAATGAAACTCTCAAGTGTACGAAGCAACCAAATGACCAACGCTGTTACAACAACAACAACAACACATTGGAACATACATCAAAAACAACAGCAAACGCGCACAACATGAACGCCACCAAAAAAAAACGATGCAAATAAAAATCGGCGAAAATTTTGCGAATGGGAAGCAACACTAACAACAACAACAACTGTAGCTGCAGCACCAAATAGAAAATTGGATGCGCGCAAGTGTTTTGCTACCTTCAAATTGCAATTAAAATCAAACAAACTAGAAATTTGTTTAAGCACGGCCAACTGGAAAAACAGCGCAAAAAAATCCAACGCGTCGAAAGCAACGCAAACGAACAACAACGATATAGAAAAAACGTTCGCTAGAAAAAAGAAATTGGCAACAAAAAAGAAACTAAGCGCGCGCTACGTTGCATTCGTTCGTTGGCTGGTTGACTGGTGTTGGCTATGATTTTAACGCGTTCCGGTTGCTGTCGTCCGGTGCGCTGCCACCGACAGCGCGAACGAGCGAGAGAGCGCGCACTCGAAATGAAAGTGTAAGAAAAATCAGCGCGCACAAAATTAAAAACGTGAAATGTTTGCTAGGCAATGTGTATGGACGGACAAAGCGGCAGGCAACGCATGGCAACTTAGTGTGGAAAATGACATTTTCAGTGTTGCCAGAGTGAAAAATTATTTCAAATATTTTCTGAAAGCATATTTTCAGAAAGCAGAAGAACATTGATGCAGCTGTGAGTGAGCAAAATTTTCTACATCAAAATAATAAAATCTACCAAAAAAAATGCTATAAATCAAAAACATGGAAGAGCCAAAATTTCAAGCTGAAAACTTGAACTGAGACTGGTTTTTTAAAGTAAATTTTGTATGGGTTTCTCTTACCTCAAAGTGACAACATTGAGAACCCACAACTTCAACTAAATTCAAAACTAAAATTCAAGCTGTTTTTTTAAGTACATTTTTTAAAGTCTTTTGCTACTTCAAAGTTGCCACATGGAGGAGTTTAAAAATGTAATTGAAACTGCTTTTTAAGGTTAATTTTTCAGAGGTTGGTGCTCTTTTAAAGTGAGAACATTGAAGAGCCAAAATTTCAGGCTTGAAAACTAAGAGTCGGGCTTAATTTTTGTTAAGTAAATTTTTAGCGAGTTTTTCTACTTCAAAGTGACAACATTGAAGAGTCAAAACTTCACGCTCAAAAGTAGAGTTCAAGCTGAATCTTTAGAGCCATGTTTCTAGTGAGTTCTCGTACTTCAAAGTAACAACATTGATGAGCCCAAACTTTAGGCCTGAAATTAGACTTCGAACTACTTGTTTAAGTCAATTTTTAGAGAGTTTTTGCTATTTCAAAGAGACATCAATGAAGAGCCACAACTTCAACCTTAGAAGTAGAGTTCAAGCTGAATCTTTAGAGCCATGTTTCTAGTGAGTTCTCGTACTTCAAAGTAACATCATTGACGAGCCAAAACTTCGGGCCTAAACTGGAATTCAAACTACTTTTTTAAGGGAAGGCTCCCCTGGATTTGGGCAGAAATAAGGCAAAGTTTGTAATTTTTTTGTGGGATAATGAAAAGGCGTACAAACTTCCGGTTTTGACTATTAAATTCGTCTATTATTTAGGAGTTTAAAAAGTTAAAAAACTTGATGAAATTCAAAATGGCGGCTACAAAATGGCGATTTCCGTAGGCCTCTGCGCGCCAAACATCGCTCGAGAACTGCAATCCTGCAGCCTCTTGTAGTGGACTGAAATCAAAAAGCATTATCATTACTTAAAGATAACAAAATTGTCTGTGCATTGAACTAGACTCAAAAAATGTAAACGAAAAATTCTTGCACAATGAATATTTGAAGTAAAAAGTTCAATTTTTTGCACCTTTTTTTAATTTCAACCACATTTAAAAATTAAAAATAAATAACTATTTATGCAAATTGTTAGTTCAAGGCATACAGAAAATCAAATACATTCGAGCAGTTTTTAGATGAAGAAAATCGGATCATTAGATCAAGTCCGGGGATTTCAGTTAGATTGGAAAAAATGGTTTCGAGATAAACGCGTTTGAAGTTTTGAGAAAGTCAAGTTCATCAAGTTTTTTAACTTTTTAAACTCCTAAATAATAGACGAATTTAATAGTCAAAACCGGAAGTTTGTACGCCTTTTCATTATCCCACAAAACAATTACAAACTTTGCCTTATTTTTGCCCAAATCCAGGGGAGCCTTCCCTTAAGTCAATTTTTTAGAGAGTTTTTGCTACTTCAAACTGGCAGCAATGAATACCCACAACTTTAAGCTTAAAACTAGAGTTCAAGCTGAATCTTTAGAGCCATGTTTCTAGTGAGTTTTCGTACTTCAACATTGAAAAGCCACAAGTTTCAGCTTAAAGGTAGAGTTCGAGCTGATTCTTTGAAGCCATGTTAATTTTTTAGTGAAAGAAAAACAATAAATTAACCTTTTCCATTTGGCAACTCTACACTCATCCCTCTTCTTACCTGCACTTACATTCGCCACCCCCTCCCACCCTCCCCCTCTCCGCGCACTAGTTGCAATTTTTTTCCATTTCATCATCGTTCTGCCGCACATTGCAGCATACACAAATGTATACTTTTGTGCTTTGCTTTATGGCGTTGCATACTTTTCGGCGCTTAAGTTAGACATTTTTTTCCTAGCATTTTTCTACCTGGTTCGGGCCGTCATTCGCCTGTTGTCATTTCGCTTGCTGGCACTATTTCCTCCACCACTATTGCGTTTGACGTTTTTATTAGTAACTGAGTGCTGTTGTTATTGTTATTGTTGTTGTTGTTGCTGTCATGCTTGTCTTCCTATATGCCACAGAAAAGTGTATGCTGTGCTGTTGTTCTGTTACGCTCATATTTAGTTACGTTAATTGCTTACATAAGTGAACGTTTGGGACAGACACATTCTGACGAGGTATGTGGTGTATTTTTTTTTTGGAAAATTTGCCTCCCGGACTAAAACTTGTTAGTTCTCTAGCATACTTAAATCTTCAGTAAGCACAAAGTTATTGATCAATAAGTGACTATAAGAAACTATTTGTTGGCAAATTTTATTGTAATAAAGAGCCCAGTTTTGGCTAAGAAACTTGCTCCTACCCACTCAGGCAGTGAGCCCCTAAGTAAACTTGAGTTGGCCATTGGGGATGACTTAGTCTACTAGCTCTGGAACGAATGTTTTTAAGACCTTCTTTAAATACTTTATTCGGTACAAAATCGAATGACAACAAATGATCCAAAACGTTTACTAACGTAAAATTGTCTTAACTTTAGAAATGTCCAGCTTTAAAATTTCATAAAAACGCAAGTTTTTATTTTTATAATTGGGTTCATTTAGTTAATAAAAACATTTTTTGTTAACTGTACTTACCAAATATCTAAAAGAAAAACAATTTAAAATATATACATATATATTTTTTATTAAAAATTATAATTTTTATATTTCTTGTTTAAATCTATTTTTTACTTGTTTTTTTATTTGAAACAATAAGTGTATTTATATAATTTTTTTAATTCAAATAATTCAAATTTTTGTTACAAAAAAATTATTCTTTAAACAACTTATTAAATTAAGTATATTATCTTTATTTAAATAAAACTATATAAATGTCTAAAAAATATATTTTCTATTAAAAATTTAAATTTGTGTATTTTATATTCATTTTTGTATTTATTTTTTGTATTCTATTTCGACGAGTTTCTATTAATATTACATTTAAACAAAAAAGTTTATTTCTTACACTTTTATGTTTAAATTTTTTATATAAAAGAATAATATAATAAAATAAACTAAAACTTAATAAAATAAACTTTATTTGATTTTTCAATTTTTTAATTTCGTGTTTTTATTTGAAACTACTTAAATTTCAATATTTACAATACATCTCCATGAAATTTTAATACTTGAAATATATTTGAATGTTCTGTTTTTTGTTAGTTATTTCTTTTTTATTTAAGATATTTAAGAGTTTTTAAATATAT
The DNA here is from genome assembly GCA_963668005.1 of Melieria crassipennis. Classification (NCBI taxonomy): domain Eukaryota; kingdom Metazoa; phylum Arthropoda; class Insecta; order Diptera; family Ulidiidae; genus Melieria; species Melieria crassipennis. The sequence continues at coordinate 10,443,206 of OY764963.1, forward strand.
TTCATTTGAGAAAAGAAATTTTTTAGTTCATTATAATTACTTTTTCTTTAAATTACATTATTTTTATTGAAAATTACATTTCAAAAATAATCAAAAAGTTAAAATTTGTCTCTTAAAATTTTTACTTTTTATATATCTTACTGATTTGTGTATTTATTTATTAAATTTTGTATTTAGACAAAAATTTATAAATATTTCATTTAAACACAAAATGTTTATTTATCACAATTTAATTTTTCAATAAAAAACCAATAATAAAAAATATTAACAAATAATAAAAATATAAAAAAAATAAAATAATAAAATAAAATAAAAATCTTTTTTGCAATTAATTATTCTTATTTCGTGTTTTTATTTAAATATATTAAACAAGTTTTTTATTTGGAAAAATTCTCAATAAATTGTATTTCTTTTTGTTTTAATTTTATTTTTAACATTGTTGAATGTTTTTATATAAAAATTCAATAATTATTCAATATATACAAATTTATTTCATTAATTCCATTCATGCTTTTGTTTTATATTTATTGTTTTTTTAATTCTAGTGTTTCTATTTTAAAAATTAAAAAATGTTATATTATAATAAACAACTTTTAATAAATTTCTTTGTATTTTTGGTTTATATTATATATATTATATTATATATTATATTTTGTTCAATGTTTTATTTAAAAAAAAATTAAGAATGGTTTTATTTAAAACATTTTTCGATACATTTTATTTGTCTTTTCGTTTTTAATTTTTTTGTTTTCATAGTTTTGTTTAGCGTTTTTATTAAAAAAAAAAATTAAAAACTTTTTTTATTAAAAATAAATGCTTAAGGAAATTTATTAAAATCATTTTTAAATAAAAAAATTAAAAACAATAAATATACGTTATAAAATAATACAAATCCCATCATCATCATCCCATCAAAAATGCATCTCCTGGTACACTACTTTGATTGTTTTAAATATGTAGACCGCTGTCAACACTTTTGCACTGCTCTAACTAACGCAAAACCCAACTGAGGCCCACACGAACCTCAGCTAATTGCATCAGCGATCATTAGAATTGAAAAGTTTTGCTCCATGTGCCAACAGCACTAACCAACGCGCTCTCTCGTCACCGCGCTACAACCAAATTTGAAAATTTCAATACGAAATCAGCAAATTCAATATTTGTATTCTGCAACACACATACACATACATACAACAATACAATGGACAAACTAGCAGCTGCCAGCATGGGTGACATTGCCCATAGTGCGGTTTTTAGTGAGCGCGGCAAACTTTTTGGACATGTCACGCGCCAACACAACGACTCCCAACACAACACTGTGCAGCGCCATTTTGTGCATTTCGACGCAATTATTTAATGCAATTATAAATTTACCAAGAAAGCCAAAAGGTGCCACAGCCACATAGACACACACACACACACCTTGACACATGCTTCGCGCTTCGAACACAAAGAAACGAACGCACATGCAAGTTGAATTTTGTGCGAGAATTTAGCGAAATTGCGCAAATTTACGTCAAATTCCATGGCAATTGCCAAATGCGCGTCAAAGTGCAGAGGAAGTGGATGTATGTGTGGGTGTGTGTGTGTGTGGGTGTACCTGTGTGTGGAGGTGAACGGGCGAGTTAAGAGGAAAGTAATTTGATTTTTGGTTGCATGTGGCATCAACTATTGGAGTTGGTTGTACTTATTTTTGTTGTTGTTTTTGATATTGTTTTACCTTTATTGTTGTTGTTGTTGTTTATAGTATTTGTTTTTGTTGTTTATAGTTTAAGTTGTTGTTGGTGTTATTGATATGAAGTCACTTCATGATTGGAATGCAATTACGAAATGTCAAATGTGAAGTCATTGAAGTGTTCTTAGTGTTGTTGCTGTTGGTGCAACAGAGAGGCGATCGAACAATAGAATTGCAGAAACTTTTAAGAGTTTTGCAAAGCAGCATTGCCGCTACAAGTTAGTTGCCGGTGTGAAAAGCACGCACACACACACACAACACATTCTAGGCGCATGAGCTGCACAACGTGACGTATACGTAACATTAATTTGCAGCGTTCATAAAAGTGACCAGCAACAACGCTTTGTTGCATTGTTTAGGGTTTTTTGTATGAATATGTTAAATTAATATGTATTGGTATAAGTTGCATGAAAGATTTATGAGGATTATTTCTTGTAAGGAATTATGTCTCTCAGCTTTTCTCCACAAAAGACTGCTCTGACGTGCTATGGGCCGAATTAAGTAGCTCAGTCTATGCCAGCCATTAAAATATGTTTCAAAAACAAAGGAAACACAAATACTTTTGTGCATACTTCACTTTCAGTTGGTGAGATTTTTGAAATCCAACTTTAATACTTATATGTAAAAAATATTTGAGAAGCTAGGTTAGCAAATTTAAGCACAATTAATGCAGCGTCCTTAAAACAGATGTAGTACCTGCAGTATGGTCCGTATGTCTGGGTTAATAGTTTCATATCTCAGTCCCACTCACATTACGACTCGCTCTCTCTGTGTGATATCCAAAATTTCACTAGCATACTTTAAGGCATCAGTCTGGTCAATAACGCTCAACACTTTATTTATAACCCTTTCGAATTCTTCGCCCATAAATTCATACCCGTACATTGCCACATACATCTCACCTATCAATACCTGAATTAATTTCAATTTCCTTCAGACTCACTTTTGGCCACATTTTCGTGCTTTGATCTGACGCCCAGTGTCGCCACATTTAATGTATTAGCCGCAATTACCTTTGCCAACTTTTGTTGCATCAATTTTCATTAAATTCGTCCGCCTGTAATCAACTTCGGACGCCATTGAACGTTTAATATATCTTTGCCCTCTCCGATGACTTCGACTGGGGCCCACTTTCCATGCTTACAGCACATTTTTTTTTTTGCAAACGTAAAAATCGCCAAAAATCGTACCAAATGCGCATAGAACTGTACAAAAAATTGCTCGCGCAACAACAAAGTGTGCACAAATAAAAAAAAAAGTTCGCATAATACAACGAACGGAAATGGAATCCCATGTGCATAAATTCGTATAAATCCAAAAATAAATTGAATTAAAAAAGGAGCAACACTGTTTTTTCTTCTTGCCAAGGCAAAACCGAACAGCGCGTTTTACTCTACAACAATAGCAACAAATACAGCGGCACTAAAATGTCCAAAAGCAGCAACAACGCTACGCAACATTGAACGTAATGCAGCGCAAACAAAATATTCACATGTATGTGTGTGTGTATGTGTGTGTGTGCCTAGTCACATTCACCGACTGTGTGGTATGAAGGGAGAAAGAGTTCCCGGTGTGACTGCGGGGTGTCTAATAAATTCCAGCATCAGACTTGGGAGAATTGGTGCGCGGGCAAAGAATTAAGCAAAACGTAGCACACCGAATGCGGTTGACCATGGCCAAAAAACAACAACAACAACAACGTTGAATACGCGAAAAATATTTCTCAACCTTTGGCAACTTGAACATTGCGAGCAAAAAAAGGATACAAAGCGGCAAACGCTGTGCGTTTAGTGTGAAAGTCTGCAACAATCGATAACTGGAATTTTTTTTATTATTATTATTATTATTATTTATAATTAATTACAAATTAATTACAAATGTGGAAAAAGCACTAGTAGCAAAGACCTTCGGCTCATGAGGAAAAAACAAAAGGAACAAAGAATAATCGATTAATAAACATGTGTATGAGAAATGTTGACTTTTTTTAAATTAAATTATATAGTTTAGACGAATGGAGGAATTGGATAAAGGATTGTATATTGTTGAGAGTAGGGTTGGAAAGAAGTGAAATGGGTTTATATCTGTTAATAAGTGTTTCTAGTTTAGGGCAGATGGATAAAATGTGATCGAGGGTAAGACGGACGTGGTTGTTGCATATGTCACATTCAGGAGGAGGTTTGTTTTCCAACAAGTGTTGATGTGTAATACGAGTGTGGCCGATACGGCATCTGATAAATTTTTTAAGATCCAAGCTGTTGATTCTGTGTTGATTGTCCAAGGCAGGATAGTCTTTTATATTAGTTAAGGAGGTATTAACGTTATTGTACCAAGTGGTAGAGGACTGGAGGGAGGTTAAACAGGAGTTTTTGAAAAAGGTTTGCTGGGATTTTTTGATATCATTAAAGTTATGATTGGGAAACGTTAGTATTGGAGCTCTAGCAGCGTATTTGGCAGTGGCATCAGCAAATTCGTTGCCCAATATATTAATATGACTTGGAATCCAGATGATTTTGAGGTTGGGATAGTAGTATTGTAATTTTTGACGTATTGAGAGGGAGTAAAAGTTATTGTTGTCAGTGCTTAAGATGGATTTGATGGCAGATAGAGAATCAGAGCAAATCAGCCATTTGTTCCTATTGTTGGGTTTAATGGATTCGGTCGCTTCAAAAATAGCAATAATTTCCGCAGAAAGTACAGAACTGAACCAGGGGAGGACACCGACTTTAAATACCGTGGTATCTGAGGTAATGGCGAAGCTGATTATTGCATTGATTTTCGACCCATCAGTGTATAGGACATTATAGTCGCGGTGATCGTTCAGAATATCGAGGAACAGTTGGTGAAAGACTGTTTGGGGTGTGGAGGATTTGTTATATGAGGATAAAGAAGTGAGTAGAGATTTTGGATTGAACAGCCATGGTGGTTTAGTCACTGATGGGCTTTTGACGGGAGAACAAGGGAGATTACACTGTTCATTTAAAGTTACTATCCTGTTGATTGCGGAGGGAATGTTTGGTCTGTAATTTTTCATGATTTGATGTAATGGGGAGTTTTGACTTTCAGCAAGAAGTTTAGAAAGTTTGGCGATTACCAATTCTCTTCTGAGTTCGAAAGTAGGAAAATTGGATTCAAGAAGTAACGAAGAAATTGGGGAAGTTTGGAAGGCCCCTAGAGCTAATCGGACGGAGGTATGGTAGATGGATTTGATTTTTCGGATCGTGGTATTTGGAGCAAGTCCATAGAGAAAAAGAGCAAAATCGATTTTAGAAAAAATTAGGGCTTGGGTTGCATTTAATACTGTCTGGGGATTACAATTAAATTTAGAGCTAGATAGACATTTGATAATATTTAGTCGTTTCGATAAGGATTTACTAAGATTGACAATATGAGCGTTCCATTTGTACTTTTTAGTAAAGGTTACTCCAAGAATTTTGAGTTCATCAACGTTAGGTATTTGTTGGGTGTTGGTTGTGACTTGGCATATACAGTTTCTTTTACGGCAAACATGTAGGTGGTGACATTTAGAAGTGGAAAGTTTGGCTCCTGAATAGTTACACCAGTTGTTAATTTCTTGGAATAGCTGATGCAGATCGATGTTAAGGTTTTTATTATGACCGAGTGCTTTTACTATGTGGAAGTCGTCGGCATAGGCACAGAAATCAATGTTTTTGTGATGCGAGATAATTCCACATAATTTGTTGTACGAAATTAAGAACAAAACAACGGATAACGGGGAGCCTTGGGGAACACCATTATGCAGGGGAAACAGTGAGGAGTAGGAATTGCCGATGCGTATCTTTATTTTTCGGTTTTTCATGAAATTTTTAATATAGTTGATGATATTGGGGCCTAATTTCCATTCTAAAAGTTGGTCAGTAATTGCATGAATACCTATTCTATCGAAGGCTTTGGCAAAATCGAGTGAAATAACTGAAATATGTTTTTTGGCCGAAAGACTGTTGGAAATATGTTGGTCGAGTTGGAGTAGGCAGTGAGTGATGCTTTTACCTTTTTTGAAACCGACTTGGTTTGGATGGAGCAGGTTGTTGGAGGTTAGATACCACCACAAACGGTTAGCGATGATTTTGTCTAAAAGTTTTGCAGAACAAGAGTTTAAGGAGATAGGCCTGTAAGCGTTAAGTTTGGTTTTATCAGAGTTGGGCTTAGCTATGGGGACTACTGTACTAATTTTATATTGGTGGGGTATAAAATTTGAAAATATTTCATTGTATAGAGCTAAAAGGCGTGTTTGGAGTGATATAGAGGAGTTACGTATCATTGAGTATGAGATTCTGTCACAGCCAGGAGTGTTGCCGCTTAACTTGGAAAGAGCCTTACTGAACTCGCTAAAGTAAATAGGGCCTTCAATTAGCATAGCTTGTGGGTTAGGTGTAGGAATACTGGAATAAGCGTATTTGTGATTGAGAAAAACTGAAGAAAAGTTGGAATCGGAGGAAAGCTGGGACCAATGGGAGCCAAACGCTTGGGAAATTTCAAATGGGTTGGTAATATTAGTATCTGGGCTTTGTGTGTTTTGTAAGCAGTGTATAGGTTGAGGAGGTTTGATTCCACAGAAGGTTCTAATGTTGCTCCAGATTTTATCTATGGGACTGTGGGGGTTAATTTCACCAGTAAATTCCGAACTGGCCTTTCTCTTGCTTATTTTTAAATGGCGTTTGTAAATGGCGTTAGCCTTTTTATAAGCTATAATATTATTGGTTGTTAGGTTGCGTTTTAATTGTTTCCAAGCTGCGTTCTTGTTTTGTTTTAGCTTATCAAGTTCTGAGTTCCACCATGGGACATGATGCTTAGAGTTAAAAGGTTTAGTTTGGGGTATGGATTGGTTGGCGCTTTGTTTAATGATTTTTATAATATTTGCTGCTTCTTTATTAATGTTATTTGCGATTGGTCTTTGGTTATGATAGTAATTGGTGAGGTGTTCGTAATAGTCCCAGTTAGCAAGTTTGGTGTTATATTTGGATATGAAGTGTTGGGCGGGCTGAGTTGTTGGGAATAGATTAATGATGATGGGGAAGTGATCGCTACTGTGAAGCTCATCTACTATTTTCCATCTACACTGAATTGCTAAGCTAGGCGTGCAAAAGCTCAAGTCAATATTAGTAAAGGTATTTTTTGTGGAAAAATGCGTGTGAGATCCGTCATTAAGGAGAACGAGGTTGGACTTGTCAATGAAGTTAGCTATAATGTTGCCTCTTCCATTGTTGGTACTAGAGCCCCAACTCGAGTGCCAGCTGTTGAAGTCACCTGTTACTATAAGGGGAGGGGGAATGTTAGCGTAAACGTTTGCTAAGGATTGCGATGTAAAAGATTTATGGGGTGGAATGTAGGAGGATAAGATGGTGAATTTGCACTTTGATTGAATAGTTACAGCAACAGAATCAAAGTCTTGGTTAATTTTGAAAGATTGATGTTGTATAGAGTTATGGATGAGTAGTGCAACGCCACCATAAGAGTTAGATTGGGAATTGAAATGATAGAGGACATAGTTGATTGGGATGGGAATAAATTTATCTGAGAATATATGGGTTTCTTGGAGGGAAATTATCTTAGGGCTATATTTTTTTATTAGGACTTGAAGTTCGTTAAAATTGTTGGTGTAGCCTCTTATATTCCATTGGATAATTGTTAAAGCCATGAGATTATAGTTAATCTGAGTCAGTTCTAGGGTCTTCTATGGCTAGATCCAGTGAGCGCTGAGATGCTGATAATACCGATTGAAGGGATGGGAGGGGTTGGAAAGTAACATTTGAGAAAGAGTTGAAATCAATGTCCTTAGCAGCGTGTCGAGAAGAGGTTTTCCTTTCAGTGTAGCTGGTGTTATTATTGTTGTTGTCGCTGCTTATAATATTGCCGTTATTAGATGTGGTGTCGTGGTCTGATTGTGAGTTGTAATTTGTTGTGGAGATGAGATGATGATTGTTGGTTTCCTTGGTGGCTGTTGAGGTTTGCATATTTAAGTTTTCTGTTAAAGTGGGGTTGGTATTTGTGTTAGTTGCGTTTGTAGTTGTAGTTGGTGATCTTTTTCTTTTTTCTGCGATTGCTTCTTCCAGTGTTTCTTTTGGAATTGGAATATTGCCGTTGTTGTTACCGTTATTAAGTTCGATTGCTTCTTTGTAGGTGCACTTATTTATTATTTTTATCTTTAATATTTCTTGCCGTTTAACGAAGCTTGGACATTTTTTGTTGTTGGCTCTATGAGAGTGTTTGCAGTTGATGCATTCGACTTTTGAGCATGGTTGGGGGTCATGAGCGGTGGAGGAGCAGATTTCACATTTTTGTTCGTTTTTACAGAATTTTTTGGTGTGACCCAGCATAAAGCAGTTTTTACATTGCATGGGAGTGGGAACGTACGGTTCGACTTTTACATTTAAAAAACCGATTTTGATTTCTTTTGGAAGTTCGTATTTGTTAAAAGACAAAATATGGAGTGATGATGGAACGAGGTTTCCGTTTATAAATTTTTTTATTTTGTAGCATTCAGTGACGGATTGGTCTTTCAAACCTTCTACGACCTCTGCTTCGGACAGGTCCCGTATGGCTGGTGCAAAAATTACGCCTTTAATGGTGTTCAGGGTTGGATGTAGGAATGTTTCAATTGGGCAGACATTAGATAGGCACGTGGCTTTTAAATATTTGTTGGTTTGATTTAGGTTTTTTGTGAGGACAAGTAAATTGCCTTCTTTAGTAAATGAAATTTTGTGAGGTGATTCGGTGGTGATTGATTCCAATGCCTTCGTAATCAGGAAGATGTTGAATGACTTTAGTGTTTTGTTTGGAACTTTGCTTTTAATCACAACAAATTTGGGATTCTGCGACTTGCTGGTAGCTGGAAGACTCCCTAGAGCCGGAAAATCAAGTTTGTTATTAGTGTTGAAGTTAGAGTTCTTTTTCCTTTTGGATGGTGGGGTTGGGTTGTCCGGGTCCAGAATGGAGAAGTAGTTGCCTCCTGAGGAGGACGCCATTTCGGCGTGAGCCAAAACCTTCGTCAGTTGTCTATTATTTATATTTCACAAACTTTAGAATAGATTTGATTTTTATAGTAAGGAAATGAAAAACAGGGATTAACTCCAGATGACTGAATAAACAGCAGACGTGAGCGAAAAGATCACAAAAAGTAAATTCGAAACAGCGATAGAACGAACCGGTTTGATCAGCGTGCGCACTGTGACTGAACTGGAATTTTTTTATTTGGCCATTTGTCGTTGCTGGTAATTGTGATTAATACAGATATAACACATTTTTTTTTTCTTTTGAGTTTAAAATATCTTTAAAAAATTTTGTGTTATAATTAAAATCAGAATCTGGCCTCTATTTCATGTAAAATAAAATTTGAATTGAAAAATTCTAACCAATTTTACTAAAAATTGCAGCCTTCCTGGCAGCCGTATACTACATATTAACCGTTAGATTTTTATGAAATAATGCTTTTGTAATTATTTCTCATTTGAAGTGCTTTCACTTCATTTTAAGTCAATAGACCTCTTTCCCCATACAAACTTTTAATCCAACGTTGACCCCGTCAGATTTAGATTTTTTTAAAAATGAAAAATATGTGCCTAATTATTTTTGAAATTTAGTTGTTTTCACCAACTTTGAAGACAACAGGCCCATCGGTTCATGTACGTGTAGGCAGATCTTTCATTCCAAATCGTGAGACCACAACGGATTTCTATGTCCTATTTAGAAATATCTTCTTATATCTCAATTCAATACATTTTCAATTTTTAATTGTCTCTGCTTCACATTGCACCATTTTTCCTTCAAATTAATCACAATATTTGAGCACTTTTGCAACACTCATATTCGCAGCAATGATTTTTTCACATCTGTTCTCTCACATACGTTGGGGCTCATACGAACACTAATTAAAAGAACGTCTAAAATTTCAACTTTTGCTTACAATTCACATGTTGGCTGCTACAATTTGTTCTTTGCTGTTCCAAAGAGAGCAAAAAATGTATAAAATAAAAAAGCATTTGGAAAAAGAGAAGCAACTAGAAGTTGGAAAAAATATTCTATACTGTCGAATTAAAATTAATTTTCAAACATTTCACAACTCCAAGTGGACATCAACAAAAAAAATCCGACAACAACAACAACATATGGAATAACAATGACAATAGCAATAGCAACAAATGTTGGCAAAAGTGCAAAAAAAATATAAAAATAAAAGGCGTAGAGAGAAGAGAAGAGCACATAAGTGTAACTTTTTTCTCGTCACTGTAGTTGTTTTTGTATATTATTTAATTATTTTTTAACCAAGCTTTCTAGTTATGTTATCACATTTTTAGTTTATTTTTAATAACAAAAAAATGTCTTATACTTATATATTGTGCAATAATATTGCTACAATATTTGTAGCCTTCACATTGTAGAGACAGACACTGTCGGGTATCTGTTGTCACAATGAATGTGAAATAAAAAAACACGCGCAAATTAAGCACAACATGTCAGCGCACACACACACACATACACACATATGGAAATATTTATATTTTTTAGAATATTTTTTCAAATGCTTTTGCCATGCGTTGCTTTGGCTGTGCGCTAGCTAAAAGTTAATGAGACAACCATAACTTCTGTGGTTCGAGGCGGTAAATTGAGTCGCGAACCGGGAATGATGGCATGCGGAGAATAAAATCAATTAAGGAGTTAGCTGAGAGTTTCCATAAAGGCATTTTTTTTATAAAAGACATATTTGTACAGGGACATAAATTGTAAGTAATTTTTTTTGTTTTAAATTTTAAGTTTTTTAATTGACAATAAAATAAAATAACACACAATAAAATAAAATAAAATAAAATAAAATAAAATAAAATAAAATAAAATAAAATAAAATAAAATAAAATAAAATAAAATAAAATAAAATAAAATAAAATAAAATAAAATAAAATAAAATAAAATAAAATAAAATAAAATAAAATAAAATAAAATAAAATAAAATAAAATAAAATAAAATAAAATAAAATAAAATAAAATAAAATAAAATAAAATAAAATAAAATAAAATAAAATAAAATAAAATAAAATAAAATAAAATAAAATAAAATAAAATAAAATAAAATAAAATAAAATAAAATAAAATAAAATAAAATAAAATAAAATAAAATAAAATAAAATAAAATCATGTAAAATAAATTAAAACAAAATAAAATAAAATAAAATAAAATAAAATAAAATAAAATAAAATAACATAAAATAAAATAAAATAAAATAAAATAAAATAAAATAAAATAAAATAAAATAAAATAAAACAAAATAAAATAAAATAAAATAAAATAAAATAAAATAAAATACAATAAAATAAAATAAAATAAAATAAAATAAAATAAAATAAAATAAAATAAAATAAAATAAAATAAAACAAAATAAAATAAAATAAAATAAAATAAAATAAAATAAAATAAAATAAAATAAAATAAAATAATAAAATAAAATAAAATAAAATAAAATAAAATAAAATAAAATAAAATAAAATAAAATAAAAAATAAAATAAAATAAAATAAAATAAAATAAAATAAAATAAAATAAAATAAAATAAAATAAAATAAAATAAAATAAAATAAAATAAAATAAAAAATAAAATAAAATAAAAATAAAAGAAAATAAAATAATATAAAATAAAATACAATAAAATAAAATAAAGGAAATGATAGTAAAAAAGAAAAGAAAGCTAAGCTTCCATGATTTAGCCAAGATGAGATGAAATTAAGTAGTGTATAGATGAAAGAAATCAAAGATGAAACCCTTTAGTAATGAAAACCAAGACAAAGTTAGCAGCACAAAGCAACTGAACAAAAATGAAGCCAACTGAACGCAGAGAACTGGCAGAAGCTGCACTGACCTTTCATTATTCAGCTGCAATCAATTTTCAGCTCAGATTTCATACCACACCGGCCACACATAACATAAAAATTACAAAAATTGCAAAATTGTGGCTAGCAGCCAGAGATGCAGAAAAGCAGAATAGCAAAAATAGAAGCGTATTGAAAAAACAGAATTTTACATGTAATACCGCAGCAAAAGTTGAGAAATGCGCAAATTAAAGCGTCCGAGTCGGTGTGCATGGCGAGAAAAATGTGGTCGCCGCACTGGTCGCGAAGCGTGTTCGTTGCACAGCTCATATTTCGTTGTCCTTTTTGCATGTAATTTTTACTATAAATTATTGTTAATTTTTTTTTTTAAAATCCTTTTTTTTTTTTTTGGTTATACGTTTCTGTGGATTTTTGCCCTTTTTCTATTTTAGTTACTGCTCATTTGTATGCGTTGTTCGGTGGCGCTGCCATTTTTTTTGTCCTTTGCCCATTTTGCCAGTGCCAGCAGAGTTTTAACACACCAGAAGTGCCACTGACGCTACTATAATTTTTACTACTATTTTTTTTTTTTATTTCTACTACATTGCTGCACTCCTCGCCGGTGCTGTTAGTTTGCCACTTGGCTTTGCTGTTTTTCTTGAATTCGCCGCCACTACTGTTTCGCCTCCTCTACCCTCTCTGTCCGCTGTGTTGAGGAAGTGCTGATTTTCACATGTCACCGGATGTGGCGCTGCCAGTGCGGTAACTCTGGCGCCTGCTGTCGTGTTCGTGTTGCACATTTGAAATTTATGATTTTGTCGTCAAAGGTGACAAGGACAATGGTCATTTATTTGTGGTAAGTAGTGCGGTGCGCACTTTAGGAATTAATGAAAATGCAGCAAAAAACAAAGTGGATTTTGTGTCCTTAATTTAATTGTTTAGAAGATGTTGCAACTAAGACTCAGTCGCACAATTGATGCATCGGGGTCTGAAAAAAAACATCACACCATATTTAATTCCATGCAATAAATATATCAAATTATACGTTATAACATCAAACTACAACAAATAATACATATAATCGCATTCAATTACAGCTAATCACAATTATTTACATCAAATTTTATAACATTGCATTTGAACACATAAAATTACAGGAAACAAACACATCGCATCACGTTTAATCGCATAAAATCGCATTTATTTATACATCAAATTAGAAGAAATCAGTTCAATAAATCTCACTCAATTACATGAATTTACAATTAATCAAATGAAATTAATATATCAAATCACTTTTTATTCATTAAATCGCAACTATTACAACGAATAAATACATCAAACCACATTTAATTGTATCAAATTATATAAGTAGAATGTAAATTCCATCAAATTATAACAACTAATAACATCAAATCACAATTGTTGACATCAAATTACTTTTTCAAATATCAAACTACAACGAATAAATACATCAAGCCGCATTTAATCACATAAAATTATATAAGTAGAACGTAAATTACATCAAATTATAACAAATAAAAACATCATATCACTTGCAACTACATCAAATCCCAATTCTTGACATCTAGTACATCAAATTACACTTCAACACATCAAATTACAACGAACAAGTACATCAAATCACATTTATTCATACAAAATCACACTTAATTACGTCAAATTAAGAGAAGAAACTAAAATCATATGAAATTAATGCATCAAATCACTTCTTATTCATCAAATCGCAAAATCGATATCAAAGTTCATCAAATAACATTATCAAATATCACATTTTAACAAATAAACGCATTAAACCACAAATAATCATATTAAATCAAGTACCATCACATCAAATTACAAAACAGGGATACGTCAAAATCACACTCAATGACATAAAATTACAAGCAATCACATCAAAATTAATAAAAATATATTGAAACACATCAAATCACAACAAATAAATAAATCAAATTACATTTAATCACAATTAATCATATTAAATTCCAGTAAATGACAACAAAATATAGCAAATAAAAATATAATCTCACTTTAAAATATATGAAATCACAATTATTAACATCAAATTTCATCAAAGTACATTTAAACACATCTGCTTAATTACAACGAATAAAAAATCAAATCAAATCAACAAATCACATTAAGTTATTACAAATAAACACATCGAATCAGATTAGATCAAATTAAATTGTATCAAATTACATTTAATCATTTTAGATTACATCAAATCGCATTTTCCGATCTCGATAATTCAAAGTCAAATAAATTTAATTAAACAAATTAATTTAATAAATTAACTAATCACAATTAACAATTAAATATTAATCACATAAATTCCTATAAAATATCGTTTGACCACATCAAATTATAACAAAAGGATAAAAAAAATAACATTTAAATTCAATTAACTACTTTAAATCCTATTTAATTTGATCAATTTATGCAAAATCTCATCAAACTATAACAAATAGATAAATAAAATAATATTTAATCATATCAAATTGAATAAAAATGCATTGAGTCACACTTAATCATATCAAATTATGTACAATTACATTTGATCGCATCAAATTTTTACATTTAAAGTGCATAAAATTAAGTAAAAATATTTTAATCACAAATAAATGCTTTAAATAACATTTTATCACATCAATTACTATAAAATAACGATTGATCACATCAAATTTTAGCAAATAAAGACGTAAAATAAAATTGTATAACATTTAATTACGACGAAAAGGTACTTAAAATCACATTTAATTCGATTAATTTAACATGACAAATATTTAACATAACAAATAGATAAATAAAATATTATTTAATCACATCAAACTACATAAAATTGCATGAAATCACAGTTAATCACATCAAATGATGTAAAATCACATTTTATGTAATAAACTTGTAACATTTCATTTCATTAAAATACATAAAATTAAGTCAAATACATTTTAGTCACATCAAATTACACCAAATAACATCATAGTGCAACAAATAATTACTTCAAATCGCATTCAATCGCACAAATTTCTATAAAAATAACGTTTAATCCCATCAAATTATAATCAATAGATAAATAAAATAACATTTAATCACATCAAATTGCATGAAAACACATTCAATCAAATCAAATTACTTAAAATTACATCAAATTGCAACTAATAGGTACTTAAAATCAAATTTAATTAGATTAATTTATGTATAATCAAATTAATAACATCAAATTATAACAAATAACATTTAAATCACATCAAATCACAAAATCAAGTTACAAATTACATCAAACCAAATTTAATCACACCAAATTACTTCAAATAAACACATGAAATAAGCTTGAATTACATCAAATTATATCAAATTATAAACAAATTAAAAATTATATCAAATTTAAACGCATTAAATTACATCAAATAAATAAATCCAATTGCATTGACAAAATGTTTTGTCAAATATATTTCTACAATAAATCACTGCTCTCACAAATGTTTATTTACTCATTATAATTTACGCTTGATTTCTTTTCAAAAGTTCGAATCTTTTCACTTTCCTTGATTCTACGTATCTCCTTTATATAATTCCCCGCCCCCTCTACACATCCACTTTTCCTCGGTCGCATATATCACATTCAACCTCTGTTTGAACTTCTCTCCTCTTTCTTGTTCACACTTCCTTGACTTTACTATACATCATCATTCACGGCCACGTTTGTCAGCCGTTATCCTTTGTTGACACAAACTGTCACAATTACAACTTTGGTTCTTCAGATTGTGTGCTTTCCACTTTGACCTTTTTTTTGCACGTTACTGTGCTCGGCTGCTGTATGCCATCAACCGATTTAACTGATATTTATGCTGTTGTGATGGAACAGTGTTTAACACAAAAAAGTATAAAGAAGTATAAAGAAGTGGATAGTAATATCCTGTGACTAGTCATCGTAGTGATACTTGTGACAGCGATAGTGATAGTGTTTTTGTGATGGTGCAATGACAAGTGATTTTATTACGCTGATTAATGTGCTGTCAGCGTAATTGATAGGTGTGCAGTTAGTTCGAGTTTTGTTTTGTTTTTGGTTAGCATTCAACTGCGCGTTTTGTGGCAGTTGAAAGGACACGTTTAAGAGGAGTGCTCATTTGACTAGAAAAATTTTTTGTATTTTTTGTTAAACAGTACTTAGAAGGTAATAAATTGAATTCATATTTAAAATATATATTTTAAAAAAATATTAAAAATATCTCCTAGTATTGAAAGCATATTTTAAAATAAATTGTCAGCCTCGGTGGTCGTTGAAGAATTTGTTTTTCCTTATTCCATGCGCTTGAAACTACACGTTCTGAATATTCAAGTACCTTGTGCTGGTTATGTTAATTAATTGAAAATCTGCCAGGCTGGTTGTTTAATCTATCGTTAACAGTCCTAGGTGATGTATCTATCCACTTTCATTCCCTAGAAAAGACACGTCCATAGTTATGTTCCATTTTTGACCAACATTTATAAGCGCCCTTTGCATAGCAACGGAGCTGTTAGGTTGGGACAAGTTGATATCACAGGGTTGGTGTCTTCGATGAGCGTAGCGTAATTTTCCATAAGCCAAATTGGCGCTGTGTTGTTGTTGCGATTGAACAACTAATTGAAGTGTGAAGGATAATTAAACTGGTTTGGAATGGTTCGACTACAAAAGGTTGTTGGTATGGGAAATAATTTAGCCATGGCACATAGAAAGAATTCAAAAAATGTATGGTCACAGAACTTAACCATTTTGATGTCATTTGAAAGGTTAAACTCCAACTAAAAAAATCCCAAAAATCTGTCCACAATAAGATTTAGTGTGTATGCAAAAGCTGCCAAAGTCGAAACTTTTTTGACAATCAAATTTAAACCCATGTTTTTTGTTTTTTAGTCGATTGAGTAAACAAAATCGTAAAAATACCAGGGACCGTAGCAGTTATAAATTTTATTATAAAAATCAATCTTTAAGAGTTTTTTTCTTTTATTTAATGGCTCAGCAAATAACAGCTATTTTTTATTTATATTTAAAAAATCCTATAATAACAATTCTTCTGATTCTTTTCTTATTAGCCCACAAATAGCAGTTTTTTGGATTTTTATTTTAGTTCTCCTATGATAACAATTATTGGTGACTTTTTTTTAATCATCAATAAAAATTATTCAGTGACTTTTATTTAAAAAAGTCATCAATAAAAATCAGTCAGTGACTTTTATTTTTAAGTCATCACTAAAAATCATTCAATGACTTTTATTTGTACTAGTCATCAATAAAAATCATTCAATGACTTTTATTTAATTACTTTCATATTGCGACTTCAAAAATAAAATTCACTGACTGATTGATGACTTAGAAAATATAGTCACTGACTAATTTTTATTGACGACTTAAAAAATAAAACTCACTGAATGAGTTTTGTTGATGACTTAGAAAATAAAAGTCACTGACTGATTTTTATTGATGACTTTTATAAATAAAATTCAGCAATAATTGTGATCATAGGGCAACTAAAATAAAAATTGAAAAAGAACTGTTATTTATGGACTAATATGAAAAAAATCAAAAATATTTTTTATTTAAGGATTTTTAAAATATAAATAGGAAATAATCCTTAATTTTTCATTTTTCCATAAATATTACAAAAAAAAAGTGTAGGTATTGCCCAGTTTGATTCTCGGTGCGAAAAGAAATATATTGGTATATTTATTTTATTTGTATGACCTTTCCTTCATAGCTATTTTTTAAATATAGTTTTCATAAATAACTCTTATTTTCGGTCCCTGAAAAATACGAAGAAGTTGCAAAAACTTTCAATATAGATTAAAAATTGATGTGGGCATTTTCGCTTTTTAATGTTTTCTCAAAATTTGCAAAGTTGAGGGCTTCGACTTCATGTTTAATTTAAAATATTTTTCAAATTGAAAAACCTAATAATTCCTAAAACTTGGAGAAAAATATCTAAAAAGTATGTGAAAGTATGTTCCTGGATTTTTGTGTATTTTAAGAAGCATTCTTTCTTTGTCGAATAATGTAAACAGAAAATAATTCGATCTCAGAAAATAATTCAATTTAAAAAATGGTCTAAACACCTATTCCTAGACAAAACATATTTAATTCATCCCTGAAAGTATGCAATCAGCATGAAAAATGAAAAAAAAACCTGCACAAATGCAAAACATACATCTATTATTATCATTTTTATTTCAAAACTAAAGTGCCCTCATACAATTTCGTTTACTCTTTGCAATTATCAATGTTGACGTAACTGATTTAATGTAAAATCTTAAAAATCTCTCCAACACACTTTTTACTGTAGCTTACCCAAAATGAAGAAAATTGCAAATTTTAGTCTCAGACAATGCCAAACTACAAAAGTGCAAGAAAAATAAAATGGAGATTTTAATTCAGCAGACCATAATTAACTTGCATACCAAATTTCATTAAAAACAGCACACTTCTTCTTCTTCACTTGTTTAGTGGGAATCGAACCCAAGACCTCCGGGCTAAGAGCTTTCATACTACCAAGGTGACCTTAAATATGGTCCAAAGTTGAACTAAGCTTGAGAGGACCGAAAACTTGTATGTCAGTAGACTTTTAATTTATGTGATTAAAAAATTCATTACTTCGCAGTGGTTTGACAGAAACTTTAAAATTGATCCTTGAATCAGTCAACTAATGAGGCAGGCAATTGAATCAAAAACAAAAGTCACCGTGAGAATTTTCCTCCTGTCTTCCAAGGACTTGAACAAAAATGTTAAGTAAGAAACACATAGAATTGAATGATAGAATTAGGTCAGCAAACCTTAGAGACCAAAGCGCATATCTTCTGAAAACTTTTTGGAGTCGTTCCAATCGTTAGATATGCAGAATACGATAGGATCTCAAAACGAAAGTTGCATATTCTAGAATAAAACATACATACTTACTTAAGCATTAAAACGAATTGTTTAAGTTATAAAAATCAGTAAAGTCCGCAATATTCCGCCGGACAAAAGAAAGCATAAGGTGAGCACTTTTAGACTGGGGGGACTTCTATGTATGGGGAAGTATGCCGTTATCTGCCAAGAGAAGGATTTATTACTACCTGATTTGGTTTCAACCTAAACGAAACCAGTTGGTGCGCTATTTTGGTTTCTTCCAAGATCCATCACCGTTGTAATGACATCTAAATTAAACCAAAATACCATCAACTCCAACCATCGAACACTTTTACTTTCACATTCACTAAACACTTTCGTTTAGCCATCGATTTGCCCTCTAAAACCGGCCTGAATATTCCAAAAACGATTCAGAGCATTCAAGGATATTCGAGGATATTAGATATTATTATTAAAAGTTAATGTCACCTAATTGTGTAATGTTCAATGCGTTTAAGCATGAATTCGGTGGGACTCGGCAACTCACGCCACAATAATGGAACACCAAAATCAACAATAAAGCAACAACAACAAATAGCACCCAAATGCGACAATGACAATGGAAGTGAAATTAACGTAAATGTAAGGTAAATATGCGCGTAAATAGAATTTAATGCAGCACACGTTCCTGCGCGCGCCAAAAAAAAATGTTTTCTTTGAAGGAATGAAAGGCAATGAAAAAAAGGACACAGGCAGCCGAATTCTTTTTTCGTTTTGTTGATATAAAAATTTGTTTTTGTTGTGGCACACACAGCTAACCAAACAAACAAGCACACGCATACACACACACAAACAACGCCACTAATGAAGTAATTACAACAATTAATTTAATTATGAATTAAAAGGCTTTCGTGACATTTTACTATCGCGTTCAATGTTGTCGGTCGGTGTGCGGCATTGTTATTGGTATCGCTATACTTTTGTCGTTGTTGTCATTATTAATGCTGTTCTTGTTATTTGGGCACATTCAGTTGTTATCGTTGTTGTTGTTGTTGTTGTCATTTTGTTTGTTATGTTTTTGTTGTGGCGTCATTAGCGGTTAAAATGAAAATTAAGTGCAATGCTTAAACGAAATTAGTGCTTACACACACAAACAAACACACACACAAATACATACACAAGCAAAGCAATGTAGAGCACTTTTCAGCTACCCCATCTCCGTTCCGTTTTCATTATTGACTCCCTATTCAGCAACAACAACAACAACAACAACAACATAGACACTTATTTTGGTAGAACACTATTCGTTAAACGATGGAGGTGAGGTAATGTTCAAGCTGATGGAGCAGAGTTGCCAACTATTGAAAGGAAATAGTAGTTAAAAGATATCAAAGATCAACCTAAGTTTTAGTAACATGAACTCTTTTCTGCGATCAGATCGGGCGATTATAAATACTGTTTCAGGCTATTAACCCTTTCGACCCCAAAGTTGCCTGAGAGCAACTTCACCTATTTGTCATTTTATATCCAAAGCTACAATTGATTGATACCAACAAATTAATGTTTTTAGAAGTGAATTCAAAGCAAATTACAAAAATGTTACTGTTATCCCCAAAATAATTTACAATAATTTGCAGCGATATCAGGAAAAGTTTGTGTTCTAATTGAAGTCTACGAATTACTAGTTTGTAGTCTGTCTGAAGTCTATAAAACCCTGATTCTTCAATAATGGTTAAATAAAATCAAAAAGTGATAATTTTGTATTTTTCCATAAATTTTAAATAATTTTTCTATAATTAAAAATATACTGATACAAAATTTATTTAACCCGTTCTCAGCTAAAATTGTTCAAAAGTAAACTAGTTCTAGAACTCTAACAAAGAGGCGTCAAATGTCGCGTGCACACTTCTTAGGTGTTCATGATTTAAATACCAAAAAGTAATATCGAGACACAGGGTAAAATTCGGGGTCGAAAGGGTTAAGAACTGCGACCTTTTGGACCATAGTTTCCAATTACATTGAACAGAAATTGCAGATAAGAAACATCAAAGATCCAAGTAAGTGTCCATGAGGGCAGCATGGAATCTTTTCTGCGTTCAGATCGGAAGATTATTATTATTGTTTAAGGCTATTAATCACCGCGACCTGTTAGACCAGAACTGCCAACTACACTAAACAAAAATTGTAGATAAGAAACATCATTGAGCAACATAAGTATTAGCTGGTTCAGGTTAAGGCTTTTCATTAGTTTTACCACTCTCTGGGAATCTTAGTTCCCAATCTTATCCAAGTCTGAAGTGATCGCCCCTTACTGAAAAAATCATTTTCTGCTGAGAGCAGCACAATCACAGAGAACATGCATGGAAGTTTCTGGCTCTCGATTGCATTTCCTGCAGACAACCGAACTGGAAATTCCCAGTTTATTAAAATGGAACCCAAGTGAACAATGGCCATTCCGATATCCAATAAGGATGAGGAAATCCTCCTTCTTCATCATGAGAAGTTTTCCGTACTTTCATCTACCTGTGGTTAAAAACTGTTTGCCTGACAAAGGCTCGTACTGTTGGTCCATTGCTCGGCAAAATTTTATTCTACCAATTTACTTAGCTATTCTTATAAGTATCCTCTGGACAGTCCACAGAATGGTTCGGGATCTACCAATGGGCGCATTGCACTTTTTTTGGTAAAATTATAGGCTTGTTCATTGCCTTTTTGACCCTCGTATCCTGGGATCAAGGAGATCCAGATTAAGGGGGTCTTCTGCTTACGCGCCCGGAATTTTAGTCTATTTTTGGAAATTAATTGTAAGGAAACTATACAAGATAATTGAAAAATTTTTTTTTTATTATTTTTGTACATGTTTAAACTTGAAAAATGACAAATGCCTTATGTGTGTGGTGAATCCTGCGCCTTTGAGAAGTGGTCAAACTAGTACTGACGAAAGTGTCCGAGTCAACTTTGTGGTATGACATCCACCCCCACAGTTGTCGGAAATGTGAAAAGTAAAATAAATTTATTTTCAGTTTTACGTTGGCTGTGCTTCTCCGAATACGATTTTTTTTATTTTTAAAATTTTTCAAATTATACGGTTTTTTGTGAAAAGTTGTATTTTCAACCACGTTTTTTGACCTGTTGAGGGTCATAAAAATTGAACAAAACAAAATTTCAAAAATCGTACTCGGAGAAGCATAGAGAAGTGTTTTATGCAGAAGTGAAAAAAAAAATTAGTCAAATCCGATGAAAATTACTTGTAGAAGTCATACCACAAAGTATAAAAAAGCTGATTTTCGGGAAAATGCGTTTAAAGATAAAGAAATGCTCGAAACGGCTGGAGGCGGCTATGTTTCCGGCTTCGAAAACCCAAGAAGGAATGTGTTTTTCACGAAACCGTTTATAAGACGTATTCCTTATATCCTCTGTATTAAAAAAATGCAAAAAAAAAATCGATTTTTTCAATCCGCGTAAGCAGAAGACCCCCTTAAGGAGATTACATCAATCTTTGTAAAAATTTGGAAGATAGCATAGGCTTGTGGAGCCTTTAGGGCCGCTCGACTGTCGGATGATATATACACGTTAGCAGTGGCGCAAACAGTGGGGTTTTGGGGGTTCAGACCTTCCCCAAATACAAAAATTACTGGAACAAAATATGGTTTCAAATGGTATTGGGCTCAAAAGTTGTACGCAAACCCCCTTCGAAATGAAATCCTGTGTACGTCACTGCACATAAGTATACACCAAAAGTCTAAGTTATTCTCCGTTGGCATTTCGGCCTGGAAGATGGTAGCTAATTTCCTCATAATGAAGAATTTCTGAAATCTAGGACCATATATTTAAGCCCCTACACTTTCATCTTCCAGGATTTTCTGAAAACCTAACCCAGAAGTGAATCTGTACGTTCTCTAAGTTTGTCCAAAATATAAACTTTATATTTCTAGGAGAATTCTAACTAACATGTAACGTTGTTTAAACTTCGAAAGAGAAACTTCGAGAAAGGCTTTTAGAGACACTATGATCAGCGGCAACAGTGGGACTACTGTATCCTTTTTCCACCAAAAATGTTTTTCACCTCGTCACTAAGTTCACTTACCCATCATTTTTCGCATTGTTAGCTTACAGCAAAGATTCAACAAACTCTAAAATTCTAAGTACAACATTGATTCACTCGCAATTGGCTTGGCAACTCTTTTTCTGAAGGTTAAATAAAAACCATCAACCGTAAGCCGTAAGTAGCGGAATTTCATGCAATGCGCGCCTCAATTCGTGGCATGTCTAAGCATTTAATGGGTAAATGTGCTTGCTTTTCATAATTTGCTGCGTGCTGTTTACTTTCGCCTGTCTGCTTTTATTATTTTTTTTGTTGGTATTGTTGTTTCTGCGCACCACCGTTTGTTTGCTTAGGATGAGCAATAGCGAGTGGCCATTGTCCTTGACATTTTTTTTTGTATGTTTAACGCACTGGTAATGCGGTAATTTGCCCCAACTGTCTGTCGACCTTCTGGCTATGTAGAACAACAAAATCGGTATAGCCGCATTATTACTTAAGACATGTGTAAAGCGGCTTTTGAAGGCGAGTAAACACAGTTGGGTAGGTTAGAGTGTCCTAAATATATTACATAATTGCTAACAGAATGCAAATGTTTCTCTTCTATGCTCGTATTTTTTTCAGATTTTTTGTAGGTACTGTTTTGAATGATTATTTTAATATTATTATTTTATTTTGTATTTTACTCATTTTATTTTATTTTATTTTATTTATTTTATATATTTTATTTATTTTATTTATTTTATTTATTTTATTTATTTTATTTATTTTATTTATTTTATTTATTTTATTTATTTTATTTATTTTATTTATTTTATTTATTTTATTTATTTTATTTATTTTATTTATTTTATTTATTTTATTTATTTTATTTATTTTATTTATTTTATTTATTTTATTTATTTTATTTATTTTATTTATTTTATTTATTTTATTTATTTTATTTATTTTATTTATTTTATTTTATTTATTTAATTTATTTAATTTATTTAATTTATTTATTTTATTTATTTTATTTATTTTATTTATTTTATTTATTTTATTTATTTTATTTATTTTATTTATTTTATTTATTTTATTTATTTTATTTATTTTATTTATTTTATTTATTTTATTTATTTTATTTATTTTATTTATTTTATTTATTTTATTTATTTTATTTATTTTATTTATTTTATTTATTTATTTTATTTATTTTATTTATTTTAATTATTTTATTTATTTTATTTATTTTATTTATTTTATTTATTTTATTTATTTTATTTATTTTATTTATTTTATTTATTTTATTTATTTTATTTATTTTATTTTATTTATTTATTTTATTTTATTTTATTTTATTTTATTTTATTTTATTTTATTTTATTTTATTGTATTTTATTGTATTTTATTGTACTTTATTTTATTTTATTTTATGTTATTTTATTTTATTTTATTTTATTTTATTTTATTTTATTTTATTTTATTTTATTTTATTTTATTTTATTTTATTTTATTTTATTTTATTTTATTTTATTTTATTTTATTTTATTTTATTTTATTTTATTTTATTTTATTTTATTTTACATGATTTTATTTTATTTTATTTTATTTTATTTTATTTTATTTTATTTTATTTTATTTTATTTTATTTTATTTTATTTTATTTTACTTTATTTTATTTTATTTTATTTTATTTTATTTTATTTTATATTATTTTATTTTATTTATTTTATTTTACTTATTTTATTTTATTATTATTATTTATCTATTTTAATTTTTTAGAGAGTTTCAGTTCACATAAATAATTCTATTTGTTTCACTTATCGCAATATTATTGCATAAACAACATCCTTCCCTCACTTTTTTACAATTTCCATCGCCTCTTCATTCCTCTGCCGCAAACTCTTCCCTCTGGCCCCCAATCGCACTTTTATCTGCAACACAATAATTCACAAATTATCAATAAACATCCTGCCGCAAACTGCGTACACATATAAAAGTATCCCATTGTTGTTGTTGTTGTTGCTATAGCATATTGCCAGCCTATCAACAGTCTGGCATCTGTCCGCCAACCAATCTGTGCCGTATTTTGCCTGCAATATGTAAATTTTCGGTGAAATTATGGCAAATATAAATTTTAATTGGCTTATTTAATGTTTCAATTACACGTTGTGCATTGTGCATAATTGTTGTTGTTGTTATTGCGCAAGGTGTGAACAATTTTGCAAATATTTACCGCATGCACACACACACACAAACACTCGCACAGATATGCACTCGCCGCTTGCCACATTTTTGGCCACAAATTGCGCTGCACGCATCGCTACGCAACTGCAATGCAGCAGCAATGACGCAAAGCAACAACAACAAGTGCTACCAACAATAGTACTAGAAACTGCAGAATTGTTTTATTTGCAAATTAATAAATGTTTGCGGTTTGCTTGTGGGCGCAGCTGTGTGTGTGTGCGTTTCTGTGTGGGTGTGTGTGTGTGTGTGTGGGAGTGCGTGAGTTGCGGCGCACTTCCGCCATTTCAAATTAATTAACAGCGCGACTATTCAATTTAAAATTGCGTAGATGATTGGATTTTTAGTGCGTTTAAAATTTAAATACTATTAAAAAAAAAAATTTGTAAGAAAATTTTTCGATTTGTAAGAAAAAGTATGGTTCCTATAAAGTCACAATGAGTCACAAGTTTGTCTACGTCGACTCCATTGCAGTAGTTTTAAAGTTAAAGAAGCACCTTACTCAGGATTTTTAAACCCTTTGCATAGAGCGAGTAATAAAATAATAATAAAATAAAACTCAATGTTCAAAAACGTGATGAACTAAGTTTCCAGCTGCAAAACCACGGCCAAACGTCACCAAATTGGGCCATTTCTGGAAAGAGATGTTGACTGGATATGAAATGGGATGAGTTAAATATACAATTTTTGTATGAAAACTCGAAGCAATTGAAAGCTCGAAGCAACTCAAACAGTGGCCAAACCCAAAGAGTTTTCTGTACATTTGATGGAACTGGTCAGAAAACATTCACTTCCTTTTTCCATGCAATGCTTTCCTTGGACCAATAACAAATTTCTGACCCCTGAACGAAGAAATCGATAAATCTAAATGAAATTGAAAGAGTTTTCTGTACATTTGATGGAACTGGTCAGAAAACATTCACTTCCTTTTTCCATGCAATGCTTTCCTTGGACCAATAACAAATTTCTGACCCCTGAACGAAGAAATCGATAAATCTAAATGAAATTGAAAGAGTTTTCTGTACATTTGATGGAACTGGTCAGAAAACATTCACTTCCTTTTTCCATGCAATGCTTTCCTTGGACCAATAACAAATTTCTGACCCCTGAACGAAGAAATCGATAAATCTAAATGGGTAGATATGAGAAGATAAAACTTGGTTGAGAAATTTTGATGACGAATTTTTTTCAAGCCTGGCACCAAGCAATTACCAACCTTTCTTTCCAGTGAGGATCAGAGCTTCCATAGAAAATACTTTTTATTAAAAAGAAAACAAAAAAAATCAAATATGTTATCATATAAAATGAATAAAGTAATAAAAAAAAATTATTTCGTTTTTCTACTAAAAAGAAATTATAATTTATTTTCAGCACAGCAAATCAATTTTAATCAATAATTGCAAAATATTCGAAGTTCTTCAATAGAATGGCTCAATTTTTATCCAATATTCACCAATATTTTATTTTCTTCAAAATCTCCACCCAGCAATATACACATTCCAACGCTTTCTGCAATCTTGAAAACACTTTTCATAGACTGATTTTGGGCTCGCCTTCAGCTACCTCTGCGAACTCTCCTTTATTGCCTCAAGTGGCTTGAAGCGCTTTCCGTAAAGTGGTAACTTGAGTTGTGGGAATAGGAAAAAGTCACAAAGAGGCGAGTCGAGTGAATACGGAGCTTGTTTATGAAAGTTGTTTTTGGTCAAATAATCGCTTACTAGATGAGATGTGTGCATTGTCATAGTGAAGAAATAGCGAGTTGTCTCTCCAAAATTCTGGACTCTTGTGACAAATATTACGCTTACGTAATGCTTCCTATTTACTGTCTGGACTGGCAGAAGAAATACGGAGTGGACTAACTACACCGTCAAGGAAAAAAGTCAACAAAGCTTTGATCTTGGACCGACTGTGGTGTTTTTTTTTTGAGGGGCTTTTAGCTCGTCTGAGAAGAGGCATTCGATGGTTGTTGATAAGTTTCTTTGAGCACCAGATGACTGTTAAGGGGGTCTTCTGCTTACGCGAACGGAATTTTATTCTATTTTTGGAAATTAATTGTAAGGAAACTATACAAGATAATTGAAAAATTTTTCAATTATCTTGTATAGTTTCCTTACAATTAATTTCCAAAAATAGACTAAAATTCCGTTCGCGTAAGCAGAAGACCCCCTTAACAGTTAATTTTATTATTTTTGTACATGTTTAAACTTGAAAAATGACAAATGCCTAATGTGTGTGGTGAATCCTGCGCCTTTGAGAAGTGGTCAAACTAGTACTGACGAAAGTGTCCGAGTCAACTTTGTGGTATGACATCCACCCCCACAGTTGTCTGAAATGTGAAAAGTAAAATAAATTTATTTTCAGTTTTACGTTGGCTGTGCTTCTCCGAGTACGATTTTTTTTATTTTTAAAATTTTTCAAATTATACGGTTTTTTGTGAAAAGTTGTATTTTCAACCACGTTTTTTGACTTGTTGAGGGTCATAAAAATTGAACAAAACAAAATTTCAAAAATCGTACTCAGAGAAGCATAGAGAAGTGTTTTATGAAGAAGTGAAAAATTAGTCAATTCCGATGAAAATTACTTGTAGAAGTCATACCACAAAGTATAAAAAAGGTGATTTTCGGGAAAATGCGTTTAAAGATAAAGAAATGCTCGAAACGGCTGGAGGCGGCTATGTTTCCGGCTTCGAAAACCCAAGAAGGAATGTGTTTTTCACGAAACCGTTTATAAGACGTATTCCTTATATCCTCTATATTCAATAAATGCAAAAAAAAAATAGATTTTTTCAATCCGCGTAAGCAGAAGACCCCCTTAAGCCAACGTATGAACACAATTAATTTTTTTAATTTCTGAAGCGCGGCTTGTTTCAATTGGAAATTTTGAGTCTTTTTTTAATTATTGACCTATTGCCATCGTTCTGGCAACTCTATGATTTCACGCTCTTAGAATTTTTGAGCCTTATTTACAAACAAAAGATTTACTTCCAGTGTTGGGTCATTATCCTTAGTCGAAGTTTTTCATTCAAAGAATTTTGCAAACTTTTGTGTAAACTTTAATCTGATGGTGCAAGGTCAGTGCTGTATGGTGAATGTAAAAACCATACCCAACCAAGTTTCAATCATTTTCTACAAATCACAAAAGATGTCCTTTGCGATTCCTTTCCGATTGTTTTAACTTTTATATAATTTTTTGTTAATTGTTATTTTATTTTAGTTTATTCCGTCTGTTAAGAAAAACCATAACCGAATCTTAACCCTTTGCACCCCGAATTTTACCCTGTGTCCCGATATTCCTTTTTGGTATTTAAATCATGAAACACTTCCCTAAGAAGTGTGCACACGACATTTGAAGTTATTTATTTATTTATTTATTTGTTACGGTTTTACAAACCTAATTCAAAATACCTTAATATTAAATAACTATTTGCAAATATAAAACTATGTACTACAAAGCGACAGCATTTATCTTATCTCCAACGTTTTAGTGTAATCATATAATTTTTTTCTGTATACATTTATATTACAGCTTTTAATACTCTCAGGCAACTCGTTGTAGCATTTTAACCCTTTATAAAATAGACTGTTTTTTTCCGATTCTGTTTTATAAAAAGGTAATTTAAAATCGTTTCTCTTTCTTGTGTTTCTGTCATGAACCTCGTAGTTAAAGTTGCCACGTCTCTTTGTTAGAGTTCTAAAGCTAGTTTATTTTTTAATAATTTTAGCTTAAAACGGGTTAAATAAATTTTGTATCAATATTTTTTAATTACAGAAAAATTATTTAATATTTAAGAAAAAATACAAAAATATCACTTTTTGATTTTATTTTACCATTATTAAAGAAACAGGCTTTTGATCAAACGCGCCCAATTCGTATACTTCAATTAGAACACAAACTTTCTCTGATATCGCTGCATTTTATTTTGGGGATAACAGTAAAATTTTTGTAATTTGCTTTGAATAGACTTCTGAAAATATTAATTTGTTGGTGTCTATTTAAATTAAACTCATAAGTCAATCGTAGCTTTTGCTATAAGATGACAAATGGGTGAAGTTGCTCTCAGGCAACTTTGCGATCGAAGGAGTTAAGGAAAGCTGCATATGGTGTCACAACGGGCCCGCTTCTGGGCCTATGTGGAGAATAAGATCTATTCAGCCACCTAACCTAACTAATACAATTTTGAAATACGTTATAGATAAAAAATCCAAGTCAAGGGTCGTAGAAGCTGTGTTGAACTCCAAAAGGGCTCTGGAGATCAGATTACAACGACCAGTAGGTAGGTGGTATATTGGATGTGGTAAAACAGTGTTGCAAACACATTTCAAACGGGCGGAGTGTGTGCATCTCTTACAGAGGCAGGAACTACAACAAAACAATCAACCATTCTTCGATGTGGTTTGTGATGGTTCAATGATCTCTTTGGGTCAATGTTACTGTGAGCGACCAATTTTCCATTACCTGTGTTTATTTGTTTCAAAAATGGATGAACTTCATTCAATGGGTATGAGATGCATAGGTTCGTTGTGTTAACTTAATCTCTTTCAATACATGCGGAACCCAAATATTGAGATCCTTTACGAGTCTTATACAATGACTCAGTTATGGCTTCTATTTGGTCATTCGGTTGGTTAGTTTGATGTTATTGTACACGACCCATGTTCCATCGTCAGTTGTGATTTATTTCGAGAAAGAGGCGATTTCATTTAGATGCTTTGTTCGTTGTGTTAAATGCATCTCTTTCAATTCATATCGAACCCGGTTATCGGGTTTCTTTGTGAGTCTAATACATTTTTAAGGACTTTTAACTGTTGTGTGTTATACGGTCAAACTTTCGGCAATTTCTCGCACAATTACCGGATAATCATCCAACTCTATTATGGCTTTGATTTGTTCGTCATCAACTTCGAGAGATTAGCCAGAATATTGGTCAACTTGGAGTGAAAAATTTCTAGAACAATTTTTTTT
Organism: Melieria crassipennis; assembly: GCA_963668005.1. Taxonomy (NCBI): domain Eukaryota; kingdom Metazoa; phylum Arthropoda; class Insecta; order Diptera; family Ulidiidae; genus Melieria; species Melieria crassipennis. Next base: position 10,472,869 of record OY764963.1, read on the forward strand.
TTTTTGTTAAGCAATGAACTCCACAAACGTCACATATATGCTTGTGAGGCTCAGCTACTTTTTTACCTTTAAAAAAATAAAAGATTAGACTAACTTAAAAACATAACAACATAACCCAATAGAATCTCTTTTACCAAATAGGCGTAAACATTTTTAAAACAATACTAAATTTTGTCATTGAATTTAGCTTTAATATGAAGTAACAGTTCCTGGAAATCGTTCAAGAATAATAAAAAATAAAATAATAAAAAACGCAGATGGAGTCACTTTGCTTTTCTAGTGTTAATTAATTTGGTTAATTGCAATTAATTAATAATTTAATTAATAATTGAAATTAACTTCAGCACTCTGACCAGTTTTCTGTAATTTATGAATTTTTAATTTATTTTGTTTTTACAAACCCACTAAAAACTGAACGAAACACTCAGCAGCGTCGTTGGCAGCGCACAGTGGGCCAACGCTCCAATATGTAAGCGGCCGCGAGTTGCGAGCGCGCACTCTTTCGACGCTGTGCCGTGTTTTCCGCCCACAGCAGAAAAATCACAAAGAGCGCATTTTTCCATTTGGCTTCGGCGTGTGCGCGCGCTCTTGCTTCCTCTCTCTCTCTCCCTCGCTCAGTCGCTGGCGCTCGCCGGTAAACAAACTTGTGCGTTCTCATTCCGTGCGGCGCGCCTCCCATGTGCGCTTTTCTAGCGGTGCAGCAGTTTTTCTCTGTTTTTCTACAAAAACAACATAGCAGCAGCAGCAACGACTACAACAAAACATCGCCAAGCGGCCACGTGCTGTTGCGTTGCTTTTTCACTTTCGTCGACTGCAACAACAACAACAACGACAACGACAATGTGAGAAAACATGCCAAAGCAAAAACTGCGCCAAAGCAACAGAAACGCAAACAAAAATGCAACAACAAAAAAAACGTTCGATTCAGCGTTGACGCTGGCAGAGCAGCCACAGAACGCGCACTTTTCAGATGCTCACATTGCTGCGGGCGGGTATCTATGTATGTGTGTTTGTGTGTGATTGTGTGCACTTCGTTGGGAAAAACTCAATGCCCATTGCTTTGTTTTTGTTTTTGCATTTGTCGTTTTTTGTTATTAGTCTTCTTTTGCTTGGCCGCTCGACGTTGCGTTTGCTGGCTTCTTTTTTGCCTACTATTCGTAAACAAATTTTGTGATTGGTTGTTGTTGGCAGCGTGGGGGCTGGCGTACTACCACGTTTTCATCATTGTTGTTGCTCACAACGCGTCGCTAAACGGGCGCACAGTTGGCTGTGCTGAGCAGAAAGAGTAATAGTAGTAGTTGTTGTTGTTGTTGTTGTTGCGGGAAAATGCGGCAATTTTTTGCGTTCCCTTATCAACCGGCTCGGCCGTTGTCTTATTAAGCGAACGCTGAACAGGCGGAATGGAACGTCGAACAGTGGCACGAACACTGCATGCATAATGCGGCAGGGCGAGGTACAACACAGCCTCTGGTTGTTGTTGTTGTTGTTGCTGTTCATATGTGTATGCGAGAAAATGTGGAAAATGATTTTTTGCTTCTTGCATTTGCGCTCAATTCTCATTTTTCTAATTTGCTTCTGTTTTATAGGTTTTTATCGTTGTCATTGTTGTTGTTGTTTTTGTTGTAATTTTCACCATGCTATTTTTGTTGGGGTCAAATGAATAATGATAATGCCATCTCGCTCTAATGACAGTTTGTTATCTTTCACAGACCGCAACTGATTGCCACCACGAACGTGGAACGAGAACGACGACAACAACGACGAGAAAGACAAAGAATGAGAGACGGCTGTAAGGGGACGTTGAAAAAGTGCTTTTTAACTCCTATTTGGGCTGGTTGGGCACACAATATAAACATACATATTTGCCGGTTTTTTTGCATTTTAAATACGTTCGAGTAATTTTAAATCACTAAAACTTTGGCTACAGTAACTAAGAAGTTAATGCGTTGGATCGGGCATCAGACGGTCGTGAATTAGAACATTGTCTGCAGCCAGTTGCAGTCTTCGACTGTCTTCCCATTGTTACTTCAATTTTATTAATACTCATACTAAAAGTTTTGATCTCAAACTAATACCAGTTCTTTTCTTCTCATTTTTAATGTACCTCAAACAACCTTAAACTCTTCTTCGTTCTATAAGAACGAACAAAAGTTGACATTATTTTACATGGTAAATTGCCTCTACCCAAAAATACTCTCCAACCTCCATGACTTAGTTCCGGCTACGCATCTGCGCCCCATTCCACTTTCGTCCAATTTTTGTTTTCATAGTAATCGTTAGTTCTCTTACTCGCTCTCCCTCTCCATCTACTGACCTTGCCAGCATTTCTTGTCCTCCTCTTTCTAACTCAAACTAATATCTAGCACATCGTTTCTAGGTTCTACTGACCTTTTCGTATTCTTTTTTGAGTCCTTCTTCTCTCTCTGCTCAATCCTGCCAACATAAACTGCTGTCTTCCGCATCCTTTTAAGCTCTTCTACTGGGCTTTCTCGCTTCTGTCTCTTCTCTAATTTCTACTTTTTTCAAATCTTTGTTCTTGTTCTTCTTGTTCCACTTGTTCATTTGGTTCCTCTTGTTCCTCTTGTATCTCTTTTTTTTACTTCCTCTTGTTTTTGTTATTCTTCTTTTTCCTCTTGTTTTTCTTATTCTTCTTGTTACTCTTTTTCTTCTTGTATCTCTTGTTCTTTGTCTTCCTCTTGTTTTTTGTTATTCTTCTTCCTTTTGTTCTTCTTGTTACTCTTTTTCTTCTTGTATCTCTTGATCTTCGTCTTCCTCTTGTTTTTTGTTATTCTTCTTCCTCCTGTTCTTCTTGTTTTTCTTGTTCCTCTTGTTCTTATTGTTCTTCTTTTTCCTCTTGTTTTTCTTGCTCTTCGTGTTCCTCTGGTTCTTTTTCTTGTTTTTTTATTCTTCTTCCTCTTGTTCTTCATATTCTGCTTGTATCTCTTGTTCCTTTTGTTCTTTTCATTCTTCTTCTCTTTCTTGTTCTTGTTCTTCCCCTTGTTCTTCTCATTCTTCTAGTTCCTCTAGTTCGTCTTATTCTTCTTGTTCCTCTTGTTGTTCTTATTCTTCTTGTTTCTCTTGATCCTTTCGTTCCTCTTGTTCTTCTTGTTGCTCTTGTTCTTCTTATTCTTCTTGTTTATCTTGTTCTTCTTGGTTTTCTTGTTCTTCTTGTTCCTCTTGCTGTTGTTCTTCTTCTTGTTCTTTTTGTTCCTATAATTCTTCTTGTTCTTTTTGTTCTTCTTGTTGCTCTTGTTCTTCTTCTTCTTGTTCTTCTTGTTCCTCTTGCTCTTCATATTGTTTTTTTTTGTGTCTCTTGTTCTTCTTCTTCATCTGGTTCTTCTTGTTTTTCTTCATCCTCTTGTTCCTCTTGTTCTTTTTGTTCTTTTAGTTCCTCTTGTTCCCTTATTCTTCTTCTTCTTGTTCTTTTTATTCCGCTCGTTCTTTTTGTTTTCCTGTTCCTCTTGTTGCTCTTGCTCTTCTTGTTCTTTTTGTTCCTATTGTTCTTCTTGTTCCTCTTGCACGTCTTCTTCTTATTGTTCTTCTTGTCCTTTTTATTTCTCTTGTTGTTGTTCTTGTTCTTTTTCTTGCGGTTCTTCTTATTAGTCTTCTTCTCTTCCCCTTTTTTTATATTCAATTCTTTTTAACTAAAACTTGCACCCATCTCGTCCTTTCCAACACTTTCACTATTTTTTCAAATTCTTTGGTTTTTTTTACTTCTTCCACTATTATCCTGGCTGGATATTCCTAATTATGCCACTCCCATTTCTTGCTGTCCATTCCTACGTGTTCTCCTCTTAATTCTAAATATTTTATGTTATTTAATTTTATTTATTTAATTTTATTTTATTTTATATTATTTTATATTATTTTATTTATTTTTATTTTATTTTATTTTATTTATTTAATTTTATTTTAAATTATTTCAGTTTTATTTTATTTTATTTTATATTATTTTATTTATTTTTATTTTATTTTATTTTATTTTATTTTATTTTATTTTATTTTATTTTATTTTATTTTACATTCTTTTATTTTATTTTATTTTATTTTATTTTACATTATTTTATTTTATTTTATTTTATTTTATATTATTTTATTTTATTTTATTTTATTTTATTTTATTTTATTTTATTTTATTTTATTTTATTTTATTTTATTTTATTTTATTTTATTTTATTTTATTTTATTTTATTTTATTTTATTTTATTTTATTTTATTTTATTTTATTTTATTTTATTTTATTTTATTTTATTGTATTTTATTTTGCAAACCTTTTCCACTGCAATATCCATCTTTCTTCTTTTTCAGCCCCCATAATTGACTCAGTTTCAAGTACAACTTCTATACATCCAATAATACTTAAAGTCCACCTTTCAGTCACTCTTGAAGCTGACCTTGACCTGTTATCAGTGGCGCAGCTAGGTTTTAATTTTAAGGAAGTTTCGTACACAAAACCATTTGAAACCATATTTTACAACCAGAATTCTTGTAACAAAAACATATTTGAGTGGGTAAGAATGCCCAAAACTGTTCCACACTTGTTACTCTCATTTCTATTCGTCGGAGCTTTCATGCTTTGTATTGCGTACTTATGGTTCTGAACTCTTGTTTAGGTTCTTTTTCCTACAACCTGCCACTCTTTTACTTATCTTTATATTCCTACCTATGTAACACTTTCCTCCTTTAGGTTAGGTTAGGTTATGGTGGGTGACTCTGTAAGAGGCACACTCGGAGGCCTCAAAGGTCCATTCTGATACTACATATTTCACCTGTTTTTTATTAATTTGTATGCAACACTGTTTTTTCCTTCTCTAAGTATTTCAACATTCCTGTTTTTATCAGTGCCTACACTTATTTCCCTTCTACAGCAATAAAATTTTTTTTTAATTTGTAAATTTTTTCAATGTTTTCAGATCCATCTTTTACTACTTGATGCTTCAGCTTTATTCCAGCACTATTCACTATAAGACTTTTACTCTCCACATTCTATTGAAATGGTTTTTAAACGAAACTTTCAGTTCTAACCTCAAAGCAGCAGAAAATTATTGCCATGCAAAAATTAATTACATGCCACAGCTTTGCATTGTAAAAAAGTTCAGCCCAATCAGCGCGCACACCCACAATAACCAACACACACACACAGACACAGCTCTGCGCCTACTCAACTTTACAAAAACAAAAAAGTATCTACGTAAAGCAAAATTTCTAAAAATAAAACGCAGCCAATTTCAAATCATTAATTTCACATGCTGTCCTTCGTCTCCCTGCTTTTGCACTTGCACCACTCGGAAACAAAAACAAAACAAAAGAAACGGTTCACACCCCTAAATAGTGAGGAAAAAATTGCGCCGACAAAAGTGCGTAAGCGCTGCAATAATAACAACAAAAATGCAAAAAAAGGAGGACGTTGCTTAACCTCAAAATGACACCCACACCCGATGCACAACGCACAAAGCCAGCCGCAAGAGAGACAGAGTGCGCACGAAAGCGAGAGAGTAGCGCCCATCCCTTCTCGTTTGGGCCCCAACTGCCGAACGCACGACACGTCCTCCAGCCGCAGCCACTATCGGCACAACGACCCACAGCCGCTGTGGGCCGCAATTTTTGTGCGTTGAGCTGATTGGTGGAAAGGTGAATGAGTGAGTGAGTGTGTGTGTGTGTGTGTGTGTGTGCAATTGCGTGTGAGCGCCGTAACCGCAAAAGCACATCCCCAAACAGGCCCATGGCGCGCTGACAACGGCAACTTCATACAACTACAACTACAACGCCAGCAACAACAACATACGAACACAACTAGCAAAAAAAATGCAACAAAGCTGTTAACAACAACAGCAAACAGATACTAGAAATAGTCAGTGTTGTTGGTGTGGGGGCCACGGTATCGTTTGTTGGCTTGAAAAGGTAATTAAAAATTTCAACTGCAATCAACAACAACAACAACAAACGTACAATAACAATAGCTAATAGTGAAGAATGCAACGCCTGGCATTGCGGTTAATTGCAGAAAGCCATTTGAAGGCGGCTGATGAATTGCAAAAGTGCGTTTTGCCTTGAGGTGAAAAATCGCAGCCTACTTCTAGGCTGTACACTAAATTCGAGGAATTCTATGGCACAGATTATGTTTCTTATTTGCTTTTCTCTTTGCTTGTTAGGCATAGCTTCAATTGCTTTGCTTCCATTTTTCTGCCCATTAACAAAAATTGCATTTATATTTTCTTTTTGTGCTTCATTTTCATTTTCTATTTTTCATTAAACTCAATTACAGTTATGTACGCCATTTTTATTCCCTTCACCCCTTCACCAAGTACTAATTTTTCATGCTGTTGTTTATTCTCACTGCTCTTTTATCTTTTTCCCAAATATTGTTTTTAGCGATATGCAATATTTGTGTGTGTGTGTGTAAGTTTTCATTTAATTTTAATTGCTTCATTTTTTGCCTTTTTAACACAATCTACTGCGTTTCTCTTTTACTACTTTTCCGTACACACACAGACACACACACACACACAATCTCGAATACACATTTGCTGCATGTTGCATGCATTGATGTTGGCACCAAATTGCTGTAGCATACATTTAGGCATTAGGTGGCCAAAATCATACATATTGCATGTATGTGTGTGTGCACTAAAACACACATTCGAATTTTTGTTGTAAGCGCTTTTTGCTCTGTTATGTATTGTTTTTTTTTTGCAATTTGTTTTATTATAAATTTTATTTTTTTTAGATGGAAAATTTTTGGTGATTTTTTGCTGTGTTAAAAAGTCAGGCTCGTAATTTTAATGTATCTACGGCAAGCAACGAAGCAAAAAAAATATTTGATTAATTGTAAATGGTTCACTTTAGAGATAAACTCTGCATTTCCAGTCAAAATATGAAAAAATTCTAAATGGAAAAAGATCTGAAAGAATTAAATATGAAAAATATTTCCAATTGGTTTTATATTTTTTTTTAGAGTTAATGGATTTTTGTATGGCAAAATTTAAAACTTATGAAATAAGTGCACCTTAAAATATGCCATAAAAAATAATTTATACAAATACTATGGTAAAGTTAACTCATTTTGAAGTTAGTTTGGGTTACAACATTACAATTTACGATATTTATATTGGTAGAAATCTTTTCAATCCATTCCGGTTAGAATGATCCGATTTAGGCAACACATGCGCAATTATGTTCAATAACTTATTGTTGTTTTTTTTAAGGTAATTCCATAATGTCTCCCACATAGAAACCGTCGTCCCTATTGGCACAAAACTGTTGTGTCGATTTTTACAAGCTTCTCTAAGGCTAAATTTTTCATCAAAAAAATCATTCACGAATGGTAATCACTTGGTTCGAGTCCATACTAAAAGGTGACTGCATCAGAAGATGCCAACGCGGAGCATTTTGGGAGTCACTATCGATGTGTGTGTCATGGTGTTCTGGTGTCCTGATGAAACACAATTCCTGTCCTATTAGCCCAAGCTGGTAGCTTCTGGGCAATTGCTACCTTCAGACAGTCCAATTGTTGTTAGTACAGGTTCGAATTAAGAGTTTGGCTGTGGGAGAGCAGCTCATAGTAGATGATTCCCTGTCAATCCCACCAAATACACAACAAAACCTTCTTTACCCTCCATTCTGGCTTGGCCAACCTTTACGTCCTCTCATCGCCATGTGGCTGCAACCATTTTCGCTTGACAGATCAGCCAAAAATTTAACTGAAATTCTTGGAATTGAACCTAAGCATCTTAATAACTATTTTCCTATTTAACCGAACATTTGAGCCACCGAAAGATGTTTGCTCTGCAAGGTTTGTTCTGTACAAGTTGACTCACACCATTTCATGGAACAACACATGTGACCGATTTTTGTTTACTAAAAATTACATTGTACTTTTCGTAATCGATTATGTCGTTTTTACTTTAAAACAAAATGCATTAGGCAATAAAAGAAACAACTTTGAGAGCGTAGAAGTCATCCTAAAGGCTGTTACCAACATCCTTAAGGACATTCCGGCCCACAATTTGAAACAGAAGAAGAAAATTATTATGAATATATCTGATATATTTTTTATATTTATTTACGCTCATGTCATAAACTATCCACAGTGAACCAGACACCTCATTTCTAATGTCTCATAAACTTATTATACATCTGAATTTATTTATCTACGCATATGTTTTGGTCTAATTTCCATCTTTAATAGCTTTTGCTTGTTCTTAAGACTGTCACTCTGGCTAATCCATTTTCTTATTTATTGACATAATCACAAAAATATTTACCAGACAAGTTTGCTAAATAAGTGGACAGTTTTTTTTTTATTATATTATATTATTATAATTTCTTTGATTACTCTATAAACAAACAACAAACACAAACTACTAAAGTTCATAAATTAACTCACAGCTACCAGACACAAGTAGGTTGAGTGGCACACTGAGGGCCATAAGGTCCACTGTGTTGTCAGTTAATCAGTTAGAGCTGTTGTAGAGATAGAACTGAGTACATTGTATATACATAGGTCGCTGCTCCAGTCAGGTCCTCAAACATGATGAAGCAGTAGTTTTCCAGATGGCGGTTTAGCAAACCAACCGCACAGGTGATTCTTAATATTCTTTATCTCTTTCTTGTTTCAGCAGCCTCAGCAAAAATCGTTTGAAATTAGATGCGGCTTTTTTCATGGATTCTAATAAGGCAGTGTCCTGCAGTAGCGTACACAGGATTTTATTTGAGGCGGGTTCGGCACCCAAATTTTGAACCCAACTACAATTAAAATCATATCTGCCAGTGGTGGCGGTCGCACATAGAATTTCCTGTGAGAATTTTATTTTATTTTATTTTTTTTTAATTTAATTTTTTTATTTTATTTTCTTTAATTTTATTTAATTTTATTTACTTTAATTTTATTTTATTTTATTTTATTTTATTTTAATTTATTGTATTTTATTTTATTTTATTTGATTTTATTTTATTTTATTTTATTTTATTTTATTTTATTTTATTTTATTTTATTTTATTTTATTTTATTATATTTTATTTTATTTTATTTTATTTTATTTTATTTTATTTTATTTTTTTTATTTCATTTTATTTTATTTTATTTTATTTTATTTTATTATATTTTATTTTATTTTATTTTATTTTATTTTATTTTATTTTATTTTATTTTACTTTATTTTATTTCATTTTATTTTATTTTATTTTATTTTATTTTATTTTATTTTATTTTATTTTATTTTATTTTATTTTATTTTCCATCTGCGTGATACTTAGAAAAAAGTTTAATTTTCGCATATAATTTTTAATACTTTTTATTAATATTTATTTATATTAATAATTAATTAAAATTAAATTTAATTAATTAATTACTTGATTTTTTAACTTTTCATCAATATATTAATATTAATAAATATTAAATTAATTATTTAAATATTAATATTAATAAATATTAATAATTAATGAATTATTAATACAAATATTAATAATAAATTAAATAATTAATTAATTAGTGAATTAATTAATAATTAATTATTAACAATTGTTAATCAATTAATTCTTTTTTATTAATTATTTATTAATTAACTAATAATTAATTATAATTATTAATTAATTCTTCATAACAATCAATAACTCATTAATTTATATTGTTGGAAAAGGCAAAAGTTTCACCGATTTTTTTGGTAATACCTCCACAAATGATATCTATCTACTATATAACATAATCCCATTTAAATCGAACTTATTTGAAATGTTTTAACATTTGTTTTTATTTATTAAAATAATTCTTTATTAAATTTAATTAATTAATTTAATTAATTCTTTATTTTATTAAAATAATTCTTTCAGATTGGCGATTAACTATTAAAGGCTGAAACTGGAATAAAAGGTAAATCATAAGAATATATTTCTAATAAATCAAAATTGACACATTACTCTTCCTTATCTGCTGTGGTACTTATTATTAAATATTTATTTATTTTGTTTATCTCAAATGTGTCGAAATGTTTGACAATCTCTTGGAAATTTGACAAGTTTTAAGGTCAAAAACGCAAACAAGTACTTTTACAATTACAACAATCATTAACTATTCCGATTATTCAACTAGTTCAAAGCAAAGAAAAACGTGTAGCGTTTTCTTTTATTTTCTATTTTTATTTTTAGAACCGTTAGCCAGCATTTCCGTACATATTCAACCAGTTGGTCTACGTGATATGACTGAAAATCAATTTCCGCCTCAAATGACAACAACAATATTTGAAATTTATTGCAGCATTGACATTAAAACTTGCCACCTAATGCTCGACCCACTGTGCGGGCTTATCGACAATTTGTAGTTGTATGTAGAACAAAGCGCAGCCAGCACTTTCGAATTGCGCGCTGCCAGTGTTGCTATAACGCGGCAAAACATCTAAATGAAGCAACTAATATTCAAAGCATTTAAGTTTTGACGTTGCTGTGACGTTTCTTTGACTGCCAATGATCATCAATGAAATTTTCCATTACCAAAAAATTTAAAGCCGCCATTGATGCGTTGGGCAATCAAATACTTCGACGAGCTTTTCGGCCAACTGTCAACTGTTGCAACTGCCGTTACACTTACGTAACGGCAAAATGTTACAATTTGTTTATTTATTGCTACGTTTTTGTAATTGCTTTTGTCTTTACAACAACAGATTGTATTAGTATAACGACTGCAACAACAAAATGCCGGCAACAATAGCTAAAATATCGACGACAAGTGAGAATGGCGCGTGTATGGCTGCAAGCGTTCAAGTTCAAAAACACTAAAACACACAGCCCTGTGTGTGTGTGTGTGTGTGCGCACTACCCTTCAGCCCCCTCGGACAGTCAGACAGACAAATAGACAGACAGCAACTTGTCATATGTGCGCCCCCGCAACGTTTGCACAAATGTTGATAATAAAATAAATACTGCAACTACAACAACAAAAGCAACAACCACACAAAGTCACAATAACAAAAACCATGTATACTCTTTGTATATACATAAATATATATTTTTTTTAAATAAATAATTAAAAAAAAAAGAGGCGCAAAAGTTTTTCATCATTTTTACAAAAACAGCAACAACAACTCTAAATTAAATTTTTAAATAAATTAGTTTAGGCGCGTGAAAAAAAAAACGTGAAAACACTGATAAAAGACTGTCACACAGCGACAGCCAGCCAGTCAGTGCGTGCGAGTGGTTGTTGGTGTGAGCCCAGCTAACATTTGCGCAAATAAACCGTTAAGCCGCGAACGCCAAAACGAAGCAAAATTCAACAATTAAATAAATAAAAATTCTAAAAAAAAATGTCACATCAGCTGTTGTAAAAATAATCCAAAGAGCAAAACAACAAAACAACTTTTCCAACTGCCAAAAATAATACTTGCAAGATTTAGAATACCCAAAGCAGCTCCAATATTTTGCACTCAGTCGTCATAAAATCACAAACAAGCTGCTTATCCCTCGACTTGCTATCGCCTGTAACATTTTGCACCAAATTTTCAACGAAAACTTTATAATCTCTCCTAAGTGGATCACTTAACTGGTTGAATTCAGCTCCAAAGTGTTTCGTGTGTCTGTTTATCTGCGTTGATAAGCACCGAAGTTACCAGACGTTAACTGGCTTATAATTTGTATAATTCTCATCATTATAACGGTATTAGTCGTTGCCGCTGGCATCAGTCGGCAACTGCACATCGTCGCAATGTGTTCTAATCGAATCTCTAAAGGTTGGTCCTGACTATCGAACAATTTGACAAATCAAACGTTTTGGCTGTGAAGTGCTTGAAAGCGAAAAGTGTGCAAATGAAAAATATTTTCTATTATTTTATTAAAAAATACATAAGTGAACTTCAATACATTTGAGGTTATTGACTGTATTAGCTCAGTTGGTTTTGGCTTAAAATTCATTAAAGTGACAAGGAGAAATTAACAACGAGTCTAAAATTTGAAGTACTAAAATGGCAAACAAAGTGAAATATTTGGCCGATTACTTCTCAAAATGTTGAAAAATGTGACAGTGGCAGCAATTCCTAAATTTTTATAGTATAAACTTGATTCGAACATAATTAAGGCAGTTAAAATCTATAAACAACTTGAATTATTGCAGCGCAGGTGTATTGCAATTTTGCAACATTTTGAGACCTAAATAAAAAATTGTTTAACATCAAAGGACGTTTTTAAAAAGTTGAACCGAAAATATTAAGGAACTTCAAAAAATAGTGCAGCTGTTAATAAAACTCAAATCACTTAACTTCAGCATCAAATTAGCTTCCGAATACTGACGAATATTTCTATAATCATAAAATAATCTTAATAATCTTTGAATCATCAAACTTGGGCATCAAACTCAAACTTCAAAATACTGACAATTTGTTTTGAAAGCATCAAATCCAAAAACCAATCATAATAAATTTTAAGTTACTAAACTTTAGCATCAAAAAAACTTCAAAATACTGAAAAATATATTCGCAATCATAAAATATTCTTAATAAACTTCAAATCATCAAATTTAAGCATCAAGTTCAAACTTCCAAATACTGACAAATAGTTTTAAAATCATCAAATATTTGTATGATCAAGTTCAAACTTCTAATATTGTTAAATTGTTTTGAAAGCATCAAATCCAACAACAAATCATAATAAACTTTGTCACCAAACTTTAGTATCAAAAAAACTTCAAAATACTGAAAAATATATTCGGAATCATTCAATATTCTTAACAAACTTCAAATCATCAAATTTAAGCATCAAGTTCAAACTTCAAAATACTGACAAATAGTTTTAAAGTCATCAAATATTTGTATGATCAAGTTCAAACTTCTAATACTGTTAAATTGTTTTGAAAGCATCAAATCAATCAACCAATCTTAATAAACTTTAAATCATCGCACTTCAACATTAAATTCAAACTTCAAAATACTGGCAAATTATTCTGAAAGCATCACACAACCTTAATAAATTTCAAATCGCCAAATTTTTGCATCAAATGAACTTCAAAATACTGACAAGTAGTTCTGTAATCATCAATCAATGTTAATAATTTTCGAATCATCAAACTTCAACATCAAATTCGAACTTCAAAACATTGAAAATTAGTTGTAGATTGGGTTAGGCTTAGTTTAAAAGCATCACATATTCTTAATGATCCTCAAATCGCCAAACTTGATGATCAAATTAATTTAAAAATACTGACGAATTATCAAATAATCTTAAAAACCTTCGATTCACCAAGCTTGAACATCATCACATACTGTTAAATTGTTTTGAAAGCATCAAATCAATCAACCAATCTTAATAAACTTTAAATCATCAAACTTCAACATTAAATGCAAACTTCAAAATACTGGCAAATTATTCTGAAAGCATCACACAACCTTAATCAAATTCAAATCGCCAAATTTTTGCATCAAATGAACTTCAAAATACTGACAAGTAGTTTTGTTATCATTAATTAATCCTAAAAAACATCGAATCATCAAACTTCAACATCAAATTCAAACTAGCATATAGTTTTCTAATCTTCAAAGCATGAAATTTGAGCATCAAATGAACTAAGAAATATTGAAAAATGGTTTTTTAGTCATCAAATAATTTTATGATCAAATTCAAATTTCATATACTGACAAATTGTTTGATTTGAAAGCATCAAATCAGTCAACCAATCTTAACAAACTTGAAATCATTAAACTTCATCATCAAATTCAAACTTCAAAATGCTGGCAAATAGTTCTGTAATCATCAAGCAATCTTAATAAAATTCAAATCGCCAAATTTTTGCATCAAATTAACTTCAAAATACTGACAAGTAGTTTCGTAATCATTACTTAATCCTAAAACACATCGAATCATCAAACTTCAACATTAAATTTGAACTTCAAAATACTGGCAAATTATTCTGAAGGCATCACACAATCTTAATAAACTTCAAATCACCAAATTTTTGCATCAAATGAACTTCAAATTCATTCTTAAAAATCAAATTCAAACAACAAAATCATCAAATGAACTTCAATTTCATTCTTCAAAATCAAATTCAAACATCAAAATACTAGCATATAGTTTTCAAATCTTCAAATCATAAAATTTGAGCATCAAATGAACTTAGAAATATTGAAAAATAGTTTTTTAATCATCAAATATTTTGATGATCAAATTAAAATTTCATATACTGACAAATTGTTTGCTTTGAAAGCATCATTTCGATTAACCAATCTTAATAAACTTCAAATCATTAAACTTCAACATCAAATTCAAACCTCCAAATGCTGGCAAATAGTTCTGTAATCATCAAGCAATCTTAATAAATTTCAAATCGCCAAATTTTTGCATTAAATGAACTTCAAAATACTGACAAATAGTTTTGTAATCATTAATTAATCCTAAAAACATCGAATCATCCAACTTCAACATCAAATTCAAACTTCAAAAAAATTGGCGAAATATTTTGAAAGCATCACACAATCTCAATAAACTTAAAATCACCAAATTCTTGCATCAAATGAACTTCATAATACTGACAAATAGTTCTGTAATCATCAATCAATCTTAATAAATTTCGAATCATCAAACTTCAACATCAAATTCAAACTTCAAAACATTGAAAATTAGCTGTAGATTGGGTTAGACCTATTTTGAAAAGCATCACATATTTTTAATGATCCTCAAATCGCCAAACTTGATCATCAAATGAACTTAAAAATACTGACGAATTATCAAATAATCTTAAAAAACTTCGATTCACCAAACTTGAACATCAAATTCAAACTTCAAAATACTGACAATTTGTTTTGAAAGCATCAAATCAATCAACCAATCTTGATGAATTTCGAATCTTCAAACTTAAACATCAAATCAAAATACTGGCAATTTGTTTGAAAGCATCACATAATCTTATTAAGCTTCGTATCATAAATTTCAAAATATTAAAATTTAATTGAAAAGGCATCAAATGAACTCAAAAAAATGGACTACGAGTATGAATTTGACTGTTTCTGAAGAACAATTTTTTTGTGAAAAAATATTTAAGTCACTTTTGACCACTAAAATACCTTTTGCAAACTATTTTTTTATTCTGAAGAAAGTTTGTACACTTTCGATGACTTTGAAGCAATCTTAATTTTTCAAGAATGAATTTGATTCTTTATGCAGAACTTGTGGTTTGACTAAGAAATAGATTTGATATTTGAAGAACTAAGAAATACATTTTCTATTCTATGTATTCCTGAAAAAAAATTCTCTGGGGCTTTCATTATATTTTTAAGCCAAATCCAATTAAATATTGAAAATATAGTCAAACAAAATTGTAAATCCTTAAAAATTTTAAGGAAGAAAGGACCTTGTAGTATTGAGAATTTGACTAATTTCCAAAATCTTTATAATGCTTCTTGTTTTATTCATTGTTCCATTAAAGTTAAAAATGATTTCATTTTAAAACCCTTGTCTACAGTACTCAGCCTGCTGTTGCTGTCCATACTATTCGTACTCATCGATCCTGCCCGAGCTGCACTCTTCGATGGCTGCGATCATGCGTACACCTTAAATGCCGGCTACTCCTATCTGCAATCGCCCTACTATCCCAACAACTATCCGTCCGGCTCTTCGTGTCGCTACCAATTCACCGCACCGCTGGACTACTTCATAAAAGCCAACTGCACCGTCAACATGGACAAGGTACTTGCTCCTAGTTTCCTTACAATGCTGCCATTAAAAACTTTCTTTGCCAGGGTGTCGACAAATGCTCCACGGAATTCTTCTATGTCGCCACCGATGGCGACGTGCAGCTGCGCGGCTCCGAGCAAATTTGCGGCCAAGGCACCATAGTGCGTGAGTCGCTCTTCCGCAAGCTGACCCTGGCCTATGCTTCGTACGGTTCGTGGGGTAAATTCCAATGTTCGCTATTCGTGGCACCGCAACCCTGCGACTGTGGCTGGTCGGTAAACACGCGCATCACAAACGGCCAAGAGACCGCAATCAATGAATTTCCCTTCATTGCGGCGCTCAACGATCTCTCAAGCAATCAACTAGCGTTCTGTTCTGCGTCCATAAGTGAGTGAATTTATATATTTTGTGGAAGCTATGAAAATTCAAAAAAATTATTCATTTAATTGCAGTCACTCACAGACATCTGGTGACGGCGGCACATTGCACACGCATACAGCCGAATCCGGCGTATATTCAAGCTAAGGTTGGCGATCATCAGTTGTCGTCCTGTAAGTAAAAATGCAGTAAGATTTGGAATGATTTTGGTTATTGACCTGCAGACATTCTACAATGTTAAGACTGTGCCCCTATTTTTAGGGATTCTCACTGAAAACACTATACAACTTTTTCAAGTCTCAGATAGTGAAGTGGAATCTCTGAAGCCAAATCTTCACTCTCTAAAAACACTAACTAAACTTTCAAGGCTCAAATAGTGAAGTGAAATCCCTGAAGGCGAATCTTCAATCACTGAAAATACTATACGACCTTCCAAGTCTCAGATAGCGATGTCAAATTTCTGAAACAAAATCTTCACTCACTGAAAACACTATACAACCTTCCAAGTCTCAGATAGTGAAGTGATATCTCTGGAGCCGAATCTTCACTCACTGAAGACACTATACAGCCTTCCAAGTTTCAGATAATGAAGTGAAATCTCTGAAGCCAAATCTTCACTCACTGAAAACACTACACAACCTTCCAAGTCTCAGAAAATGAAGTGAAATCTCTGAAGCCAAATCTTCTCCCACTGAAAACACTATAAAGCCTTCCAAGTTTCAGATATTGAAGTAAAATCTCTGAAGCCAAATCTTCTCCCACTGAAAACACTATACAACCTTCCAAATCTCAGATAGTGAAATGAAATTTCTGAAGCCAAATCTTCATTCACTGAAAACACTATACAGCCTTCCAAGTCTCAGATAATGAAGTGAAATCTCTGAAGCCAAATCTTCACTCACTGAAAACACTATACAACCTTCCAAGTCTCCGATAATGAAGTGAAATCTCTGAAGCCAAATCTTCTCCCACTGAAAACACTATACAACTTTCCAAGTCTCAGATAATGAAGTGAAATCTCTGAAGCTAAATCTTCACTCACTGAAAACATTATAAAACCTTCCAAGTCTCAGATGGTAAAGTGAAATCTCTGAAGCCAAATCTTCATTCACTTAAAACATTATACAACCTTCCAAGTCTCAGATAGGAAAGATTAATTCCTAAAGCCAAATATTCACTCACTGAAAACACTATACAACCTTTCAATTCTCAAATAGTAAAGTGAAATCTGTGAAGCTAAATCTTCACTCACTGAAAACACTATACAACCTTCCAAGTCTCATATAATGAAGTGAAATCTCTGAAGCCAAATCTTCTCCCACTGAAAACACTATACAACCTTCCAAATCTCAGATAGTGAAATGAAATTTCTGAAACAAAATCTTCACTCACTGAAGACACTATACAACCTTCCAAGTCTCAGATGGTAAAGTGAAATCTCTGAAGCCAAATCTTCATTCACTTAAAACATTATAAAACCTTCCAAGTCTCAGATAGTGAAGTGAAATCTCTGAAGCTAAATCTTCACTCACTGAAAACACTATACAACCTTCCAAGTCTCATATAATGAAGTGAAATCTCTGAAGCCAAATCTTCTCCCACTGAAAACACTATACAACCTTCCAAATCTCAGATAGTGAAATGAAATTTCTGAAACAAAATCTTCACTCACTGAAGACACTATACAACCTTCCAAGTCTCAGATGGTAAAGTGAAATCTCTGAAGCCAAATCTTCATTCACTTAAAACATTATAAAACCTTCCAAGTCTCAGATAGTGAAGTGAAATCTCTGAAGCTAAATCTTCACTCACTGAAAACACTATACAACCTTCCAAGTCTCATATAATGAAGTGAAATCTCTGAAGCCAAATCTTCTCCCACTGAAAACACTATACAACCTTCCAAATCTCAGATAGTGAAGTGAAATCTCTGAAGCTAAATATTCACTCACTGAAGACACTATACAACCTTCCAAGTCTCAGATGGTAAAGTGAAATCTCTGAAGCCAAATCTTCATTCACTTAAAACATTATAAAACCTTCCAAGTCTCAGATAGTGAAGTGAAATCTCTGAAGCTAAATCTTCACTCACTGAAAACACTATACAACCTTCCAAGTCTCAGATAATGAAGTAAAATCTCTAAAGTCAAATCTCCACCCAGTGAAAACACTATACAACAGCCCAAACCGCTAAAGCTACAAATATGAAGGTTTAACTGTTGGCATCTTGAAATATGAACCTCCGCTAAGACGGGATTTTTTGAAATTCGGGGTCTAACTTGATATACTTAATAATTAATTAAAATAATTAATAGGACTAATTTGAAACTTGGTGAGAATACTCCAAATCAAGTACTTCGTCAAGTATTTTTCAATATTTCGAAAATCAAAATTTAAGGGTTAAGGTTCTTATACGGAAAGACAACGAAAAAACCCTCAACCGATTGGCCTATTGATTTCAAAGTTGGTGAAAACACCTGAAATCAAAAATTATTGAACACATTTCTAATTTTTTTAAAATGAGAACTTAAAGGGGTAAATCAAGGGTTAAAAGTTTGTATCAAGAAACATGATTTTTACGCTTTTTGACTTCAAACTAGGTGAAAGTACTCTCCGTAAGAAATAATTCGATATGTGTTCATTTATTTTTTTCGAAAATAAAAACCAAAGGGGTTAACGACGGGTTAAGAGTTTGTATGGAAAAACTGTGAACAAATATGAATTAATGGGCTTACTGACTTCAAACTTGGTGAAAGTACTGTTGGTGAGAAATAATTCGACACATGTTGCTAATTTTTTTGAAAATTAGAACTTAAACGTGTAAACCAAGGGTTAAAAGTTTGTATGGAGAAATATCATATTTTACGCCTTTTGATTTCGAACTTGGTGAAAGTACTCTCAGTGAGAAATAATTCGAGGCGTGTTTTTTATTTTTTTTTGAAAATAAAAATCTGACGGGCTCAACGATGGGTTAAGAGTTTGTATGGAGAAACTGTGAAGAAACATGAATTAATGGGCCTTTTGACTTCAAACTTTGTGAATGAACTCTTAATATAATAATTTAATTAATAATTATTATTTTTTTTAAATTAATGAACTCTTCGTGAGAAATAATTCGGCACGTGTTTCTCATTTTTTGGAAAATTAGAACTTAAAGGGGTAAACCAAGGGTTATAAGTGTATATGAAGAAATATGATTTTTACGCCTTTTGACTTCAAACTTGATAAAATGACTCTGAGTGAGAAATAATTCCATACGGTTTTTTTATTTTTTGGAAAATCAAAATCTAACGCGGTCAACAATGGGTTAAATGTTTGTATGGAGAAACTGTGAACAAATATGAATTAATGGGCCGTTTGACTTCAAGCTTGGTGAAAGTACTCTTGGTGAGAAATAATTCGACACATGTTGCTAATATTTTTGAAAATTAGAACTTAAACGGGTAAACCAAGGGTTAAATGTTTGTATGGAGAAATATAATTTTTACGCCTTTTGACTTCAAACTAGGTAAAAGTATTCTCCGTAAGAAATAATTCGATACATGTTTTCCACTTTTTTGAAGAAACTGTGAAAAAACACGAATTAATAGGCCTTTTGACTTCAAACTTTGTGAAAGAACTATTAATATAATAATTTAATTAATAATAAATTTTTTTTAATAATTAATGAACCCTTAGTGAGAAATAATTCGACACGTTTCTAACTAAGGGTTAAAAGTTTCTATGAAAAATATGATATTTACGCCTTTTCACTTCAAACTTGATAAAATTACTCTGAGTGAGAAATAATTCCATACGGAATTTTTATTTTTTCGAAAATCAAAATCCAACGCGGTAAACAATGGGTTAAATGTTTGTATGGAGAAACTGTGAAAAAACTTGAATTAATGGGCTTATTGACTTCAAACTTGGTGAAAGTGCTCTTGGTGGGAAATAATTCGATGCGTGTTTTTTAATTTTTTTTGAAAATAAAAATTTGACGGGCTCAACGATGGGTTAAGAATTTATATGAGGAAGCATGATTTAAGGCCCAATTGACTTCAAATGTGGTGAAAGCACTTCAAATGAGAAATAATTAGATAAGTATTTTTTTCATAAAAATCTGACGGCATCAACAAAGGGTTAAGAAGAACTTGATTTATTGGCCCCATTGACTTTAAAGTTGTGTGCAAAGCCACTAGTTTCATATATTTCATTATAGTTATCTCTTCACATCAGGTTACACCTGAGCTACTCGTACTAGCTTCGTTTTTCTACGGTTCTTTCTTCAGACTCTAACATACTTCTATCAATTCCATTATACTTTTTCCATAGCTACCGAGTCTATGTATGCCGCCGTTTATAGTGTACAACAAATCATTGAACATCCCGGTTATACGTCCGATCCCGTAGAGAATGATTTAGCCATTCTTGTAACCAACAATAATATCGAATGGTCACGTGGTGTGGGACCCGTTTGCCTGGCACCGGCAACGTAAGTACCAATCAAGAATTGATATTCATTATACTTAATTCAGGGAATCGTTAAGTTTAACACTTTTACGACCACTTCAATCAACGGAGTCTTCTGAAAATTTGACTTAGAACTGAAAATTTGGAACAGTGGTCATGAAAGTGTTAAGCAATAATAACTTTTGTAATACTAAAACCTTATGTTGCCCTCAACAGAAGTACCTACACCTATAACTACGTGGACGTGGCTGGCTGGGGTACCACCTCCTTTGCCGGCCCCACCTCCGATGTCCTGCGGAAGGTGCAGCTCATGATCATCGACAACAGCAACTGCCAGCAAGCGTATCCCGACATTGCCATCAAGTCGTCGCAGATCTGCACGTACGACTACACGGGCACTGGACGCGACTCGTGCCAGTACGACTCCGGCGGTCCGGTGACGCTGCGCTCCTCGCGCATGTTTCTGGTCGGCACCATCAGCTTCGGCAACGTGTGCGGCCAAGGCGGCTATGCGACGGGCGTGAACACACGCATTCCCTACTTCCTCAATTGGATACAGGCGACCGTGGGCTATACGACGTGCCCGAAAACGCTGGGCTAGTGAGCATCAGAGTTGATCAGAGTTGAGTGATGTTGATTGTTGTTGTATGAAACATGTAAATAATAAAGAAATTTAAAAGTAAGCCACATGATTTTTGAGGTTATTTGCATTGCACTTAAGGGTTATTGCACTTTCGGAGTACAAACAGCGTTGCATGACTCCGAACTTTGAATGCGGTGTAGTGTCGTCTACTTTAGACAGTCGCCAGATTTTCTGCTATCATTCAGTGCGTGAAATGAGCCATGCGAACATGTGGACGCAGTTGAACCAAAGTAAG
This sequence comes from Melieria crassipennis, assembly GCA_963668005.1. Lineage (NCBI taxonomy): Eukaryota > Metazoa > Arthropoda > Insecta > Diptera > Ulidiidae > Melieria > Melieria crassipennis. Next base: position 10,494,225 of record OY764963.1, read on the forward strand.
ACACGAACGCGCTGTGCATTGGGAATCGAACTAACCGGTGTCTGGTTTTTAGAATTGCTGCATGTGGTGGCCGCACAGCTGCTGCTGATGGCTGTTGTGCACTCGCAGTTTGCTTGTCGTCCGCAGGAATACTTTCTGAGCGCAGATCGGCGCGTGCTCAACATCAGCTCGCCCAATTATCCCGGCGCCTATGCAACGGGCAGCAGCTGTCGCTATCGCCTATTGGCGCCTTACAATCACGTCGTAGTGCTGAGCTGCCTCTTCGAAGTGGTCTGTGGTGTGATCGGAAATTCGTTTGGATAACCTAAAAATATGCCTTCTAAATTTTTCGTGAACAGTATCCCAACATTTGCCGCACCGAACGCTTTTACGTGTCTCGCGATGGCGACATGCAGTTTCGCGAAGCCGAGTCCTTCTGCTCCAGCGAAACTTTGACGCGTACTTCGCACTTTCGTGCCATGTCTGTGGCTTATTTGTCGTCCAATGTGGCAGGCGGCCTTCAGGGCCGCTTCTTCTGCCAGGCCTATGCGCAGCAGCAGCCCTGCACTTGCGGCCAGTCGCCGGCTACACGAATTACCAACGGCCAGCAGGCCATGCGTCATGAATTCCCATCGATGGTGGCGCTGCGTGATGTCACCTCCAGTCAGCTGCTCTTCTGCGGCGGCAACATAAGTGAGTGTTTAATATTTAGTGATTAATTTTAGTTTAGTCAAAACCAAAAACTCTCCCCGTAATTTTTAGTTTGTGAAGAAAAAATAAAGCTGAAAATTCAAAAATTCAAAAATAAAACTCACCTCATAATTTTTATTTTTCCCCAAAACAATTAAACTCAACAAATAATTTTTATTTTCTCATCAAAAAAAAATCATCAAATAATTGTCAATCGGTGAGCGCAAAGTAAAAATTCGAAAAATTAGTTTTATATTTTGATTTTTATATTTGGCTTATAATTTTTACGGTCTCTGATTTTTATTTAATTTTGTTAAAATTTTTTAATATAATTGAATTATAAGAATTTCTAACTAATTTCATTTAAATTGTTGTTTATAATCAAATTGAATTATTGATTAAAATTCGTTAGTTTATAACAAAGTGATTCCATTTTTAATTATAATTAATCTATTTAATTAAGATTTCAATATAATTATATTTACTTTAACGATTTATTATAATTTATTTATTAAATTTTTGTCTTTTGTGGTTTATTTGTATTTTTATTTTTTAGTTGGAACAACTAATTAAATATTTGGTTACAGTTTATTAATTATTTATACATACAATAATTCTTTAATTATTTATTTATTAATTATTAATAATACATGTTATTATAAATAATAAATCTTTTTATCTTCATTATTTATTGAATTATTTATGTTTTTATGTTTATTATTGTAACTTTAATTTTAGTGATTAATTTTAATTTCTATTGATTAATTTTAGTTTAGTTTTCATTCAAGTTTTTTAATTAATTGGATATAATTAAATTATAAGAATTATTAATTGGTTTTATTTCAATTTGTATTTATAATCAAATCGAATTTTTGATTACAATTCATTAATTTATAACGAAATGATTGAATTTTTAATTCAAATTAATCTATTTAATTAAGATTTCAATATAATTATTTTTACTTTAACGATTTATTATAATTTACTTATTCAATTTTTTTGTCTTTTGTGGTTTATTTGTGTTTTAATGTTTTACTTTGAACAACTAATTAAATATTTGATTATAGTTTATTAATTATTTATACATATCATAATTATTTAATTATTTATTTATCAATTATTTATAATACAGGTTATTATAAATTATAAATCTTTTTATTTTCATTATTTTTCAATTATTTCATTTTTTAATTTTTATGCTTATTATTGTAAGTATGATTAATAATTATGATTAATTGCGATGAACTTATTTACTTTTTGATTATAATTATTTTTTTAATTTTAATTAATATAATTAATGATATAATAAATAATAATATTTTGCTGTGATTATTAATTGTAATAAAAATTGTTCAATTCTCGACAGTAGTAAATTAATTTCAGTTTTGATTACTTACTTTTATATTAATTATTTATCATTAAATTATTAATTTTTATATTATAGTTTTAACTAATTTCTTATTTTCTTTTTCATTTTATTTTATTTATTTTAAATTTTACTTATTTATAATATATATTTATTATATTTACTTATTTTAAAATTACTGTATCTTATAACGAATAACGTCTCATTATAAATGCTTTAAGCCTTAAGGCAGGTTTCTACCTTGTGCGGCCGAGAAAACATGTTTTTTTTTTAAATTGTTGATGGGAAGGTTTTTAAGATAAACACTGGAAAACAAGTACAAGTAAAAAAAGTTTCATGATAAAATATGCAAAGGGGGGGAGGGGGCCATCGAGCAATGGCGGCAGGACTTCCTTACTCGCGGAAGTCCTGCCGCTGTTTGAGATGACTTGAAACACAAAAATGAAATTTTTTCTTATTCTGTATCCTTTTGTCTATGGCTGGAACTAGGATTTTAAAAAACAAATGAAAAATGAAGGAAATATGCGATTTTGACTAAAAAACTCAATTTTTACCTACTTTTTTCAATACAAATTTCTATTTTTAATGAGAAAAAATTATTATTTCTTGAAGATCCTAGTTCGTGCCATAGCTAAGACCTTGATAAATGACTGTTTAAAATTTCGTAGCTATTGCTCAACTCGTGTGGCCTAAATCACTTCCGCAAGGTCAAAAAATGTAGTTTTGAGAAAAACGCGTTCAATGTTTTGCTTCAGCGGCTCGGCGCGCTCGACACCGCTACCTGTTTCGATAAATTGCTTCCGTAATTCGAAAGATTTCAACTTCAAATTTTGGGAGCGTATTCTACAATCATGTATTAATCCAAAAATGCATGAAAAAAAAAATCGATTTTTTTGACCGCACAAGGTAGAAACCCCCCTTAAATGCATGGCGTACCATATATGGTACAATCCTAAATCCTTCGTACATCTGTTGAATCAATTTAAATCATGTTTGTGCTTGCTCTAGATTGATTCGAAAATAATTGCCCCATGCATTTAAGGGTTAATTAAGACAAACTAATTTTCGTTTTTTTTATAATAAATAACTATAATTTGATTGTAATTTGTTTTTGTTTTAACTATTTATTATAGCTAATAAATTTGCCTTTTAATAATATTAATAATCAAAATAAAATTATTAATTATGGTAAATAATTGAAGAAGTAAATTCTAATTTAATAACTATTTATTTTAATCCCAATTATTCAATACAAATAATTGATTTAATTATTTACTATAATTACAAATTTAACTAATAATTATAAGTAATAGTTAAAATACAATTAAGTTTTAAGCAACATTCAATACTTAATTCACAAATTTTTTAAATATTGTGCAAACTAAAAATTAATTAATATATTAACCTTTGATCACAAAACTAGTTAACGAATTATTTTAACTTCAAATTTTTTTTATTTTTATTTTGGTAGTCTAATTTTTATTTACAATTATTGGAATTATTATATAATTGCAGTTTTGATTAGAATTATGCGTGTTTTTACTATTTATTATTTTTTAAGTTTAAGTTTCTGTTTCATAGTAATTGATTAATCAAATGACATACTTAAAATAATAACAATAATTATTAAATTTTAATGGTTTCATTCAACTAATGATTATAATAATTTAATTCAATTATTATAGTTAATTAATTGTTTGCTTAAATATTTAAAATGAATTATTATTATTAGTTAATAAATTAATCATTAAAAAATTAATTGATTAAAATTATTATTAGTTAATTATTATTAGTTAATAAATTAATCATGAAAAAATTAATTAATTAAACTTTTAATTGTAATTTTATTGATTTTTAGCATTTTTTATAATAAATTAAATTTAATAATTACAATTAATTGTTAAAAATTTTGGTTAAAATTTTTCTTTTCTTTTTTTATTTGTTATAATTACTTTTCTGTTTCATCACTGATCATATTTAAAATAAAAATAAATAATTATTAAATTTTAATTGATTTATTCAACTACTGATCATAATTAATTAATTCAATTACTATAATTATTTAATTATTTGTCTCCTTACAGTTAGTCAACGTCATATTGTGACTGCGGCGCATTGCTTACGCACGCAGCCGGATCCGCGTCTGGTTGTGGCCTACTTGGGCGATCACGATCTCAGCTCTGGTCAGTGAGGCGGTGTGAATATTTTGAGAGATAATGTCAAACAAAGACAACTTTTAAATCTTTTAAAACTAAATTTAAATATATTTTTGTTTTGTGATACTTTTTCAGCTACCGAGTCCATGTTTGCCGTACAACATCGAATACAACAGTTCATTGCTCATCCGGCTTATGCCTCAACAGCAAACAATGTTGCCAACGACATAGCATTGCTTGTGACAGTGCTACCCATTGAGTGGTCACGAGGTGTTGGGCCCATTTGTCTGCCAATACGACAAGCGTTAGTAATTTTTATTGTATTTTTTATTTATTTTTATCTTTTATTATCATTTTATCTAAACTCTAATCAAGTGAAAAATTTGTGCTGTATTCATGGCCAGTGAGAGCAAGAAAGGCAGATAGTATGAAGAGTATAAAACCCACATAAGACTTTGCCTTTTGCAGAAAAAAAAACAACTTTTTTAATTCCACACTAACTTAAAAATTTTCAAAAATCTTAAGAATTGCACCTAATAGAGAAGAAAGTAGAACCCTAACAGTCCTAGATGATCCTAGATTTTTCATTTGCATGCCTCTAATCATTCTCCTTCTATTTCCACTGCCAGCACTGAGCCTTTCAACTATGTCAACGTCGATGTGGCCGGCTGGGGCACGCTCTCGTTTGCGGGCGCCAAATCCAACACGCTGCAGAAAGTGCAACTCCTAACGCTGGAGAATCGCGTCTGCGAGACACAGTACAACGCCAGCATTGCGCCGTCGCAAATCTGCACGTACGACTATCGCGGCTTGGGACAGGACTCGTGTCAGTACGACTCGGGCGGTCCGGTGATCTACAGACAGCAGCAGCAGCGCATGTTTCTGCTCGGCGTGATCAGCTTCGGACGCACTTGTGGCGTGCGCTATGCCATCGGCGTCAATACGCGCATCACGGCGCATCTCAACTGGCTGTGGAATTATGTGGCTGGAGCGGTGTGTGTGGCATGAATTTGAAAATGGCTAAAAACTTGAGAATCCGTTTTGAAAATCAAATAACTAAAAGTGTATAAGGTTAATTATTAGATTATTTGAATTTTTATTTATTAAACAGGGATCAATTTACTTATTGAACAATTTGTTTTTAATCGAGAAAAATAGCAATCAATGATTTATTTACTGAAAAATCTATGAAATAATGATTAATGCTTGATTTTTGATTTCATTTTCAACAAATTCCTAAGTAGTTCATCTACGACTTCCTGTACTCTAACCCACCAGAGCGCCACACACAATCACAAATAAAACCTACTTTTAATTAACACTTGACAATAATGCAGTGTACTATACAAAAACCACATCAAAGGCTGTGCAGCAAGTGCAGCAAAATTAAAATAATTGCCACTCTATTGTGACGACAGTTGAACTTGAACCTGAACCTCTCAACTTGGCGTTCATTTAATTTGAATCTCACACAAATTGCACATCATTAAACAATTAAAATGTGTAATAGCACTTTCGCTGCATATTTTGTAGTATTGTCGAAGCATGACAATTGCTCAGCAGTGCAAGGAAGTAGCTGAAAAGTGAACTTGCGCTAATTTGCGTACATCAAAGCGTATACGTAATTTTTGCGCGCATTCAAGTGGTTGAGAGAAAGAGAGAGGAGAAGAGATGGGGAAATGGGCATCTGCAGTCAGTTGTGTTGAAAAAGAGTTGCCGCTAGTGAGGTGAGGGGCACACTTAATGCAACTTAATTACGACCAACAATAAAAAACAACAAAGCATTAAATTGCCCTCACTTGAAAATGTTGCACAGCGTGATTTTTGCATTTCTCTCGTGTTTTTCTTATGTCAAACATTTAGATTATAAATAATGTGAATTGTTTTGTTTGCCACTTAAATGCTGGCCAACAACATTATAAAGAAAAAATATTAAAAAAAAAAATATTAAAAAAAAATATCAAAATCAAGGACGCGCAAAATGCAGAGAGCAACAAACGGTTAAGAAAAAATCATAATTAAAATATTCACAAATTAACTCAACACAAAAGGCAGCATGACGTGCGCATTGTTATTGTTGTTGTTGTTGTTGTGTGTGTTAATTGCAACCGTCAGTTGGACTGCAGCTGGACAGTGGTTAAAGTCGAATTTGAAGCACTGTCAGCAGCACAGACAGCGGCTGACCCAGCAGGACAGAACGCGGCAGCCAATTTTATTTAATAATGCAGTGAAAAAAATACACAACAATTGCTATTAGGGCGAGGGAGCAGAGGCAGCTGAGGGCAGCGGAAATTTGCAGCCACTACACGCTGCCGACTGACGACAGTCGACGACGGCGCTGCACTCTTATGGCGCGCACCACTCGAATTAACCCTTTTTGTGATGCATTTTTTTCTTCTTTACTGTGATTGTTGTTGTTGTTGTGTTCTTTATTGTTTTTGTTTTTGTATTGCAAGCTCTCTAATTGTGCTTTGAATATATTCGGATTTTTTTTTTTGCATGCCATTTCTTTTGTTCAGCCACACTTCACGTCTTCGGCTGTGCTCGGTGCGCGCGCTGCTTGTCCTTAATTCCGGGCTGCTTTATATGCCACAGTTTTGTTGTTATTGTATAATATTTGTTTTGAGCTTTGTGCTGCCATATTTGCAACAATATAATAATCGAGTTGCTGCTGCTGTGCAATGCTGACGACAGCGATGGCGATGGCAATGATGAGGTCCTGCACGAGTCCACGTTGCCACGTTGGCTGTCGTTGTGCCTTTCGCACTGACGTCAACGACAGATGAACGGCGTCAAGTGTGCTGTTTTTATTTTTACAGTTTTTTAGTTGTTATTTTTGTTTTTGTTTTTTTCATACCAACACAATGCACAAATGAACTTAAGCGCTTTGTGGGCGCTGCGCTCCAGTCAGCTGCTAAAGAGCGTATAAAAACTAAAGAGCGAGGAACAGAGAGAGAGGGGCAGCATGACAATAAAAATTATGAAGCATTACTTAAGTGCACTTGGCTACATTTTCATAATACTAACAAGTAGCAAGGATGAACACAGCTACGGCAAGGAATCTGCATTAAAAGGGCAAAATTGAGAATTTCAAGTCGGTTGTTTTATTTTTGTGCTTTTCTTTTATTTTTGTTAGTGCAATTTTAATACGACAAACTTCCGCATTTAGTCAGATAAGAAACACTAGCAAAAAGCATAAATTGTATTGCAAATATTTAGTAGTAGAAATACTACTACATAGTAGTGACAGCGCTCATCAGTGTCGTAGCAGCATTTCGCATTTCGCAATTGAAAAACGTAAAAGAATACAAGCAAATTTCAGCCAAGTGGCAACCACTTGAGTTAATAAAATATAAAGAAAGAGGCGGCGCATAGCTTCAGGTATTTGCTGAGCACAACGACAAGTGGGAAGTGGCGGCAGCGGCGGCGGCGGCAGCTCTTCTAAAATAGGCCGTCGCATGTCAAGCGACTGGAAGTGGATTTGGCGGAAGCAGCACAAGAACACACAACAAAGAAACCCAACAATTAATAAAAGACTTTTTAAAACTAGAATTAACTCGTGAAAAGTCTTGAACATGACATGAGAAAAATTTACTTTAAAAAAATTTTAAAATATATGAAAACAAATTAAAATTTATAAAATTGGTTTGAGGAAAAGCTAGTTTTTTTAAAAGATCTCAATAAAAGTTTTTTTTGCAGGCTCTACTTGGCATAGTTTGAATTATCCGAATAAAATATATTAAAAAAAATCCAAAAAATTTATAAAATTTGTTTGAGAAAAAATGTGTTTTCTTGAAAAAGAGAACTCGCTGAAGGATTTAGAAAAAATACAAAAAAATTGTTTACGGTCTCTACTTGGCATTGTTAGAGTTATTTGATTAAAATATATAAAAAAATTAAAATTTACAAAATTAGTTTGAGGAAAAACTAGTTTTCTTAGGGTTTAGAAAAAATAGATAAATTAGTTTGCAAGCTTTATTTGGCTTAGTTTGAATTATCCGATTAAAATAGATGAAAGGAAAAATATTTGGCTTAGTTTGAATTACTCTATTTAAATATTTGAAAAAACTTAATATTTATGAAGTTTCAAACAAACAAAAAACTAGATTTCTTAAGGAAGAGTAGTCAATAAAGGATTTAGAAAAAGGAAATAATTTTTTTTGCAGGATCTGCTTGGCATAGTTAGAATTATTCGACTAAAATATATGAAGACAAATTTGTTTATAAAAAAAAACATAGTTTTCCTAAACAAGAGAACTCAATAAAGGGTTTAGAAAAAATAAATAAATTTTTTGCATGCTTTATTTGTCTTAGTTTGAATTATCCGATTACAATATTTAAAAAAAAGTTGTAATTTAAAAACTTTGTTTTGAGAAAAAACTAGATTTTTAAAGAAAAGAAATCAATAAAGGGTTTTGGAAAAATAAATAATTTTTTTTGCAGACTCTACTTGGCATAGTTAGAATTATTTCATTAAAATATATAAAAACAAACATTTTTTTATTAAAAAAACTAGTTTTCCTAAACAACAGAACTCAATAAAGGGTTTAGAAAATATAAATATTTTTTCTACAGGCTCTACTTGGCCTAGTTTGAATTATCCGATTGAAATAAATGAAAAAAATGTAAAATCTATGAAATTTGTTTGAGAAGTTTCTGCTAGTTTCTTAAAGACGAGAACTCAATAAAGGGTTTAGAGAAAAGAAATAAATATTTTTGCAGGCTCTACTTGGCATAGTTTGAATTATCCGATTAAATTATATGGAAAAATTTTAAATTTGCAAAATTTATTTGAAGAAAAAATGTTTTCCTTAAGGGGTCATTCTCATGCGCTGACAGGAAAAATGGACATTTTTCAGAAATTATTTCCTTTGTGAATACGAGGAATTATCAAAAAAAGATATTCCACTTTAATTTATTCATTGTTATGGTACAAAAATAAAAAAAATAAAAAATTTTTTTTTAATTTTTTCAAACACTTTTTTTCGATTAAAGACACGGCTTCTGACGCGTCATGGTCAGCTGGCGGGGATTGTTTTGAGTCACAGGATTATCTGAAACATAGATTTCAAAGAAATTCTTAATCAGTATGAACGTACCTCTCGCCCGTATTAAATTTGAATTTTTTCATAAGAATCTCACAAAATGGCAGGCATTGGAAGTTAGAGCAGTAAAAAATTGTTGTTTTTGAAGATTTTATCAATGAAAAAAAATATGAAATTTTTAACATATCAGAGTGAATTTACTAGGGGCGATAGCTAACAGTATGTAGAATGACGTGACAAAATCGCAGAGAGATCGGATGAATGGTTTTTTTTAAATCATCCCCGCCATTTCAAAAAAAGGCGTTCCGAGAAAAACACGTTTAAAGTTTTGACTAACTGATTGAATCCTTGCTAGAAACCTTGACCGCTCGTTATATAAATGTCTGTAGAAGCCGAAATACTTGAAATTTTCCAATACAATTTTGACAGCACCTTCTTCAAGGATGATACATTCCAAATATGTTAAAAAAAAAAATTGATTTTTACAAAATTTCACATGAGAATGACCCCTTAATGAAAAGGAATTAAGAAAGGGTTTAGAAATAATTAACAAATTTGTTTTCGATTAAAATATATAAAAAAAATTTAATTTATAAAATTGGTTCGAGAAAAACTAGTTTTCTTAAAGAAGAGAACTAAATAAAGGGTTTAGAAAAAATAAATAAATTTCTTTGCAGGCTCTACTTGGCATAGTTTGAATTATCCGATTAAAATATGTGAAAACAAATTTTTACTTTATCAAAAAAAGATTTTATTTTAAGAAAAAAATAATTTTCCTAAACAAGAGAACTCAATAAAGGGATTTGAAAAAATAAATAAATTGTTTGCAGGTTCTATTTGGCTTAGTTTGAATTATCCCATTAAAATAATATATATGAAAGAAAAATTAATAATTTATAAAACTTGTTTGAGAAAACACTAAATTTTTTAAAGAATAGAACTCAATAAAGGGTTTAGAAAAAATAAATTATTTGTTTCACAGGCTCTATTTGGCCTAGTTTGAATTATCCGATTGAAATATATGAAAAAAAATTAATAATTTATAAAACTTGTTTGAGAAAACACTAAATTTTTTAAAGAAAGGGTTTAGAAAAAATTTTTTACAAGCTCTACTTGGCCTAGTTTGAATTATCCGATTAAAATACATGAAAAAATTGATAATTCATAAAATTTGTTTGAAGAAAAACTAGTTTTCTTAAAGAAGAGAACTCAATAAAGGGTTGAGAAAAATAATTTTTTTTTAATTTTTGGATCTACTTAGGAAAGTTAGAATCATCCGATTTAGGCCAAACATGCACTGTTTGTTTCAATAACTTGTTGCCATTTTAAAGATAATTACATATTAGTTAGAATTATCCATCCATACATCATAGAAACCCGCGTCCTTATTGTTAAACAACTCGGGTAGTCAGACTCAATTACAATATAAGCACAAAATTTTAATTAACTCAATTATAGAATTAATTTATTCCAATGGCACTAACCACATCCATAGGATTTACTTCATCTACTAAAATAATATTAAAATAATTCAAGATACATGGCTCAATAAACCAGTCTACGGGTTCCATGTACCTTCAACCTGCTTCCTTCTCTTAGATGTTAAATCAATTTTGACAATTTCCAAGATTCAATTTTACATATTCTTGACTTCACTCAACTGGCGCCTTGTGCCAAAATTCAATTAAAAGACAACGCCCGGCCACAGCGTTGAATGCACTCATTGAAAAACGCCTGTTGGTAATAATTTTCCTCATTCACTCACAACACTGTCGTCGACAAAACCACCGAAATCACAAAAGCAAAAAATTATCTAAGCAAATTTTGTGCCAGATACTCTGATGTACGAGTACAGATAGTTATAGACGCACAACGAAATTTCCTAGTTACTAAATACTTATGAATGCAATGTTTTCTTGCTCGTATTGTTGTTGTTGTTAAGCAAGTGTCGAGATTGCCCGATTGTTGTATGAGATGTTGTATGAGACAAGCAGACTTTACTTTATTGCATGAAAGACTGAAAGCATTCGACTTGCCGACAAAGGAGGCCTTTTTAATTTAAATGCAAATGAAGTCTTTTGTCAGCGGCAACAGCAACATTGATGGCAACAACATTTCACTAAAACTAAGCCTACAACAAATTGAGCTGCGCTAGTTTTCGCCGTCATGTACATACTTGCAGTCAGCCAGCGAGCAAAATATTTATAAAATATGCACAAAAAACATAAAATAAAAATTAGATCATATTGCCTGAACAATGCAATTAGGGAAATGACAATTAAAATTCAGCCTCAAAGTATGCTTCGAAGATTGTTGTCAAGCATAGTTATGGCTGGTTAGAGTGTTTTTTCTTCCTTTGTCGGAACAGCCCAGCGAGCACAATATTTAACACTAGAAAGACGGCAAGTTTTCCATACCTACAAAAACTACATATTACATCCGCTGATATCTCGAAAAGTACAAATGTACATATTTGGCTAATTGTAATTGTAGAATTCTAAGTGTAGAACTAAATGTAGAACCCGACAAAGAAATCAAAGTCGTCAAAGCAAAAGTTAATAGAAATACTAAAGAAAATACAGATATTTAAAAATGAAAAACCGTCAAAATGGCCGATTTTCTTTCTAGTGTTAAAGATAGTTTTAGTGTCTATTGAACTGCGACTTGAGGCTCTCTGTTTATTTGCTTTTAATCTACCCGACCTTCGAGGAAATCTGAGTAGATGTCAAGAAAGTAAAGTAGATGAAGGATGAGCAGATAAAGAAGCCAAGGTGGGCAGGTAATGAGCGTAGGGGATGACCCCTTTTTATGCGAAGCCTTTGCTTTGGTTCAGGAAGGATCTACAGGTTCAAAGACAGGGTTTAGAGTGATGGAATTATGGGCTCCCGTCTTGAACCCATAAAGATCATAGGTGCTGAGAAAAATATCTGCCACAGAGACAATGTTAGCAATCCTTTGCTTACGCTTTGCAAAGGATTGCTGAGTTATTTTAATCATTTAAAAGGACATTAAAGCGCTGTTTTTCTATTATTCTTTATTTCTTAAAAAGCGTGAAATAGTTAAAATTTCAACACTACCAACAACAATGTTCGTTAGTGTTCAGCATCCCAACGCTTATCCGCAGCGCGCTGCACTTCCGCTTCACGTGCCACTTTGTCCAAGGAAGAACAACAACAACGACACTCGTACTCTGTGCCATCGGCTTTATGTAATTTTTTCGCGCGTCTGCAGCAGCTGTGGTGACTTTTTTGGTTTTATTGTGTTTTTAATTTTTTTTTCCAAAATTGTATGTGTGTCTCTCAGTCTTTCCCTTTTCCCCCTAAGTTCTACGTTTTTTCCCTTTCACATTCGCCTGCCTTGTGTAGCCCCTTTCAGCTTCTCTGCTTTTTTGTTTTTGTGTCGCATTTGTGTTGGCATTTGTTGCTCTTTTCAGGTTGCCCCTAATGCGGAAGTCACACTTTTCGCCACACTCTAACTCAATAATATTTTTTCGTTGCCAAAAGCTTCAGTTTTTTTCTTCAGCATTGTGAAATTATTGAGAGAATAATTTCTGTAGGCGTTGCCATATTTTTTGGTGGATTTTGTTTAAAGTGATGGAAATATTTTTTGTTTTACTTCTTTTTCTCTGATTAATTTAAACCTTTGGGGATCCTTAAATATTGTGACGATAATGCTTGCCGTCACTGTGCAATTGCGGAGTAATTGCATATTTTTAGGGGGCATGGTAATTTCGATGGAAGAATCACTGAAACGACTCGAGACGATACTGTGATGTTCGAGAACTAGCTGCGCTCCGAACATTTCATACTCTTAGGGGACATGGTAATTTCATTGGAATTATCGCAGAGGCGACTCGAAGCGATACTGGGATATTCGAGAATGAGCTACGCTCCGGGCAAAGAAGTCTATAAGGCGGCAGCGGAGAGGGAAGAGTTTGGTTTTGACCTGCAACGGTGCAACTCGGCGTAAATGGGATAGTGAAATGAGTAACAAGTGTAGAGGCAGTAAAGTGAAACTCTGTAAATTAAGTGACTACTAATGAAGAACTTTGTTGAAGAATTTTAGTGTGTTTTATTTTGACACAATTCAGCGATACGAACTATGTCTGCGGTGGACATTAGAATTAATTTTCAGAACACTGTTATTTGAACATTGAAACAAATGAATCCAGCCTTAAAGAAACTATGTTGAAAAATAAAATGCTTTTTTGTCGAAAAAATGTGAAATGTCGCACAATTCAGTGATACGACCTACGTCTGCGTTAGGCAGCAGAACTTATTTTCCTAATATGTTATCCTTTTTTCTAGGCACGAATTCTCATGAATAAATGTAGTAAGTATATTTTATTCAAAAAGTCACTGATTTATCAAACTCGACCTCGCATGTTTTGATTTACTTATAACAAGATATTTCATTTCCTTTTCATATAGTAAATTGATCTGTTTAACAAACAAATCATGAAGCTGGATATTGAACTCTGAATTTAGTGTGTTTGTTTTTTGGCAAATTTCAGCGAAACGAATTAAGTCTGCGTTAGATACCAGAACTAATTTTCCTAATATGTTTTCCTTTTTTCTAGGCATGAATTCTCACGGATAAGTGTAGCAAGTATATTTTATTCAAAAAGTCACTGATTTATAAAACTCGCCCTCGCATGTTTTGATCTCCTTATAATAAGATATTTCAGTTCCTTTCCATATATTAAAATTTGTCAGTTTATCAAATAAATTACAAAGCTGGAAAATAAACTCTGAATTTAGTGCATTTTATTTTGACACAATTCAGTGATACGAACTTCGTCTGTGTTAACTAATTTTCCTAATATGTTTTCCTTTTTTCTAGAAAATCTCACGGATAAGTGTAGCAGTCTTAGAGTCTTGGACAATACGTCGCTATTGGTAGCCTTATTTTTTAACTGGTGAAGGATTTTATCTAACTTGATAACAGAATCAACACTAAAAATGGCATTGGCCTGGATATCAAATGGAAAAAAACTCTTACCAATACTATGTAGTAGGTGTTACTTTAGACTCAGTTGGCAATTGAGAAGTAGAGCTCTCAGTTGATGATCAAAACTTACGCTCTGCAAGGCACTTCTCATCTCCGTTCGTCTTATATGGTCCTGGACGTTATTGACCAGAAATAAAAATGCTGTAAGGGCTTTGAGATTCTCTCCAATATGATGAGTACCGTACTCAATGGAACAACGAGCTATGTATGAGCTTGGCAGGACATAGCATGGACATAGGCAAGCGCATAAAAATGCCGCATTTACGCTGATTTGGTAGCGTTGCCTTTATGGCTGAAGACGCTACAGCAAGGCAGGTCTACGAGACGGTACCCTCAGGGCAAAAGACGACAACCTCATCTATGTTGGAAAGACGAATTATCGTAGAACCTATCGACGCTTGGAATTTCCAACTGGTGCCAGCAAGCATAGGACAGAACTGGCTGGAGCGGCTTTTTAGATTCGACCAGGACCAATAAACGGGTGTAGTGCCAGTTAAATAAATTGTAAAAAAAATGTTATAATTTTCTTATAAAAAAAAATACATTAAGATTGAAAACGCTTGAATTTGCACTCATTCCAGCTGCAAGGTTTATTTATTTATTTTTATTAAACAACAATTCACTGCATTGAAATTCGTTGTAAGGAGATCAAAACACACTAAACGCAGAACAAGAAAGCTGTGTCCTTGAAATTAAATCTTAATAGGGAGAGCTTTGTTGTATAGAAATTTGTTTTAGCGCGGTTCGACTGCTTAACTATACTGTTTTCAATTAATCTCTGCGTATTATAATTAAGTCTTTCAATAGCATACTTTTAGGCAAATCATATGATGAGCATCTCAGTCGACTGAAGCCTCTTCAAGTGGCTTTTTCAAGCTGTTACATTGCAATAAAGAATACAAAAAACTTATACTTGTATCAATATATCAGAGAAATTTTGTAATTTTCTGCACACTCAAGCAAGGCACCTGAAGGCACTTGTAAGCGCAGGTGTAAATTTTTACACTTACGCATCAATGGAATCAATCAGCAAAATTTCACGCTCCAAAACATTTTCGCCACAGGGTTGAAATGGCTTTCAGCCGGTGCACAGTCTTTGCGCTACTCAGCTGCGCAATTAAATGGAAATGTCAACTAATTAGCGCCTGCAAGTATGCACTGCTTTTGTGAGCACCGTACACAGAGTGTTGGCTGCAATACAGCGCAACGCGTCAAACCGAAAGCAAAATCAATCGGCACACATCAGCACCAACGCCTGCTTTGCTGCAATGCCAATTAAATATTTTGCAAACACTGCACCGACCGCCCAATCGTCTAAATGCGCCTTGCTGTGGGCTGAGAGACGACTGCAATTGGCTCGTCAGCATGGCACGTCCTCGATGTATTTGTTTGGTTGTGTTTTTATTTGAGCGCTTTGTCGCTTCCTTTGCAAAATAAATAATTAAATGCTAACGCATAACATAGGCGGCATGCTTTTAGGCTTAACGGTGCACGTTGGCAATTCGACAAGCAGCATTCAGTTGCTTTCTTTTCGTTCCTTTCAGCACTGATTGTGCTCTTTTGCATTGCAATTTGTTGTACTGTCGCTGTGTCTACACTTAGGCGCAAGCGCGCATTGGCCAAATGAAGCAACAACGCGCTGCATACTTTTAGGCATTTTCTATTGAATGTCGAGCGGGAAATGGGCACTAAAAAGCGCCCGTAAGCATCCAATGCAGCGAATGTGGGGGTCTTATATATTTGTTGTTGGGCAAACGACTGTACATTAGTAGACGGAAAAGAATTGAGAACAACAGCGGGGAAAAGGAAAAATATAGCAAAAATCGCGTAGTTTTTGTAAAACTAGTTGTAAGCTTGTTGTCGTGTATGTGTTTGTGTTTGTGAGTGCGCATGCAAATGCCAATTAATAAGTAAAACGCGCAAATCTGGAGCGCCTAAAAGTATGCAATCGGTATTTGTTTCGGTCCGTTATGAACCAGACTGGCAGTCGCCCCAATTTGAATCCTTTGCTAAGCATACTTTTGCATTTACGCAACTGCACGTGTATGTGTGTGTTAATAAAAGACCATGTTTCAGCGCCTAAATGTATGCTTTAGATTGCATGTTGTTTGCATTTGGCCTTCTCATTGTTTTGTTTTGGCTTTTCGCCTTTATGCACACATAAACTATGCATTTTAATATTTTCTTCATATGTTTTGTTTTCGTTGCGAATGTTTGTCGTTTCGTTTTAGGCTGCTGCGCCTAAAAGTATGCAAAGCGAATAAAAATTGCGCCACATTTTAACGCTTGCCCATTCATTAGTGCCTGCCACAGCGAAAGCCCAAACCAATTTAGCGTCTATGGAAAAAATTTGCAAACATAAAAACAACAACTACAACAACAAATGGAATAACGACAAGGAAAGGCGACAAAGCACTGGGAGCAGGGTGGAGGAAACGCAAACTGGTAGGTACGCTTAGGTAAAACTAAACTGTGGTAGGTAGCAGAAAAATTGCAATTGACGTTTGGTGGTTGTTGTTGTTTTGTTTTTTGTTTTGTTTCCTGTTTTAGACCGCTGCTAGTTAGATTTGGTTGTTGGTTGGTTGGTGGCGCTTCGCTGAGCTTGGAGATCAAAATGTCCGTTACATAAAACCGCACACACACACACACACATATAGTCACAAATACATATATGCAACTATAGAGCAATGCATCCACACACACACACATACACACACACTCAAAAAACGATTCGCACACATGCTCATTCGCATCAAATGCAACAAAGACTTTTTTGCATACTGACCAAAAAAAAAATCCGCAAAACAAATCATAGATAAAAATTCAAAGTACTAACAAAAAATTGTTGCGCTGTCTGTGCTGAAAATTCTTGTAAAGGAAAAACTTTAGAGCGCGTATTAATTTTTTTTTTTATAGTATACGCAGTAAAATTTTGCGGTTGTGAATTTCGTAAAATGGAAAACGTCAAATTTGATGGTTTCACAAAAAATTATTATTTCGATTGTTTTGTTTAGTAGATATGATTTTCTGTATATCATTTTTACCAAATTTCATGCTTATAGCAGTTTTTGTGCATTCTGTGCCTGCTGCCTAAAAGTATGCTCATAATAAAAGACTTCATTGCTTTCTTACTTTCTTTTAGTTTCGAGTGCCTAAAAATATGCTCAAGGTGTCAGATTTTTTTGAGGCTTGCGGTGTCATTCACCTCTACTACGTTGAAGAGAGTAAAACTATCACAGGACCAGACTCGATATTGATTTGAATCAGAAATGAGCACATTTGGCGAAGAAACAACTGCTCTTCCACCATGACTCGAGGCAGTACTGGGAAGTTCGAGAACGAATTGCGCTGTGGTACATATACTTTTAGGGGCATGGTAATTTGGATAGAACAATCGCAGAGACGATTTGAGACAATACTGAGATGTTCAAGAACGAGCTGCGGTCCGGGCAAACAAGCATAAAAGGCAGCCGGATAAAGCGCAGTGGGAAGAATTCGTTTTTGACGGTGCCAGACGGAGTAAAGCGGATAGTAAATGAGTAAATGTAGAGGCAGTAAAGTGTAAAATTGTAAATAAAATTACTACTGATGATGAATTGCGCTCAAGAATTTTAGTGTTTTATTTTGGCACAATCCAGCGATACGAACTATGTCTACGTGGAACAACAGAATTAATTTGTCTAATACTGTTATTTGGAAAATATAAATAATTAAAAAAAACCGTTGAACCAAATGAGCCTTAGGGAGACTACTTTGAGAAATAAAATGATTTTTTGTCGAAAAAATATATTTTATTCAAAAAGTCACTAACTGATCAAACTTCTTGGTAATGTTTTGATCTCCTTAATAAGATATTTGATCTCCTTTCCATATAGTGAAGTTGTCTGTTTAACAAACAAATAATAAAGCTGGAAATTAGACTCTGAATTTTAGAGTTTAGTGCGTTTTATGTTGGCACAATTTAGCGATACGAACTATGTCTGCGTTGCATAGCAGTTGAATTAATTTTCCTAACACTGTTATTTGGAAGGTAGAAATAATTGGAAAACCGTTGAACCAAATGAGCCTCGAGCAGACTACGTTGAGAATTAAAATGATTTTTCGTCGAAAAAATATATTTTATTCAAAAAGTCACTGACTGATCAAACTTCCTGGTCATGTTTTGATCTCCTTAGGACAAGATATTTAATTTCCTTTCAATATAGTAAATTTGTCTGTTTAACAAACTAATAATGAAGCTGGAAATTGGGCTGTGGATTTTAGTAGTAGTTTAGTACGTTTTATTTTGGCACAATTTAGCGACACGAACTACGTCTGCGTTAGGTAACAAAAGTAATTTTTTTAACATTGTTATTTGAAAGATATAAATAATTGAAAAAACATTGAACGAATTGAGCCTTAAGGAGATTGATTATGTTAAGAAATAAAAATTTGTTTGTCGAAAAAAATTTTTTTTTGAAAAAGTCAATGACTTATCAAACTGCCTGGTCATGTTTTGATCTCCTCATAACAAGATATTGGACCTCCTTTTCATGTAGTGAACTCTTCTAAACAAATTATGACATTAAACTCTGAATTTTAGAATTTGAAGCGTTTTATTTTGGCACAATCCTGCGATACGATACATATCTGCGTTGAACAGCAGAATTAATTTTCGTTACACTGTTATTTGTACGATATAAATAATTGGAAAAACGTTGGACCAAATGGATCCAGCAGAAAGCAGGAAGACTATGTTGAAAAAAGTTGTTATTTATGTTTGCCAAAAAAATATCAAAAAATTACTGACTGATCAAACTGCCCTCGCATATTTTGATCTCCTTGTAACAATATGTTTGATTTTCTTTCTATATAGTAAATGTTTCTGCATAACAAACAAATTATTAAGCTGGAAATTGAACTCTTAGTTTAAGAATTGAGTGCGTTTTATTTTGGCACAATTCAGCGAAGCGAACTATGTCTGAGTTGGACAGCAGAATTATTTTTCTTAATAAAGTTATTTGGAAGATATAAATAATTTGAAAACCGCTGGACCAAATGAGCCTTAAGGAGACTAAATATGTTAAGAAATAAAACGCTTTTTGGTCGAAAAAAATTTGTTATTCAAAAAGTCACTGACTGATCAAACTGATCAATGTTTTGATCCCCTTATAATAAGATATTTAATTTCCTTTTTATATAGTAAATTTTTCTATATGTATAACAAATAAATTATGAAGCTGAAAATTGAACACGGAAAAGTTTTCGATGCCTAAATAATAGTTTTTACAAATAATTTTTTTTAGACTTTTTACCAGGAAACAAGCAAAACTTAGAAGATCAAAAATAGCAACAAGAAAATATATAAAAAATTAAAGTCTCATAATATGAGATGATATAATTATGAGACTTTAATTTTTTATTTATTTTATAATTTTATATTTTATAAAAAATTAAAGTCTCATATAATTTTATATTTTATAAAAAATTAAAGTCTCATAATATGAGATGATATAATTATGAGACTTTAATTTTTTATTTATTTTCTTGTTGCTATTTTTTCATCTCCTAAGTTTTACTTGTTTCCTAACTTTTAATCTTATTTATTTATTAAGACAGCAGTTGCTTGCGTTCAGTTTTCAAATTAAAAGAGTATAATCTAAACTTCTGCTGATAAATTATTAAAAAAATAAATATAATAATAATAATTTCTGTATAATGATATATTTTCTATTGTACAGATTCAGGTCTTCTCTTCCCAAACCCAAGGCCGCTTCCACTTCCCAACAGTCCGAATGCCTTATCCTCTTTTACTTCAATCCACATCCAACTCCTTCGCTCACTTGACGCAATATCTCACCTCGGGCGTTTTTTTCTTAATCCATCGTACAAACGAAGCGACTTTCGTGTTGACCGACGGCTGTTGTGTCGCACAGGCAAAGCCATAACTGACAATGCCCACTGCGTAGTAGCGTTCGTTGAGCACATACAACGCCCCACCCGAGTCGTACTGGCAGGTGTCGCGACCCGGTGTGTAGGTGCAGAAAGTGGCCGGCGGCAGTGGGCGTACGCTGCGTTGGCACTGCTGTGCGGTGATCACGTCGAGCGTTGTCTTCAGCAGACGCGTGGACTGCGGTCCGCCAAAGGAGACGGTACCCCAGCCGGCAGTGACGACACGCTGCCCGGCAACGGGCGGCTTGCGGCCGTCGTCGGTGCCAGTGATGGAGCGAAAGGGCAGACAGGCCGGACCGACAGCGCGACTCCATTCGATGGGCAGACGCGTGCGCAGCAGCGCAATGTCGTTGCGCACCGTGACGGTGCTGCTGCGAAAGTACTCGTGCGGCAGTATGGCCTCGATGTCGTAGTAGCGCGTGTACAGCGATTCCAATACTGGAAAGAGAGAAGGAAGGATAGATGAATAGCACAAAAAAGCGTGTGGAGTGTTTGCTGATGACTCACCGGTCGATAGATCGTGTTCGCCCACAACGACGCGTATCAGCTCCGAGCGATTGGTCGAGGGTGTGATGAAACAGTGAGCGGCAGAGAGCAAATAGCGATGATGGACTAAAACAATTTTTCAGATTAATGTTTCATATCTGTAGTCAAAAACAATAAACGTCTAAGTCGACTTAGCACGTCATTTAAGGGTTTAAATAATACTTATGGATCTAAGCGATTATTGCTTTTGACCACAAATGTGATAAAATATACCAATGTGTACATCGAGATATCGATGTACGTCACTTACTAATGGCCGCCCCACAAAATATCCTATTGTACTTGACAGTCAAAACGCCAGCCATGGACGGGAACTCATTGACGGCTGCCACAGTGGTTGAACTCGCCACCTTCAAGTCGGGAATCCAGCCGCAGTCGCATTGCGGTTCGACGGTCTCAACGAGACATGAAAACGATCCACCACCATAAACGTAGTCGCCGTTGCCTGTAACGATTTTCGGATGTCGGAGTGTGGAGGGCTTCTCCGACCGCTTGCCGGCGGGACTAGCGAGTGGCGCGGAAGTTAAGGTGGCACTGGATGGTGCGGAACCGTTGCGCCACAGCACAGCGGGTATGGCGTCCAACGAGGTTGTGGCTCTCGTTGTTGGTGCAAGTGTGGTGGGTTTTCTTCGCTTTTTTGTTGTTGGTGCTAGAAAGATGCTGCTGTTGATTGTGTTCGACAGCAATGCTGCCACATAGGTGAAAGAGTCGCTAACGCCGACTTCCGGTTTGGATGCAATCGTAGTGACAACAGGAATGGGATTGGTGACAGTGGTGGCTGTGGCTGTGTTGGTGAAAGGGTTGATGACAGTATAGGTGGTGCTGGGGGTGTGGCTGTAGACTATGGTGTTTATAATGTTGACGGGCAGCGAGTAGTAACTTGTCTCATTGTTGTAGGTGTTTTGGTTGTTTTCATCGTTGTTGTTTTTGTTATTATTGTTTTTGTTATTGTTGTCGTTGTCATTATTGTAGTGGTTATTGTTATTATTGTTGTTGTTGTTGTTTTTATTTTGGTCGCTGTTATTGCTGTTGTTGTTATTGTCGTTGTTGATATTGTTGAGGTTATTATTGTTGTTATAATTGTTGTTGATATTATTATCGTTGTTGTATTTGTTGTCGTTATAGTTAAAGTTGTTGTTATTGTTGTTGTTGTTAGTTTTGTCGCTGTTATTGCTGTAGTTATTATTGTTGTTGTTGTAATTGTTGTTGTTATTCTTATTGTTGTTGTAATAGTTGTTGTTGGTGTTATTATTGTTGTTGATGTTATTATTGTTGTCCCTGTTATTGCTGTTGTTGTTGTTGTTGTTGTTATAATTGGTGCTGGTATTATTATTGTTGTTGTTGTAATTTTTGGTATAGTTGTTGTTATTGTTACTATTGTTGTTGTTGTTAGTGTTGTCGCTGCTGTTGTTGTTGTTATTGTTGTTGTTATAATAATTGTTATTATTATTATGGTTGTTTTTGTTGTTATAATTGTTCGTATAATTGTTGGTATATTTGTTGTTATTGTTGTTATTCTTATTATTGTCTGTATTAATGTTGTTATTGTTATTGTTGTTGTTATTACTATTGTTATACTTCACATTATACAAATTGTTGTTGTTTGTGTCTTTAAGATTAATATTATCATTGTTGTTGTTATTATTACTGTCTTGTTGCAACTTGTTACTGTTCAATTGATTGTTGCTACTTTGATGCACATTATCGATATTGATTGAATTATCGTTGTTATTGTTGTTTTTGTTGTTGTTCACATAAAATCCATTGGCCACAATGGACTTTGTTGCCTCCTCAATCGTTGCCACATTATCAACTGTTGCCGCCTTAGTTTTTGTCGTCGTTGCCACATTGCGAGTGTTCACAAATGTTGCTGCTGATGCTGTTATTGTTGTTGGATATTTTGAAATATACGAAATGACAGCACGATTGAGAAAACTTTGACGCTGCAAAGTGCCGCTGCCGCAAAAGTACTCGGAGTCGGTTACGAGTTCGCTGCCTTCACGATTGTAGTGAAAAATCTCATTCTGACAATAAGTGCTGTCTGGTGGCTTTGGAAAACAAAATCAGAATAGAAAAAGTGTGAAAAGAAAAACAAAAGAAACATGTAAAAAATTCAAATAGATAAAAGTTTATTATTTAAAGTATCAGAAAAGGTTAGTTTTTTTGTGAAAACTAATTTAATATATATTTTAAATATTTCTTTAAAAATGTAAAATTTATAGAGACCGAAGCGACAACAAAAAAATAAAATTTTAGGATCTTATATATTAGTTAGTTTTTGTTTTTCAAATATTTTTGGAAGTAATTTTAAATTTTCAAAACGCAAATATTTTAATTAACAAAATTATGAACAGCAAAACATTTATCTAAGTAAAAAACTTAATCAGCTGTTCTAATGCGATCATCTTTATTAATTCACCCTGACTGAGACTAAAGTGGCTTTGGCTTTGAAGAAATCAGTCAGTAGCAACACACTTTATAAGCAAATTTTTGGCCATTAAATTAGGTTGAAAGCTGAACTTTTATTTTACATTTTTGGAAAAAAATTTAAATGTGTTTCTCTGAGGTGGGTTTTTACTGTGAATAGTTTACTGATGTCGTATAGTAAACTGCGGATTTTCAATTTCATTGCAGCAGGTTTTGCAACAGTTAACCTGCCATTAATGAAGAGTTAAATAACTGAAGATTTAGCATACAAAAATCAATGAATTTTTCAAACAAAGAAAAAGAAATGAACTGTGAGAAATACTTAAGATCAATAAGACTTAAGATCAGTAAGACTTAAGATCTATAAGTTTTAAGACCAATAAGTCTTAAGATCAACTAGACTTAAGATCAATAAGACTTAAGATCAATAAGACTTAAGATCAATAAGACTTCAGATCAGTTAGACTTAAGATCAAAAAGACTTAAGATCTAAGATCAATAAGATTTAAGATCAATAAGTCTTAAGATCTATTAAACTTAAGATCAATAAGACTTAAGATCAATAAGTCTTTAGATTAGTAAGACTTAAGATTTATAAATTTTAAGATCAATAAGACTTAAGATTAATAATACTTGAAATCAATAAGTCTTAAGATCAATAAGACTTAAGATCAATAAGACTTAAGATCAAAAAGACTTAAGATCTAAGATCAATAAGATTTAAGATCAATAAGTCTTAAGATCTATAAGGCTTAAGATCAATAACTCTTAAGATCAATAGGACTTAAGATCAATAATTCTTGATTCTTCTATAAGGCATAAGATCAATAAGTCTTAAGATCAGTTAGACTTAAGATCAAAAAGGCTTAAGACCTAAGCTCTATAAGTTTTAAGATCAATAAGTCTTAAGATCAACTAGACTTAAGATCAATAAGACTTAAGATCAACTAGACTTAAGATCAATAAGACTTAAGATCAGTAAGACTTAAGATCAATAACTCTTAAGATCAATAGGACTTAAGATCAATAATTCTTGATTCTTCTATAAGGCATAAGATCAATTATACTTAAGATCTATTAAACTTAAGATCTATTAAACTTAAGATCAATAAGATCTTTAGATCTTTAGGCTTACTGGTCTTAAAGTAATCCTAAAGATCTATACATTTTAAGATCAATAAGACTTAAGATTAATAAGACTTGAAATCAATAAGTCTTAAGATCAATAAGACTTAAGATCAATAAGTCTTAAGATCAATAAGACTTAAGATCAAAAAGACTTAAGATCTAAGATCAATAAGATGTAAGATCAATAAGTCTTAAGATCTATAAGGCTTAAGATCTATATGACCTAAGATCAATAAGACTTAAGATCAATAACTCTTAAGATCAATAGGACTTAAGATCAATAATTCTTGATTCTTCTATAAGGCATAAGATCAATAAGTCTTAAGATCAGAAAGACTTAAGATCTATAAATTTTAAGATCAATAAGACTTAAGATTAATAAGACTTGAAATCATTAAGTCTTAAGATCTATAAGGCCTAAGATCAATATGACCTAAGATCAGTAAGACTTAAGATCAATAACTCTTAATATCCATAGGACTTAAGATCAATAATTATTAATTCTTCTATAAGGCATAAGATCAATTAGACTTAAGATCTATTCAACTTAAGATCAATAATTCTTAAGATCAATAAGTCTTAAGATCAATAAGACTTAAGCTCAATAAGTCTCAGGCAAGCTTGAACGGCCCTAACTGCCCACAACTTTCACACATTCTCGACTCACCGTATTCAGCTGAATGTTGCACTTGAAAAGCAACGCATAATCCAGTGGCGCCTTTACTGTGTAACGACACGAGCTGCCAACTGGATACTGCAAAGGATAATAAGGCGAATTGATGTATATTTTTTGTCCTGCGCGCAGCTGCACCACGTGATTGCACTGCTCAAACAATGCAACAATCAAAGTGAATCCACCAAACAATGTCAACAGGCACAAATAGTATGCGGACAGCATTTTATGACACTTTTTTTTATTTAAATTATTTAATTTTTTTTAATTTCACTTTTGAGAAAATAGTTGAAAATATGCAATTATGAATTTTTTAATTTTAATTTTTTATTTTCATGCTTTTCGTTTCTATTTCGTATAGCATTTGAGTTTTCATTCCATTTTATTGAATTTAAAACTATTTAATTGCAACTATTTAATAATTTTTTTATTTTTTTTTTAATTCATTTATTATAATTAAATTAATTGTTTATTTCAATTCACTTTTGAACATTTCTCTTATTTTCTCCAAATTATAATTAGTTATATGTTAAATTTCCTTTTTATTTTCAAAACTCTAAACCCGAAATGAACTATCAGTCACAAAAGTCGCCACACAAATGCGCAGCCAAGCCAAGCCAAGACTTAGCCAGCCAAGCAATCTGGCCAACAGTAGAAAAAACACGTTTAAAATTTTACCAACAACAACAACACATACGATTTTTAAAATAAAATCTAAGCAAAATTTACGTCTTCTTGCATTTCTCTTAATTGCCACAAATCATTGGTTTGTTGTTGTTAGTGTTGTTAATGTTGTTGTTATTGTTATTGTTGCCTCCACTCTCATTGAGCCATGTTACTGAGCTAACTTCAGTTGGCCATTTGCTGACTTGCTGCCACTTAGAGGCGCGTCTGATGGCTGTTAGCATGAAACGGTCCGCCCAAATGTGGCTAAAACCTTTCTGGCCGTTGCATGCAACGAAAGTTAACTTTTTTTCACATTTGCTTATTATAATTTATACTTCCTGCTTTGAAAGGCCGCCGCCACCGACTGTTGCTAAAAAGAAATATATAAACTCCCGCACACGTGAGAAATTTGTTCACGTGTGCGTGAGCGCAGCAAATTGGGTCAACGTGACCCCAAAGAAAGAGCCAAAAGAAAATACTTTGCTAATTATGGTTTTGCGCTGTTGATAGACTGATTTTTTACTTAACGTATTTAGCTGTTGGAAACTACAGCGTTTTAATGAAAGAGAAAAACTTTCAATATTGGAAATTTTGTGTAAATATATTTTTTTTTCATTTTTTATGAAAGTAAAAGTTATTTTTGGTGTGTAAGTGAGGTTTTAATGTTAGTTGTGCCATAGACAATTTGCCCAGAGTCCAAGATTGTTTTATTTTTCAAGTTCAAGCAGCACAGTGGTGGCGAATATAATAAGCTGAGCTTTTGATTAAAGTACAAAGGGCACAAAAGTGAAGCCAATCTAGATTTGAAAGTTGAAAGATGCATTAAGAAATATGTTAAATTAAGATGAATAAATAAAGTTGACTAGAATTTAAGCAAGAAAATGTTGTAAAGCAAAAATTAGTAAATAAAGTTTACTTAAATGTATACATTTAACAATTCAACTGTCAATAAAAGCTTGAAATGAGTAAAAAGTGATTCAAAATTTAAGCATTTAACTAAAAAAGTTTCAATAAAAAGTTGTAAAGCA
Source organism: Melieria crassipennis (assembly GCA_963668005.1). Taxonomy (NCBI): domain Eukaryota; kingdom Metazoa; phylum Arthropoda; class Insecta; order Diptera; family Ulidiidae; genus Melieria; species Melieria crassipennis. Next base: position 10,520,870 of record OY764963.1, read on the forward strand.
AAAAATTAGTAATAAAAAGTTTACTCAAATTTAAGCATTTAACAATTAAAATTTTAATAATACTTTTATAGCAAAAATATAAATAGAGTTGACAAAAAATTCAGCATTTAGCTTTTAAAGTTTCAATAAAAACTTGAAAAGCAAATATGAGTAAAAAAGTTGACTAAAATTTGAGCATTTAGTTATTATAGTTTTAATAAGCAGCTGTAAAGCAAAAAATTAGTAACAAAAAATTAACTAAAATGTAAGCATTAAACAATTTAGTTCTTTATAAAAATTTATAAAACGACGGTGAATAAAGGTACCAAAAATGTAAGCATTTAGCCATTAAAGTTTCAAGAAAAAGTTGTAGAAAAGATGAGTAAATATGAGTAATGTTGACAAAAATTTAAGAATTAATAATTAAATTTTTAATAAAAAATTTTAAAGCAAAACGAGGTAAATAATGTTGACAAAAACCTCGGCATTTAGCTTTTAAAGTTTTAATAAAAAGCTGCAAGAAAAAAAAAAAAAGTTCACTAAAAGTTATACATTTAACAACTCAACTTTTAATAAAAAGCTTTTAAACAAAAATTCATAAATAAAGTTTACTAAAATTTAAGCATTTAGATATTAAAATTGTAATAAAAAGTTGTAAACCAAAAAATGTGTGAATAAAATTTACTTAAATTTAAGCATTTAGTTATTAAAGTTTCACTCAAAATTTTTTCAAAAAATTAGTAACTAATGTGACACAAATTTAAGTATGTATTCACAATTAAATTTTTAAGAAAAAGTTGTAAAGCAAAAATATGTAAATAATGTTAACAAAAAATGTTTTAAAACAAAAATGAGTAAAAAAAAGTGTACTCATATTTATACATTTAACAACTCAACTTTTAACAAAAATTTATAAAACGAAAATGAATAAATAAAGTTCACTAAAATTTAAGCATTTAGCTATTAAAAATTAAATAAAAATGTGTAAAAAAGTTAACTAAACTTAAGTCATTTAACAATTCACCTTTTCAAAAAAAATATTGAACGAAGATGAGTAAATAAAGTTGACAAAAATTCAAGTATTTAGCAAGTATTTAATTTTGATACAATTTTTAAAGCAAAAATAAGTAAATAAAGTTTACAAAAAATTTAGCTTTTAAAGTTTCAATAAAAAGTTTTAAAGCAAAAATTTGTAAAAAATGTGACTAAAATGTATACATTTAAGAACTCAACTTTTAATAAAAAGTTATTAAACGAAAATAAATAAATAAAGTTCACTAAAACTTAAGCATTTGGCTATTAAAAATTCAATAAAAATTAGTAAAAAAAAGTTAACCAAAATCAAGAAATTTAACAATTCAAAATTTAATAAAACAAAATTTTAAAGGTTGACTAAAATTTCTACATTTAACAACTCAATTTTTAATAAAAGGTTATTAAACGAAAATGAATAAATAAATTTGACTAAAATTTAAGCATTTAGCTATTAAAAATTCAATAAAAATGTGTAAAAAAGTTAACTAAAATTAAGACATTTAACAATGCACCTTTTAATAAAAAAATTTTAAACGAAGATGAGTATTAAGTATTTAGCAATTAAAGTATTTATGTATTTAGCAATTAAAATTGTAATAAAAAGCTTTAAAGCAAAAATTTAAAAATTAAGTTGACAAAAATTTTAACAAAAAAATTTATTTAATTAATTAATTAAAATGTTGCTTTTTAAAGCAAATCAACTTTTAATAAGAACAAATTTAAAACGAAAATTAATAAAGTTGACAAAAATGTAAGCATTTTGCAAATTAAAGTTTTTTTATTTGGATCACTCGCCTCAATTTTTGTTTAGCCTGACAACATGCTGCGCAATTCTTTGGTTAATTGCATTTTGTTCACATATTTTTTGCTCCACAGCGATTCCATACTAAACAGCGGTTCTTAATCGATGAAAATGTATCTCAAAGTGCTGGGAAAGTGCAGTCCAGGAGATCATCCCAACTGCAGCTTTGAACGAAATCATAAATCTTCCCCCAGTGGATCCCTTTTAAAAGTAAATGTACACTGCAAAAGGAGCTCATGTCTGGATCGAATAAAATTCCAACTTATCAACATAATTGGAGGCAATCGAAGACCTGAGAGAGACACACCTGAAGGACAAACTGAAAAATTAGGAAAACTTGAGGTGAAGAATTTCTGGAATCCGGCATTCTGGTTCTGGATTACTAACGGATCACTGCCTGGTGAAATTCCACGCTCACAGGCTGGACATCATTTTCCAGCTTATTAACATCCTTGCAGGCAATCAAAGACCTGAGAAAGAGACTTTAAGGACAAACTAAGGAAGAAGGCAAATTTTAGGTGGAAGAATTTGTCTCTGGGGGACTGCAGGCTCGTTGTGGAATTACTAAAGAAGAACAAACTGAGAAAGATGGGAAACTTTGGGTGAAAGAATTTGTCTCTGGAGGACAGCAGGCTTGTTCTGAAAGGACTAACGTGTCACTGCTTGATCGAATTTTACGCTCACAGGCTGGACATCATTTTCCAGCTTATCAACATCCTTGCGGGTTATCGAAGACCTGAGAGAGGCAGACCTGAGGGACAGACTGAGAAAGAAGTCCTTGCAAGGCAATCGAAGACCTGAGAGAAAGAGACCTGGGGGGCAATCTGAGAAAAAAGGGAATCTTGTGGTAGAAGAATTTCTGGAATTCTGGTTCTGGAACTACTAACGTATCACTGCTTGGTGGACTTTCTGCCTCACAGGATGGAAACCATAATGACATGTACACACATTGCTGAGAGCAGGGTGTGAGAGAAACTCTGGACCATCTGAAACATCTTCACTCCTTCTGCTTGGCGCTTTTAAGATTACGATTGGCTCACTTAGTTACTCCACTAATTGAGGGACTGGAGGGCGCGTCCAAAGTAAAGGCCAGCGTCCTGCTAAAATTCTCTACAAGAACTCATATATTTGTAGGTTAGGTTAGGTATAACAGGCAGCTTACTGGTTTCTCAGCAAGTACTCGTACACTTACTTTTCCGGCCTCATTGTGATATCCGAAGAGAGTGTAAGCAAGTCTCTGTCATTCTGTGTTTCGGTGTTGGCTGAAACCAACCTGAGTGTCGAAAGAACCTGGCAATGCCCCTTTGATGGCGGTACAAATAGACGGTTACTCTAAGTAACTAACCTAACCTAACCTTAACCTAACCTAACTTTCCATAACGGGCCAAGAGCAAAGTGCGCTCGTAAAGTTTGAGAGTCTCTGCTTTACATGCACACATATTTTTGTTTTACAAAATTATTCAAATACCCCGCTGCACGCTGTTCCCCCCTGCGCAACACAATTCGTGCGCAAATCCTTTCGGACCAAATTAGTTTTTCTTTTATTTATATGACTTTGGCTTTTGCATTTTTTCTATTTATATTTTCTTCTCATTCCCTCTCATTTATGTTGGAAATCATAAAAAGTATTAAAAAAAAAAACAAAAATGAAGAAATAACAAAAAAAATTATGTGCAACTTTCTTTCGTCCACTTTTAATTTCCTAGTCCGCGCGGTGTGTTTGTCGTATACAGTCACCGAAGGACAATAACTAACAACGTGCTGGACGCCACAGCAAACAGCCAATATGGCAGCTGCACAGCGAAAGCTAAAATAAAAACAACAACAATGACAATGAGACAAAAAAATGTATTTAAAAATAAGCAAGAAAAGCCAACGGCAGACCGAAAATAATTCAAAGTGGATACACTAAAGTCAAAGCTAATATACGAAAATGTAATAAAAATTAAAAAGAAATAAAAAGAATTAAGTTCGGCGACCAGCGACCAAACTGTCGCGCTTTGTAAACGTTCAGCCAGCGGCCAGAGGACGTGTCGCGTTGAGTGTGTGGTGGCGGATGTCTACCATTTGGCGACAAAACACACACACATCCAAACAAATACACACACACACATTCACATATGTCCTTTACGAAAGCATAAATAATTGAGAAAAAAACAAAAGATTTACAAATACTAAAAAAAATATGGAGACAATTAAGCAAACGTAAATTTTTTGTAGCGAATTTTTTTCAACAAAAGTTTTAAGAGTTTTGATGGAGGAGAATTTAAAATTAAAACTTGTAAATTAAATAAAATGCAATACATTATTATTTGTAACTAGCAGAGTCCCGCGATTTTGCGCGCAAGTTTGTAGTCAATGGGCTCAATAAATCAAGTTTCTTTTAACCCTTTGTTGACCCCATTAGATTTTAATGAAAAAATACTTTTCTAATTATTTCTCATTTGAAGTGCTTTCGCCATATTTTAAGTCAATAGACCTCTTAAATCATGTTTCCCCATACAAACTTTTAACCCATCGTTGACCCATCAGATATTTATTTTCAAAAAAATAAGAAACCTGTGTCTTATTATTTTTGATTTAAAGTGTGTTCACAAATTTTAAAGTCAAAATTATGTGTTTTCAGAGTTTTCTAAACAAATTCTTAACCCTTCGTTGACTCCGTTAGTTTTTGATTTTCCAAAAAATTAACTAAATGTGTCAGTTTATTTATCACTTCCACCAAGTTCGAAATCAAAAAACCCAATAAATAATTTTTCTTTATGCCAACATTTAACCCATCTTTGACCTGTTAGATTTGATTTTACAAAAAAAATAAGAAACATATGTATGTCTAATTATATTTCATATCTCATATTTCATTGTCATATTTTTTCTAATTTTCTCCATGCAAAGTTTTAACTCGTCATTGACCCCGTTAGATATTGTTTTTCGAAAAAAATTTCAAATGCGTGTCGAATTATTGCGCATGCGAAGTGCTTTCACCAAGTTTGAAGTCAAAATGCCGAATAATTCATATTTTTCACAGTTTCTCCATACAACGTCTTAACCCCTCGATGAGCCCGTCAATTTTTTACTTTCGAAAGTATCGAATTATTTCTCACTAAGAGTACTTTCACCAAGTTTGAAGTCAAAAGGCGTAAAAAATCCGATATCTTTATACAAACTTTTAACCCTTGGTTAATCGCTTTAAGTTTTGACTTTCAAAAAAAATTACAAACACGTGTCGAATTATTTCACATTTGAAGTAATTTCCACAAATTTAAAGCCAAAAGGCGTAAAAAATTCATTTTTCTTCACACCAACTTTTAACTCATGGTTCACCCGTTAAGTTTTGATTTTCAAAAAAAATGAGTAACACGTGTTAAATTATTTTTGATTTCAAGTATTTTTACTAACTTTGAATTCCATAGGTCAATCGATTCCGGGTTTTTCGTAGTCTTTTCGTATACGAACCTTAACCCTTGGTTCACCCCATTAAATTTTGATTTTCAAAAAATTGAAAAATACGTGTCGAATTATTTTTGATTTTGAGTATTTTCACCAAGTTTTAAATTAATAGGCCTATTATATTAAATTTCTTCATACAACACCTTAACCCAAGTTTTGCCTCTTTAGACCACGAATGTAAAAAAAATTCTTCTTTATTGTTTTAAATGCATCTACAGTTTAAATTTCATGTTTGTAGTTTTAGCGGTTGGGCAATGATGAATCAATCAATCCGTCAATCAGTCAGGACAAACAAATATTTGTATGTATGTATATAATTTTTAACACTGGAATGCTCAAGAAAGTGAAAATAACTCAGTTGGAATCTTTTATTACTATATTTCAAGGCTTTCTGTAAGAAAATCTTCCTTGACTTTAGCAACTCTTTAAAACCCAATTAAACATATGAAAAAATTTGAAACAATTTTGAAAAGTTTGAAAACATTTGTGCCTCTCTTTTGTAAAAATTTTTTTATTTAAAAGCATTTCTTTAATCCAAATATTGCCCATTCTTTTCAACAACCTTCTGCTATTTTTTAGCTATAATCACTATTTCTCTATTATAGAATTCCGGATTTTTATCTTTGAAAAACTGACACAGTTGCTTTTCGCAGTTCACTTCTGAGACCAATGATTTTCGAGCAAGAAAGAGATAGGAAAAAATCGTAATCGGACGTTTGTAATGTCAGGACTGTACGACGGATGCATTAAAACTTCCCAGCCAACGTATCCTAGTTTTTGCTGGATCAACAAAGTATGAAGGGCCTAGCAACTCATAATGAAGCACAACACCTTTACTGCTTATAAATTTCTCCGTTTTTCCATTTTATGCTTCACACAATAATTGCTGGCAGTAGAGATTCGAATCAATCGAATTGCTTTTGCGGGTTAAGTAACTTAACGAAAGCCAACAACTTAACCGCTTCGTTATTTGTGCAGCTGGCAATACCGCAATTGTTTAGCAGAGACATCAACCTTGCATGAATTTAATTGGCTCTAACGGAGAGTAGCTGTGGTAGCAGCAAACGGGTGAATTTTAATATCTCCACAGATGTCGCTCAGAGTACCGTTAGCAAAACCAAAGTCAAGCCTAGAAAACGGAGTTCGCATATTTAACATTTGTGAAAATTTATCTGCATGGCTGAGTGTCTGAAGGTATTAAATAGATTCTGAAAAATATAAAAAAAATATAAATGAAATCATATTTCAATGCAGGTTTTCACGCATTGCAATGAAGGCAAAAGTTGACCAAATGTACTCTTCACTAAGAGACAAGATGCAGAATTATCTAACCTAACCTTGGGAACAATTTTTAACGTGCTGCTCTTCGTTTTAACCTAACTTACTCACAGTTGCTGATTTTTGCAGGAGATGAAAATGTTCGTAGGTGCTGGTGAAGCCGTTTGCACCAGCAAATACTCTTTTTACCATCTAAAACTACTCCTTGTTGGTGAATTGTCAAAGCGGACTAGTTACATAAGGCTCGCCAAACTCGGCGGCACATCCACAACGCAGACACTAATCGCAAGAGTGGTGGAGTTTAGATCCGACTGGGATGCAGTAGCGCAGTACGCAGCAAAAGTTATGGTGAGGCAGTGTGAAAGCGAAAGGGGCAGACGTGCCCAGGAACGTCGTATTGAGAAGGAGCCAGGATAGGGATACAGTCTCCCCTCCGAAGAGATGCTGGAAGGCGTTTCCGCAGGAGTAGATACCGGGGAGGGGATTTTAGTCGGTAGGAATCCACCATGCCGACGAACTGGAGTTCCGGTATCTTCCGAAGATTTTCCACCTCCTTCAGAAAAAAAACATAACGCTTAAAGTTAACATTTCTCACAATCTTGCACCGTTGTGACAATTGCTTGTACTTTTTCCAGAGACGTCGAAGTCGGTAATAAGAAACCATAATTATGGCAGAGCAACTCGCAACGTCCCATTCACACCAAATCACCAGGCCGACAGGTGGACAGAGCAACTTGTGTGCATTTTGTACATTTCTACAGTTGTTGTTGTTGTTGTTGCACCTGCATGCAAAATTGCGAAACCACTGAAACGGAACTTTGAAATGCACTCTTCACACACATTCCTACACCCTAACCAAACTTTTTACAATGCATTTTCTTTCAGTACACTTTTCGTTTTACTTAAAGGATGAACACGAACACAAACATTCGACAAACCCTAAATTCCAAGAAATATTTTGACTGTGGAAAAATCAAACTCCACTTCAAACGTCTGCTGGCACTTGTGATTAGGCAACGTTGCCTACGTGCCTTCTCGGGGGGAATGCAACACATTGCAGCAAACCAAAACGGAAGTGATAAACAACAACACGCACAAACTGCAGAATGGTCAAGCAAGCGGAACCAGCCTTGGCTTCCTCAAAACAGACAAAGCCACTAGGAGTCGAAGGGGCAGGACATCAACGCAGCAAGACCTAAAAAAAAAACGCAGACAATAATGTTATAGTCGTTTCCCGCATGCCGGACAAGTGCACATTCTGCTGGCCGTTTCCCAGCGCGTCCAACGCGGCGGTCCTTTACCCACGCTGACCACAAACAATGCATCAATTAATTTAAATTAAATGCTGCGAAACACTGAGCTGCCGCATTCTATACGCTGAACGATCATAATAAATGCGTATCCGCTTTTTGAAGCCAGCCGCCGCTCGTCGACAAACGGAAAATGCTCCGCCAACCAAACGCAGCAAATTCAATTAACGCTTCTTCAAGGATACTCAAGAAATCACAACAAGAGATTTCACATATCGTTTCATCGCTTTCACTGTCTCTATCCAAGTACCTGAGTGCAGCATTTTCATGCGACCAAAATTATTGAGAAATCTGGCTTCGAACAGAAATCGCCACACTCAGCGACCGCTGGCCGTTGCTCGTTGGTCCTTCACAACAATTCACTCAATGCAATGAAAGCGTGAGACTATGTCGTCTCTCGTCGATTTGTATGCGCATCAAATTACATTCGTTTACTTTTTTATGTATATTTTTGAATTCTTTCATGGTATTTTCAATTACGAGGCGTTGAAAGAACACTTCTCACATATCCTTTTTGAGTTGTGTTAATGTTTTTTAGCAACAACAGTGAATTGCTTACTTAAAAAGTTGCATTGCAAGTTATTTGACTGAAATATTGGAAGGTTGTTTTGACTCTCTCTACAGGACTGAAGGAACAATAACCCAGTCCAATGATTTGATGGGTCATTGCAAAGGAATTATTGGGGTCTTTGACTGAAAAAGTGCTCAAGATGGGTGCGAAATATCTCTCGAGAAATTAAACAATATTCCATTCAGTTAGCAAGTTAGCAAGTGCGATATCAATATATTTTTATTTTTATTTATTTTTTCATTGGTGTTAATATTTTAATCAGTCATTGAAATGGAATTGTTGGGTCTTTGACTGGAAAAGTGTTTAGGTTAGGTCTCTCAAAAGATTTGGCTTTACACACAAATTGCAATAGAGTGTTGGCGTTTTTTTTTTTTTGACAGTTGTTGACAGTTTAGAATTGTCCCTTTTACATACATTCAGGGTTAAGATCTTCCGCTAGAAATTGAACCATATATCATTTAGGCGACTCCAACGAAGATTTGAGTAAAATTATTGGGGTTTTTAATTTAATTATACAATATTTTTGGATAACCAAGCAGCGCTGGTTAGAATACTCCATGTATTCTATAGTGGAATCAAATATTTAGAGCAGCTGCAAAGCATAAGATACCACCGAATCTTTTTCTGCTGGCTTTAACCCTGGAAGTGCATCGTTAGTCGAATCGATAATAATAATAAATACTTCTTCATACAGGGTCAAAATATCGATGCACCACTAGGGTTAAGGATACTCGAAAGTAGCTTGAAACAGAGCAGAAGATGAGATGACAAGAAAGAGGGTCGGTTTGCTTAATAGCGAAGTGGATAACTCTGCGCTTTCTCCGAAATGTGCACTGTAAATGAATATTGGCAAGTTGATCCTTAAAGATATAGAGTCCTTATGACATAGCAGGACGTATTGCTGGACCTGCCTGTCCATAAGGGAAACTTAATTTGTACTGTTCCATAGTCAATACGCCATTTGGTAGCTCGTTGAAGTCATCACCGGACACTTCAACATTGATTCTATGTTTATCAAATGGCGCCTTTTATCCAAAGATATCTGTAGAAGCTGCAAAGATGAGGAAGAGGTAGAAATGATACCATACTTTTAGTTCCACTACCGGCTCTGCAGGAACGCCGACTCTATAGCCTGACAGACCTGGTCAATATTCCTGACAGACCTGGTTAGCACCAAAAAATTTAAAATTTCGTTTATACTATTTCTCATTAAGAAGACCAACTGCCTTCAGAGAAAAGGAAGAAGTAATGTAATAATTACAGGTAGGACCGAGATCCTTGCGATAGACTATTTTGGCCTCCTAGTGGAAGTGCGGCCTGTACTGCACAGACCCTTCTTTAACTAACTTAAGCAATCTTAAATACTGATTGGGATCTTTTTGAAAATTGATAGATATCCCAAACTGCTGGTTAAACTGGATTCGGACCTATAAAAACCATTCTATTCTTTGAAGTTTTTTCTCGGGATCATAAGGATATGATTGCTTTCGGGGAGTATTTGAAAGTTGTTTTTTGTTTTTGTTGGTTTGACTTTTGTGTCGGAAACTCTTGTTTGTTGATACTCTTCCACCGAGTATTAATCAAAATGGGTTCAAAACCTCTTACAAGGACTTGAAAATATCTCAGCTGATGTCGTTTCAGATGACGCGCCAAGTTGATTGCGAAAGAAAGCCTTCCTCGAAACTTCTGGCACTAATATCGATCAAGAAAGGTTCGGATATCTTTTATAATTTTTAGAATTGTACAAATACAATTAATTTTTATGAATTTGGATTGAAATATTAGTCATGTAAGGTTCGGACTTCACATAAGGACCTCTAATTGCATGGAAATATCTCTTAAGTTTTCATTATCCCACAATGGCACATTCTATCAAATAAAACCCCTACAAAGTCTAACTACAAAGTCTAAGCTTGAACCCTTAATCATACTGCAAAATATCGTCAGCGCGCATATCCTTTATGTCCTTAGCAATCTGCGCATGTGTTTGGTCTATTATTTAATTTCCATTTTACTTACATTTATCAAAAATGCTGATTTGCGCTTGAAAGCAACAAAAACAAAAAGCGTAATATAAATACATCAAAATATGCCAGAGATCCTTTTTCGTCTTTTGACACTTTTCCATAGAAATGTAAATGAACATTTGTCCACTATACGAATAGAACTTTTCGGTACATTATGTGTTTGCTTTTTGTTGAAAATTCAAATTTGCCAAGCGTATAGTTTGTGGCGCATATCCTTGAAGACACTACGCAAGGATACTGTCGTACAGCGGACACAATACAACGCAATGCTGTGCGTTGATTGCACGTTGAAGAGTAACGCGAAAGGGCACAGCGCACGATACGCACATTTTTGGGCAATTGGCCAAATATCCTTGACGGCATTTTGCTGAAAGGATTTCGCTCGTGTTTATGGCGATTGTAAAGAAATTCTACACAGCACAAAGCAAGCCAAAAGTGATTATTTGCTTGAACGCGGCAAAGGCTGAATTTTATGACCTTTCGAGTTGAGTTCGGGTTAGTTGCGAGCCAGGTTTAGCAGAACGCGTCGAAAAAGGATACGTGGCCGCGTAATGTGCTGGCAGCGTGCCCAAGGCTGCGGTAGTTGCCGTTGTTGCATGCAATTAATGCGAATTTCAGACATTTCGAAAGTGTGTTGTTGGTTTTACTTTTAGCAGGAGTAGCGGTTAGCTCAAAGGATAATGCATTGGTTTTTTTGAGCGTTCGGCAATTGGTTGCGTCATGGCCATCGTCGATTGCATAACAGGCGAGTGTTTCAAACAACATTTTTGCAGAATTTCGTGTTGTGACGCTGTCAAAGGATGCCAAAGATTTACGCAATACTGAGCAGATTCGAAGAAAACGCTAAAGGATACCAAAGATTTACGTAACTCTAACCAAGTTTATGGCCGCCATTCTGGGAAATTTAAAAACGTAATTTAGTGTTTTTTGGCTTTGAGAGTTGATTTTTTGGCAGCTTAAATGTAGACATTTTCACAAAACCCGCTTATGTCCTTGCAGCTCAGACATGGCAATACTTCCCTTTAACTATCAGCAAATTTCACATAGTCACTCGCACACCTAACCTCAAACATATGGCTTATGCGTAGACGGTTTTGTTATTGTTGCCTCGTCTGATCCTTTGCTAAATACCTGCTAAACTATGTGTTTACAAAATAATCTCTCTTTCGTCTCAGTCATTGCCACAATATTTGATATTTTCTGCGGCACTTGTTGCCGATTGCCATCTCGGCAGCGAGGGTGGGCTGCGTGAAATTAAGTCGGAAAAAGGTGCACAGTTATCCGTTTCGTCCTCTCGACAGTATCCTTTACAGTTTCAATGCAGAAATTCCACTCTCCGGCGTGTGAAATGTTTTGCAATTCAGATTTCCACGCTGACGGCATTGTTTGTTCGCCGCCAGGATCAACCTGTAGCAGCAACATGATTGAAGTGAAGGATATTTTTCGCTTTTGTATTGAACTTTTTTGGACCATTGCAATTCTTGTTTGTTACTGTGGGAACACCGGAAATAAATTGTATGTGGTTTTTTCAGACAATTTTACTGCTGATTTGCTTGTGGGAATTGTGCAATTTCTTTGGTGTGGATTCAAAGGATATGCAATGCAAGCATATCCTGTAATTTGTTGTGACTTTTGTAATGATTGTTTAAGGTTTTTGCAGCCTTAGTTTGTTAAATCCAATAAAAGTTGTTTAACCGGTTTTATTTATTTGGGTCAATAGATCGTTTTTGAGGTTATGTAATTGGTTGTGTCCTTTGTAGACAACGTTTAAGATGGTTTAGCTTTAGTGTTTTAAATACAATAAAGTTTGGGTTAGGTTATAGAAGGGTAGGGTTCCACTCGTAGACCCCGTTGGGTCCATTGTGATGTCCTTCCTTATCCACTTGTAGACCCTCTTAGGTCCATTGTGATGTCCTTCATTTCAGATATCGGTGCCCTTCCTTATCTGTTGAGTTGCCCGTAGATCCAGATGGAAATTTTCGGAAATCATTTCGTGAGAAAATTGTGTAGATTGGTAATCTATACATAAGCTATTTACACACGTCCATCGAAGAACGGCGGTCTCAATATTTTGAACCCATTCTTCCTGTAGTGATGGACAATGCAGGTACTCGATTGATTCCACTGCATCCTATTCTCCAAATACCATAAACATTTTTCATTTATTCTTTTGGGTCAGCAGATTCTTATGATTCATTAGGTCCTGTAATTATTTGATTAATTTGGTCCTGTAACAAGTTGATTCATTAGGTCCTGTAATCAGTTGTGAGTTTTGTAGTCATTCCTTATGATTTTTTAACGTCAGTTTTTTGAGTCCATTGCAAGTCGTTCTTGTCTTTTCAGCTGAAATTTCTTGCAGTCAGTGTTTATAAGTTTTTTGATTTTTTTAATTGTATTCATTCACCTCTTTTCGTTATTTAAATCAAGTGTCCTGTTGTCATTAGGTCCTGTAATTTATGTAGACTTTTGTGGTCTTTTCTTGAAGAATTATCAATGAAGAATTGTCAGAAGTTTAAGTACATTTCAAGTCTTTCTTCGTCTTCTTTTAGTTATTAGCCCAAATCGGTCTTACATTATAATAGATTTTTCATGCTTTTGTAGGTTTACAGAGTAAAAAATCACCATTTGATCTTTGATTTCTCTGTTGAATGCACAGAGTTTTCTGATCCGATATTTCCTTCCCTAAATTGAAAGCCTCATGCAATATTAACTGCAGTTTTCAGTTGTGTCTTGTATAATTCTTGCCTGGCAGTATTTTTCAGTATCTTTATTTTTATTTATTTATATTTTTTAGTTAAATTATTTTTTCATTTATTTTACTTGAATTTATTTTTATTTATTTATTATAATTTGTTATATTTCTATTTTCTATATTTTTTTATTATTAGTTATTTATTTATTGATTATTATTTATTAATTTATATTTTAATTAATTTATTATTTATTATAAATTTATTTTTAAATCATAACAGAACAAAGAAATATTAAATAAACTAATAAATAATAATTAAAAAATATACATTATAATAAATACATTTAATTGTAATTTTTATAAATTTTTTATAATCAGAATTTATTTACTATAATTTTTTATATTTCAATTTTTTGTCTTTTTTCAATTATACTTTCAATTATATTTTATAATTACTTATTAATTAATTAATTTATTTATTTATTTATAAATTTATTAATTAAGTAATATATTTCTTTTTTAATTTATTTGTTTATTTATTTATTATTTCTTTATTTATATTTTACATTATTTTTTAAATCATAATACAACAAGTACATATTAAATAATTCAATAAATAAATTTACCAACATGAGCACAAAAGTAAAAGAAAAAAGATTAGAACTGCAATTATGTATTTATTAATTTGTTTAATTATTTATTAATTTATTTATTTATATATTAATTTATTTGTTATTATTTATTATTAATTAATAAATTTATATTTATTTATTTTAAATTCATTTTTAAATCATAAAAGAACAAATAGTTATTAAATAAATCAATAAATAAATTAACCAACAGGTTCACAAAACTGAAAAAGAAAAGATTAGCACTGCAATAAAAGAAACAAAAACAAATTCAGCGCATCCACAACAATCCACAATCTGTGCTCTAAATACTGCGACTCTACATAAATATTCCATCATCTCCGCTTCCCACCAACGACAACTCGAAAAAAATGCGTGTGAAATTCACACACAAAATAAAATATCTCACATATTCACAAATTCCATAAGTACTTTTTTTACAATGGCTACGGGAAAACTCCGGTTTTTATTTATCTCAAATGAGCGATCGGCGAGACGTTGAATCAATAATTGAAGCGCCTACTTCAACAAGACTTTTGTTCCTTGCGGTATCCTTTCGCCCGGCAGACGAGTGGCAAGTGCATGAGACGAAGACGTGCACGAAGCGATCGATGCAGTAAAAAAGCGAAAAAGGATCAAATTCAATGCGCAAACACAACAACACGCAAATATTCCCACAGCATTGAACGTTGCCAACAGGTAACAGCCGAATATGTGCAGCGAGTGGAATTGATGGTATCACTGCGGCGAGCAGATCACACATATCATAAGTCAAATTGTATTAAGAATTTTCACATGAATGTGGCGCAAACAAAGAACCGACACACAAACACAAAGAGACATACAAACAAGCGGCAAAGGACAAGTGTAGGTGTTTTGTGTGTGAGAGAAATGCACTTGTCCCGCTGTGTTGACATGAAAGGCGGTCCTAATAAATACAGTTAAAATATGATAACAATAGAATTAAGGACATTCGGTTGGCAAATTAGAAGGCGGACATAGTCTACCAAAAGAGCGGGGACTTTGTTAAAAATTTTAAAAAACTAAATGTGCATCAACTGAAAACCAAAAAGCAAAAATGATCAAAGAAAGCGCAAACTTTGAGATCAATTGTTTTTTATCACATCTTTTTAACTGAGTAGAAAGTTTAACCACCCACAATTTGAGTTTTTAAGCTCTCTGAAAGGATCTCTTGAGCTCCTGCTATGGTCTTGTAAGGAAATTTGGCATTTGGCTCATTCAATAAGACTATTTGTAGTCTAAATAATTCTCTTTGTAAGAAGCTCCCACTAATTTTATGAATTAGGAGTTTTGAGTCAGAAAAACGTGGTATCAAAATATATCATTAACACTAGAATGCTCGGCAAATCCAATCTTCCTTAAAAACATTCATTTCCTCATGTTACAAAAAATATAAAAAAATTTTTGGAATAATATTTTTGACTTGCTGATTTAATTTGAATGAAAGAATATACGGGCAGCCGAGAAAGTGAACCCTAAAAGATCCAATTTCTCAGACATTCAGTCTCGAGAGGAAAGTTGTGATAGAGGAGAGTGAGGTAGGGTTAAAGAAAAAAATAAGTAAGGAAGGAATAGGGACTACGAGTCGTCCTGCACGAATTTCCTTCATTCTTTAATGAATCTCAGGAGATCTTGCAGGGTAAGGGAATGGACCTCGTCCATCCTCATAACATCAGAACCCAAAATGCGCAATCTCGTTCTAGCGAAGGCGGGACACGCACAGAGAAATTTGACCTTAACAAATAGTAAAAGTCACAGAAGAATTTTTTTTAGAAATCCATATAGTAAAATAAATAATAAAAGACCTCAACGGAATAATTGCAGATCCTTTGGACATTCCAGTAAACAACCACACCTTTACAATAGAAAATTAAACAGCAGTAGGAAAAATTATAGAAATTTTAAGGACTATGAAAAGGTTACAAAATCTTTGAATATAGAAATCTGTTTAAGTAAAAGCTAAAAAAAAAGTTTCTCTAACAAAAAATTAAATTGGCTTCTCAGACTGACGAAAGCAGCACCTGAGCTCTGCAATATTTTTTGACTCCACCATTTCTAGATAAACATAAAAAATAAAAGCTAAATATACACCAACAAATGTGCCGCTTTAAGTAAAACCCTATCCGAGATGTTTTTCGACCATTTCAAAGGCACATTTCTCAATTGCTCAAACACACTTCAGTCGCATTCCAGTTCCTGAGGCTGGCACGAAAAACTGCGCAATTCAGTGAAATATGCGTCGAACACAAATACACCGAAACTCATTTCTCGAATCGAATGCCCTCCACTCGCTTCTTCAAGTACTACAAAGAAGGGGCACAACACCGCTGCGCAAAAACTGCTATCAAAGTGCTGCGCATGCGCAACAATTCAAATTCTAACGCCTCGAAAGCGGCCAACAAAATGGCTGAAGCGTGTCCAATATTAATGCCCAAAAAACTTTCACACGCAGCCGCAAGAAAATCCTCAATGCGACCCCCCCAGTCGGCGCAAAAAAGTAAAAGGACTCGGCACAAACGAAAGGACACACGCACAGTCGGCTCGATTCGTGTGCTACGAGTATAAAAGAATTGCGCTCGCCTGACTTGAGTTTATAATTATTTTTTTTAGCATTATTGTTGTTGTTTTTGTAATATTTCTTAGATTTATTGCTCGCTGGCTGAGTGTTGTTGTTGTATGTGCGTTTTGTTATTGCTCGGTCGACTGCAGTCATTACTCCCCGTTCGGGCGTTTTCCTTGACGTGCCATTTTTGCCGTTGTTGAAAATCAGCGAAGGGTGAAGCGAAATCTTGACGAGCAACACAGCAACAGCTGCAGCCAACAACGCGGAGGGTTGACAACGTGCACCCCACTTTTCTGGGCTTTGCTGCGACTTTAGTCAATCTTAGTCCATGTCTTTGGGTCGTTGCGCTTGAGCTGTGCTGCCCCTTACAGCACGCGAAGTATTCGGTCGAGACTGCAGTGGTGAGGGGGATGTGAGTTGAGTAGTTCGGTTGTAGGGAAACTAAATTACTGTGCAAGATTTGCTGCATTTATGAATGAATGAAGCAAATGCAAAAAGTTTGATGGGATTTTTGATAACCGAAACTCAAAAGAAAAAATGTGGTTACTTTGCAGAAAACCGATTACTTGAAATATTTAAAGTCCTTTTCAAAAATGAAAACATCTACCTTGAAATTTTCTAATAATTTCACTTTGAACTTTAAATTCGAAGAAAACCGATTACTTGGAATATTCAAAGTCCCTTCCAAAAATTAAAACATCTACTTTGAAATTTATGAGTAATTTCACTTTGAACTTTAAACTCGATTTTATATGAAACTGATTTTTACTTGCAACTGAAACTGTTCGTTTTGTTGGAAAAGTGCGGTTACTTTGAAGAAAACCAATTGCTATAAATATTAAAAGTCCTTTCTACAAATGCAAACATCTACCTGGAAATTTGTTTGTAATTTCATTTTGAGCTTTAAACTAGATTTTTATGAAACTGCGTTTTATTTAGAACTAAAATTGTTTGCTTTGTTGGAAAAGTGCGGTTACTTTGAAGTAAACCAATTACTTTAAATATTTAAAGTCCTTCCCAAAAATGAAAACATCAACGTGGAATTTTTTTACTAATTTCATTTTGAACTTTAAACTCGAAGAAAACCGATTACTTAGAATATTTAAACTCCTTCCTAAAAATGAAAACATCTACTTTGAAATTTTTGAGTAATTTCACTTTGAACTTTAAGCTCGATTTTTATGAAACTGTGATTGAAAACTGAAACTGTTTGTTTTGTTGGAAAAGTGCGGTTACTTTGAAGAAAACCGATTACTTGAAATATTTAAAGCCCTTTCCAAAAATTAAAACATATTCCTGGAAATTTTCGAGAAATTTATTATTTTGAACTTTAAACTCGAAGAAAACCGATTACTTAGAATTAGTGTCCGACCGAAACCACTTTTTTGGGCCGAAACCGAAACCGAAACCGAATATTCGGTTTTTTTTAATATTCGGCCGAAACCGAAACCGAAACTTTCTAGTTGACATAAAAATCACCATATCAAGCACTTTTTTCAACAAACGAGTTTTACATTAAGTAAATAAAGAACAAACAAACAAACATAGCATAAATAAATAAATACCTATTAATAAAAACAATTTATTAATTTTTTAAAAACGTAAACAAGAAGAAATCACCCTTTCGTACCTTACTCGATAATATTCAAAATTAAATAATTTAATATTATATGCTAAAAAAAAGAAGTTTGTTTACATTGCTGGCATTTAAATTACTCCTCCTTTTACTATATATCTGCTACACAATAAAATGTAAAAAATATTCTAGAAAGTTTCGGTTTCGGCTATTCGGCCATTTTTTGGCCGAAACTGAAACCGAAACCGAAACCACTTATTTGGGCCGAAACCGAAACCGAATATTCGGTCGGACACTACTTAGAATATTTAAAGTCCTTCCTAAAAATGAAAACATCTACTTTGAAATTTTCGTATAGTTCCACTTTGAACTTTAAACTCGATTTTCATGAAAATACGTTCTGTTGAAAACTAAAAACTGTTTGCTTTATTGAAAAAGTCTGGTTACTTTCAAGAAAACCGACTTCGAATATTTAATGTCTTTCCCAAAAATGAAGACAAGTAGTACCTGGAAATTTTATAATAATTTTACTTTAAACTCGAAGAAAACCGATTACTTAAAATATTTAAAGTCTTTTCCAAAAAATAAAACATCAACGTTGAAATTTTTGAGTAATTTCATTTTGAACTTTAAACTTGATTTTTATGAAACTGCGTTTTATTTGCAACTGAAACTGCTTTTTTTTTTAAAAAGTGTGGTTACTTTGAAGAAAACTGATTACTTCAAATATTTAAAGTTCTTCCCAAAAATAAAAACATCTACCATGGAATTTTTGAGTAATTTCACTTTGAACTTAGATTCACTTTAAACTCGATTTTCTTGAAACTGGGATTGAAAACTGAAATTGTTTGTTTTGTTGAAAAAGTGCGGTTAGTTTGAAAAAACCGATTACTTAAAATATTAAAAGTCCTTTCCAAAAATCAAAACATCCAATTTTTGATGAAAAGCGAAGAAACTTGAAATATTTAAAGTGCTTTCCAAAAATTAAAACATCTACTTTGAAATTTTTGAGTAATTTCACTTTGAACCTTAAACTCGATTTTCTTGAAACTGTGATTGAAAACTGAAACTGTTTGTTTTGTTGAAAAAGTGTGGTTACTTTGAAGAAAACCGATTACTTAAAATATTTAAAAATATTTCAAAAAATGAGAACATCAACCTTGCAATTTGTGAGTAACTTCACTTTGAACTTTAAACTCGATTTTCATGAATTTGGTTGGTGTTTTGAGGAGTTTTCTGAAACAGTTTCTTTAACATTTTCTATTCCGATAATTGCAATTTTCTTCTACAACACTAACATCTCAAAAGGGCAAACTCAACACAGTGTAGACAGAAACCACCCCTAAGGTAAAACCCAAACAATGGCAAAAATGTCGATCACTTAAACGATTTCTGACTGACGATGTCTTCAGCGTTTTCAACTCAAATATTACTGAGTCCCCTCTACCACCCCACCACTGCTGGCACTGTTGAAAACAAAGCCAAAAGCCGCAACCAGAATTTATTTATCACTGTCGGAATTTCATTTCATTTACTGTTGTGCCATTTTATGAAATTCAGTGTCTACGACGGAGCGACATTTCCGTGCCACAAGACGTCACAAGCCGTGCGCACACCTGGTCACACGCAAGTTCGCATAAGTGCGTACATATAGTCTGTCCACGAGTATGTATGTATGTATATATTTTCTTAAGTTGGCCAGCGGGAAAATGCAGAGGGGTCCTTGCTGTTGGTTGGCGCGCGTGCGCACAACCCTAATTTTTTCGTGGTCATGGATATGGCAGTTTGATGTTGGATGTGGTCTATTGCGTTGTTGCCGTTTTGATATGTTAATGAGTGACGAATTGCACGTCATACCATTGAGTCACACACATACAGACACAAATATTTCATGTAGCATAGTGTCAGAAGTTAGAATCGCTGCTGGCTCTTTCAGGCATGGGATTTAAAAACAGTTGGACTTCAAGTCTCTTTGAAGATTTCCACTTTGTGAGATGAAAAAAATTGGAATGCTGGTCTTCTAACTGGGCATTGCAGACTGAGGAAACATATCGTCGCCTCAGAAAACGATTGTCGAGAAGTTCGCAACAGAATTTATTAACAGAAACATAGCGCATACTTCATCCAAAATAAGCTTATCAAAGACGCAACCCTCTACGTTTTCTAAGAACACCACCTACCTAGCAGCGGATGCACGGAGAGCGCTCAGCGAAACCCAGTAATAAACTTCACACTTCACTTTCACAGGAGGCAGGATTTCAATCGATTAACGAACGAACTTCAATCGTTTAGAGCCTTGTTGAGGCCCCATCTTCCCAAGCGGACTGAATAGGAGAAACAAATTATGATCACACAAAGAACTAAGTCCTTGAATTTGAAATTTATCATACCCCATCAAAAAGTTGTCGGAAAAGGGTTAAAGAAATTTTGTTTTGTCTTTGAATGTTAAATTATAGAAAAATGTAAAGTAATGGACAGTCACCTTTTACTTCTTTCCTAGAAACACAGTGTTGATTTTTGATTTATAACTGCAAGAATGTCAATAAGTCTGTTCGATCCCTAAAAACGCTTTGCATTGAAAGAACCTGTAGCTTCATTTCTCTCTGTTGTGTGACAATTCAAAGTCTCCTTTCCGCAATTCTAAGAGTTTATTACTGTTCCTTTTGCTCTACATTTCAAAAATATTGCGCTCAAAAATGTTTGACAAAGTTTTTTTGTTACAATCAAAATTCATAAAAATGCATTTTCATATACAATTTAAATAGTTTCCAGTGAAAACCAACATTGTGTGCACAACTTTAGTCTAATAATTTTCTGCATATTTTTTTCAAATCTCTTTTTCATAATGTACCACTTTTATGAGCGTCAATAAACAAAATATGGGCAAAAAAAAATTCAGCAGAAAAATATAAAATCTAAAACGCAGCCCACAAACTAAAAATCATCATCATTATCTGAGCTCATTATTGTTGGCATTGTTGGTGTAACTTAAAAGACACACACACTAAAGATTTTCTACACAATGCAAATATGCCAGTCAACTGCAAAGACCCGCGACACTAAAACAACAAATCGTTTATGCTAAAAATCTGAGTTTAGCTTGCAACAAAACTCTAATCATTTTATGACAAACGTAACGTCAATGTCACAATGGCACTCGCACACGCACACATTTGTTGTCACACGCATTCGTTGTCACACGCATTTGTTGTCACACACACAATTGTTGTCACACACATTTGTTGTCACACACACTTTTGTTGTGCGCGCGTAAATCTGACAACATTGACGCGACCGTCAAATGTGTCGGCGGTTGTACCTGCCGCATTCTCGGAAGACATCGTCATTTACGGTTTTATAGTCGTCGCGTTTAACCCAAAACGCCAAAACGCAAAACGCAACGAAAATTTCGCCAAAGCATAACAAAAAAATAAAAACCCAATTACGACCTTTGTGCCCGAAACTGGTCCATGGAAAACTTCATCGCCGCCGCCGTCGCCGCTGCCAATAAGCGGAGATAATGTTTTTACAGCTTGGCCGACTGAAAACTGCGCGAGCCGGTCAGCCTCGTACTTTCGCAGAATCTGCCCGAACGACTTGGACACTTTGCTCTCTGCTCACCGATTCGGTCGATTTCGTTCGGCTGACCGAACTCCTGCGGCTTTTTGTCGGAATCCGCCCGAAATAGATAATTTGCTGGTAACCATGAAAGTGCGCTGCCCCCCTGTTCTTCCTCCCGGCGGTTTTGTCACTTCTGCGAAATGTCTTGCAGGGACTCAAGACTCGAGTTGCCAATGAGGTTTCGTTGCGGCCGCTAACCGACAATTTGTGGAAAATGTTCGATTAGTTTTTGGCTACGGTGCATTGGGCTCGCTGCTGGATTGTTCACATTTGAATATTTCTCCATGTCTGCGATTAACTTTTTGACTTTCAGTAGTAACAGCTTGAAGACATTTAAGGAATTTAGTTTGTCCAAAGATATCTGTGATGAGCTGAGACATTAAAATTCCACAAGACCACAGCAAACTTGTCATCACAAGTGTTCAATGTGTTTAATGACGAAAATTTATCTGGCATGGCGCACATTTGTCTGTGGTTCAATCTAGTTTAATGACATTCGATGTAACAATTTTTTGCTGATGTGCTCATCCAGCGACGTTTCTGGTGACTAAGGGACGCTATCGGTGCTTTGGCGTCTGGAATGCCGTTGTGCAGCTGTTTGCTGTTCATTCTGTGACTCTTAGTAGGTGAATAGATACAAACGCGGACCACAGAAACTCACTTTGCTAACCAAACCACTTTGAGCTGCTAACGAAACTATGTAGACTGCAAATTGTTTTATCCCACATTTTCGAAGAAGAAATCACTGAAACATATGTTCAACCTTTTTGCATTGATCCCTATCAGACAACGAGCCGTCAGTACACCAATCATGGTTCTCAAAGAGTTCCCTTCTAGTGGAAAAAAATTATCTTTAGCAAACAGAAGTTAATCGACCAAATTAAACGCGTAATAAGACCAGTTTTCATGGAATCTATACATGGGACTATTTCCTTCTGTAAAACTTTAGTGTTAAACAGCTATTGTAAGTCTTGCTTTACGGTGCTGTGGTTTGGTGGACCGCTGTTCACCCTTTCCGGTCAATCTCCGCATTTCTAGAGATGCAAATTTTTCATTCAAAATATTGACTCTTTTTAACATTTTAGCAATAAAATTCATCAAAATATCAAAAACATCATTTAGGTTGAGAATTACAGCTCAGTCAGTTTTGTACGCTATATCGTACATTGGTACGCAAAGGAGTAAAAAATCATAAAATATGTCTTCTTTTTTTTAGTTTTATAAAACAAAAATCAAGACTTTTTTTATTTTAATCGAAACTTAATATATAAAAATTATATACAGTCGTGTCTGGGTATAGTGAACACCCTATATAGTGAACACCTCGATATAGTGAACACCCAAATTTTGACATGGAGCCTCTAAATATTAAAGAAAATTTTGAAAGCAATTTCAAGCAAAAAACAAAAAGTGTATTTTGAACAAATAAAACGAGTTTTTGAACAAAAAAACCTTGAAATAATTAAGTCACTATATCCAGACACGACTGTATATATATATAAACAACTGCGTCTCACTTATTCGGCTTTATATAACCGTTGTTGTTGTTTTAAAGTCCTTTCCCCTAAAAAAACACAGAATCTCTTAATATTTAGATAGCTTTACAGAAAGATACTAAGTATAGCCGATTTTTATTAGCATAGTGGGAGTGGCAAGTACGCAAGTCTAACCTTACATTATCCGTGTCTGCCCAAAACTTAAAAAAAAATGTGTACGAAAAATATTTAAATGCAAAAAAATGTTACAAAATTTTAATTTTGTTAGGCAGGCAAGCAAACGCAAAAATGCTGGTACCAAACCCATAACTTTAAAAAAATTCAAGCATAACTTACAACCTTTGTCTTTCATTTGTACGATATATGGTAAATTTTTTTTTAAAATCGGGAAATATATTTAAATGCAAAAATTCAAACTTTGAAATTGTTTAGCTTTTGCTACCAAAAAGTATTATAAATTTAAAAAGTTCTTTGTAAAAGCGATACGATATATCGTACAATTTTTCGGAATGAATTAAAAAGAATATGTATCTCAAATCCTTGAAGAAAACTCAAAGACTTGCTGGAGCTTTAACACATCTCCCTCATAGGCTCTAAATGCCATCCTAAACCTACCATCATTAGATCTACACGCAATTGCAAGAGAGGTTGACTACACTTCACCTCGTCTTCATCTGGGTAAACCTATCCACCAGCTCGACCAAAGATTGACGAACCCAGGACAGAACATTACATGTATTTACAGACAGCTTTAAGGTCTGTGTTGATGTTTATCACCCGAAACTTGGTTTCAAAATCCCTAAAAAACTTCCACATCACTACAACATTTTTTTCAGGTAGAGGTTCTAACCAAATTTCGTCAATAGTGCAATCAAGTCGCTTTACCTCCATTCAAGAAACTTGGTAAAAAGTCAGCTTTCTCTGAAATTGTTTGCCTTTCAATGTAATAGTCAGTCTATAGGTTCCTTATAGAATATTAACCCAGAAGAAGAATTACGAACCTCATTTTTACAACATTTTTATAACGAACATTTGTTGTTTTGGCGAGACCTGAATTTCTTTGCTTTTTGTTAACACTAGAAAGTTCGCAAGTTTTCCATATCTTTACAGACTATGTACATACTATATTCGCTGATATCTCGAAAAGTACACATTGTATTCTACTATTTGTAATTGTAAACCCCTAATTGTGGATCTAGTTATAGAACCCGATAAAAAATAAAAGTCATCAAAGCAAAAGTTGATGGAAATACTAAAGAAAATACACATTTTAAAAAAGAAAAACCGTCAAAATGGCCGTAGTGGTCGTTCGAGTGTTAAAATGTATTTTTTTAAAATCAGTCAGGTCTTCTTCTTATTTGTTGGTTAGTTGTTGTCTACCATTCAGACATTTTTTTTTATTTTGCAATCGAAGTTAATACTACAACTTTTAATATTAAAAAAAAAACAGTAAAGCAGCATCGTTGTTTTTCCAAAGGCTTTTAATTAACCCTTTAACTGTTTAATTTAAAAAAAAAAAACCTTTTCTGGCTTCTAAATTATTTTTGAGCTAAGACGAGTTTAGTCGACCAAAACAGAGTAAAAGGTTTCTATGACATGAAATTTAGAGACCTACCGGTAACCACTTTTTGTGCCGATGCCGATTAATCAGCCAGAAGGGCGAGAATCGGCCGATGCCGATTCCATAGAAGAAATAAAACGAATAGATTCAATAAAAAACAAAAAAACATAAAATTAAAAGTCACTAAAGTAAATGTAATTACTTTATAACGAGTACATATACTTGTATATACTATATATGCAACCCACATCTGAACTAGTACATAAGCCTCTTCCAATGTGTTATATACCCTTGAATTGTAATTTTTCTTTCACTCAATAAACGGACATCGAAGAGTTAATAGTAAATTAAAAAAAAAATTAAAAATTCAGCTTCAAAAAATTAAAACAAAAATTGGATACAAAAGTTAGAGTGAGAAAAGAGGCCGATGCCAATACCATTTTTTGTGGCCAATACTAACCGATGCCGATTAATCGGTCGGACTCTAAGGAAATTTCTATCATGAAATTATGAACAAAAAGTTAAAAGCCAAATTGTCTTACAAAAATTTACAATTGCTGATTTCTATCACTATGATGGGCGTGGAAGAGAGATGCGTCAAAAGGGCGTGGTCAATATTATATAGCCTATGTTTACTCCCTGACAGCCGCCGTGGCTCAGTTGGTTAGTGCGTTGGACCGCGAGTCGAAGGCAGCAAACCGCAGGTTCAAATACTGCCTGTAATAACACCTAAAAAAAATAATGGGAAAACTCGTTTTCTCTTTCGGTGGCTGTCCTCTCAGCTGGAAATGGCAAACCTCTGAGAGTAAAAATTGCCTATGATGAAGCTCCCAACCTGCCGTTCGGAACCGGCATAAAAACTGTAGGTCCCTTCTACCCGCGTACAAATTCACACGCACAACACGGGTAGTTGTGGGAAGCTAGGCCTCAGTCTCGCGTAAGCGGGCTGTCGTGCCAGTCAATTATTATTATTAAAAAAATTACTCCCTGAAAAGCAGAATCAAACAATATCAGTGCACTAATACACAATAGCTGATTTTAATTAATATACTATAGTGGGTGTGGCACGAAGGCCTTTAAGGTGGGCGTGGTCAGTATAATATAGCCTATGCTTAACCCTATGAAACACAATTATTGAATATCCATATTAAAAAGCAGGCATGTACTGTCACTTTGTCACGCTAGTTTAGTGGGCGCGAAAAGTGGGCGTGGCTAATTTTATATGACATATATTTGTCACAGTGACACACTGCATCGTTTGATACCCATATCACCTTACAGAAGTATTTACACTATAGTTAAGTTGTATTACCATAGAAGCCGCTAGAAGTGGGCCCACAAAAAAGAAATCGTTTGATTCATTTTTCTATCTAAATTGATTTAGACGTTTTTGCCTAATTTTGGCTTAAAACAACAACGTCACATTAGTTTTTATATAATAGTAGATGTAGATAAATCAAGTTGACAAACTATCTAATATTTTAAAATTTTCCAAACTTAAAAAAAATTAGATTTCTCTACACGTGCCTGTCTTTTAAAAGAAGCATTCATTATTTCTTATATAAATAAATCTAATAAAATTCATTAATTCACTTTCATTCCATAAAATCACTTATAAATCACATGAAAACCCCAAAGCTGTCAAATATGTCTGTCACTTTGACACTTTTTACTCGTGTCGCATATTCAACTTCCGCTCATAATCCAAGGCGACTAACTATTGTACACACTTTCCCTCTTATTTGACCACATTTAATTGAAACTTTAAGTGTTTATGAAAATTTTCATATTCAGTCAAATTGAAATTTTTTTGTTGTTGTGCTGGCGATTGCATATGTGCTCGTATGTTGATTAGAACCACTCAAATGTTTGTAAGCAACGCGTGAGTGAAACATCATTGGGTCGCATACATCATTATGACAGCTTTCATAAATTTAATGCAAAACAAACGGCGACCCTACCAATTTAGCATTGACTGATGCTATAACAACAACAAATGACGCCCCCATCTTTTTAATTCTATGCACTTTACGCTTTCAGCATAGAACTGAAATGTCACATACAACAATTCTACATGCCGCAACACATAGACAAGTGAGAGGGTTTTGTTGGATTCAGTGCGACTGGACTGAATCCTACATTAGTCATATTTAAGTTGCTTTTGATGGGCTAATTTTAATTATTTTTGGTGATAATTTTTTTTGTGCTGATTAACTGACTGATTCATGTTTTTCCAGTAGACATGATTTAGTCAGTCAGAATTTTCAATTTCTATGCTCCGGAACCTCACATTTTTTTTTAATATAATAAAGAAATTTATGGGTAAAAAAATTGGGGGGGGCGGGTGTGGGAGGGGAGGGCGTGTCGCATCAAGGTCAAAGTTCACACAAGTGCTGGAAAACTCAACAAATTCCTCCACAGCTGCTCAGAAATTGCTCTGAGAGGGTTAAAGTCTATGACTGACTCCCACTAATTTCTTCTTCTGATCTTTTTCTTCGAACATACTTGACCTCTATTTTCAACCCTTAATGGACCTCCCATACAAAATGATTGGATTTCTAAAATAGGCTCCCATTGCTCTTAGGGGGCACCCAGACATATCAAATGTAAGACTAACCCCCATTTATTTTACCTTACAAATATTTTTTTTAAACATACCTACCCGCTATCTCCAACTTTTAAGGGGGCTGCCATACAAAACTGGTCGTTTTCTATGGAAATAGCTGTCCACTTGTAAATGTAGTAGTAAACAGCATATCTCAAAAACGACTAACCCAATTTAAATGATTTATTCAACAAATGACAACATTTTTGATTGCTAAAAATACAAAATTAATTAAAGTTCGAGAGTTCACCAACAGAGGGCACCTCCCATACAAACAAAGTTGTGTGGTTATCAATGTTTGGGTTTCTAGGAAACAAAAAACAAAACGTTGATATTATTGAAATCCCATTAACCAAGCCATTTCAAATATGTTGAAATATGTAATTTTATTTTTGTAGGAAAATCGGATTTAACTCTTGATTTAGATGTATGATGGATATTCTTTGCTCAGACAGATCCGAGCAAAAATAGTTTTTTTCCTAACAAAACAACATTTTCATCTCTGATTAGTCAAATAAATTTGTGCTCTTTACAAATATTAAAAAAAGGCACACATTTATGCTTTCGAACCAAAGTGTCGAGCATACAATTTATAGCTCAGTATGATAGAAAAAGCATCGGAAAAGCTAAAACAAGCATTTTCGCTGCTGTCAGCATTTTTCGCTGGCATTCACTGGATCCTGGTTTGCGTGTGTGGCAATAATGAGTGACATTGTTGCCAATTACCGCATGGGGGATATGTGGCACCTCCATCATTGCCGTAGGGGGGAATTTTGTATATAATTTTCTGTTCAAAAAGTCATAAAGTAGTAAAAAAAAACACACAAAATCGTTAAAACCTCAAAACCTTGAATACTATTTGCACTCAATGTTTTATTTAAATGTTATTTTTAAAATTAAATTTTTCTGGCTACAATCATATTGAGAAAATTATTAAAAAAAAAAATTTCGTAAAACCATTTTTTGCTTTTAACTTACAGCAACCAAATTAGTTTCCTATTCGTTTCCTAGTTTCCTTGAAAATTTCCATTACGTGGCATTACTTAAAAAGTCGGCAACTCTTTATTTTCCTTTATTCTTGTCTATATTTTTTATTGCCACAAATGTAGTCGACCGTTCACACTGTATTCATTGCAGTGCATGAACTTTTTGTTGCCTTTGTTTCGTCGTCACTCAGCATCATTGGCCCAAAGACCCAATTTGCGCAAAAGTGGCAAATTTGCATTGAAGTGCAGAAACGTGTAAATTGATGTGAATATTATAGAAGGCATTTTAATCGATAGTTTTGCATATACACATACAAATGTCTACTTTGTGAGGACAATACGAACGAAAAAGGATTTTTTTACATACAAAAAGTGCTCAGTCGTCTTGCCCATTTGACAGTGCAGAGAACAAATATGACAGCAAAACTTAATTCATTCTCAAGCGCATACATTATTTTCTTATTTGTATAATAAACACAATTTTTTTTTCTTTTCAACGTGGGTTACCAACAAAAAACCACTTTGAAAAACATGCCTATTCAAGTCTAGCAAAAAGTTGTTAGATTAAGTTTCCAAGTTTAAGTTCCAAAAAATTATATCGGGGTTTAATTCAAAGATATGTATGTCGCCTTGAATCGATTTTTTGTTTGTGATTTTATTGAAATAATCGTTAATTATTTTGAAATAAAATTTAAAATTTTGATTTTCAATAACTGAAGAACACGTGTTGAATTAATTTGGATTTTAAATACTTTTGTAGCCTGAAGTTAAAGGGCCTAATAAATGTCAATGTGCGTAATGTCAAATGGGCCTAATAAATCACGTTTCTCTTAAACTTTTGTAGATTTGTCATCGCTTGAAGAATAAAATTACAAAATACTTGTCTAATTATTTTTTAATTGAAAAGCCTTCACTAAGTTTGAAGTCATTTGACCTTTTAAATGTTTTCCCATAAAAATTCCCATTTTGGCTTTTGATCTTTTATTTCATTTTATTTTGTTTTGTTTTATATTATTTTATTTTATTTTATTTTATTTTATTTTATTTTATTTTAATTTTTTTTACTATATGTATAATAAAATAATATTTTAATTTATTTTATTTTTTATTTTATTTTATTTTATTTTATTTTATTTTATTTTATTTTATTTTATTTTATTTTACTGTATTTTATTTTATTTTACTGTATTTTATTTAACTTTATTTTATTTTATTCTATTCTATTTTATTTATTTATTTATTTTAATTTATTTTATTTTTATTTTATTTTATTTTATTTTATTTTATTTTATTTTATTTTATTTTATTTTATTTTATTTTACTGTATTTTATTTTATTTTACTGTATTTTATTTTATTTTATTTTATTTTATTTTATTTTATTTTATTTTATTTTATTTTATTTTATTTTATTTTATTTTATTTTATTTTATTTTATTTTATTTTATTTTATTTTATGGCTTGTTGAAAGAAAATCTTCCGCCATATCAACTGTTTCTTAAAGTCAAAATACATTTTTAAAAACAACAAAAAACCCAAAAATACAAAATTAAATTATTATTTACAAAAATTTTACACCTATTTTATGACATGACTCCATAAGGGCTTTTAGGGAAAGTTGGATTGACCAAGCATTTTACTATTGAATCTGTTTAACTCAATGATTAAAATTTTATATTTTTAAAGATTTTTAGAATAATAACCCTTCAGGTAAAAAATAAATTCAATTGGTTTTAATTCTAAACTAGAATACGCCCCTCAAACCAAATCACAGCCACCACACTTCACTCACTTCACTCTTTATGACACGCACTCGAACTACCTGTTCCACACTGTTATTCAAATTATTATAATTTACATCAATTTTTTATTTAACCCGGCACTTCCGCCACTTCCTGCAAACAACACACTCACACACACACGCACGCGGGCAATTTATTCAGCGCTCACAAAGCACTTCCGCTTTCATTTGACGCCCCTTTTGCCTGCTAACTGCGGCTCTTTTATCAATAAACATTCTGCATCTAGCGGTTCATTGCGCTTTTATCTACCTACTCGAGGTAGCGCAAATCTCAAAACACACACACACACACACACACATACGTGCATACAGTTTTCAATATTTATTCTTTATTATCTGCACATGGTGCCGTGTCAGTTCGCACGCTATAAGCGTGATCGGCTCAGACGGCTTGATCCTCGATCGAATGTTGTTGTTTTTGTTCTTCACTTTTAGTTTTTTGTTTTTTACTTTCGACAATTCGCTCTTCAATGCTTGGGAAAATGTTTGTGTGCTGTACGTTGTGTGCCCCTTTTTGCATGGTTTGCATGGGAATTCGGCATCTTTGGAGCTCGCTCGCTCAACTCCTACACAAATTTTGAATTTGTCATTCGTTAACAGGTGTCCGGGCATTGGGCATTTCTGCTGGTTCTCAGTTCTCATGCTTAAAGGCTCATATCTCTATGTGTGTGTGTGTGTGTGTAGGTGTTACTTGGCTCGTCAGCAATTCATAATTTTTGTTATACATTCCTCCACCGTTGCTTAGTGCTGCTGTCGGCCTTTATGCTGGTTGGTGTTATCTCTTGAATATTTTCTTTCCCATGATCAGCAATGGATCTCGAGCACCGCAAACCTATGTAAACCGACTTATCTGCTTGGCGTTATCATTGTTTGTTTGTTTCTTATTTTGAATTTTTTATTTTTATTTTTTATTTTTTTGCTCTGTTGTATTGTTGATTAGCTGCTCCATACTCGTAGATATGATAGATCGAGATTGTGGTTTACACGAAACGGTTTCTTTCAACGTGTCTTCGGTGGGAACCAATTGAAATTTTTGCACGCTAGCAATGCAATTCAATTGGTTTATGTATGAAACAAATTAATAATAATCTATGCAAACATTTGTCTAAATCACTCAAGTCAGTCTTGGGTACATATGCACACAGATTTTTTCCCCGCTTTGTTGTCAGTCTAGTTTACTTCGCATCTTCGTATTTTTTCTTTTATACAAAAGACAACACAATTATTGAAATTAACTTCGAGAAAATAAAGAAATGCATGAAACCAATCAACCGGAATTGTTTACATGTTTTTACATATAGTTTACTTAAGTGCATGAGCCAAAAAATTGTGAGGCTAGAGTGGGGCCAAATGGTGTCGCATCGAGGTCAAAGTTTACAAAAAAGCTGGGAAATTCGACAAATTGCTCCACAGCTGGTCAGAAGTTGCTCTTAGAGGGTTAAAATCTATGACTGACCCCCACTAGTTTTCTCTACTGAACATTTCTTTCAAACATATTTATAGTCCATCTCCAATCCTTAATGAGGCTTCCATACAAAATTTTCGGTTTTACAAAATACTTAGGCTCCCACTGCTCCCAGGTTGCCCTCAGACGTGTCAAATGTATGACCGACACCAATTTATTTTCCTTTTTGAATGTTTCTTCGAAACATACCTACCCGCTATCTCCAAGTCTTAAGGGGGCTGTCATACAAAATTGTCCATTTTCTATGTCATTGGCTCCGCACTTGTAAATGTAGTAGTTAAGTAAGCGAGAAAACATCGCATCTCGGAAACTACAGAACCGATTTAAATGATTTATTCAGCGATCGCCAACATTTTTGAGTACAAAAAATACAAAATTAATTAAGGTTTAAAAGTTCATCACCAGAGGGCGCTCCCCTATAAGCAAGTGGTGAGGTTATCAACTTTTGGGTTTCTACAAAGCAAAAATCAAAATGTACTGTCGAAACCCCATTAACCTCCCCATTTCGAATATAATTGTAACTTTAGATTAGTGTTAGGTTTGGTTAGATTTCTTTTTTTTTTAATTTCTTTTATATTTTTTAATTAATTTTTGAAAGAAATTTTATATGCTATGAATTTTAATTTTATATTTTTCTGTTTATAGAGTAATGGCAACATTGTGGATTTTATATTTATTTTTTGTCACATATATTAATTTTATAAAAAATAGGTTCAAAAAGTATGGTTTAAAGTAAGTAAAAGTAAATTTTAACTTTCTTTAAAATTCAGTTTGTGTAATTTTGTGTTTAATCAATCATGATTGATGATTGATTTTTAATTTTTTTTCGTTGATTGATTGATGATTGATTTTTGATTTTTTTTTTAGTTGAAGTCTTTGTTTTAATTCCTTTTTTATTTACTTTTTATTTATTTATTTAATTTTTTGACTCATTTGCATTTTTTTCAGTATCAGCATTACATAATTTTTGGTTGTAACTTTTATTTTTTTTAAATTATTATTTTTTTCTTTTATAATATTTTTATTTTGTTTTGTTTCTTTTATAAATATTTTTGTTGATGAATTTGAATTTTAAAGAGTTTTGTTCTTGTAGAATGATGGTAACATTTTTGATTATTTTATTATTTTTTTGTCATATTTTTCAAGTTTTTTAGTAAAATTTGTAGTATAAAAAAGCTTTATAAAAAAGTAAATTTTTAATTATTTTGAACTTTGAATTTGTATAAAAATATATTTTTTAATTTTGTGTAGACTGATGTTTATATTTTCAATTGTTTTTATTATAATTATCTTTTAATTTTTTATAAAATCATCTGCGTGAAATTAAAATAAAACGTAATTTTTACACATAATTTTTAGTTACTTTTTAAGTTTGTTTGCCCGTACAGCCTCCAAATTTTATCTGAGACTTTCTTATACACGTTTAAACAATATCTATGTATTTTTTTCCAGATATTTTTATTTTCTTGCGTGATACCCAAACAAAAATAAATAAATAAAAAAAATGTGTCTTTTTTAAAGGTTATGTTCGCCATATAGTGGCCAAAATCGTTCTGTGATTTGCAGTATAATTTTTAATAATATAATATATATAATTTTTTTGTATAGTGACCAAAATCGTTCTGTGATTTGCAGTATAATTTTTAATAATATAATAATATATATATAATTTTTTCTAGATTTTTTTATTTACTATATCAGAATCATTAAAATTGTGGACAACGCGAATAAACCACAAACACTTTTTAAGGTTGAGGCCAACATGCAAAGCGTCATCGGTAGAGATAGAGCCACATCTTTCTCAAAATCATCATTGAAAATCGAAAAAAGGACATCTCATTGTATACTAAATAAGATCATGTCTACTATAGAATGCAATAACAAATATAACCACCCGCTCGTTTAATTCCATAATTTAATACGTCAATAAATATGCATTTTATTTTTAAATTAAATCATGCACTTTTATGAGACAACCTTATAAAAAAATATAAATATTATAAAGTAATTATTAAAAATTGTAACGATAGCAAAGAAAATGACCCCCATACCCCATTTCTGCTATAATGGGAACGAACCGCGCCCACATTCTACTTAAATGCATTTTAACACCAAAAAAACAATAAAAATATCTTTAATTTGTAACTATTCATAAATCATAATTAGCAAAATTCCAAAGAATGCCCGAATTCCTTTGATCTCCTCAAGAACCAAGGAACAAATCTGCAGCCAGCATAAGAAACTCAATTAAAAACCCCTACAAAATGCACAAACATCGACAAGCCGCACACGAACCCATCTCAGACAAACGACACAGCTCACGCCAACTCTGACTTCCTACTATCCGGATATGTGTCCTGACAGACCCGACAGACGCCGCAGCGTGTTGTCAACAATGCCACAAACAATACACATTTAAATTACAATTCATTTAGCAGCTGTTATTAAGAAGAAACAATAACAACAATAAAATTAAAAAAAAAATCATCAGAGTTCAGGCAAAAATTGACAGACGAACAAACAGTTGCGGTCTTTAGTTTTGAAGGTTTCGAAGCCACTGACACCATACACAATAATGTTTGGTCAGTTAGGTCGATAAGTGCTGGGAATGAATGTTGTGGTGTGACAACAAAAGCACAACACGAAAAGCATATTGAGAGCTGAAAAGTGATGTAAGAACAAACTAAAAGCACGTGCAACGTGCAACATGCAACAGTCATCCAAGAGTAGAGGTTGAGGTTTGTTAAGGTAACCATTTGGCTGTGATTGTGTGTGTATACGCAAATTAAAGGCAGCCTTAAGTGAGGTTAAGTGATTTGCGGTTACAACATTTGCAACTAAAGAATGGCACAAAAATTGCAACGACAACAACAATGCCAAGTGACTAAAGTGCTAAAAACGAAAGTATTGAGTTCTACAATCACTTCGGCAAAGTGACCATGAGAACAGATTTTTGCGCTGCCGGCGACAGACAGCTGACAGCGCTGACAGCGTAACTGGGTCAACGATTGTCAAAATCTGGCTACATGCTGCTGTCACAACGGTGTGCAGTTTAACACTCTAGTGCGGAATTTTTTTTTTTGGTATTAAAAACAAAAATATTTACTACAATTAGTGTCCGACCGAAACCACTTTTTTGGGCCGAAACCGAAACCGAAACCGAATATTCGGTTTTTTTTTAATATTCGGCCGAAACCGAAACCGAAACTTTCTAGTTGAAATAAAAATCACGATATCAAGCACTTTTTTCAACAAACGAATTTTACATTAAGTAAATAAAGAACAAACAAACAAACATAGCATAAATAAATAAATACTTATTAATAAAAACAATTTATTCATTTTTTAAAAACGTAAACAAGAAGAAATCACCCTTTCGTACCTTACTCGATAATATTCAAAATTAAATAATTTGATATTATATGCTAAAAAAAAGAAGTTTGTTTACATTGCTGGCATCTAAATCACTCCTCCTTTTACTATATATCTGCTACACAATAAAATGTAAAAAATATTCTAGAAAGTTTCGGTTTCGGCTATTCGGCCATTTTTTGGCCGAAACTGAAACCGAAACCGAAACCACTTATTTGGGCCGAAACCGAAACCGAAACCGAATATTCGGTCGGACACTAACTACAATATATATATACATATATACAATATATATATACAATATATATAATAGTTTTGAGATGAGAAAAAAATTTCAAATCGGCAGGAATTGCGGTAGGAGGTGTAGAAGAAAGCGAGCCTAGAGGTATGGTTCAAAATTACAATTTTGACTTTCAATAACTACAGTTGTACGTTACAGAAGAGCCTGTAGGGTCCATTGTGATTCCCTTCATTTTAAAATCCTATGCTATTTCCTATCTCTTGGGTCCTCTGTATGACCAAATCAGGATCTACGGGATTTTTTTTTTGTTTTTGAAGAACCTGCTCTCAAGAGTTCGGAGCCGTCATGCCTGTAGTTCAAGATCGGAGTCTTACTTACCATTATGTATCTCTATAGGTCTCTGTCTGTATCTCTGTCAGGTGTATTACCGAGACACGGTCTCCTGACGACCCATGTGTAAAATGTGATACGAGATACTTCAGCACCTCTAAATTACAACCTTTGCTTCTGTCCTGCTACCTCCAGACAACTTTTCACCGGGCTCAAATAGATTTCGGTACTAAAACTCAAGCCTCGACTAAAGTTCGTCAAAAGCACTCTTATTCGAACGGATCACTAGATACTAGATTTTGGGGGTTCTAACGCCCGAACACAAAAATGATTGGTAAAAATTATGGTTTCAAATAGTATTCGGCTTAAAAGTTGTACGCAAACCCCCCAAAATGAAATCCTGTGTGCGCCACTGAGGTGACAGGAAAGTAATTTTGGTTTTTACAAATAAATTAATTTGTTCCTGATTTTTTCCCTTTTTCACTTATGATAGCTGTCACTTTTACGTTATTTTAGAAGCAAATTAATTGGTTAATTCAGCGTCATTTCATATTGGAGTGCAATAACGAAACATTTTCGACATTAGTAAAGTAAAGTAGTAAAGGCAAGAAAGCCGCTAAGGCTTAGAAAGAGATATGTGAAGTTGTTGGTGTTAATTGCTTTACGGAAGGCAGATTTCTTTTAAAACATTCAATTCTGTAGATTTTTCATTCCAAGATGGCCAACGTTCTGGTCGACCTACTAAAGTTCATGACGATCAAATCGAAGCGACAGAGAGGTGAAATGCATCACACACTACAGTTCAAAGTCCCTAAAAACGTATTCGACTCGTAGAGAAAATCGATAACTGGGTTCAGATCACGAAGCAAGCGTGATGAACAAACCACATCGAAGCCTGAATTGCATCAAAAAAAGGATAATGCTGTCAATTTGGTGGGTTTACAATGGTGTAGAGTTTTTTGAGCTAACAAGGAATCAAACAATTCAGATCAGATTCAGACTTATGAAACTGTAATCAAGTAATCAAAGAAGATTGTCTTCAATTGGCAAAGCGCAAAGGAATCGTCTTTCACTACGATAGTGCAAGGCCTCACACATCTTTGATGACTTGTAGAAAAATTTTGGAGCTTGGTTGGGATGAATGTTACAGCCCCCATATAGCCCCCCTAGCACCATTTATTCCGAAGATTGCAAAACTTTGAATGATAAAACTTTCACAAATGCTGATGACCTGAAATCGAACTTGGTTCAGTTTTTCACTGATTAGGACCAGAATTTCTGTGAGCGCGAAATCATAGAGTTGCCAGAAAGATGGCAAAAGTTCATTGAACAAATTGGATAATATATAGCACACTTAATTCAAAACAGCCACAACTCAAAGATCACAAATTTTAAGGATTGAACAACCATATTTTTTCAATTTAAGAAAATAATGATGAGAATGAAATTTTTAATGTAGTAAAGGATGTGAACTGTTAATTGATTCATGGAAAAAATGCGATATTGGAAAATTTTTAATTGTGACTTATTTGTTTTTAGCATGCGATATCATTAATTAGAAAGTAAGTATGCAAAATCATTGATTAAAGTTCATTGGTTGCATTTGAAAAATTTAGTTTTATTTTAATTTTCAAAACGTAAATTATTTGTATGTCAACCCATGTCAGTTTTACCAAAGAAAATTATGGTAATAATTCATTTCATATTCTTTAGTTAAAAAAAAATTAACTCATAACATCAAAATTGCATTTTAAGGCATTTTAAAGTTGAAGCCACTTGCAGTCCATCTCACGCACTAAAGGGTTAAAAACCATAGTTTGTGGTACAAAAACAAAAGATTTTGGCAAAAACGTTTTACAACTAAGTATTTATATACATAAAAAATTGTCCAAAAAAGATTCTGTAAAATTGTCTTAACAGTTGTTTGACATTTGAAATGTCACAAGCTTGACTGAAGGGTGCAAGCAGTGCAGTTTAGGTGCACTTTAACTGAAAAAGTGACTGAATTGCAACAACAACTCTATAGCAAATAAATCAATGATATTTCACACTTCTTCGGCCGACTTCCCCTTAACATTTATACATGTAATGCATACGTACAGAAAATACATATGCACATACATACATATGTACATAAATATGTATGTAGGGAATAGGGAAATTCAAAATCCCTGCCCCAACCAACTAAAATACCAACTTCCGCTTTTGTTGGCTACCGCGACGCCGAAGCCACGCTTCATTAAATGTCATTGCAATGCATTGTTTGTGTAAATGCATGCAAGGCAACCATATCGCCACTCGTACAACAACCAGTCACCGCTGATCCCAAATGATCTTTTGGTGAAACCAAAGAAATTATCTACGCGCGCGCCCCCCCAAAGTGTCAACCAAGTGGAGCACCGCAAAGCATTAAAATTCCCACACAGCCGAATTCGACAACGGTTGACAGTGTCCGTTTGTTGACACAACGACAGTGGTGTGAGAAAGAAAAACAAACAAGCAAACAATGGTAATAAATACTCGTACGAAAAACAGGACAAAGGGCGTTTACGGCGATTATTTATAGAAAATAAAACATGTCTAATGATAAAAATAAAAAAATTTTTTTTAAAAAAACCTCGCTGTGTTAGCAATGCACAGTGATGGATCATAATTTGTTGGAAAGCAAATATTTATTAAAAAAAATTTACCGTAATGCATTAAAATTATTATGTAATATCCTAAAAAAAATAGGGGAGAACTTTGAGTTTTGTTTCTTTAGGATAATTATTTTCTAAATTATTAATATTGTTTGCATGCTCCCGAGAGGGGTGAACATGGAAAAAGAAGGGTATTAAGCGTCCAGCGGTCCTTTTTTGTACAAGCCCTGAGGTTGAGATGAGAGTCTGAGGTTTTTTTTATTAGTTTTAACACTCACTGGGGTTCTAAGTTACAGATCTTCTCTGAGGCTGAGGTTGCTGCCCCTGTGAAGAAAATAATTTTCTGTGCACCAAAATTACAGAATGAATGGTGGAGGAATTTTCCGATTTAGTGAAATTAAACCCGAATGAACAGTGACCATGTGAGGATACAGAGGTCCTTTTTCTCTATACTGAGCAGTTTTCTAGATACTCCTTTGTACGTTGTCTCATACTGTGGACCATTTCTCGTAAAAATGTTGTTCTATCCAGGTCCTTAGCCATTCTAGTATGTGTCCTCTGGGATGACAAAAGAATTATTCAGAGACTACCAATGGGTGCATTGCATCTCTTTTGGTTAGACGGTCGCCTTGTTCGTTTCCTTCGTGTTCTGGGATTCAATGTAACTCTATAGAATTGCGTTATCCTAGTTGATTCAGTCGATTACGGCGATCCTTTTTTTTAGATAAAATTAATATTACGTAGTTATTTATATTATTCATTTATAACTTAAAAAAATTTAATTTATACAAAAAATACTTTATTTAATTTTTTTTAATTTAATTTAATTTTATTTTATTTGATTTTATTTTAATTTATTTTATTTCATTTGATTTGATTTTATTTGATTTAACTTAATTTTATTTTATTTTATTTTGTTTTATTTTGTTTTATTTTGTTTTATTTTGTTTTATTTTGTTTTATTTTATTTTATTTTATTTTATTTTATTTTATTTTATTTTATTTTATTTTATTTTATTTTATTTTATTTTATTTTATTTTATTTTATTTTATTTTATTTTATTTTATTTTATTTTATTTTATTTTATTTTATTTTATTTTATTTTATTTTATTTTATTTTATTTTATTTTATTTTATTTTATTTTATTATTTTATTTTATTTTATTTTATTTTATTTTATTTTATTTTATTTTATTTTATTTTGTTTTGTTTTATTTTATTTTATTTTAGTTTAGTTTAGTTTAGTTTAGTTTAGTTTAGTTTAGTTTAGTTTAGTTTAGTTTAGTTTAGTTTAGTTTAGTTTAGTTTAGTTTAGTTTAGTTTAGTTTAGTTTAGTTTAGTTTAGTTTAGTTTAGTTTAGTTTAGTTTAGTTTAGTTTAGTTTAGTTTAGTTTAGTTTAGTTTATATTATATTATTTTCTTTTCTTTTATTTTATTTTACAACCATTTCAGATACCTGAAATATTTTTCTCCGAAATCTTAAAAAACAGCTGAAATTTTCACAATGAAAAAATTGTCTATACATTTTTTTTATAATTGTTGACATTATAAACTAAGGAATTAAACTTCTCATAAAAAAATAAAAATATATTAAGTTTTTTATTATTGCACCTTTTTTTATTCATTCAACTTCAGCTTAACAACAACTCAACACAAAAACTAAGTATATAATAAAAATATCTAATAAAAAATTCCGGTATGAAAATTGCTTTTGTAAACTTCCAGCATTCATTGCATAAATTATAAACTTTGAATCATAACATTTAATTAAACTGAATTAGACACTTTTAATATTCTGCTTTCAATATTCAAGACTCCTGCGCCACTAATGATGTGGAATGTATTGCTATCAAAATCTTCAAAACTTTCTTCTATTTAAACAATTTTTCCTCCTAAAAATTCTCCTAAAAGGCCAATATTCTCCTTAATCCAGGATGAAATCTCCTGATCTGGCAACACTTCTCGCCATGATTTAGTACTCCAAGTCTTCATAACTTTTACTATAAGCAAAATTAGACAAACTTACTGCTTAAATTTATAGAATTTAACTAATTTGAATTATTAACGCTTGTTTGCCATTTGAGCGAGGCATTTTTATTTTGAAATTTTTCCCACAATTGTTTGAATCATATACAATGGGGTGCTCACACTTTTATCGTTATTTTTTAGGGAAAGTTGCCCGAAATAAATTTTCCCACAAACTGTGAATACCATAAATATAAAATTTTGAAATTTAAATTCATAAATAAAAATGTTCAAAACTTAAGTCGTTTTATCGAGTTTCAGAAAAATTTGATATTTTTACATACGTCATTTTGTAAAATATCGATGTAAATCTCAATCGATCTACGCGACTAACGCGAATTTCAACTCTTTACAGCACCGAATTTCCTACAGGGCACTCGCAACGACACGATCGTTTGCCTTAATCAAGAAGTGGTCGTCGCACAAGCGCTCTTTGGCGCTCGTCTGTCGCGCTCTCTAAAATTGAATTTTCGAAAATGCGCCGTTAAGTGCATTCGCTGCCGTTCGTGTGGCTCCGCATGCCGAACACGCGTTTCTTCATCCCTCCGCACGCATTGCGTTAAAAATAAAAATACAAGTTGAATTTTTTTACCATATGTTTTAAACTTTAAAATTTAAAGTCGCAAAGCACTTGTTGACAGCATTGCCAGCAGGGAAGATTTTTAAACAAATATCAGTTGTTTGCAAATTATTCTACACTATGTTGCAATTTCAAATATTTCACTATCTTTGCAATTTGAATTTATTAATTCTAAAAAAATGTTATGGTGTTTTAATGTTGTTTTTGTAGTTGCCTAAGTATGTTCTTGTTCGCCTTGTGTGCATTTTCTGCGCTCTCAACTGGCAACGCCTGTGGGAGCACCGGCCGCTCTTGTGAATATCATTATTGCTGTTGTTGTTTTTGTTGATTAATGTAGCGCTTATCAGCATTTGTTTAGTGTAGCGTACTAATAAAAACAATTGTCGCTATCAACATTCCAATGTTCGGCATGAACAATTCGGTTGAAACGCTGCATACAGTGTTGTAGAGTTGATTAAAAATGCATTAAATAAAAATTTATTGATTTCAATTTATTTAATATCAATCAATTTTAATTTTCTAGTATTATAAATGGATATTTTTACGTTAAAAAATTTTGATTAAAAGAAATATTACAACTGTTCAGAATGCATGTGAATTAGACTACTTTTTTAATTTTAAATGCTAAATGATTTAATAAGGATTAGTATTAGGGCTAGTAAAAAAATTTTTTATAAAAAAATATATTACAACTGTTCAGAATGCATGTGAATTAGACTAATATTTTTTTTTTTTAAATGCTAAATAATTTAATAAGGATTCAGAGTGAATATTTCAACAGCATTAAGAATAACTTACGATTGATTCTAATCCCAAAAAACCTAAGAACAATTTTTCTTACTTAATCTAAACATTGGTTGTTTTGGAAAATAGTTTTTTTTAGTTTCTGTTTTAAGAAATAGTTGTTTCTTTACTTTAAACACCTTCTGCAACCCCCTACCACGAAATATTAACATACTTAGTAAACGTTTTATAATACTATAGCAAAGTAAGATCCCAATTCCAAGGTCCAATTCAGCACTCCAAACCTATTGCCAATAATTTTGAGCTAAAACAACTGGCAACTAAGGGGTTAAAATATATAAATGCACCAAGTTTGAGATCAACAATAAAGTCTATAAAGTGGAGCCCACAAGAGTAGTTTTAATGGTCCAAACTCTGCCCCTAAATATCAAATTGTTCAAATGGTATTGGATTAAAAACTTGTATACACAGAATCCCCGCAAAATAAAATTGTTCGTCACTGTGTCCCACATTTTTGGCCACTTGTTGTGTGCCGCTGCGACACAGTGCAACGTGCACTTTCAAATAAATTAATACAAATCCATATATAAATTTTTGCCGCTTTCGTGCGTCTGTCTGCTGCATCACGATAACAAAGTTCACGTTGCACCGCCAAGGGGGAAGCGAGGGTTGAGGCAAATTTTCATATGGCCCGTTATTAATGTGGTGTATGTTATTGTTACTGTTGTTATTGTTATTGTTATGAGTGCAGTTATTGTTGTTCTTGCGGTTTGTCTGTTTTTAGCCGCTGTTCGTTTTACTTCAATCCACTTCACTTTAGCTTCACTCGATTTTTATTTTTTACTTTATGTGTGCGCTCTTTATTTTTACTCGGCTATAGTTGAAACTTGGCGATTTTAGTGGGAGGAAGGAGGGGACGCGTTCGCTCGTGGTTTGAGTCATCCATCTAAAAACAATTGCGGCGATCGTTCATTGATCGAGCAAGCGCGACATCGTCAAACAACTCCTAACTGGCATTTTCGTTTATGGGCTGCCATGTTTATGCGAAAGTGCACACACACACACACACACTACATGTGTGTGTGTGTGTGTGTGGCGGGTGTACGAACTGCGTTTTTAAGTGTAGAGCCCTCCCCAAATAAGACGTACACACATTTGCTATGTTAAGTCAAATACAGAAAGCCGGGCACGCACCGACTGGCGCAGCGGAATTGACATTTCCCGGGTGTGGCTGAGCGCTGCCGCAACAGCTCAAAACTTTGCACAGACAGATAAGCAAACAGTGTGAAATTCATTGCGAGCGCAAGCTTCGTTAGCGTCCTTGTGAGCTGATCCACAACCCGGTTTATTGACTGCATTAGCATCTCTGAAGTTCTAAAGAGAGTAAATTTAATTACAGAAAATGATTCATCGAGATTATTTCCGGCTGCACGTTACTCACCATAAATTCCAGAGGCTGCGCTTCACTTCACATTTGTTTTAGTAAAATGTTCATGTTGCATCTAAAACAGTTTCAGTCGGAATGCCTTCAATACATTTTATTCATTGAGTTATCCACACTGAATAATTAGTAATAATTACTTGAATAACCTAGTCGTTGCTCTTTCACTTCATCTGCTATTGAAGGTGACCGGTGAAACAACTTTTTACATCAATAAACCTGCCTTTATCATGCGGCCTCACTTTACTCAACTTTCCTCTCTCCCCTCGGCGAGTAACACTTCCAACAGTGCGACCCTATTCACGACGAAGTGTGTTTCACCTCAAATAGTTTCTCACGCATTGTTCGAATAGAAAAGAGCCGCAAGCGTGGCCTTTTAAGCGCTAAACCGCCAACTGCAGCCAGAACACGCGAGTCATAACTCAACAGCAGCAACAGCATCCGCTAATTAGCGCCACCGCCGGCGCGTCATGTGTTCCATATCAATTATGACTCTGACTCAACATCAGCATTGCCGGCACGCACCAAAAGCGACCACACAGCAAAGCCCCAGGTGAAGGCATGAGGGTAGCGCTGCCAAAATAAATAATAATAAGAATAAAGTCCTGGGAACCTTGTGGCGTTATATGTATGTCCAAAGTGAGCAGCGTTCCCGCTTCGCATATGCTACATGCTGCATCCCCAAATGAGCCAACGACTTGCCAACGCAGAATACACTGAATTTTAAACTAAAGAAGACTTTATTAATGTTAATATTATTATTAAATATAGCATATATTAATAATTATGCAAGGGGAGTACGTTATTAGCTGAGAGAGAGAGATAGGGAGAATGTGTTGCGTGTGTTTGTGTTGGATTTCCTATGCTCATACGAAGTATTTTAAATACAATTTTTTGGGTATTCCTAAATTCAATTCGTCGCGTTACATTTAGGTTGTTTTGTTTTCTATCTTTTCTCTTTTCTTTGTCGTGTAGTCAAATACTGCTTCTAGGATAAACGTTCGCACATTTAGAATAGGCCCTTCTTCTTTTTCTCCTTCTTGCCGTCCACATTGTCGTTGCTGCTATTCGCGCCAAGGCTGCGCCGCTTCAGCTCCTCCAGCGTGATATGATTGACCTCCTCCCACTCCTTTTTCTCGCGCTCGAATTCACGCCGCTTCTCGTCCAGTTCGCGTATCTGCAGCTCTAGCGCCTTCTTGCGCTCCTCGTGCCGACGCGCCAGCTCCAGCTCTGAATCTTTCAGCTTCTGCATCTTCTCCTTGACTTTCATGTCGAAGACCTGTTCCATCTCTGCCTCCATTTTCTTCATTTTCAGCTCGTGCTCGCGCTTCTCCTCTTCCATTTGCGTCAGCGGATTCTTGTTCGACAGTCGGGCCTTGCCGTCGACCAGTCCCAGCTCGGACAGCTTGCGGCAGCGATAGTTCTCGTAGTGCACATTGTTGGTCACGTCTTTCAGATCCTGCAGATGTGTGCGTATGACCATGTTGCGCAATGCAATAAAGTCGCAGTGTGCTAGGTTCTCCACCTCGACCAGGCCCCACGGGTAGCGGCGGCCGCGCACCTTCTTGCCATCAACCTCGATAATCGAGTTGGCACCCACCACGGCAAAGGGCACCCGGGTGCGCAGGTTCTGCGCGGTTTTGGTCTCCTCGGCCGCATCCTCGATGGTGGAGGGGAAGTCGTAGATTTTAATTTTGTGCTGAGCAATTTCGTTCAGGATCTGCTTCTTGAACAGATGCACCTCGTCGGGTGTCATTGTGTCCGCTTTGGCGACAATCGGCACCAGATTCACCTTGTCCGAGAGGCTCTGCATGCAGGCAATGTCGAGCGGCCGCAGCCCATGACCCGATGGCGCCACAAAGTACAAACAGCAGTGCACCCGATTGTCAGGTATTTGCTTGCGATAGACACGCGACTCTGCCGTCAAGTACTCCTCGTACTTGCTGTCCACGTACTCCAATATGGGCACCCAGCAGTTGGTATTGTCGACGGCATCGCCGAAGCCGGGCGTGTCGACAACGGTCAGCGTCAAATT
The DNA here is from genome assembly GCA_963668005.1 of Melieria crassipennis. Lineage (NCBI taxonomy): Eukaryota > Metazoa > Arthropoda > Insecta > Diptera > Ulidiidae > Melieria > Melieria crassipennis. Next base: position 10,565,744 of record OY764963.1, read on the forward strand.
GACGCCGTTCTCTTTGAGCATCACCTTGGTGGCTTCTACGGCCACTGTCTTCTTGCGGCGCAGCGACGGACCCGGATACTGCTCCGCATTGTAAATGTCGGCCAGGAACATGGAGTTGATCAGCGTCGATTTGCCCAAACCGCTGGCGCCGACCACCATCAACGTAAACTCGAAACCGCGCTTCACCGCCTTGCGGTACACCTGGTTTGGCAGATTGGCGAAGCCCACATAGCCCGCAATTTCCATGGGTTTGTTGCGCACTGGCAGCGGCGGTTTCTGCTTCTGCGGCTGCTGATTTTGTTGATTTTCCTTCTCCTGCAGCTCGGTGGTCACTTTGTTCGAATCGGCATTGCTGTTGTTGTTGCTGCTGGTGCTGTTGTTCGCATTGGCGCCGACGCCAACACCAACGCCGCCATTGGCCGTGCCCTCGACATGACTCTTGGTGGGCACGCACGGCGGCTGTGTCGTTGGCAGCTGCGGCGGCTGCTTGTCCCTCAGCGCCAATTGCGCCAGTGTGCTGGGCAGCGATTGAATTGCTCCATTGACCGCATTCGTTCTCGGGCTCTGCATTCTTCGAATATATTAACGATTATAACCCCTCGATTTGCGCGCAGCACTCGAATGCAATTCTATGTTTTCGTTATTAGTTTTCACACACAATTTTCCTGCTCAATGTATATTTTTCACTACTACTCTGTCACACCTATTTTTCTTCCTTTATGTGTGCGTTTTTTTTTTTTTTTTGTATTATCGCCTCGTTTTCTTCTCGTATTCTCCTTTCGTGTTTCAATTTGTGTCAACAAAATTCGAACGCGCACTGAACGGCCTGAAGCAAACTACTGAAACGGCCCAGGCAGCCATCTGCAGACGTTTGCGAGAATGAGACAAACTCGACACGAAAAATTCCACTTTTTCATACGTGACGAACATGCGAAAGCAGGTACAAAAGTGAATACACGCTGGAAAGCGAAAAAAAATACCAAGCGAGCGCTCTCAGTGGTGCTCTTACGTTTCACAGGGCAATGCTCTCGCTGGTGCTCGTCGCTCCTCGAGGAAAACAATGAGCTCAAGTTGACGTCAGCGCTTTGTGCACTTATTGCAACATAGGATGACCAGATTGTGATTATTTTGTTCAATACTTAGTAAAATTATGAAATTTCCTTAATTTACTATGTGTTAAAGTGCAGAAAAGCATTATTTAAGAAAAAATTAAAGTTATGAAAAGTAAAATCAAAAGCGAAAATGTCTCCAATTAATTTGTTCATGCAGAATTTGTTTTAAGTTCAAAAACCAAAAACGTTTCGAATTTAATAACTTTTCAGCTGTAACAATTTTTGCGATCTTTGACTGAAATTGCGTAAAATTCGTCCGACGAGTTGATTCTGTATATTCCATATGAGAGCGAAACAACCAAATCGCTTATCTGGTCACACCACGCAGTAGCTGGACCGAAATGCGCAGGCAGCACTGCCAGCTCGAAAAAACTCTTGCACTTTCTTTGTTCGTAACGCAAATAATATTGAAAGTGAAACATTTCGAGATCACAGTAAAAATCGAATTCTATAAAAACTTAATGCAAGCATTTTGTATTGCAATAGATGAATTTTGTTATTGTAATGCATGCATTTTAACTTAAAAACTTTAATAGTTCAATTGCAATGCTTGAGATTGTAAATTTTCTCTGCTGGCAATTATGCGTTTGTTTACAATAACAAAATAGGTGCAGCCAGAGAGCGCGAGTTGCCACAAATGGCAAATAACATTTCTTGCAAATCATTTTTGTAATCATTAACTTATGAACATTAAACAATACCTCTGATAAGCTTTTGAATTTGAATGAGGCATTCATTTTGTTAATAATTGCTATTCACAAATTATGAATGGAATTCTTGTGGTCAGTGGCTGGTCGCAGTACACAAAAAGTCTGCTTCACTACTCCCAATATAATTGATAAAACGCGTGCGTCGCTCGTATTTTCTCTGCTTGTAGGCATAACGGAGAGTTCGATTTCAAGTATTTGTTGTAGTAATTATCATGCAATGCATGTATGCAGTTGTACTCTCTACGGTTGAGCGGGTGGCAACTGTGGCCCGTTGTTGATTGTCCATAATTGGGTCTATACTACCCAATAGGGAAATTATGAGAATGTGTAAGACGTGACATGTGATGAAATAAAAAATAATAATAATGAAAAGTAATTGTTTTAGCCACACAATTTGCCCAGTGGGAAATAATGAAGAATGAAATCTATTAAAAGACTGGTGCAGTAAGAAAAAAGGACGTAAAAAAACATAATAAAAATATAATTAGAATTTGGATATTTTGACTTAATTTTGCATTAGATACAAAATTTTAGGTGTGTACGTCTTTAAGGGGGTAGTCAGGTAGATTTTTTCAAAAACTCGAAAATTTTTTCTTTGCAGTTTTGATCTATTTAAACCCTTAGGAATCATGTAGAAACCTTCCTTTACTTCGGATAGTATCCGAAAGCGATTGAAAATGAGATTAGCTGTAAGGGCAACAACAACAACAATAACAATTAACACTTTTTCTCAAAACAGTATTTTTTGAGCTGGCTGACACGATTACGGCCGATCTACTGCACCGATTTGCTTAAACTTTTTTTTACATTTTCAGAAAAGGTTTGGCTATGGCGTGAACTACGATCATTATTGTCAATTTCTATGTATCAACGTTATGACACAATTATTAACAAAAAACAAGCAAAAAAAGAGGAAAAACTTTACAATTGCACTAAATGTTTATTTATTAATATTTTTTTACAGTTGTAGGTCACACGAGAGCCATTCATTTGTACTTCAAAATGAAATTTGTTTGGTATGTTTCAGATCATCCAAAATGCAGAAATCGTGTCAGCCAGATTTCAAAATGGCGGCTTCCGGTCGCCCATATCTCCTCCGAATATAAACGAAAATTTTAAAAAAAATTTTGTTCAGTACTCAAAACTATTTACAATAACATAGAAAAAAAATTTTAATGTGGAATAAAAATTTGTATGAAAAAAAAATACTTAAAAACATGGTCGATTCTACCTGACTACCCCCTTAAGTTTGAGATGTGATGTGAGATGTGCGCGTTTGAAAATATTAGTTTTCTTCAATTAATTTTCAATACATAACTTGAAACAGGCGCGGATCCAGAAAAATATTTCGGGGGGGGGGGGGGGTTTTAAAAAGTAATTCCTTAAAATTTATAAAATGTCTTTTAATTTGTATGTAGTTTTATAGTCGATCCACATATTTCGGGGGGTTTCAACCCCCAACCCCCCCCCCCCCCCCTGGATCCGCCACTGACTTGAAAAATCCATTACATACATATTTAATAAATTAAATAATTAACTTTGTGTTTAGTTGAGAAAACAAATCAAACACATTTTTAATTTTTGAATATTTATTTTGTTTTCTAAATAGTTTAGAAATAAAGCCTTTATTATTTTTATATTTAACACTTTTTTGCACGCTTGAAAATATTAGTTTTTCCTTAATGAATTTTTAATACATACCTTAAAAAATACATTACATACATATATAATAAATTAATTTCGCTACTAATCCAGAATAGAGAATTCATATTTAGTTGAGAAAAACAAATACATATTGAATTTTAGAATATTTATTTTGTTTTCTAAATATTCTGCAAATAAATCTTTCATTATTTTTATATTTAACGCATTTTTTTGTTATATAATCAGAAATTCCAATCTGAATAATCTCAATATAAACGTCAGTTAGTTGACCAGGTGAGCTGAAAAAATACAAATAAAATTATAAATTTTTGTTTCTGCAAAAAAAGCTGTTTCAGCTGAAAAAATACAAATAAAATTGCAAATTTTTGTTTCTGCAAAAATAAAAAAAACATATTTTTATTTGCAAAAATCACAAACTAATATTTTTATTTGCAAAAATACAAAAATTATATTTTTATTATTTAATTTGTTTGTATTATTATTTAGTATTTAATTAAAAATATATAATTCCCAATTTAATTAAATATTCGAATATGCTTTGCTCTCAGCACCATTTAACTTACATGCAACATACGAGGACTAACGCTTCATAGCTTCCCACATATTAATTTATTGTTGTTGTTGTTGTTGCTCTACTATTTTATTTCCCACCGACTGCAGCCCACCAATTTTCTAAATTTCAACACAAAATTCCCATGCTTAGCTAAGAACAGATGTGTCTGTGTGTGTGTTTGTGTGTTGTCCTGCTTAATTTCAATATTTCAATTTGAAAAACAAAAGCAACAACAACAATTCCACCAACCAAACAGGGGGAGTTGTTCAAGGCAGACCCTTGAAAATGCCAACACACTTGCCTCTACACGCCCGTCCGTCCAGTCGTTCGTCCGTCCGTTCCGTTGTGCTGCAAGCCTGACGGTGCATTGTCCTGTCGCTGAAATGCCGTCACATGCAGGCGACGCTCACACTTCCCACCTTTCCTGCGGCCAACCCTCCGTAAGTGCAATCGTGCGTCTGTCCGTCCATTTGTTCTTCCTTCCTTCCTGTCTTCCTGTTTGAGGCTTTTCGTGTAGCTGCTGGGTCGTTGTCGTTGCACAGTTGGCTTTCCCCCTTTTGCACGTGGATTTTATATGTTGAAATTTTTACTTTTATCATAACCACCGAAGGTATGTTGAGGCGATCGCTGATCGTGAGAACAATTTTCGTGTGTGAATATTTTTTTGTTTTGGTTTTCATTTTCATGCAGTCACTTTAAATGCATTCACAATTTTTTGATTGTGTCGTAAGGATGTGTGCATACGGCGGATTGTATCCCATGTTAACAGTGCAACTTTAAAGATACGAAAGTGTTGGCTGTAATGAGCTTTTAGAGAAAGAAAGGAGATATGATTGAGGTTAGGTTTGGTTAAGGTGGCTGTCTGGTTGTGGGTATTGCCATAAGACACACTAAGGCCGCGAAGTTTGATACAATGATTTAACTGAAACATAACTGCAACTGATGAAAACTTTTTTGTTCCAAATTTCTTATTGTGTTAAAAAAATAAATCTTTTAAGTTTGAAAACCAGCCAAAAACTTTCATTAAATATTGCAACTGTTGTCCAAAATTCATCGCCTGAGAAAACGATTGTCGTTTGTGCTACCAACTTCAATGAAGCATACAACATTCGTTTTCTGCAGCAACGAATTGTCTGATTTCGAATATTCTTCATTTTTCGTCTCGTCTAAGTAAACGCTTCGAGTATGTTGCAGCATGCTTCAAGCAGTTTGTGACATTTTCAAATTCAAATTTCTACCAACCAGCAACAAGAAACAACAAATTATGTTCAGCTTGATTCAGCTGCAGCACAAACCCTACACAGAACCCGACAGATCAAAGCGTCTGCCGAAGATCGGCTTAGCAAAGCATCAAACAAAAAGAAAACAAAAATTCGAAAGGGTAAAATTGTGCAATAAGAAAAATGATGAACGGAAATTTTGAACACCGAATTAACAACGCAATCTTGAAGGAAAATTGCTGACACAACCGAAGCATTATTGGCGCAGCTGTTCGCAGGGACTTTGCTTTGGGGGTTTTTCTTAAGGCTTTCAATTTCGAGTGGCACGTTTCAATTCTGCTCTTTTTTCATTTTTGGCGCACGCCGTTTACGTGCCCGTTTTCTTCAATTGCCAGCACCAGCAACAACAACAACAATAATAAATCAAATAAAGCCGCATAGAATGCATTGCTGCGTCCAGGTGTCAAACGGCCTGCAATGAGTCGCGTGTGTGCGCCACCGAATGTCCGTTATGGGCGCATCAGATTGTCAAAATTTGTTGTTGTTGTTCTTTATTATTGTGTGGCTAAAGATTGAGCAAAGGTGTGCGCCAAGATGAGCGGAGCGTGCCAAACTTTGTTTACCTTGCGGCTTATGGCATTTAGAAAAAAAGTAGTAATAATAATAAAAATGAAGAAAAAGACTATCAATATTGGTTGAGCAGTTGCAGTTGGTTTTCAATTAATGATTGCGAAGAGGGATTTTTTGCAAAAATTTTTTACATTTAAATTAACCAAATTTTTAAGTTGTTCTCGCATAGTCTTTTACAATATATATAAATATATATATTTCCCACCTTCGCGACACTTACAAAAAATAAAAAGCAGTTTTTAAATATAATTGTTAATTTATTTTTGAGGTTATGTTGGCCGAAAAGTCGTCAAATTTTTTTTCAGATTTTTTACTTATCTGCGTTCTACCTACAAAATTTCAAAAGTCAATTTTCCAGTATTTTGTAAGGTTTTGAGATTATTAAATAAGTTTTATAAAAATTTAAACTTCAAATCAAAAATTAAATAACACTTAAAGCAAAAACATAACACAAATTTCAATAACGCAAACCACAAATTCTACTTCTTTTATTTATAAAAACAAACTTAAAACTCACAGAACTAAACAAAATTTTTGGAAGTTTAGCTCAATTCACAAATGGAAGTATTTATTTACTTTTTTATATAAAAATTTAAAATGTTTGAAATGTGTGCAAAAACTATTTTAAAAACTTCATAAAAAGCAACAATCCAGATTAAAACAAAAATGTGAAATTAATTAAATATTAAAAATTATATTTAAAAAATCGTATAATACTTCCATTACTTACATATTAAACAAACTTAATATTCACAAAAACCAAAAATTGGTAAGATTTTTTATATAACAATTAAAAATTATTGACTAAAACCTCTTAAAAAACAACAATTCAGACAAACGCAACCATAATAAAATGTAACAAAAAATTTTGTTTTTTATTTATACAAAAAATAAACAAAAAAAAAATTTAAAATTTTCTGATCAGAAATCACCGGTTTTCTTTAAATAAAAATTAGACACGTTTGAAATGTTTGCAAACAACAAATTAGATAATTTATTGACCAAAAACTTCCAGAAAAAAAGACATGCGGAAAAAATTAAATAATTTTAAAAACTGAAATTTCTGTTAGTATCATAAATCAAGACAAGAGAAATTAAATACAACAATTTTTTTAATCATTAAGACAAACTAAAAACTTACAAAAGAAAAAGTTGGTAGAAATTTACCTTACATTAGAATTTGACTTCTTTTTATAAAATTTAAAAATTTTTTAAATGTTTACAAAAACAAATTAAAAACACAAAAGAAAAAGTTGGTAGCAATTTACCTTCTTGAATTTTACTTCTTTTTATAAAATGTAAAAATTTTTTAAATGTTTACGAAAACAAATTAGATGAATAAACAAAAAAAGTAAATACAACTATACAGACAAAATAAATAAAATTAAAAAAAAACTATAAACTTCTTTAAATTATTAATAAAAACTAAACATTTACAAAAACAAAAGATGGTAAGAAATTTACATGAATTACATTTTAAATAAAATTTTTTTATAAATATTACTATTTTGAAATGTTTACGAAAACAAATTAGAAAAATCATTGATTAAAAACTTCTTAAAATCAGACAACTATGCAGGAAAAAAATTAAATAATTAGTGGATCCAAAAACTTCTTTTAGTATCTTAAATCAAACCAAAAAATAAATAAAATAAACATAACAAATGAAAACCCTTTTTTAATCATTAAGACAAACTCAATACTTACAAAAACAAAAAAGTTGTAAGAAATTTTCCTCACATTCGAATTTTTTATAAAAATTAGAAATTTTTGAAATGTCAACAAAAACAAATTAGAAGAATCATTGACCAAACAAAAAAGAAAATACAACTATGCAGAAAAAAGATTAAATCAATTTAAAAACTATGAACCTCTTTCATTCATTAAAACAAACAAAACATTTACAAAAAGAAAAAACTGTAAGAAATTTACCTAAGATTAAAAATAAAATTTTTTTTATAAATATTAAAACTTTGCAATGTTTACGAAAACAAATTTAAAAAATCATTGAATAAAAATTTTCTAAAACAGACAACTATGCAGTCAAAAATAAATACAAAAATTTGGTTTTAAAAATCTTAAGTACACTTTCCCACCACCCGCCTCCACCCAACCGAATGAATGTGATTGGATTTTTCAGTTACCCATAAAAACGCCAAATTCCCACTGCCCACAAAAATGTTCTCATCGGAACATAATACGACTTTCGGCCTCGCTGCAGCGCGTCGGTGAGCCTAAAAATATCACGCAAAACGCATAAAGACGAGACGCACAACCGAACGCATGGCAGGCGGCAGTCACAGAAGCCCAAAACCCAACAAAAATATCAACAACAACAAAAAATCTTCTCATGCTCCACAATTTGTTAAGGCTACCGTTTCAAAAACAACAACAAAAACAACATTTGAGGTTAAGGTTGCCCAGCAAAAGTGGGTTTGGGTTGCAGCACAGCGGCGGCGTTTCGGCTGCTTATCGCTTTGTTCTCTGCTCTCGATTCCTTACAAGGGCGCAATATGCAGCAACTGTTCGATAAGGCCGCAGGCTATGCGAACCGAAGCAGCCGCAAAGCAGAAATCCCAAATCAGAAATCTTTTAATGTCTGAATCGTGCGTTGCATGCGTCTTGCGGTGGCGGCACTAAATTCAAAACATGAGAAAATGAGCGCCAAGTAATGAGCTCAACTGGCTGCAAAGTGACCGCTGGCCGGCTTCGCGGCAGTTTCGGTAGTTGTTGCTACTAAAAATAAATCAATCACAGCCGAAGATCGATCAGATTTGCCGAGGATCAGTGTAATTCTGAAGATTCACCGAGTATGGATTGAACGTTCACACTGTATTCGAAATGATTAAATTCGTTTGGCCAATGGCAGTTGAGTTGCTTTTCAACTCCGATATTCGCGTGCAAAATATATAATTTTTTATGTAAGGTCCAGTATGTAAAATTATTCATAACCAACTGAAGTAAAGAACTGGAGCTTATGTTGGAGTAACTATGTGAACCTTTGACACTCTGAATTAGTGTTTTGCCAATGTAATTTTGGGAAATATTTTTAATTTTGAATAAATAATAGGTTATGGCCTATTGTGAGGTCCATTGTGATACCGCATATTTGACTCGTTTTTTTTAATGTTGAATAAATAATAAATAAAAATCTAAAAATAATCTAAAAATCTTCAAAAGATACACGACATTATGAATAGGATCACATTTTTAATTATTTACAATTTTCCAAAGGTCTGATGCAACGCTTCCACTCAATCATTGATTTTAATAGATCATGAATTTTTAGACAAAAAACATGTTGAACAGATTGAAGTATTTTATAACGAAATTATATGTTTTGTATTGGTTTAAAATGAGCAAAGTGTGGGGTGGAGTTTAATTCTATAGTTTGTTGCATGAATTCACTTTAAGTGGATATTAAGAACTACATTCAGATTTCTTCCTATAAAGATTGGTGATAGGTGTTCAACGGCTAAAGTCGGCTTTAATTTCCAACAGAATTTTAAATAAACAAAAAAGCAAATAAATAAACTAAAAGAATAAAAAAAATAAAAACAATAAAATAAATTAAATTAAAATAAAATAAAATACAACAAAATACCATAAAATACAATAAAATAAAATAAAGTAAAATAAAATAAAATAAAATAAAATAAAATAAAATAAAATAAAATACAATAAAATAGAACAAAATAAAATAAAATAAAATAAAATAAAATAAAATAAAATTAAATTAAATAAATTCAAATAAAAAAAAAAATAATAATAATAAAAAAAATAAAATAAAATTAAATAAATTCAAATAAAAAAATAATAATAATTGTGTTCCTTTTATTAAAAAGAAAATAAATAATAAGTAATTAAAATTAATTAAGAAATACAATACTTTTCAAAATATGTTTACCAGCTGTTAAATTAATTATTATTATTACTAATTAATTAATTAAAATAAAATAACATAAATAAATAAAAAAGAAATAAATTAGATTATAATAAAATAAAATAAAATTAAGTAAAATAAAATAAAATAAAATAAAATAAAATAAAATAAAATAAAATAAAACAAAATAAAACAAATCAATTATAAATAAGAACATAAATAATAAATAAATAAAATTAAAAAATAATAAGAAATAAAATATTTTTAAAATAATATTTTTCTTAAAACTCAGTTTTACTAGCTGCTTACCAGCTATTAAATTAATTATTATTATTAATTAGTTAATTAAAATAAAATAAAATAAAATAAAACAAAAAAATAAAATAAAATAAAATAAAAAAAATAAAATAAAATAAAACAAAATTAAATAAAATAAAATAAAATAAAATAAAATAAAATAAAATAAAATAAAATAAAATAAAATAAAATAAAATAAAATAAAATAAAATAAAATAAAATTAAATTCAATTAAATAAAACAAAACAAAATAAAATAAAGTTAAATAAAAATTAACATAAAAATCAAATCAAACCAAATCAATCAAATCAAATCCAATCAAATAAAAAAAATAAAATACAAGAATCAATAAAAAAATAACATCATTATCTTATAAATAAACAAATAAAAAATTAAAATTAAAAAATTACAAAAAATCAAAATTTTCTAAACATATTTTGTTCTCCAGTTTTACCAGCTGTTCAGTTCCTTAGTATTGAGCATGGATAAAAATGCAAATGACACCAATGTCTTTGTTGTAGATCTCACAAATTCCCACGCTTAACAATTGATGACTTTATGTCTTCGCCCATTTCAGGTACAGGCCTTTATTATTCCACCCCACACATTCTTCGGTCATTATTGCCAGCCTTGAAATACTTCCACCCGTACGCAACCCTCAATGTCGCGTTGAGCTCAAACGCAGCTGTCGTCTAAGAAACTTTCTTTGCTTACTCGATGGTAGGGGAAGATCGCTAAGAGGCGGCGGCTGTGGGATTTATTGATTGCAATTTTTAGATAATAGACTACAAATTCTATTTAAAATGTTATACTCAATCATTTTCCTAAGCATGACCAGCTGTTTGAAACATGTTATATTCATTCTGTGCAATTGTTAAAAAATCAATTTGAAAATAAAAACGACTTGAACACTGCGTACAGGAAGTCTGCATAGTCTTTTAACCCACTGAAATTTTAGTCAGCTGAACTTAAAAGTGGTCGTATCAGTTAGGGAGTGATGAAAGCTTGAAATTTCTAAAAATTACAACCACTGACTATATAAGATAACTTTTTAATTTAAACCAGGAGATGGCTATGGCTGTGGCTGTGAAAAAATTTGTTTTTCACATGTCAAATCAAGAGGTACAAGAAATTTGTCCGAGCGTTGGCTCACGTTGGACCAAAAATCTATCCAAATAAACATTTCCAATGCTTTATTTGGACGGGTTAAAGAGATGGTAGCATAGCTGGAAGAAGTCTAAAGACTTAAATGGAGTAAATGGAGACAATGTAAAAAATAAAAATTATTTGTAGAAAACATTTCTGGTATCTTTGTTAGTTTGGAAACTTTTGAGACTAACCTCTTTTGAGACTACCTAACCCTAACCTAACCTAGTATTGAAAGCAAGAGATTTCTTCTCGATTCTTCTAAATCTGAGAGACTTCTAAAAGTCTCAAACGCCCATAAAAGTTGAATGAAAGGTAGTAAAATATATTAATTTGCATATAAATAATTTGTATTGTATGGAACCATAGCTGGAAGAAGTCTAAATACTTAAAGGAAAACTATGTAAAAAAAAATTATTTGAAGAAAACATTTCTGGCATCTTTGTTAGCTCGAAATCTTTTCAGACTATCCTTGTATTGAAAGGAATAGATTTCTTAAACTGAAAAGTCTTAAATGCCCACAAAAGTTGAATCAAAGGTGGTAAAATATATTCAATTTGTATTTTTTGGTTCTTGATTGAATGTTGTAACATGGCAACCTAATAGCGAAAACATTAGCCGTATTCACGATCTGTGGTAATTGGTCTTGTATCGTGTATTCTTGGTTTTTGTGGTAAATTTTGTAACTTTACAAAAACAAATACATACAAAAGTACAACCAATTTACGAAATTTACAATCGCAAAACCCGATTGAAACATTTCGTAGTATTTTGTATTTTGTTTATAGAGCTGATTCTCAACATATTCCACAATGAAACTGATTATTTCGGATTTTCTGCTTATTCCCGACATTGTTTAATTTAATGAAAATTCTTCAAATTGAAAGTGTTGCGGAATTTTTATCTGTACCAAAAATTTTCATCTCTAACAAAATGTAAAAAAGATCAGCTGTTTTTGCAAATAAATAAGTATTTACAACGAGGCCGTTCACAATCTGATGTAAAATTTGATAAATTTTACCAAAATTTACTAAAAAAAAATCACAGATCGTGATCGCTATTAATAGTTAATTTTTGTACATTTATAAACAAAAATTTACTAAGAGTTAAAAGTTTATAATCGTCGCTCATGGCAACCCTAAGTCATTGGGCAGAGTGTTCTAAACGTCTGGTAAATACACCCACACGTTGCTGTTGTTTTTCTTTTCGAATCGACTCGTACTTCGCAAAACACTAGTAAACTCTGTGCCCGAATTAAATGCAATTTTATAAAACAAAAACAAATGACAATAAATAAAATAAAATACAGCGCAATTTAAACAAATCCTAGGCGCTGCAATTGAACCGCACTGAAACAATGCGCAAACGCCATAGTAAACATTTTCGAATCGCTGATGTGGTCATCAAATTATGACAATGAGGGTAATTTTTGTCACAACTCGAACATACTCGCAGACGATTGCTTGCTGCAGCTTGAGCACTGCAGAGGAATTCCCCCACAACACTCACTCATGCATGGGGCTATGTTTGTGTGTGTGTGTGTGTGTGTGGGCATGTCATGATGCAGAGCGCACAACAATTCGGTTCACACACTCGAGTGTGCTGGCATGAAGGCAACAACACAACGTCAGAATCTCGTGAGCACCGCGAACGAACTTCGGCCACACGGTGCCGTACCTGGCTGGTCTGACTGTCCGTCCAACTAAATATCTGCCTGCCCATTTCGTACGTCTGTCTGACTGGCTGCGGCCGCCAGGAGGCAGGTATCGCCTGCACAGTCGCACTTCGTTTTCGAGCGTGAGAAAATATTGCAAGGAGTCGATCGTGTGCGCGTCGTGTGTGCGCTGCGCTTCGTGTGCTCGTGTGTTGGCCGTTACGTGCGAGGCGGCCAGAAGTGCTTCGTCGCTAACAAGGATCACAACGCACGCCATCCTTGCGATCAGTATCCTTTCGGACATGATTGCGTGCGGTTGTTAGACATTCACTGTTACGCTTTTTTTTTTTGCCAACAAAACGTACAAGTTGGTAATGTTTAAACGCGCGTTTTGATTTAAACTCGGCAAGAAATCGTTAACAAAAAGTACGAATTAGAGACAATCCGAAAAAATTTCATATATTATGTGCAATAATTGTTTTCACACAACTTGTGCTCCAACCACCAAAGTCTCATTGTGTTGTGATTTTTTTTAAATAAAAAAAAGAAAAGTAAATATTTTTACAACTGCCTGTTATTTTGTTGTGAAAACACATTAGAAAAATACCAAACAAATTGTTGAGCTGCGAGTTTTTTGTAAAGCATTATTTGGATTATACGCGCGGAACATTGCCGACTGTTGTTGGCTGCCAACTTTGGAATTCATTGTACATAGCGGAATACAGTTCGTCGAGTTCATTTAATAGCATTGATATGGATTACAAAAACGAATTCCAATCGGATGATGACTTTGATTGTTCAAATGGCTATAATGATAGCTACAACAACAATGGACAATCGCGTCATTCGAATCCAAATGGTTTGTCCAAGGCGGAGTTGCGCAAGGTGAGAGACATTTGTTGGTTGAATACAATAAAAGTGAAAGTTATAGAAAAAAAATTAATTGATTAGGACTTGAAACATAAAATAAATATTTAAATATGAATTCTTTCAGTGGCGGATTCAGGGTGATTTGGGGGGTTGAAACCCCCGAAATATTAGGATCGAGTTTAAAACAAATTTAAAGGCATTTTATAAATATTAAAGAATTACTTTTTGAAACCTCCCACAATTTTTCCTGAATCCGCTGATTTTTTTCTAATGCAAAGTTCACTTAAAAAGCTCACTTAACCCTTTCGGGACTACTGCTGTAATACGTCCCAACAAGTTTTTAACAATCAAGAATCTTCTGACTCATACAATATATTTAATAGAATTATATGTCCCCGGATACATAATTTTCTTGGCCCAACTTTCATCGCAAGGGGACATTTTTACCAAAAACATTTTGGTTTTCAAAATTAAACTTCGTTCCGAAAGGGTTAAATACCTTAGGTGTGCGCTTCTTGTGAGTCTAGATGGGTCGAATTTAGAGAGGTAGAATCTAGACAGATAAAGGCTGACAAGCTAAGAACGATAAGAAAGACATTTAAATAAAACAACAACAGTGTGAGGTATCAAATTGATTCTGGCTTTATTTAGAAGTTACATTCACGTCATTATGTATGGAAGAGTACATCATTCAAACTGCTGTCTCATCAAGCGGTCGGTCCAATTTTTGATAACTCCGCCCAGTATGTGCGGCAATAATCCCACAATGGCGTCTTGAATGTTGATCTCGAGCTTCTTCAAAGTGTTTCGCTTGCTAACGTCAACTAAGGACTTGACGTAGCTCCAGAGAAGATAATCGAGACATGTTAATTCTTGCGCCAACACAACCTTATACCTCAAATCCAAAGGCAAAAAAAGGCTGGTTGACTCCCTGAATCAACATTTCTGTGTCTTTTTTGATGCTGGCCATGGCTACGAGGACTATGTGTTCTTCACTTTGCACCAATTTCTGACTGATTGGTAGCTTAACCTGAGCCGTACCAAAGACTTTTGTTTACATCGTTTGCCAATTTTACTAAAATTTTTTTAATAAATTGTTTTCCGTACTTCAGTATGTGTTCAATAAACCCCCTGGAAAGAAATCTTTCAAGTTTTTCTTTAACAAATTGTTAAAGTTAAGCCTTCAGGCGGCTGGGGTCACCCGGGTGGGTATTGGTAAGGCGAAGGTTAAGGAAAAAAAATTGTGCTCAAGCTTAGATTTTTTAACACCAGAAAGACCGCAAATTTTCCATATCTACAAAGACTACATATTTTGTTCGCTGATATCTCGAATAGTACACATCGGATTTTGCTAATTGTAATTGTGGAACCCTAAGGTTAGGTTAGGTTGAGGTGGCTGCCTCTGTATGAGACACACTTAGGCCTCTTAATGGGCCCGTTGTGATACCACAGATTCCACCCGTTTGAAATGCGTATGCAACACTGTTTTTTCAACATGTGATACACCACACATTTCAAACGGATGGGGAAAGGGAGGGGAGCGGACCTACAGTTTAACGCCGAATCCGAACGGCGATGGGCAGTTTTTCTTTCACACTTGGAGGTTTTGCCATTGCCTGCCAAGAGCGCACTTGTGCGATTCTTGTAATTCTCATTCCCTTCATGTGGATAGCGACAGAAGTAGATGAGTGTTTTTTCCAGCCCAAGCCAGGAATCGAACCCGGGGCGCTCGGTATGAGAAGCCAGCGCGCTACCCGCTGAGCTATCGAGGCCGACCTGGGAACCCTAATTGAAGGACTAATTGAAGAACCCGATAAAAAAAATAAAAGTCATTAAACCAAAAGTTGATAGAAATACTAAAGAAAATACAGATATTCAAAAATGAAAAACCTTTAAAAATGACCGCAATGGTCTTTCTAGTGTTAACGGTGCAACGAATTGCCTGCGCACTGAAGTCATGATAACGACTGGAAATTCATGTTGCACTTTTACAACTGAGCCGGAATTTTGATAAAATTTTGTAATTATTTTAAACGACCCAACGATTAATTTTTTTTATAATAATTTCCACACGTTTGTCAAACGTAAAAAGTTGCATGAAAAATAAATATTTTAATATTTAAACATCGCTGATGTCTTTGACAATTGCCATTTCTATTGGAAAAAACATTTCTATTGGAAAAGCTATCACTGCTTTCTGGATGCTCTCTCAGTGAGCTCTATGTGACTTAAGTGCTCACTTCTGGCATTAGGTTTAGTTAGATATTAACTAAAAAAGATTTAAGTTCGGCGGCACATAGATCACAGAACAGTAATCCATTCAGTTTTAGTATCGATTTATTAAAAAAATCTTTCATTGTTGGCAGTTTTCGTTTCCAACTAAAATTCATATGGAAATATTAGAGAGAATTATTATAAATATTAAGACTTTGCCATAAGTTTTTGATATCTTAAAGGACCTCTTCAACAATTCTGTGATCAAAAACGGTAAACACTTAAGGGGGTAGTCAGGTAGAATCGACCATGTTTTTAAGTAATTTTTTTTTCATACAAATTTTTATTCCACATTAAAAATTATGTATATGTTATTGTACATAGTTTTGAGTACTGAACACAATTTTTTTTATAAATTTTCGTTTATATCCGGGGGAGATATGGGCAACTGGAAGACGCCATTTTGAAATCTGGCTGACACGATTTCTGCATTTTGGATGATCTGAAACATACCAAACAAATTTCATTTTGAAGTACAAATGAATGTCTCTCGTTTGAACTATAACTGTAAAAAAATATTAATAAATAAACATTTAGTGCAATTATAAAGTTTTTTCCTCTTTTTTTGCTTGTTTTTTTTTTAATAATTGAAAATTTCGACGTTTTAAAAAAAATCTACCTGACTACCCCCTAGTCCCAGTTGCTAAGATTTTGTATCATTAAGGGGGGTTTCTACCTTGTGCGGTCAAAAAAATCGATTTTTTTTTCATGCATTTTTGGATTAATACATGATTGTAGAATACGCTCCCAAAATTTGAAGTTGAAATCTTTCGAATTACGGAAGCAATTTATCGAAACAGGTAGCGGTGTCGAGCGCGCCGAGCCGCTGAAGCAAAACTTTGAACGCGTTTTTCTCAAAACTACATTTTTTGACCTTGCGGAAGTGATTTAGGCCACACGAGTTGAGCAATAGCTACGAAATTTTAAACAGTCATTTATCAAGGTCTTAGCTATGGCACGAACTAGGATCTTCAAAAAATAATAATTTTTTCTCATTAAAAATAGAAATTTGTATTGAAAAAAGTAGGTAAAAATTGAGTTTTTTAGTCAAAATCGCATATATCCTTCATTTTTCATTTTTTCTTTAAAATCCTAGTTCCAGCCATAGACAAAAGGAAACAGAATAAGAAAAAATTTCATTTTTGTGTTTCAAGTCATCTCAAACAGCGGCAGGACTTCCGCGAGTAAGGAAGTCCTGCCGCCATTGCTCGATGGCCCCCTCCCTCCCTTTGCATATTTTATCTTGAAACTTTTTTTACTTGTACAATAAACATATACCTACACCTGAAAAAATGTTCCAGTGTTTATCTTAAAAACCTTCCCATCAAAAATTTTTAAAAAAAAACATGTTTTCTCGGCCGCACAAGGTAGAAACCTGCCTTAAGCTTCTGGCTTTTTCAAACAACATTAAAATATCAACAATTTCTGATTTGTCTCACTAGCCAATGCTTACAATGGAAAGAAATGTCTATAGGTCTGTATCGCTGGACACTCCCAAAAAAAATATAATATTAAAAAAAAATGCTTTGGACCACAAATCAAAAGATCATGGACTCAAATTTTGACCTCACAAACAATGACAACCTAGGAGGTTAAAACAAAAGCCTAAGAGAGACTTCCAATTCTGTTTTAAGAACAGAACATACAAATGTTGGTCCTTTTCTTGATCAAAGGGTTTATCATTGCTGTCGTTGATCAGAATTGTTGTTTGCTACACATTAATATTTATTAAACTTTGCGTTGCACTGTTTCACCCTGCAATCTTTGTGATCTTCACAACTTTTGTTTGATCAACAGAATGTTGTCTCAAATCTCCAGCTGGCAGTATAACACGTTAGTCGCTAAGCTTGAGTCAGCTTGCGACTCAACTGCGATGAATAAAAATATGCAATTTTAATGAATAATTTAATTTGAATTGTTTAAATATTAAACCCTCATTGAAAGTATGAGGTATTGTGGAATTTACTTTACGTATTGAACAGCTGACATAGCAGCTGATGGATAGTTTTCATATAGTTTATAATAGTTTTTGCATAGTTCAGAATACAGCTTTAAGACAGTTTAAATATTTTTTCATGCCAACTCCAGACAGCAATATTCATGTTTTTTTTAACCTATTTTGAATGAATAGACAAATGCATTTTATAATATTTTCCATTAAATTCATTGTATTTTTTTTATTATACAAATAAACTTTTGAACAATTGACCAGTGTTAAAAATATTGCTTTACAATTTCCAAGTACGCCAATCAGTTTTTTTATTCCACCAAGTATATCCATCATAAGTAAAAACTAGTTGGTATTTTCAAATCAAACTTTATATCCATCACTTTATTTTATTTGTGCCAGTTAATTATTGTTATTATTACTTTATTTTACTTCATTCAAATTTTTTAACCCCCATCATAGGAGTATTGCCACAGTTGGCTCTCAGGCTATGCTTTCAATAAAGAATATCTTGCTTCTCACATTTCGGTGTTCTTTGTGCTTCTGTTTACAGACAAATAAACCCATTATGGAGAAAAGACGCCGAGCACGCATTAATCATTGCCTCAACGAGCTGAAGTCACTCATTTTGGAGGCAATGAAGAAAGATGTAAGTACTGAATAATTACAACAATATTACAGTAGATTATAAGCGTTACAAGTTGAATGAAAAAATATTCCTATTTGACTATAAGAAATTATTGTTAATACAATAAAAAAATATTGTTAAGTGTTAAAGTTAAAAATATTGTCGATGTATGATTCTAGAAAAACATATTGGGCACAGATCGCTATTAATTAGTGATTTATGATCACAAAAAAAGATTCACCAATATTCAAATAGCAGCAGCAGTTTGCAATCAGTGAGGATTACTATCGATCACATGAAGATCATAGGACTACAAGCAAGTTAAAAATACATAATCGATTTAATAATGAGTGAAGATCTGCATAAAATTTAGATCTTTGATCTTCTAATAGAAAATTTCAACTATTACTAAAAATCACTGACAAAAGTCGTAAAATTCAACAAAGTACAAATAGCAACAATCATTTTGATTGAGTGTGGATTATTCTCAATAATAATGAGTGAAGATCTGCATACAATTAAGATTTTTGTGGTTCTTCATATAAACAACTAATAGAAAATTTCAACTGATATAAAAATCTAAATAATCAATAATCGTAACCTTCACTAAAGTTCAAATAGCCACAATCATTTTGATTGAGTGTGGATTATTCTCAATAATTTTTAAATGATGATCATAGATTTTGTTTATCTGATCATTTGATCATGATGAGTTAAGATCTGCAAAACATTAATCGTTCGTTATGGTTCTTCATATAATCAAAGGCAAATTTATTACTTCTTACTTAGTAAACTGCGATCAGAAGTATGGGGGATAATAATAATCTGCGTGGGAGATTTAAAATAGCCTATGAAGCCCATAAAACTGAATGCATTGTTGATTCAAAAAGTAAACACATATAATATTTAAAAACTACAGGAGTTTTCAAAACGAATAACATTTATTTAAGGGCCTTAAATTCTATTAAGCTCCCAGTTCAATAATAATTCTCTTACTCGTATGTCGACTTAGTTTACTCTTCAATAAGGCCACAGATATGTAAAACAATCGTAGACATAAGTATGATTCTTAAGCAGTTGGGTATCAAATGGTAATAAAATGGCGCTACGTCGGTGCTTTTTCAATCCATTTTCAGATCTCGTGAGAAAATTTTATTATTCTCAATTAATGAATTTCATAATATGGGTAAAAATTGTGTAAATAAATACTATCATAAATTAGAATTTTTGTACTTCATTAGAATTGCAGCTTTCGCTTTTTGTTTAATAACTTTTGAACCAATAAAGTTAGAGTAATAAAATTTTGACACGTAATCAAGGAGATTTTGGGTTTTCACATACTTGCTTTTCAAGAAAATTCTATATAACTTTTCAAAGATATATAAAGGATTAAAATTTTCAAAGGACTTTTTTCATATACTTTTTTCACAAATAGATAAAAAATCAAATTTATTTAAGTTCAAGAGCCTTTCGTCTTTCATTTGATATACATATCGCCATATTTAGCGAGGTTAAGTCTTTTTTATACTTTTTTTATTTTTATCCACTTCAAAATTTTGAAGTCCTTTTAAAAGGACAGAAATGAAAAATTGAGTACGCAGTATTACTATGTTTGGTCTCTAGTTTCACGCCCATATGGATTTTTTTTCGGTGTGAAAAATGCTGTTGCACGGTGTTATATACCAAGTTAGGTATGGTTTATTAATTGAAAAATCTGATTAAAAATGTTTACTACTGTCTATTTGGAAATTTTTGGTAGTAAGTACTTAATGTAAAATATGATAGAATAAGAAATGTTTTTAGGAATTTTATTTTCAAAAAAAATTTCAAACTAGGTCACACTACTAGTTCAAAAAACTAAAAAGTTCGAGAACGACACAACTCTACAAAGAAGTCAAAACATGTCCAGTGGCGGATTAAGGGATTTGGGGGTTGAAACAACTCCCCCCCGAAATATTAGGATCGACTTTAAAACTACATACAAATTAAAAAGCAGTTTTTTGGCATTTTATGAATATTAAAGAATTATTTGGAACTCCCCCGCAACATATTTTTCTGAATCCGCCCTTGCACATGTCTCAGAGTTCACTTATTTACTAAAAGTAGTCAAAATCAATTAAGATCACTGCCATGATTGCTTTGTAATCAAAATAAAATAAAACATTTAAAATTAGCACTAAAAGCCAGTCGGGATCACTTATTAGATTAGAAATCGTTTGAAATGAGTAAAGATCGCTACTTAAGAATTAATCGCTTATAAGTTATAACAAATCTCAAAAATGAATACTGCATAGTTGCGATTAGATCAACACTCAATGAGATTATTTATGACGATTTTTATTGGTCATTACAATTGTGAGGAGCTGAAAGGTCAGCAACGACATAAAAGCAATTTTCCAACTAAAATCAACGCCCACTACTTACAAATTTCCTCAAATCGCAGTCATATGAGCTGTCAAGCGGCATTCGATTTCGCCCGAACGAAGAACACCGCATAATGAAAAGATCAAGTGGCTTCTCACGCAAACACTTCCTGCCACACTTGTGTCCCGCTGTGCTGCACTGTCGAACAATTGCTACAACAATTTCAACCATTACAAGGAGCGCAAAATCCAATTGATGATTTGGCACAAAAAAAGGCAACGATCAAAAAAAAAGGAGCCGAAAATGTGTAATGAAAAAATTTTAAAGGAATTTGTTGTAAATTTTTAAGTGTTAACAAGCCGATGCCGGCAAACGAGCGCCTAAGCGTGGCGGCGCAGATAAAAGCGAGCGAAAAGCAATATGAGAAAATTGCCAACAGCGAAACCCGTTCTGGGCCATAAACATGCGTTGCTGACTACTGTATACGAAAAATATAAAATTCACTCACAAAATCAAAACCAACAGCAACAACAACAAGGAGTAGTAGACAATAGCCAACGAGCGGGCGGACAATCGTCGGCTGCATTGTGCGAGAATAACCACCAACAGTCGAACGGATAATGACGTTGCTGCCGCGATTGGATGGAAATGACCGATCAACAACAACACAACATGATGAGCTGAATTGTTGCTGATCGTGCAGCAGCAGCAACGGCAAATCAAGGAAGCGCCAAAGCGCACAAGTGGCATAAAAGC